>OX941085.1:10750000-11487500 GCA_954870635.1 Arctium minus
AATTTTAATAATTTTAACTAAATATGGGGAATTGTGAGTAATTTGTAAATACTTCTCTCATATCTTATCCCTCGTCTCTTATCTTTCTCTCTCCTCCCTCTGCTAAATAATATAGAACCCATATAATGTGCACGATAAGAGAGTATTGTGTGTGCACAATATGATAATGACATCCACATTATGTGTACATTTAGTTGGTATCCACAGTGTAATACGATTGGTTTAATGTGTGATAGTATTATAATGTGCATATATATATATATATATCTGATAATATAAACTTTATTGTTTTAGTGTGTTCACAACATGATTCAATTATATGTTCATTATTTGAAATCTTATTGTTTTAGCGTGTTTATAATGTAATTTTAGTATATTTATTATTTAAAGCCTTATTGTTTTAGGTTACAAAAAGTGTAGGTAGTTAGAGTGATGGGATTATCCTATTTTGATAAAGACAAAGAAGAAAGGGAGAGGTGAGAAAAATAAGGACTCAATTACAATTAAGAAATGAGATGGAGACACATAGATATTTATAATAATAAATTGTCTTGAGAAAATAGTTTGATGAGTTGTTATTAATTATTAAATTATTAATTTAACTTTTATATTTATGTAATAAATCAAATTAATTAAATCAAATGGAGCGAACTCAAATCTATACTATATTATAAAGCACGAATAAAAAAACTTTTAAATATAAATTATTAGGTACAAGGTACCATCATTTTATGCAATATTTTAAAAATCTCTTAATTTACAAGTATCAAAGCACAATATACATAATTTACAAGTATCAAAGTACAAGATACATATTACTACTGGAGGCTTCTAACATCCACCAATTTGATATGTGCATGATCTTCCTTTTATGCAGACCTTTCCATGTATCACTATTAATTAATATATTATATTACTATAAATTTGTTTTAATTATATTATTAAATATGTAATTGGTTATTTTTTATAAATGTCATTAAAATATATAAGATAATCATTGAATTCTAACAAAATATTTAATTTTTTATATAAAAAATATTATATTATTAAGCTTAAATTAAATAAATTTATAAAAAAAAACATTATCACTTTCTCAAAATCATCCAAAATCGTGTTGTAAATCGACAAAAAAATAAAATAAAACATTAAAATCGTGATGTATCTCACTGCATTATGCGAGTACACTTCTAGTAAATTATAAAAATCTCACAATTTTTGAAATTATAAAATGGTTAAGCCGTGGTACAATCATTTTGTAAAAGTGAGTATAGTAATATTAAAACCAAATGATAAAATATAGAAATACAAAGATAGTTGAACTAATTATCTGATATATGATTTAAAAAATACAAGTAAATAGATAACGACTAAAGTGAACCAATTTATTATTTATTTATTTATATAATTAATTATGATAATGATATCTTTATTTAAAATATATAATCACCTTTTAAAAAATTTGACGTCATAAAATAATCAAATTTTTATTTTTGAAAAATACTACTCATGTTTTAAAATAATTTTTTTAATATAGAATTACTTATAAGTTAAAATAATATTTATTATTGAAATATAACCATAGTTAAAATAAATTATGCATGCAATAAGTTTAATTGGTTTGCTGTGATTAAATTTAACGGTCGCAATAAAAAATAAAAAATAATTCGTGACATGTTAATAGTCGCAATAAAAAAAATATAATAGAGAGCAAAAGCAAGACATCAAAATTTTACATAAAAAATCCAACAGAAAAAAAAACTCAAAAGAAGAACATTGCTGAATGATCCAATAAGGGATGTTCAAATGCAAACTTTTTAATGGTGCAAACTCATGCAACCCACTTATCTACCACATATTTTATTTTCCTATTTTTTTATTAAAAAGGTAAAAACAAAATATGTGGTAGATAAGTGGGTTGCATGGTTTGCACCATTAAAAAGTTTGTATTTGAAGGTGTCTCTAGGTTCATTTGATAAATGGTAAATATATGAGAAATAGAGAAGTAATCATAGTCATTCATACGGTCAAGATCGGATTTGACTGGTTAAATATTTTGGCTTTGACTGGTCAAAAGTTACGGCTATTCCAAAAATAGAATGACACTTTCGTAATTTTTACAAAATACGCGGGTTGTGTTCATATATGAACATGTATAGTTCACATATGAACTATATGTTCATATGTAAATCAGTGTAATTCATATATGAACCTTTGTGATTCATATATGAACTAATGAACTGATTCACATATGAATTAATTAACTGTAAGTTTATAATTGAATCAAATGAACTAATTAACATATTCATATATGAACTTTTGTGATTCATATATGAACTAATTAACTTATTCACATATGGACGTATAGTTCATATGTAAATCATATAGGTTCATATATGAACTCATCCCACGAATTTTACGAAACTACCCCTCTACCTTTTATAGACCATGCAAGGAATTATCCGGTGCTTCACAGTCAAAGCCGCAAGTGTTGACCAGATGAATGACTAAGATTACTTCTCTATTTCTCATATATTTATCATTTCTCAAATGAACCTCTCCCTATATATATATTAGAAGCGTACTCGCGCAATGCAGCGAGATACATCACGATTTTAATGTTTCATTTTATTTTATTTGTCCATTTACAGTACAATTTTGGATGGTTTTGATAAAGTGTAATGTTTTTTTTATAAATTTGTTTAATTTAGGCTTAATAATATAATTTTTATATAAAAACTCAAGTATTTTGTTAGAATTCAATGATTATCTTATATATTTTAATGACATCTAGAAAAAATAACTAATCACATATTTAATAATATAATTAAAACAAAATTATAGTAATATAATATATTAATTAATAGTGATATATGGAAAGGTCTACATAAAAAGGAAAGCCCTACACATACCAAATTGGTGGGTGTTAGAAGTCTACAGTAGTAATATGTATCTTGTGCTTTGATACTTGTAAATTAAGAGATTTTTAAAATATTGCATAAAATGATGGTACCTTGTGCCTAATAATTAGTTTTTAAGAGTTTTTTATGTATGTTTTATAATATAGTATATATATATATATATATATATATATGTGTGTGTGTGTGTGTGTGTGTGTGTTCTCTTTTTTAAATCCATGCAACCTGAACCTGCCTTCCACCCGAACCCGATCAAATCCTACCCCGAATCCATGCAGTTCGGTCCTATCTACCCAATCATTTTTTTACCCCCACCGCTCAACATAGTCATGTAGCCTATGAACTCTCCGTTGAGATAGCGCAACCGAGCAACCTCAAGTTTTTCCTTGACAGAATCGTATCAACAATCTAGTAAGGTTGCAATGAGATGTACGCAACTTTGAAAGCGATATGCAACTTGCATATAAAGCCATATTCAATTGAATTTAAATTGTGTTCTAAAATAGACAAAATAACATTTTATTAGAAATGAAGTGATGTAATGTTTGTTCAATGTAACGGTTCAAACCTTATGTGGTAGTATTGTTTGATGATTTTTCTCACTTACATAATAAGTGGTACATATCTTTAGGATATGTTTGGTAAAATTAAATAATCTAACAATAATTATTATTAATATTATGATCATTATTATTGCTATAACGATTGCATGTATATGTTAAACTATTTGTTGAACTCTAATAAAATTCATTCAACTTAACGAGTCGAACTTTATAACAGCGATATTCGACTCGACTCGTTTAAAAAATCGATTAAAAATTTTCGAGTAGAGTCGAACCAAGCCAATTTTAGCATACACCTTTTCAATCCAAACATACTCATAAATCATACAATAAAAATATATTTGGTTCATGGATTTTGAAGGAATTATAATGGATAATTCATTTGAAGGAATTCCAAATCTTATGTTTGGTTCACATAATGAAGATGATGGTATCATTTGAATTCCACAAATTAAGAAATTCATCATTCATTGACTTATGTAAAATAATTGAATTTCATCAAATTCCTACCAACCAAACGCATGGTCAAATTTCATTCCAATTTCTTCAATAGATTTCACTTCCATCAAATTTCATTTTGCGAACCAAACGTACTCTAAAAACTATCGAGCTCGAGTTAATAAACAAGTTCATCAATCACGAGTTCGAACCCATAAACGAACATGAAGCTCAAGCCCTACCCCAAAAGATTTATTCAAACAACTCGAGTGGTGATATTATTTTTTTCGAACCGAGTTCGAAGGGAGTGAAAAAATATGGTAACTCACGACCCTATTAAAAATAGATATAGCAATTTTCACACAGATTTTTTTAAGTAGATGAGATTGGTCTAAAAATTATTTTTAATACTTAAATAAAAAATGACATGTCGACCCATTTAAATGGGTCAACTTGTTGGATGGTCTATTCAATCCATAACAATCTTCAATTTTTAAATAGCGTTTTAAAATATTTTTATTTTTATATTTTTTGAAACAATATATAATTATAAACAATCCGATAACCGTCTTTCTTAGGGGCCGTTTGCTCAAATACTTACCCGGTAAACGCTTAACTGTTAAATTTAATACCATCACTTACCTTACTGGGTAAGATTTTGGTCCATTAAAACGATATCGTATGTACAAATTTACCCGGTAAGCGCTAACCGGGTAAGAGTCATCGCCCTCCCTTAGCGGATAAGACTCTCAATCATTGTTTTCACTACTATTGGTCATTGCCATATTATCGGTTAAGGTAATATAACTTGGTAACGGCCCCTAAGTGTCAAACCAAGCCAAACCAAACCAAACCAGACCACAAGACGATGGTCAAGTTTCCCAAACCAAAATTGGACCACATTACACAAGTAAAGTCTTTTTCAACTTGGTTCGGTTCGAGTCGTTATTCGGTTTGGTTAGAGTCGTGTAGCAGCTTCGCCCACCACCCTCGGAAAGACAAAAATCGAATATTCAATCAACGAGACTGTTTTGTACTATACTAAAATTTTTCCATTCCTACAACAATTAGAGAATGAACTTGAGTTCATACCATTCATCCAAGTAAGAAACCAATGAGAAACCACAAGTTGAAACCAATTTCAATCTCAAGCATGAAGAAAACCATTTTCATCCAAGTAAGAAACTACTTGCCCAGCCATTTCGGATGGTGTCGGACAAACTCCATCTTTCTGTTCGATATTGATCTGCAAAAAAAACATACATGATTGGGGGTGCATTCACAAAAAAATATGAGAACAAAAAATGAAAATCAAATGGCAAAATGTCTGTACCTCACAGTTCAAAGGTGGTTCGTAAGGATCATCAATCCCAGTAAACCCTGCAGTGCCTTGAGATTATTATATGAAATGAGCTAGGTTGCAATTACCAAATCTACTTGCCTTCTAAATCTAATTGCAAACAAACAACTATCATCCTTGCCAATATTTAAATAAGTTGGTACCATAGTACTACCGTGCTACACAACTTCCAATACCTTGTACCAACCAAGTTTGCTTACTTTGTGCAGCGGTACCAATTAAATTGGTACAGTTGGTCGCCCCTAAGAAAACCAATCATCAAGCTAAGGCCACAAATAGTATTGAAAGACAGATTTTGTTTAGGGCATTTCATTTCATCATGAAGTGGTGTATTCCACAAAAGGGACTCTCAGAAATGGAATGGGTTAAAGGAATTGACTAAATATTCATCAAGATCATGTAGCAAACTATGATTTATTCAAATTATATCATTTTCCTTCATTTTGTGTCTTGCAATTCATTTCTCCTCGCCAAGTAAAGAGGATCCACAATAAAAAAATTTGTTGTGATCCATACCATGAAAAAGTCTAAAGACCAAAACATTTGCATCTGATTTAGGTTCCAAAGATCGATGATTCAAGTAAAAATCCTACCTTTAAGCTTTCCAGCTCGTGCAAGTTTGTAAAGACCTTTCGGATCTCTTCCTTCACATACTTCAAGAGGCATATTCATGAAAACCTGCAAATATATCAATAGGTATAGCTTCCCTTACTAAAAGCACACACACTCATTCACAGAATAAAACGCATAGAAAGAAGCATTGCCTCTATAAAATTTGCATCTGTCAGCATTGCACGGCATGCATCACGATCCTTTCTATAAGGAGATATCAGGCTGGCTATGCAGATTAAGCCAGCATCTGCAAACAGTGTTGCTACTTCTCCTAATATGATCATAAATGAACTGCTAGTCAGACCAACAAGAGTCTAAAAAACAGAGAAAGACCTTAATAACTGTAAAATCTGAACTCTTATAAGTAATTAACAAAAGATACTTCGGGTATCTCGGTAATGCACATCATGTTCTCTGAACTCTTCTATAAACGCACAAGATCAATACATGAAAATGAAGCTCGTTGAGTCAAATTGACCAATATGAAACTAATAGTGTCATTCTTGTTTAAGTTTAACGGGTAGACAACTCTTAAATTGGGAAAAAATTGGTTCCTCAAAAGGAAAGATACTTACCAACACGACGGATATTCTCAGTTCTATCTTCAGGTGAGAACCCAAGATTTTTATTCAGTCCATGCCTAACATTGTCACCATCAAGAACATAGGAGAGCTTTCCCCTGGAGTGAAGCTCTCTATCCAATGAACATGCAAGTGTACTTTTACCTACAAAATACCATTAAAAACGGTCAAGAGAGAACTTGCAACCTAAAGCATGCACAAATGCATACATGATCCAAACACAATAAGAGATTTAGATGCTTGAGTACGAACCTGATCCACTGAGACCCGTGATCCATACAACACATCCTTGTTGGTTTATCAGCTTTTGCCTTTCGGCCTTCCCAACTGTGCATTCATGCCAGAAAACGTTTGCTGGGTTACCCGTGACAGACATTGCAGAACACTCTTCACTTCCCTAAGTCAAGACGACCTTGTAAAAACAACACGGCAATCAGTATTCTGAAAAATATGCAAAAAGAAGTTTTCATCTAAAACATTCTTGAATCTTAATTAATGTCTGATCTGCACATATCAAGATGATAGAAATCCAACTTTGTTATACTAATGAATGTGCTTTCTAGCCACGTTATTACTCTCTTAATCCCCTAATTAGATTCCACTTATTCGGAGAAAGCAAAGGAGAGCGCGGATTTGAACTTTTAAGTTTGATATCCAAAGTTCTCACTTTCTTGATTTAAAATTGATAAGACTAAGCATAAGTTGGCCATATAGAAAACGATATAAGAAATATTACAATTTACAATACAAACATTGAGCCAACAGACTATAACCATCTATTTCAAATTAGAGTCTGCAAAGTGCAAGACATAAGTATGAAAGATCCATACTCTTGGGGTAGAACGGTTGTTGTAGTTGTCAACTACACAAACATATAAGAAACTCAGGCACTTGGCCTATAACTCAACTGATCACAGCGAACACCACTCCTTGAGTTTAAAAACTAACCTCACTATGATATGAAAAATCAATGTATCAGAACATCAGATAAAAAAGACTCACCCTAAAATTATTCGACTAGATGCAAGTTTGTTCCCCTATAATTACATTATTTGAGGGAAAACGGTAATTGTGATGGTTATTTGGTGGTTTGACAAGAATTTATTCCTTCCGCAATGACCTGATTCGATAAAGGTAAACCCTTCAATAACTCAACCATAAATGTGCAGGAATCTAATAAGTTCCAAGTGAAACCTTTAATCAAAATAAAACCAATTACACACTATAAACCATTTGAACAAATATTCATGCAGTTTTCTCAGACACCAACTTCCAGTTTGCTACACCCTTCCGCTAAATCCACAAAAAAAAACTAAATAACAAAAACCTCGAATAATACCATTTCCAGGGTTTTAGCAATAAAATCACAAGAAATTACACCGAAATCAGTGAATCGCCAACACCTCATCTCCAATTTGACGCCAAAATGCGCCTAAAATTGTGAATAATACGAACAACAACAACAGAAAAGTAATTCATTCGCATGAAAGAAAAAGAGGAACAAATGGAAAAAAAATCAGTAACGGTACCTGAAGGAGATCGAAGTCGTTGAATGTGAACGAATATATGACTTAATTTGGGAGACTTTGAATGCAATCGGTGAATGAATATGGACGTTTTTGCAGGTATTATGATGAATTAGTTGCGAGTGCGTTGTGGATTGGAATCCAAATGAGTGTTAGAGATTTGGGGGGAAAATGGATCTCCCGCTCTTAAATGCGCGCTCCGTTTCGTGATTTTCGCTCATCTGTCGATGACAAACAGAAAAAAGGGATTTGTTTGATTTGAACCATCTGGTTGTTAGAAATTCGGGTACACAAAACGAAATTAAAACAGATTTTGGAGTTTTATTTTCTGCTTAAAAAATTTATAAAAAAAATCTTAAATTTTAGAAAAATCTCTAAAGTTTAGTATTGAAGAGAGTTTTATATTATTTTAATTATTTTTAAAGCTAATGATCGTGTGACAAGTTGATCTGAATCGTTGATCACTTTTAATTTCATGTCCTCTCATGGGTTGCATCCTTAAAAGGTAATTGATCTGTTTCATCTCATTCTAATGTGAATCCATTTATCATCCAACGATTGATAATCACTTCTCACACTTATCACCGTTAACTTCAACTTCTCATCGGAACCTAACCTGAGATAGATTGAATGTGTCATAATTTTTTATATATTTTTAAAGTGTATAGGGGTGAAGATTTGTTAAATTTTTAATAATATAACTAAATGTTGGAATTGTTAAAATGAAGTAGTTATTAAAATTATATGTAATTTTTTTATATATTTTGATTTTTAATATTCTATTTTAGAAAACTGATAGCTTAGTTGTAGCCTGTTGGACACAATAGTTGTTTGACATTATTTTGTGACAGTCATTTGCCATCATTATAATTAGGATATAATATAAATTATCCTCATAAGTGTCTGGTGGCTAGTTAAGGTTTAAGATGAAGGGGTTGTTTACCAAACGTTTAGCGAGTAAACGTTTATTAGCAAGAGTCATCACTTTAACTTACCTTATGAGGTAACATTTATGGCCATCAAAATGAATCGATGGTAAACGTTTATAACTCGGTAAGTACTTACCAGGTAAGAGTCATTATTCTCACTTACTGGGTAAAACTTTCGATCCTTGTCTTCCCTCTTACCGGGTAAAGTTCCCGATCCTTGTTATGTTCACCCAATAAAGTTGAAATGGTAAACATTTACAAGGTAAATGTTTAGTAAACGACCTTATTCCTAAGGGTCGTTTACCAACATTAATCGGATAAATGTTTACTGAGTAAGGGGTCGTTTACAAAATGTTTACCCGGGTAAGCGTTTACAAAATCACATTACCTTACCGGATGAATATGTTAGTACACAGATATATATTTCAATAATATATATAATTACAAATATCGAATAACAAAATTTAATCAACCAATGATTAGAACAAATCAAATAGAAAGGGAATCGATAGAAATCGTAAAACGAATAAACCGTATATCGAAACAATCGATGTTGAGGCTCGTGTTGAACAGAATTCCCTTAAACAGATTTGTCGTCTGTTCCCAGGGTACAACAGCAGAAGCAGCGTACTGCCGGATATTAAACTTGCCTGAAAAAGTCGCCGGAGAAACAACGTATGCACGAGAGAATTCAGAAGGGTTTGTGTGTTCAAGAATGTTGTTGTATTTTGGACTGAAACATACTCCTCTATTTATACTGATCAATTGAAAACCGAAGGATTAATGTTAATTAATCCTATTAATCATTTCAATAATGAGTATGAATGAGTTACAAAAAAGCAGTGAATGTAAGCACAACCCGCGTAATTCACTGGTTCAAAACAAAATTTTCAGCAAAAACCAACCTGCACGAGCACAAGATTTCGGAGCGGCATTCGTGTCCGCAGGTCGCGCCCACGAAGACCGCAATCGGCACCCCCCCCCCTTGCGCGCGGGTAGGTGATGGAGTAAAACCAAACTAAGGACTTGAAAGTCCCTCCCACATTTTTAGTTATAAACCACTAAAACTTTGGTCCTCCTTCCTATGTGGGACAAGTTCCCACACCCATTTGGTTTTGCCAATTTTCATCCCAAACACTCAACTTTGAGTATCGATATCTCATTCACACATATTCCGTTTTGGACACATAATATATCGTTTTTAAGCTCTCATATAGGAGAACATAAACCCACGAAGAGTTAGATATATACAATACATATACATGTATTTATTTGTGTCCAAAGTTAGTAAAAAATCACAATTTTTACTAAAATTTTCCAACAGAATCTTATACGGTAAGAGTGAATGGAAGAACCGAGAGTCTTACCCGGTAAGTGAGGACGACGACTCTTACCTGGTAAAAGTGTTTTTTGCACCTTCACTATGTTTTACTACGAAGTTTCAGTGTTATTTTATGATCTCAAGGGTCTTACAAAAACAGACTGAATTCACGTGAACCCAACCCGAAAACTCTATAAAGTACATGATCAACTAATATTTATCTAGAAAAAAGTTGATTACCGGCAACCCCAATCGACCCCACACGGACCCCCCCCCCCCCCCCCCACAAAGGACACCATCACATCAATGTGAGGGGACGTTTTTTGACCCACTCAACGGCTGAGGCTAGGGGATGGGATCGAACCGGGACCTGTCTTATATTTGGGTAAAGTCGCTCCCGCTCCTCTGCCAACATACCAGATTTAAAAAAAAACTGTTTTCCTTTCTAAAACCGAGAGATCCATGATCGAAATCCCGATACATATAAATACAAATATTTCGAATATCCTCCCGAATTTAATTGAGACATCATGCGAATGATAGGTACCACATGTGTTAATGTTATCCCATTGGAAGGATAATAGACATGAGAGTAAATTACAAAAATAGTCCTTGAGGTTTGTGAAGCTATGGGTTTTGTCCCTAACTTCTCCATATTAGGTTCATTTAGGATCTAGTTTTTTTAAATGCATTGATGATTTATACATAAAAGACTTATATATTTAATTCTTTTAATAAAAAACATACAAACTTACCAAATTGCCCTCACATGATTTGCATGTGAGACATTTAATAGCCCTAACAACCATAAACCAATTTCCATAACTAAATCTAGGGTGAGCAAAACCTGTCCGACCCGAATAACCCGTCCGACCCGTGGGTATCCAAATCCCCCACCCGACCCGTCCGAAAACCCGAATTTAATCAATACTTTTTTTAAAATTGTTTTATATACTTATAAATGGAAAATATAAATACCTTATACCTCTAATTTCTAAACCTAATTGCTAATTTTTCAGACTTCTCAGACCCTCGACCTCTCTCGTCGTTCTCTTCTCAGACCCTCGACCTCTCTAACTCCCTGACCAGTCACCGGTGAACCCGTGTCCACCGGCGCATCTCCAGCCATTTAATCTGGTTGATTCAATTCTATTTAAGGAAGAACAAATGTTGAGAGCGATTGAGGAGGCAGCGTGGGCTGAGATTAACGCACATGATGCTCAAATGGAGGTTGATTCGAAAGTTTTGGGGGATGTCGTTACTGGGAAAGTCGATAATGAATAAACTGATCTCAAATATGGCCCTAAGAAAGATAATATTGATTCAAACACGGAAAACCTCTCTCAAAACCTTCAATACAATGATGATTATGATAAATTTGTCAAAGGAATGATCAATATGTTTGATGGAATTGATGATTCTTCTTCCAATACCTTAAAAATCGATCGACATGGTCTTAGATAGTGCAATTCCTTTTAAATCGAACTCTGGACCAAAATTGATTTATGGTCCTAGGGTTCCTTTTGGTGCTAAATTTGTGTCTGGTTCTAAATTTGGTACATGAGTTTTATAAGAAAATCTGGAGAAAGGCCCAGGAGAAAAAAGCCCAAAGGCCCCAAACTCGGTCCACCCGAATCCCCTACCCGAATTTACTCGAAACCTGACCATCCGAAACCCGAAGTATCCGAATGACATTCGGTCGGATTTCGGGGCTTCTACCCATTACCTGAAATCCAATCATGTTTTAGGTTTTGGGTTTTGGGCTACGACCCAACTCGATCCGTCCGATACTCAGGCCTAACTAAATCAAAACTTCGATGATTATCCTTGTAATTTCTACATGTTAAATAAGGGAAAAGTCCAGAAAAACCCAATGGACTTTATTATTTGGAGTGATTAAGTCCCTGGACAATTTTTTGGAACAAATAAGTCCTTAGACAATTCAAAATACACTAAATAATTCCTTGGACTTTTGAAAACTTGTTAAATACATCCTTATTACTTAAAAATGTAACTTGCAACTTAGATAACAGGTAAAACCATAAATTGAAAAAAAACAAAAAAGATATCACCGACTTTATCATCCTACAAATAAAAAAACAGAGAAATTAACTAAAATAGCCAATCTCATCAACCAAATAAATTTTTAAGCATTTTTCAAAGTCTCTTATTAAAATAGCTAAAGTTTAGGCATAATTTTTTTTTTGCCTTAAGAATTGTTTTTGGCAAAAAAAAAACATCTTTATAATTTGTTGTTTAATTTACTTTATATCTTCTATTTTTTTTCATTTTAACTCTTTTATTATATTAACACACGTAATCGTATATTAACTAAAATACATAAAAATACGTTTTTTTACAAATTACACCATTATAATTTTCTCGTCAATACGTTTAAAATGAGCATATTATTAACTTTTTTTGATTTAATCTCATATTATTAAATATCATAAATACGTAC
This sequence comes from Arctium minus, assembly GCA_954870635.1. NCBI lineage: Eukaryota > Viridiplantae > Streptophyta > Magnoliopsida > Asterales > Asteraceae > Arctium > Arctium minus. The sequence goes on from OX941085.1 coordinate 10,762,707, forward strand.
GAATTATATTTAATACTTACACTTTTTATCTTTAGAGTTATTTATTTAATAATATAAGATTAATTTGTAACTATAAAAGTATAAATTGTAGTATTAAAAATAATTAATATATATTTAGGATATTGAATAGTATAAGATTAAATTCAAAAACAATATTGAGTTCAATTTGAACGTACTAACGAAATGATTATTGTAATTTGTAAGGAAAAAAAACTAATTTTTTTGATATATTTTAGTTAATAAATTATTATGTGTGTTAATATAATAAAATATAAAATAAAAAATGGATATAAAATAAATTAAAAATATAATTATACTTTTATAAGGATGCAAAGTGTAAATTTGTAGTTTTACCTGCTATGTAGGTTGCAAGTTACATTTTTAAGTAATAAGGATGTATTCAACAGATTACCAAAAGTCTAAGGATTTATTTAACAGGTTTTAAAATGTCCAATGATTTATTTGTTCGAAAAAATTATCCAGAGACTTAATCACTCCAAAAACTAAAGTCTATTGGATTTTTTTGAACTTTTCCATAACTAAAACCATAGTGGGAATCCAAGGGGTGATTTTTGTAATTTTCTCTAGATATAAGCATAAAGGTAATGGTCGTGGTCAATAGACATAATTTATACGTTAGTTTTTTTTTCTTCCATTTCTTAATTTATCAATATTCAAAGAACTAAAGAAGCTATATCTTCCATATATTCTTCACAAAAGATTCAACTTAAAGAATTATAAATCAAAATTAAAAAGATATATATATATATATAACTTTAATGTTTTCATCATTTCAAAGATTACAAATTTACGATATCAATTATATTATCAAAAATTGAATAGATTGAATAAAATTTTATTTTATTTATCTCAAACAATTCATTTTCAAACAAAATTCCTTTTCAATTATTTTTATGAAATTCTCCGATTTAAATAATTTATCGGTTTTCTTTATTTCAAAGAAAATTAGAAAAAGATAGTCCAAATTCCAAAAAGTTTCGATTTTGAAAAGGGAAGACTATTTGCACCAAAAAAACTATCATTTGCACCTTAATGATTTGGGTAATAATTGTGTTTTTTTTTTGTTTTTTTGTTTTTTTGTTGTTTTTTTTTTTGTTTTGTTTATTTTTCTTATATATTTTTATTTATTTGTATTATATAATTTTAAAAGTTTTTTTTTTATTTTTTGGTTTGATTTAAAAAGAAATAAATATTTATAAATATAAATATTACTAATTTTTTACAATTATATAATTATAAAAATAAAACATAAATATTGCGATTTAACATATTAATAGTCCTGTCCGGTTCAGTCATGTTATGTTCTGTCCTATCCAGTCTCAACTAGTCTGCATACCAAACGCTACCTAAGGGACGATCTGGGTAAGGCGTGAACTTACCAACTTATATTTGTAACGAGTTTACTTAATTGGCGGGTTTAACCCCCCAACTATCTTTGGTTGCTATTTTTAATTACGATTCAATTCGGGTAAGAAATAATTAAACTTTTACAAAGTTATAATAAAATGTAATTGTTACAAAAAGAAAAATACATTTTACAAAGTTATAATAAAATCAAAAATTACAAATTTATAAAATAAAATCAAATCAAAAGTTACAAATTTTATAAATTTATAAAATCAAAACACACATATATATCATATATATATATATACACAAAGATAATGTGTCTATATATAAAAAATAATATATATATATATATACACACATATATATATATATATATATATATATTTCAGGGGGAGGCTAAATGCACCGTTAACTGTAACATCCCGAATTCTGAGAACCTATGTATTCTTCCTCATTTTGGAAACTCCTAATTATATGGGTTTATTAGTTATTATAGAGCCTTTCGGATTTAATCTTTGTGGGAATTGAAATGTCGAAATTTGGGAAAATTGGGTTGCTCGCGATAGTGTCCGCGATAGTGACAGGGTGTCACTCTCGCGAGGGCACAATGGCCGAAAATGGTTTGGTCTCGGTACAATTTGGGCGAAAGTGCCCGGCGATTGTGACAATTGTCACACTCGCCAAGTCACTCTCGCGGGGGACTCGATGAGTCGCGGTACGTTTTGGGCGATTATGCCCGGCGATAGTGACAAATGTCACTATCGCTATGTCACTCTCGCCGAACCCTTCGGGGTATAAATTAGGCAGGTCGCGATTTCAGTCATTTATATTTGATTCTAGGGTTTGGTGTGTGATCTTCTCTGCCGAAAATCAGTAGGTAAGCCTTCCTTACAACCTCTTTCATCATTTATAGTAATTCTAGGTCATTAATGGTGGTCCTTAACATTTAGGAGGTGTGTTTGGTGAGCTCTCAAGTGGTTCCTCATCTCCTCCATTTCCAAGTACTTAGTTTTCTTGTAAGAAAACTACTAAGGTGAGTTCTTACACTTTTATTAAACATTATACGTGTCAAAAGGTGGATTTTGAATACCTAATATCTCCTCTTTCACATATTTGAATTTTAAGACATTGTGTTAAACCTAGCCTTTTGGGGATATTAGTATTTGTGATGATTTTTGGGGAAATGGCGATTTATGAACTCTATCAATGTTCTTTAACTTATTTTTACTTGGGTTATACCTTTATGTGGATGGCATTGCTATGCAAAACTTATGGATTTGAAAATATGGGTATTGTGGTTAACTGCTGATAAGTTACATGTTAAACTCACTTCATATGTTGGGGATTTGGAAATAAAGAGAAATTACCTATATTTTGACCAAGTGGTCTCTTGGTAAATAATAGGAGTGGTTTTGGTGGGAAATACCCTTCATATCATTTATTACACATTAATCATTGTTGGAATTATTTGTTGAGCCTTATGTGCATTATTTGGCTTAATTGATGCATTGGGAGTCATGACCCCGTATTTGGTTATTATTGTTCCGGCGTTGGGACGACTAGTTTTCCACGTCGAGGCACGTTAGGTAGACCTGACAAATGTATCGTGTTGTGTCAGTTTCGTGTCGGGTTCAAAGTTAAACGGGTTGAAAGTGTCTAACCCTAACCCGACCCGTTTAATAAACGGGTCAGAAAATCTCAACCCTAACCCGCCACGACCCGCCTAACCCATTTAACCCGTTTAATATTTATAAAACTAAAAATTTAAAATACAAAATTCACAAAAAATACAAATACAAAATTCAAATGAAAGCATAAGAAATCCAAAATTTATAGTTCAAACTTATAAATTATAACCAAATCTAAAACACTAAAAATCCAAAGCATTAAAAAGAAAACTTATATTATATTATATATATATATATATATATAAACGGGTTATTCGGGTCATTTTCGAGTTGAAAGTTTTGACCCTGACCTTACCCGTTTAATTTTCGTGTCGTGTTGTGTCAACCCGTTTACTTAAACGGGTTGAAATGTATTACCCAAACCCGTTTATTTCGTGTCGAGTTCGTGTCGGGTTAGCGTGTCGTGTCAGTTTTTGTCAGGTCTAACGTTAGGTATCGGGTGTGGTATAAGTCCTTCGTGTTGCACGTTAGGTACCGGGTGCGGTATAAATCCTTCGTGCTCAAGTATTACGATATTGGATGAGGAGCTCGACATAGGAACCCGACGGGGTTGAACTCGAGTTTCCGTGGGTGTACGTTTAAAGCCACTGAGCCTGACATCCCTTGTGTGTACTTTATGTGTTTATTGGCTTTACTGACCCATCGAATGGCTTACTTTTGTGTTCCGTCATTCGGGTTAATAGGCGGGTCTCCGCCGTTAACCCAAGAGGTATTTGTTATATTTCAAAGAGCATCATTTTATTATTACCATTATTGTTGTTGTACAGAAAGAAACCTTTTTACTCATTTACATATTCAATTCTTAAACTGCAAATGTTTGATCTCACTAGGCTTTAACCTAACACTTTTTCTTAAAATGGCATGTATAACAGGTCAGATTTCCGGTGGGGTTCGTCGGGACTGAGCGGTTAGCTTTGGGGCCAAGAGCGGTCTTTTTGGGAGATGTATAGACCGACATATTTTTTGGAATAGTGAGCATACCTTTTGGAAGAATAGCAACACCCAATATTAATCTTTCTTATTTAAGTTAGATTATTAGGTTGTTAGTCTATCCTTCAATTGATTTGTTGTAATGATTTTAGTATTGTTTCCCCGTTTTATCGGGATGATACTTTGGGATTGATTGTAGCAGGTTTTATATCCCGGTTATTATCCATTTTTTTAGCCGTCATATTGCTGAAATTTCAAATTTTTATTCCGCTAATTTTTAGAGTGTTACAAGTTGGTATCAGAGTTTTAGTTTAAGTGAACTAGGTATGGATGTAGGGTACCTATACTTAAGTTGTGAAATTAGGCAATGATTTTGTGAGATAGGGTAGAACTATTAAGATAAGATAGTTCTATAGTCGACGGAAGTTACACAAGTTAAGAGTTATGGTAATGGGAATGAAAATTTTTATATATTGCATGTTCATAATTTCGCCTAACTAACGTTATTATGAAGATGTTTACGTGATTATGCTTGTTTTCCGTTGTTATGATAATTGATGAATGTAGTGGTACGTTTTCTTGCTTATAACCGTGTAGTCTTATCTTATCTATATTCTCGCGTGTGTGGCAGACTATGGTTAATACACGTAATCGGCCGGAGGGGCAAGATACGGCAGCGTCTACGGCCGATCAACCGAGGGTAACGAATAACGATTTGCCCCCATCGTTTATAAATGCGTTGGGTGGAGGACCTGAGCATGTACCTCGACGTAACACAGCTGCAACTCATCCAATCATGGAAGAGGTAACTCCGGAAACCAGAATGATGGAGCGGATGATGCAAGCAATGAATCCAGTTATGGCTCAGCAGCAAGAGGCCTTCCTGAAACTATTGGATGACAGAGATGCTAACCACCGTAGGCCAGAGACGGTGGAGGAGAATGTGATTGTGGCGGGATCCGGAGGTTCGGGACCTCGTATCCCTACCAATGAGACGACAATCCCGACCGCAAGACCTGAGGCAAAGTCTTGTACATTCAAGGCATTTCTCGGATGTCGACCGCCGGAGTTCAAAGGCACCGACGACCCAGTAGAATGCATGAACTGGATTAGGGAAATGGAGCAAGCCTTCCGATCGAGCGAGTGCGGGGAGAACCAAAAAGCCGTATTTGGATCTCAAATGCTTAGAGGGGCGACCCTCACATGGTGGAATGTATATTCCGCTTCTATTGAAGCCACCGTATTGGCTCAACTAAGCTGGGAGACCTTCAAGAAGAAGGTTATGGAAGAATTTTGCAACGAACAAGCTATGGACCGGATCATCGATGAGTTCCGAAGTTTGAAAAAGGGGAATTTATTGGTGAAGGATTACAACAAGCTGTTTATGGACAAACTAGGCTTGGTGAGACATCTGGTCCCCACCGAAAGAGAGAAGATCAAGGCGTACATCAAGGGTTTGCCTACATAAATGATGAATATGGTTCGAGTGTCCAAGGCCTCTACCCTTCGAGAGGCTATAGAGGAGGCACAACTTGTGGAGGATTTCTACGGTTTGGGTAAGGCGGAGAGAAGTGGAGCAATTGAGAAGAGGAAATGGGAAGGAGGTCCCACGTTTTCGAAGAGGCCGAGCCACTTCAACAACAATCAACGGGGAGGTGGTCCGAGACGGGATTCCCCGTGGTGTTCAAGATACCGAACCGTGCTACAAATGTGGTAAGCCCGGCCACCGTTTCAATGACTGTCCACTTAAAGAGCATATCTGTTTCGGGTGTAAAGAGTCGGACCATGTTATAAGTGAATGTCCGAAGGCAATGGCGAACTTTAATGGAGGCAAGAAAGTGGACACTACCAAGGCAACAGGGAGAGCTTTTCAGATGACCACTGAAGAGGCGAAGACGTCAACGGATGTAGTGTCGGGTACGTTTCTCCTAAACTCCGTACATACGCGTGTACTATTTGATTTGGGAGCTAGTTTCTCGTTTATGTCAAGTTTGTTTTGCCCAAAACTATCCATGCCCACTACTAGCTTAGAAGATGCGTTAGTGGTAGAGCTAGCTGATGGTGATCAAGTAGTGGTTCGAGATGTTCTAAGGAATTGCAAGCTCGAAATCGAAGGAAGAGAATTTCCGATCGATCTTATGCCTATGGTCATCGGGGGATTCGATGTTGTAGTCGGTATGGATTGGTTGTTAACTAATCATGCTGAAATTCTTTGTGCAAAGAAGTTGATCCGAATCCCGTATTCGGATAGTCATGCGGTGACCGTGTATGGTGAAGTCGCAATCATCAGTATGGTAAAGGCACGAAAATGTTTGGCGAAAGGATGCTCATCCTTTTTGGCATATGTGATAGATGCCACACTTGAGAAGAAGACGCTAGAAGATGTCAAAGTGGTAAGGGAGTTTTCCGACGTATTTCCGGACGACTTGCCTGGTTTACCTCCCGATCGTCAAGTGGAGTTTAAGATTGATCTGACACCGGGAGCGGCTCCGATAGCCCGGGCTCCATACCGTTTGGCTCCGTCAGAGATGAAGGAAATGATGAGCCAATTACAAGATCTTTTGGAGAAGGGATTTGTAAGACCGAGTTCCTCGCCTTGGGGAGCCCCGGTCTTATTCGTGAATAAGAAGGATGGTACTATGCGAATGTGCATCGACTATAAAGAGTTGAATAAGGTGACCGTGAAGAACAAATACCCACTCCCTAGAATCGATGATTTATTCGACCAACTGCAAGGAGCGGGTTGCTTTTCAAAGATTGATCTCCGTTCGGGTTACCATCAAGTGAAGGTCAAAGAGGAAGATATTCCTAAAACTGCTTTTAGGACGCGTTATGGCCACTACGAGTTTATAGTGATGCCATTCGGTTTGACGAACGCTCCAGTGGTGTTTATGGATTTAATGAATCGCGTGTGCCGACCCTTCTTAGATAAGTCTGTTATCGTGTTCATTGATGACATCCTTATCTACTCAAAGGATGAGGTCGATCATGCTCGACACCTTCGGGACGTTTTAGAGATCTTGAGGAAAGAGAAACTTTATGCAAAATTTTCCAAGTGTGAGTTTTGGTTGAAGGAAGTGCAGTTTTTGGGGCACATAGTTTCGAAGGACGGAGTAAAGGTGGATCCGGCCAAGATTGAAGCTATGATGAATTGGGAACCTCCCAAAAGTCCATCCGAGATTCGGAGTTTTCTAGGCTTGGCGGGATATTACCGAAGGTTCATACAAGACTTCTCCAAGATTACTTCTTCGTTGACAATGTTGACCAAGAAGAATGTAAAGTTTGTATGGACCGAAGAACAAGAGAAGGCATTTAGGACTTTGCAAAAGAAGTTATGCGAAGCTCCGATGTTATCCTTGTCGGAGGGATCGGAGGATTATGTGGTCTTTAGCGATGCATCCAAAATGGGACTTGGATGTGTACTAATGCAAAGAGGGAAGGTGATCACGTACGCGTCTAGGCAATTGAAAGTGCACGAGAAGAACTACCCCACTCATGATTTGGAGTTGGCGGCGGTAGTGTTCGCGCTAAAATTATGGCGACATTACCTTTACGGCACAAAGTGTACCTTATACACGGATCATAAGAGTCTGAAGTATGTTTTTGATCAGAAAGAACTCAACATGAGTCAACGAAGGTGGTTAGAGCTACTTAAGGATTACGACTGTGAATTACTCTACCACCCGGGTAAAGCAAACGTGGTGGCCGACGCCTTGAGTCGGAAAGAGTATAGCGGGAGACTTCAAGCCAAACTTACAAGAATTGAGTTGGTGTCAAGTCTCATGGAAAAGATTAAAGAGGCGCAAACCGAAGCATTAAAAGAAGAAAACCTCAAGGATGAAGTGATGATCAAGCAACAATTATTGTTGACCGAAGATAGCCGAGGGATCAAGTGCTTCAACGGGCGAGTTTGGGTACCAAAGTTTGGTGGTTGCCGAGAGCTACTTTTGGAGGACGCGCACAAATCCAAGTATTCTATCCACCCGGGAAGCACCAAGATGTACCGGGATTTGAAGCTACACTTTTGGTGGCCAGTTATGAAATTGGATGTAGCACATTATGTGGAGCGATGCGTAACTTGTTCACAAGTCAAGGTCGAGCATCAACGACCCTATGGAAGTCTTCAATCGCTTGAAATACCCGAATGGAAATGGGACAAAATTACCATGGACTTCGTGACCAAACTACCGAAGACCTTGAGAGGGAACGACACTATTTGGGTTATTGTTGACCGTTTGACTAAGAGTGCTCATTTTCTAGCAATGCGGGAAACCTTGCCGATGGATAAGTTGGCAAAACTCTACATAGACGAGGTAGTCTCTAGACACGGTATACCTTTGTCGATAGTGTCCGATCGTGATAGTCGGTTCACGTCGAGATTTTGGGGAGCCTTACATCAAGAGTTGGGCATACGGGTAAATTTGAGCACGACTTACCACCCACAAACAGACGGACAAAGTGAAAGAACGATTCAAACGCTTAAGGACATGCTTAGATCACGCGTGATCGATTTTGGCGGTAGTTGGGACACCTATCTACCTTTGGTGGAATTTGCGTACAACAATAGTCACCATTCTAGTATTGGCATGGCGCCATTTGAAGCCTTGTACGAGCGGAAGTGTAGAACCCCTGTGTGTTGGCTAGAAGCTGGGGAGAAGCAGTTTGTCGGCCCGGAAATTGTGCAAGAAACGGATGACAAAGTCAAGTCTATTCGGGAACGTTTGAAAGCGGCGCAAGATCGATAGAAAAGTTACGCCGACAAAAAGAGGAGACCGATAGAGTTTCAAGTGGGAGATCGTGTGATGTTAAAGGTATCCCCTTGGAAGGGATTGATTCGATTTGGGAAGCGAGGGAAGCTAAGTCCCGGTTTCCTTGGACCGTTTACTATTCTTGAGCGTATCGGACTCCAAGCTTACAAGTTGGACTTACCATCAGAGATGAACAAGATTCATCCCATATTCCATGTGTGCTATTTACGGAAGTGCTTAGCGGAAGAAGAAAGCGTTATTCCATTGTCCGAGATCCGAGTAGAAGATAATCGTTATGTTGAAGAGCCCGAAGCTATTTTGGAAAGAGTAATCAAGAAGCTTCGGCACAAAGAAGTGGCAATGGTGAAGATTCAATGGAAGCACCATCGAGGTACCAACGTGACTTGGGAGGCGGAAGAAGACATGAGGCGTAGGTACCCTCATTTGTTTAGTTAGTAGGATTTCGGGGACGAAATCATTCCCAAGTTGGGGAGGATTGTAACACTCCGAATTCTGAGAACCTATGTATTCTTTCTCATTTTGGAAACTCCTAATTATATGGGTTTATTAGTTATTATAGAGCCTTTCGGATTTAATCTTCGTGGGAGTTGAAATGTCGAAATTTGGGAAAATTGGGCTTCTCGCGATAGTGACAGGGTGTCACTCTCGCGAGGGCACAATCGCCAGAGATGGTTTGGTCTCGGTACAATTTGGGCGAAAGTGCCCGACGATTGTGACAATTGTCACTCTCGCCAAGTCACTCTCGCGGGGGACTCGATGAGTCACGGTACGTTTTGGGCGATTGTGCCCGGTGATAGTGACAAATGTCACTATCGCTATGTCACTCTCGCCGAACCCTTCGTGGTATAAATTAGGCAGGTCGCGATTTCAGTCATTTATATCCGATTCTAGGGTTTGGTGTGTGATCTTCTCTGCCGAAAATCAGTAGGTAAGCCTTCCTTACAACCTCTTTCATCATTTTTAGTAATTCTAGGTCATTAATGGTGGTCCTTAACATTTAGGAGGTGTGTTTGGTGAGCTCTCAAGTGGTTCCTCATCTCCTCCATTTCCAAGTACTTAGTTTTCTTGTAAGAAAACTACTAAGGTGAGTTCTTACACTTTTATTAAACATTATACGTGTCAAAAGGTGGATTTTGAATACCTAATATCCCCTCTTTCACATATTTGAATTTTAAGACATTGTGCTAAACCTAGCCTTTTGGGGATATTAGTATTTGTGATGATTTTTGGGGAAATGGCGATTTATGAACTCTATCAATGTTCTTTAACTTATTTTTACTTGGGTTATACCTTTATGTGGATGGCATTGCTATGCAAAACTTATGGATTTGAAAATATGGGTATTGTGGTTAACTGCTGATAAGTTACATGTTAAACCCACTTCATATTTTGGGGATTTGGAAATAAAGAGAAACTACCTATATTTTGACCAAGTGGTCTCTTGGTAAATAATATGAGTGGTTTTGGTGGGAAATACCCTTCATATCTGTTGGTCCCAAATAGCAGTAAGTAAATAAAAGAAGTATTGTAGAAGGGGGGGTGAATACAATACTCACAGTTTTTTTTTTACTTAATTTAATTCTTATTGATTTGAAATCAAGAATTACACATAGAAAACTTTTGATTGTTGCGAAAGAGAATAGATGAAATCTATTCAAACAATCTTACACAAAGAGAAATGAAGAACAATTGTAAAACACTTAGAAAACAATAAGAACTTCTTGGAGAGAGAATGCCAGTGCACTTAGAGAGCTTGAATGCTTGAGAGCTAGTGATCTTGCATGTTGAACCATCCTCCATATTTATAGTGCCTCATGCATTAAATGCATGGGACACCTGTTGAGCAAAGGATGGCCACAGGTCTTCAGCAAGGTACAGGATGTACCTTTTGTCTTGAGGTGTTTGGCTTGAAGTGTTGACCTGCAGAAGGATGGTAGAGACCTTTCCTTAAAATGGTATAGTAGACAAAACTTACTTTATCTGATCTCCAGATGAGGTCCACGTCAATGCAAGATATCACAATATACTTTGTCAGAAAAGTACAATGTGTTTGAAAGAAATCCTTAAGCATAGACTGTCGAAGACTTGAAAGATCTTCGGCTCCTGAAGATGTGAGAACACCTTCATACTCTAAGGAGAGATCATTGGCTACCGAAGACTTGAGAGATCTTCGGCTGCTCCTTGAAGATGTGAGAACACCTTCATACTCCTGAGAGATATGTGATTGACACCATCCTGGCTGATGGTGTTGATCACTTGGGCATGCTTGGTTTTAGGCTGAGGAGACTATCTTCAATCCGCTTTGAGAGATGTACTCCTTCTTTGTCTTCTCCGGCTGATCTTCGACTTCACCGAACATTTGTATAGAAACCAAGCTGCTAAAAGAACCTCAAACATATTCTAAGTAGGATGATATAAGATGGAAGATTAGGAGGTCATCTTCAAATCTTCAGATGACCCAACAATATCATTTATTACACACTAATCATTGTTGGAATTATTTGTTGAGCCTTATGTGCATTATTTGGCTTAATTGATGCATTGGGAGTCATGACCCCGTATTTGGTTATTATTGTTCCGGCGTTGGGACGACTAGTTTTCCATGTCGAGACACGTTAGGTACCGGGTGCGGTATAAGTCCTTCGTGCTGCACGTTAGGTACCGGGTGCGGTATAAGTCCTTCGTGCTCAAGTATTACGATATTGGATGAGGAGCTCGACATAGGAACCCGACGGGGTTGAACTCGAGTTTCCGTGGGTGTACGTTTAAAGCCACTGAGCCTGACATCCCTTGCGTGTACTTTATGTGTTTATTGCTTTACTGACCCATCGAATGGCTTACTTTTGTGTTCCGTCATTCGGGTTAGTAGGCGGGTCTCCCCCGTTAACCCAAGAGGTATTTGTTATATTTCAAAGAGCATCATTTTATTATTACCATTATTGTTGTTGTATAGAAAGAAACCTTTTTACTCATTTATATATTCAATTCTTAAACTGCAAATGTTTGATCTCACTAGGCTTTAGCCTAACACTTTTTCTTAAAATGGCATATATAACAGGTCAGGTTTCCGGTGGGGTTCGTCGGGACTGAGCGATTAGCTTTGGGGCCAAGAGCGGTCTTTTTGGGAGATGTATAGACCGCCATATTTTTTGGAATAGTGAGCATACCTTTTGGAAGAATAGCAACACCCAATATTAATCTTTCTTATTTAAGTTAGATTATTAGGTTGTTAGTCTATCCTTCAATTGATTTGTTGTAATGATTTTAGTATTGTTTCCCCGTTTTATCGGGATGATACTTTGGGATTGATTGTAGCAGGTTTTATACCCTAGTTATTATCCATTTTTTTAGCCGTCATATTGTTGAAATTTCGAATTTTTATTCCGCTAATTTTTAGAGTGTTACATTAACTTTGCTAATAGCATCTCTAATACAAGATTCTTATAAGCAAAAAGTGCAATAGCTTATAAGAACTAGCATTGTGGAGAATTCTTACAAGAAGCTAAAACCCTCTAGGTTCTTAAATAAGAACATTGGTTCTTACCATTAAGTTTGTGTGAAATGACAATTTCCTCATTTTTATTGGTAGTTAAATTAAATATTTGATATTTATTTATAAATAAATAATAATTATTGATATTGACAAGAGGTTCCTATAAGAACCAATGTTCTAAAAAACTCGCCGCATAGCCGCCATGGCGCGCCATGGCACCAAGGCTTGTGTGTCACGCCACGTTAAGCCCATGACACGCCATGGCCTAATGCGCGATTATTGTAATGAGATATTTGATTTTCTTTACGTTTTTAATGTCTTATTTGCAAGTTTTATATATACAACCTAATTTAACTTCCCTATTACTATTAACTCACTGAGTAACACTACAAAACATACGTTTTTATATATAATATTATATATGAAATAGAAATTTGACGCCATAAGTCACGCCTTGAAAACGCCATGGATTCGCCGTGGCTCCTAAGGCTTGAGGCTTGGCCTCGCCGCCACGCCACGCCTCACGCCATTTAGAACCTTGATAAGAACTACCATTGTGAACTTTTAGATAAAATTTTAAATTGATGAGTTGGAAATTAGGTGACACTAAAAAGTGTAAAAAGAAGATTCTTGTAAGAACCTCCATTAGAGATGCTTTAAGTGCAACTTTATAATTACTTTTCTCCTCACACACATCAACATCAAAATCTGCTTTTTACATTTCCAATGCATGAATTACATTCCCAATGCATGAATTGACCTGATTTTGACATAATTAAGGGTGCCATTAGAGCATCCACAGTGTACGAGTTTTTCACCGAGCATTTTCATAACTTTTTTCTTACACATTATTGTCACATCAACAACTTAAAAACCTTTATATACCTCCACTATGTGAAAAACCTCACCCAAACTTTTTCATTACTTTTTTAAACTATTCAGGGTCCCACTCTTTTAACTTTATATCATTTTTATTCTTATTTATAAAAATAAATACATTAAAATTCATACAAATTAATAAAAATTAGGTTATTAAGAAATATATAAAAGTTGTATAAAAAGTTTGTAAAATAAAAATTAAAAAATGTTAAATTTAAAAGTATGTATAACCGAAAATAAAAAGTGGGTCATTAAGAAATCTGTTAAAATTGTATAAATATGTCAAATTTGAAATATTATTTTAAAAATATAAAATATAATTACTTTCATTATGTATTTATTTATATTATTTATTTAATAATTATATTTAAATAGGATCACTTTAAATATATTAATAAATAAAATTGGTTAATAAATAAAACTGATTAAATACGAAACTTTTATAAAATTCTATAAAGTTAAAACTGATTAAATACGAAAAAGCTATGAAAAGACAGGTTGTGCAGTTACGAGCTATGACGAAAAACCTCAAGTGAAAAAGATCTCCACTATGTGAAAAACCTCAAAAGGAGGTTTTTGTTTTTTGAAAAACCTTTCAAAAAGCTTTGAAAAAACACATTGTGGATGCTCTAAGCACTCCCCATATTTCAAGTGAAATGACATTAAATCATTGGATCGGAAAACAAAACATTTAATATTTAATATTTGCACCTTTTAATGCAAATAGCACTCCCTTTGGAAAAATCTAGGGAAATTGGCCGAAATGGACCAATCACCGAAAGGGATTGGGCTCCTAGCACATCCTCTCCGGGCTTTACCAAAATGTCCAACATTACGCACCAGGAGCCCTTGGACGCACAAGGCGCCCTAGGGCGCACGGTGCTCCTACGCATTGTGCGTCCGCGCACCGTGCGCCCTAGGGCGCCTTGTGCGTCCAAGGGCACGTGTCAAGCTGTAATCGTCCCTAATTTGGGTTTCTTATTAGATTTTTGTTGGTTTGCTAGTTTTTCACGTTTTTAAGCTGCTTTTTCAAGTTGATGTGTACTGTATTTTTCAAAAAGTTGTGATATCAAATCAACTTTAGCAGATGAGTTATTTCCCTACGGTGGTTCAAATTTGATTCCCTAAATTATTGTTATAAGAACAGCAACCAATGAAGTTGTAAATCACAATTTTCATCCACAATCGATTTGCTTGTGTATCTTCCTTTTCTGTGTGTATTTTTTAAAACTATGAGTTCCGGAGAGGATAAAGTGAAGTTACATCTCCTAGCCGGTGGTTCATGGCAACAGAATTATAACGGGTGGGAGTATGTTACCGATCAACCAATAACCCGCGTGAAGGTGGCATCGAACATTACGCTTCCGAGGTTGGTTAGTTGTATTCAAAGAAAATTTCTTATCGATCCTGCTCTTGGTAGGATCAGAATATCGTATAAGTATGATGGTAACTTTTATGAGTTATGCAACTCTGACAATGTTTTGTCTTTTATTCAACAATTTGACGGTGAAAATAATCCGCCAACACTCTGTGTGATTGTCGATTCATCGATGTCCGGTGGAAGCGATCTCGGTGGTACTTCGAACACCGGAGGCGGTGTGGATGAATCTGATGATACTCCAGATGTTGTTCCTGAAACACAACAAGAAGAAGGAGAAGAAGAAGAACAGGAAGAAGATGACGACGACGAAGTTTATAGACATGATGAGGAGTCTCATGTTTTCCACTTGGGTTTATCTGATGTTGATACTGATGGAGACGACGACGAACCAGAAAGTAGTCCTATTAAATCATACGGTGGGATAAATGATTTCTTTGGTATGCCCCCTCCACTTCCATCAGCGGCCCCAGTCATCACACCCAACCTACCCCCACGTTATAATCGCAGTGGAATAGTAAGATTGGGTCAAATATTCCCTGTGAAAGACGATCTTACACTCGGTCTCGGTTTGAAGTTTCTTGAAGAGGGTTTTGAGTTTGGAGTTCACCGTTCAAATAAAACCAGATACGATGCCAGATGTAGGCAAGCCGGATGTTCTTGGCGTATCTATGCTACCATTGTCGAAAATACCAATATGTTTCAAGTTCGTATATTGGATGACGTACACACTTGCTCGAGGACGCAGCTGCATCCCAACCACCATCAAACAAACAGTAGATTCTTGGGTAATTTTATTTACCCTAAAGTGAAGGATACCAGCAGGACATACCGTGGATCCGACATTGTCAACGACGTAAGATCGGATTTGAAAATAAATATTTCTTACTGGCAAGCCTGGCGCGCAAAAGCTTATGCACTGACGATGGTGCGTGGTACCCCTGAAGAATCGTTTACCCGACTCCCCTGCTTTCTCTATAATCTGGAGCTCCGGAATCCTGGTACCGTTACCTCAATAAGGACAGATGCTCGAGGACGTTTTGAGATGTGTTTTGCTGCCCTCGGTTGCGCGGTACGTTGTTATTTTAGTAACTTTCACATCACTGATATATTTAATAATGTTATAATATGAAAATGCCTTAAATATCTAGATTCGATCGTTTACCACACACTTGCGTCCGGTCATTATCATCGATGCGGCTCATTTGAAGGGTACTTACTTGGGCACAATGTTCTTAGACGTTGCTATGGACGCAAATAACCAGATTGTGCCCATCGCTTTCGGAGTTGGTAGGTCTGAGAGTGGGGATGTGTGGACTTGGTTCTTAACCATGCTGAAGCGTTGTATCGGGGAACCCGAGGGGTTGGTTTTTGTATCCGACAGGGCTGCTTCAATTCACCAAGCAATTAATACAGTGTACCCGGGCGCCCATCATGCACTTTGTTGTCGCCATCTAATAATGAACGTAAAAACCAGGGACAACAGGGTCAGATACAGGAAGAAGTTATTTTGGAGGACGTGTAAAGCATATACGGTGGAGGAGTTTGAACTGAATATGACGGGTCTACGAGCTGCTTTACCTCTTGGAGCTCCGCTTATGGACCAGGTTGGACCGGAGAAATGGTCAAGGGCCCATTTCCCAGGAATGCGTTACAACATAATGACATCGAACAGTGCCGAGTCGGTGAATGCATTGTCTCGTTTTGCACGGAGCCTGCCTATTGTGGCTCTTATGGATTATTTCCGATGTTTTCAGCAAGAATGGTATTCGATCCGTCGGAGAAATGGAGGTTATCATCCTTGGATTTTTGACTGTTTGAATTTTATGTTTTCATTTTTGCAATACTAACGTAACAAATTTGTGTTATCGCATAGGAAATGGTGAATCGTCTCACGACTTGGGCGGAGGCCAAAATAGAGAAGAGAATTCACAAGTCCGCAATGTGGACTGTACATGAGATTGGCCGAGGTTACTGGGAAGTCCGTGATGGGGGTAGGGACGCAGAAGTTGACTTCAATAATCGTCTTTGCTCGTGCAGGAAATGGCATCTCTCAGGAATACCATGCGGCCATGCCATCGCCGTCGCAAGAAATCAACGGTGTACAGATGTCTCCTATCTGGCGACTGGTTACTACGCGTCGGATAATTTCCGACAAACTTACGCAGAGCTCATACATCCAGTCGGTCCGGGAGAAGGATGGGTTGTTCCAGACCACCCGCTTATGACCGTTAGACCACCGGTCGTAATAAGACGGGCTGGTCGACCGAGTAACCATGACCGTATCCCATCTCAGGGTGAGGATCCCATCCCGAGAAGATGTTCTCGGTGTGGACAACCAGGACACACTCGAGCAAACTGTCCATCTCCTGCACCGGTAAATGTGAGCCGTCAAAGGGCATCCGGTAGTCGACAAACTCAAAGGGCATCTGGTAGTCGACAAACTCAAAG
This sequence comes from Arctium minus, assembly GCA_954870635.1. Classification (NCBI taxonomy): domain Eukaryota; kingdom Viridiplantae; phylum Streptophyta; class Magnoliopsida; order Asterales; family Asteraceae; genus Arctium; species Arctium minus. The sequence goes on from OX941085.1 coordinate 10,779,666, forward strand.
GGCATCCGGTAGTCGACAAACTCGACCAATATCAACCGAAGAGAATTATGAAAGTTTTAGACATGGTACTTTTGATTTAAACGTTGATCTAAACGAGTAAACCATTTATGTAATAAACTTTTTATAAATATTATTACTGTTCTCTAAGGTTGAAGTTATTTACCTTGTGTTATTTACTAAACTAAAGTAAACGTTAAAGCATTAAACCAATATTTTATTCAAACCAAATAAAACACATGAAGTGCATCTAGCTTTGAGAAACCTACTACGGGTAGATGTCCCGGATGCTCCTAATCCAGCCAGCCTTTGCCTTCATCTGCTTCTCCATGCCGGTGTAGTTTTCTTTGATGTCTACCAGTTCATCTTCTAACTTTCTAATCTCCTTCTGCTTCTCCCTAACATCGCGTTTCATCATCGCTAGGAACTCCTTCTGCTCCGCAATAATTGCCTCTTTCTCCTTCTGAAGTTCCATGTTTTGTAGCCACGTCCTGCCTAGACTTCGTATATCCGCATTTGCCTCATCACATGACCTTTTCAACCTTTCAGGAAGTATCTGAGACATTGGTATACCAGGCCCCTGGTTAGATTGATACATAGGAGGGGATTTTCCCCCATGAGCAGTGTAGTATGCCTCCCGTGCAATGTTAAACTGCTCCCACTCTTGAGGCGTGATCGGTGCATCGTAATCACTTATACCAAATTGCGCCCACTCCTCTGTTGTCTCTGGTGCATTCCAGTCAATCCTTGAAGCTCCATCATTTAATTGTTCGATGTCGACGGAGCGTGAAGTGCCAGCCCCATTCGCTGACCTTTTGCCCCTACCGCGTGAACCTCCAGCCATTACGTTGTGAAAATGTAGATATAGGATCTAAACGGTGTGAAAAGCAGAAAGGATAGATAACAAGTTGTGAATTACTACTTCACCATATAATCTATTTATATTCGTGAGAAGATAGGTAAGGGCGCAAAATGCGTAAGGGCGCAAAATGCGTATGGGCGCATTGTGCGCACCATTACTCCTCTGCAAAGCCTGCCAGGATTCCCCTACAAAGCCTGCCAGGATTCCCCTGCACAGCCTGAAACCATTATTCTGCAAGATTCCCCAGCACGTGGGTTAGTGCGCACCTTGCGCCTGTACGCAAATTGGCTATAAATACCTGGGTTATACCAAAGTTATAGTTCACACCATACATACACCACTAATAGCATAATAGTCTCCTCTTTGACCAAACACATGGCTGGAAATGCATCATCCTCAAACCCACCTTCTTCACAAATAATGCCCTCCAGACTAAAAAAGGCGATAGAGAAAAGTGAAGCGGAGATCGAACAACTAACCGAAGAGTGGAAGGAAATGATGGCCAAGAAGGATGGCCACTTGAGAAGGATCGACGCGGACAAGGAGGAGATAAGAAGGTTGAAGAGAGAGATAAAAGAGAAAGAAGACCGTATTTCCCACGACAACGTTCAAGTAAACAAGATTATGCAAGATTTTTCAGTACTGCAAGCGCAGGTTACCCAGAAACAAAATTGGATTGATCAATGTAAAGCACTTTATCCTTAGATGGTGTTAACGTTTCTGGATTTTCCATGTGGCTAGTTTGTACCCGTACTTTCTATCACTTCAAATTGTTGGGTTTGTATTTTGCTTTTCTTTGTGTTGTTGGGTTAGTATTTTGGTTTTCTTCTTTGCTAATTGATAGATGTACTTTATATGTTTAAACTAATCCGAAACAAGTGTCTGTGACTATTACGCTACCAAACAACAAAGCGTCGTGTAGCCGTACTTTGACATTTAAATGACCATGTTTAGTTCATATGCACTGTATTCGTTCAATGTCATTAAATACGTGCGTTTTAATGAAATGATGTTTTAATTAAACTAAACGACTGAATTTTTAATAAAAAAATTGTATACATGAAGCTAAATTTTACATTAAACTTTAAACAATTGTATATATGAAGCTAAATATACAAGCTACTAAAAGGAATCACGGATGTCGATCGGTCTGTATCATGGACCAAAAGACATCCGCCATCCGAACCCTCCAGGATAGCGCTCGTGTCGACTCATCCTCCATTGGCGTTGGGACCTCGTTGGTCGCCAAATTTGTCAGGAACATACACGCCAAAGGACCACAATCGCCCAATGAACCCTGCTGCAGCGGTACATTATCTGCGTACACCCAAGTGAACTCGTGGCTGTGCTCTGCAAGTGATGTGCATCCAGCTAGGGTAAAAAATTCATGTAGACGGTCGCGGAACGTGTCCATTGTTTTTCCAAAGCTCTCCGCATATGTACCGCACCTGAAGCTATCATATATGGTCATCTGCATGAGCTCTAGGTTGAAGTCGCCAATCACCCAATGCTTCAGTTCGATGCAAATCGGAATGAACACCTGATATATTTGTTCAAAAATAAACCAACAGTAAATAACATTAAACTATACAGAGCTAGAAATAACAAGTATACTTAAAGTGAAATTCATACATGCTGAACAGACCACCATGGTACACCGTTCGACTCCTTCGCCATGTCGCAGATGGAACTCGCACCACCACCAACGACCATGAACTGCATGAACTCGGACAACATCACCGTCCACCTTGCATTGGGCGGACGCCCCTCACGGATGAACCGAACCCATCCGTCGATGTGCTATTTAAAAAAAATGTTAGAGATATAAATAGACATTATGAAAGAGAAACTAAAATTACGTTTTATACTAACATCATTCTCGAGCCATCCCGAGCCCTCCAAGCCGAGTAATAAGCCCCACCGGTCCCTACCCACGGGATGGGTGGGTATGCACCTAAGATAATACTCCCGCAATTCATTCTTATGCCACATTGCGGAAATAGCGGATGTAGTGTAAGAGGTCGTAACAGAACTGGTGGCAGCGGCAGTGGCAGCGGCAGTGGCAGCGGTCTTACGACCAACAGGGTTCTTCGATACGCGGCGCTGCTGAGGTGGGTCTGTAGTAGGAGGCAAAGGGGTGTGAGGAGGGAGCAATTGTTTCCCAAGAGTTTTCTCCCGCCTCGGCCTTTGGGTAACATCCGTCGGCGGTACAACCTGAGGCCGGACGTACGTCGAGGTCGATATGCCAACGGCTGTACCTGCCTGTGGCGTATCCTGGAACAACGTCCCAACAAGCCCCGAAAATCCCTGTTCTCCGGTAGTCGGTCCAGGCCCATGGAGCAACGACCCGAATGTGCCCTGCAAAATAAATTGGGTCCTCACAAGTTTGTTCTAACAAATAAATATCAAATGTAACAAACAAATCTCCAAACTTACAGGCTGCGAATACTGGCCCTGGGAAAAAAACGGCGAGCCGCCAGTGGACTGACCGGCCAACCCCGTGTACGCCATAGGTGTAACGTACGACGAAGGTCCGAATAGGTCATCAACGAAGGATGCTGAACTCTGCACATTAATCTAAGTCGTTGTTTTTATGTGTTATTGAAAACAAATAATGATACCATATAAAGATTGAAGTGACTAACATTATCCGTATATTGGGACGGGCCTCCGAAGATCGAAGATCCGAACCCGTGCTGCGGGTCGGCGGGCTGGGAGTAGGCGGGCTGGGAGGGCTGTCCACCCTGTTGCTGGGCTGGAATCTGTCATCAAGCATAATAAACCACATAAAGTTCCAAAAGATAACAATTAAAACCATGTCGAATAAATTAAGTAAAACACTTACCTGCATAGACCTAAACTGACCAGAAAGCCTCTCCACCTCAACAAGGCGTCTCTCAAGAGCTTCACGCTCTGCGCGCTCAGATTGCAGTTTCTCCGCAAGGAGTCTCTCAATAGCTTGATGCTCTGCGCGCTCAGCTTCCCATTTCTCGGCAAGGCGTCTCTCAAGATCTTCGTGCTCTGTGCGATGAGACGTCCGATAGTCAAAGAAATCATTCTTCAACCTCGTAAACTCAGACCACCGGTCAGCATAGGGGTCAACATGTGGACTATGCTGATAGTGGCCTGCTGGACTATAATCATGGTGGAAGGATGGACTATGCCCAGTATGAAGGGGTGGATCCTGGTAAGAGGTGGCCTCATCTGCCTGGCTTACGCCTGCATGGGACGGGTGGCCCATGTCATGATCAGGGTGGTCGTCTCCCTCAGACTCGGAACCTACGTCTATACAAACAATTAACAACATTATTATAAATATAAAATAATCTAGAACGACTTCCCTTTATAAAAAAATTACAAAATATCGGATAACTTAGAATGACTTCTCACCATCGTCAACAGCCTGAGTAACTCTCGACCTCTTCGACGGTCGACGCCCCGCCGTACTACGAAACCAACGATGGCTCTGGATAAACCATTCCTGGCTCGCCTCCCACGGCGTAGGAACCATCCTCTCACGTGGGGCCCACTCGGGCTAATATTTTGTAAAATAATCATGTTAGAAATCCACACGAGGGCCTCATCTAATACAATTTTTATTCGCTGTAGTCAATGTAACTTACCGTCGATACATCCAGGAGGGCATAGGCATTCTGGGTAACAATACCGATCGCAGACCTATCCCAACGAACTGCACGTGGCTGCCTGGTGGTCATTATGTAATATATGCTGGCCATGGGGAAGGTCTCACAGATCCATATCTGTAAATTAGAATACCAACATAGTAGTAAAGATTTTGTAGAAATAGGGAATCCATGTAGATTGTAAAAGTATTAATTTGATATCAACTTACTAACCTTGAATGCAAATAAAAACCCAGTTAACGACATCCTATATCCCTTCTCCGGTCGTCTCTTGATCGCTGCATTCATCTGCTTGTAGGTCGTTTCCCAGATATAGGATCCCCAGGGAAACTCATTAAAGGCGCCCAAATCATCAATGGCGCGAAGCAGATAATCGTGAAGACGATGGGATAACTGACGACCGAGAAAGAACAGCTCAACCATCATCATGAGACAAATACGGACGGCATAATCGTCATCGATATGCGCCCGCACCTCGTCATCAGTGCCGATAAGATTGAATAAATCCTGGATGTGTCGCACAGTTAGCGTGCCTTGTGGGAACACCCGTCTAACAAAACCAGTAGACCTATTCTTACGCATCTTCGGGTCCGCTCCGAAACGAAGTGCTGTGATGAGACAGAACTCCTCACGGCCGAACCGAAGAACGTGGCCACCAACATCGAAAAACATCTCATCATCCCGGGCATTGGCCGGGAATACCTGGGTCTGCAAAAATGTATGCACCAATATAGGGTCGGCAGATGTATCGGTCAACTGCAACCAATGACCGAAACACGTCTGCCTGAATAGTTCTAATCTTGTTTGGTTCAATCTCTGGCGAATCAGGTCGACCATCGTGATCTTACTCTTCAGGTTCAACTTTGCAGAGTAGAACTGTCTTGCCTGCATAGTAATGATATAATACTAAGGTTAAGGGACCAAAAGCGTAAATTTCTAAAGTTAAGGGACCAAAAGTGTCTATTTATAATACTAAGGGACCAAAAGTGTCAACTACTAAGGTTAAGGGACCAAAAGTGTCAATTTCTAAATTCAGGGACCAAAAGTGTCAATTTATAAATTCAGGGACCAAAAGTGTCAATTTCTAAGTTCAGGGACCAAATGCGTCAATTTCTAAAGTTAAAGGCCAAAAAGCGTCAATTTCTAAAGTTAAGGGACCAAAAGTGTCTATTTCTAAAGCTAAGGGACCAAAAGTGTCAACTTCTAAGGTTAAGGGACCAAAAGTGTCAATTTATAAATTCAGGGACCAAAAGTGTCAATTTATAAATTCAGGGACCAAAAGTGTCAATTTCTAAATTCAGGGACCTACAGTGTCAGTTTCTAAAGTTAAGAGACCTACAGTGTCAGTTTCTAAAGTTAAGGGACCTACAGTGTCAGTTTCTAAAGTTAAGGGACCTAAATCTACATATTTTTGTAAATCGTGTTTTTAGGATTTTTTTTTATATAAAATGTCTTATTAACTATTTTATGTAACGTTATAGAAAAAAAAGTTTTATTAATATGAATGTCTTTTAAAAAGATGGGTTTATAGTACATTTTATTTATAAAATTATTAAATACTTGTTACAAATATAAAAGTACAAGTGTCTAATAAATTTATTACAACACTAATCATCTCTCCAATATACAACAAATTATCAACAAAAAATATACAACAAACACTTATCATCTCTCCAATATACAACAAACACTTATCAACAAATATTATACAACAAACATTTATCATCTCTCCTACAACAAACACTTATCAACAAAAAATATACAACAAACACTTATCATCTCTCCAATATACAACAAACACTTATCAACAAAAAATATACAACAAACACTTATCATCTCTCCAATATACAACAAACACTTATCAACAAATATTATACAACAAATATTTATCATCTAACCAATATACAACAAACACGTATCAACAAAAAATATACAACAAACACTTATCATCTCTCCAACATACAACAAACACTTATCAACAAATATTATACAACAAATATTTATCATCTAACCAATATACAACAAACACGTATCAACAAAAAATATACAACAAAAAAAATACAAAAAACCGATTCATAAATAGTATAAAAGTTAGAGGAGAAGTCGTACCTCAGCCATTTGTGGTCCCAATCGATTAAACAATTAAACAAAGGAGAAATGGTCGGTGGTGGGGCTGGAAAACGACACCGGCAGATATGGTGGTTTGTTCTTCAATTATTTTTAAAAATGGTGGTGGGGATGATAAGTGTCGGCTGCAGTATTAAAGAGCCCTTGGACGCACAAGGCGCCCTAAGGCGCACGGTGCGCCTACGCACAATGCGTCCAAGGGCTCCTGGTGCGTAATGTTGGACATTTTGGTAAAGCCCGGAGAGGATGTGCTAGGAGCCCAATCCCTTTCGGTGATTGGTCCATTTCGGCCAATTTCCCAAAAATCTATCGACATGTTGTACCGTACAAGTCACAACTGCAGGCACTCCATTTTGCAGGTGACGCCAGCATAGCCCCATCTTCCTCCGATCCAAGGTGAGCCCCAAAGTTCCCACCCACGCAGTTTCATCAGCTTGCGGCTACGAATGCTCGAAATTCAACCATGCAGTCACGTCTATTTCCGGTGCCAACCTCCATCGATGGCACCGGCACCACTTTCTCTCTTCGTCGTAGCTCCAATCGCAACCTCATTGTCCTGATCGGCACCGCCCCTTCGCTTAACCGACGCCGGACCAGCGTTTCATGTGCCGTCTCCAACAGCCAGCAGAATCACTACACTGTTCTAGGCGTATCGGCAGACGCTTCAACCTCGGATATCAAGAGAGCATATCGTCTCCTGGCACGAAAGGTATATAGTAACAGTGTGTGCGTTTGATTCAATTTGGATTGCTAGGGTGATTTTTTTCATATTCATTTATGCGCTATGTTAGGGCTCAAATCAACATCTGCGTGAAAGTTAATGAAATACGAGAAACAGCTTTGATAAACAGTATGAATATGAACGATTTTTTATTTAATTAACTTCAGAAGGGGAAATTTGGTTTTAATGCCTAATAAACCTGTAAGTGTTCAGCAGATTCTGTTACATTTAGCCCTTTTCAAAGCTTGGGATTCAAGAAAGATTTAGGAGAACCAAATGAGAGTGGTGTTTGGTTTTTTTACTCTAATATCAATCAAAATTCAGTTTCTAGATATTTGTAACTTTGAGTTTGAAATCATTCTAGCAAGTTTTAGAAATTAAAAACTAAAAGAGGAGAAAGGAAAGTGAAAGTAAGGGGTAGTGACTAGAATGATCAGAAATTCTGGATCAGCATGTGGAGGAAAGGGAAAAACGGAGATGAAGTGCTTGGTTAGTGGATCTTTATATTAATTAGCTAGATGGTAGAGGGATTGCTTCCTGAATAGGATGCACTATGAGGTATATTCCTTCCGACTTAGGGCCAAAGCCGCCAAACAGATGGGAAAGAATTCGACTGCACGTTAGTAAGTTCACATTATATGAATACAGCGCATTCAAGTCTAATGCAACCATAACAACTGTTAGTTTATTGCTTGCCAGATCATTAACCAGTTGACAGTGGGGAAAAGAAAACATGTAATGAACTAAAAGAACTATACATTAGTTACAAGTAGAAATAGAGGAAGTAAAGAAAGCCGGAATTGAACAACATTGAAGGTATGAAGACCATTTCTTTTATGTGACAGCTCCTTACAGTTGCAAATAAGAGGGTGCAGTTTAAGATTTTTCATACATGGAGATTTTAGGAACAAGAGTAAAAGCCAAGAATAACTGCTCATCTGTTCAGAAGCGAACAGTAATTACCGGGTACTAGACTATCAGCGGTAGCATCTTCCTTAATCCTTGTTATTTGAGAAACAAGCCAACAGGGACTGGATTTATATTGAACACTATGACCTGAACGAAGAGTGTCACAATATTAAAGGTGTAGACCTTGTTCTTCTTAGCCTCCACGTTATTTAATTCAACACCATAGTTCTGAAGGCCACATGGATCTGAGTTGGTTGATAAAAAACATTCTATAATATAGAATGTACTTTTTATTAAATTTTGATGTTATCAAAGGTAATCAAAACAAAATCTCATTGTGATTTAAGGCAATCTTGCATTTGCTATCATCACTGTTGTTGACCTTTCTTTGACGATGTTATCTGTTAAGATGTAATAGGTTTATGTTCCAGAAGTGCTTCCTAGTTGTCTGTGCAAGGTTTCATCTTTAGTATTGATTTCTTACATGTATTTGCTATCAAGATACAAGGTTCCACCAAATATTAAAGCTTCTGAAAATAATGTGAACATTTATCAACTAGCTGGTTCTTCTTTTTTCCATTTCTTGTACTTGAGTTCATGTGATGTGTAAGAAGTATCTTCACGAAAATGCCAAAATGACACCAAAATGATAAATTGTCTATAGATTATATCACATCTGACAGATATTGATTTCTTCCATGTGTTTGTTATCAAGTACAAGTTCCACCAAACATTAAAGCTTCTGAAAGTAATGTTGAACATTTATTAACTAGCTGTTTGCCAAATTTCTTTTTCCATTTCTCGTACTCGAGTTAATGTGATGTGTAAGAAGTATCTTCATGAAAATGCCAAAATGATAAATTTTGTATAGAATATATCACAGCTGACAGGTTAGACCATGCATTCCACTATCGTATTCTGATTTCTGCAAGTTAACAAACTATATCTTGGCTCATACCACACTCATTACAATGTTAACAACTGTAATGAAATTTTGTTTTTATGATAAAATGATATAGAAAATGAGAGAATAGTACTCATTTCTGTTATCTCCAACAAGTAAGCTGATGGAGTAAGATGCACCAACATGGGCCCACCCGACAAGCTTTTGTGCTTCCCTCTGCATGGCTTCCAGAAAATTTTGAATCATCCTGTATTTCCCCTTGTTTTTTTGTCGGAAAATAAAGTGATCACTTACGTTCATTAAACTCAGAGAGGTAAAAGAATGACGCCATTAAGTTTACAATATGCTGCCTTTGATGTCATGTTGCTTGATATCTCCAAATTATAAAGACAGACAGCTATAATAATTGTAAGAGAGCACATGTTACCCCTTTTGAGTGTGTAATGAGAACAGAAACATATTTCAACATTTAACTAAGTTATAGGTTGTTCTAAGCATCATAAATTTCCGGAATATTGGTAATATACATGTTAAAACAAGATAAGAACAATAGCTCTGCTACCACTTGTCCTAGAAAAAATACATTGATTTCCATCTTTATTATCAATACCTTAAACTCTTCAATAATGATTTATACTGTCATGGATATTTTCCTGTGTGTTCCACATATCGGCTTTGTATTTCTATATTTTACTTTGTACATTTGCTTGTATTTCATAAGATGGTGGTTATATTTCATCTTTAGTATCAATACTTCAATAATTATTTAGAGGAAGTGGTATCTTAGGACTGAAAGATACTGAAGGTCTGAAGACCCTCCCGTTCTCTGGTAAATAAGCATTCTTGAAGTCACAAATATTAGGGAAAACTTTCCAGACCATTGTGTGGCAGGTGCATGGAAAGTTTTATTAATGCAAGAAAAAAGCAGCATTGTGTGCTTCTCCTTTTGCTTGTGTTAAGATACTGAAACATATACAATATGCCATAGTCAACTGTTTACCTAGACATAAGCAACCACAAGAAGATTCTTAGCACTTCAATATGTAAAGCTTGCAAGATCCTGGTGCCAATGTTCGAAGACAAAAAGCAAACCTTGTAAAAGAGCTTTAGCCTGATGCTAGTTGAATCAACACATAACTTCTGCAAGTTACATGGACCCTAAGTTCTTTAAAGGTTCAAATATGTTGCGAGTTCATTAATGTAAATTTTCTTATACATGGTATGCATTTGATTTTCCATCAAAGGAAAATTTAAAGGACACGCCATATTAATGCAATTAAAGGACACCTGTATAAGTTGTCAATATTGTTGGTAAGTCTACCCAACTATGTCAAGATATGTAATGTGATCCTAAGTTCCTAACAGCAGATAAACTGTGATGTGAGGCTATAACTTATTTGATGGTATTGCTTATTAGCAGATGCTATGCAAGGTTTTCTTTTCGGCCTTAAAGATGGACTAGCACACACAATTAGCAAGAATCTGAAGACATATCCGCTAAACCTCAAACCTTCTCCAAGTTATGATGGAAATTTCTTATAATAAAATGGCCTTGACTTTCTATCAGATACGACTTCCTCTATTCCACTTTTGGAGTCCACTTTTGAATTTTGAGATACAAATGAAGAAGTTGATATGATTTTCAACTCCTGTTTTTAGGAAAAGTTGATGACAACATCAAACTATACTATATAAGTACCACAGATAGAAAAATCTTGGCTTCATTAATGTGAAATGATTCATATGAATGTTGATTCAAACTTTACTAGGTTTGAATCTCAGAAAACTGATAACTCTAATTTTTGGAACAAAGAGAGCAATTTATAAAATTGGGTTTCCCACCCAAATTCAAGTTCTTGTGATAGATGTATTTGAACTTAAATGGAAAATGAGGAACTTTCCATATAGATAGCATTGCCAGATGCCATGCAAGGTTTTCTTTTCAGCCTTAAAGATGGACTAGTAACACACATTAGCAAGAATCTCAAGACATATCCACTAAACATTAAATGCGTTGACTTTCTATTAGATATTACTTCCTCTATTCCACTTTTGGAGTCTACTTTTGAATTTTGAGATTCAAATGAATATTCTCCAATTTCGGAAGTTGATATGACTTCCAACTCGTCCTGTGTTTAGGAATAGTTGATCACTACATCAAACTATAGATAGCACGATCCAGTGGTTCCACAACTTTTTTTCTTTACCATAGGCTGCAAGACCTTGCTTGGACCAACACCACCAACCTAATAAAATATTGATAGCTGTAGCGACATATTTTCAGTATAATAATCCATAAAATGAGGTAGATCGTCACTTTTATTTCATCCTGTAAATAAGCTAATGGGGGTGAGATTCTAATAATATGCACGGTTTCCAAGGTCATTGGCAACCTTATTAATCGTTTGCTTACTGGAGAAAAGAATCTGCAGGATCATAAAGAGAATAAACAAAAAGGCATTAAAAGTTTGCAAGATGGTTCTTACCATCAGGTTTTCTTATGTTTAACATTACAGGGACAAGTGTTAGCCCTTTTGACAGTGTGTTAATGAGGTCAATAACATACTTTCACCATTTAAGTACAGATGTAGGTTTTCAAACAAGATGATACTCTGAAGTATTGGTAATACATGTTATAAATTGCAAAAGCTGTTCTAGTTTTTATCTTTCCCCACCTAGTTCGAGATAAAAGACTTCATTTGATTTTCTCTTTCACCTTTTTCCCTAGGAAGCATTCATCTATTTTCACCTTTACGGACAATCCTTGAATGTAAAACTACCAGTTTATCTTGCACTTTTACAACCACTATGATACATCTACTCTTGTCAGAGAAATACCATGTGGTACCTGATTTTCATTTTACTATGGGATTTTCTGGTTCTTCGTGTAAATATTATATGTCGGCTTTATGCTATTACTTCTATTTTGAGAACAGCAATATTTATTAGCCTTAGTGATGTTCCATACTTTATTTTATCCATCTCTTTTACTCTTTTCCTCCTTGATCTGCTTTAGAAGCTCCATTGAGATCTTGTTTATGTAATCTTATTGGGCACATTATTAATGATAATTACTCATGCCAGTATCATCCAGATGTTAACAAGGATTCTCAAGCTGGCGAGTTGTTTAAAGGCATCCGTCTTGCATATGAGGTTAGAAGTTATTCTTTTTGGGTTTCCATATGTTTGATATCTGCTTTTGGTGTGATTCGATAAGGAAAGAAATTAAAAGCTGCTAATTTTGTCATTTAATTAACCTACCAAAATATTTTGTGACTAATGATACATACTGAAGAAAACAGCTCTAATTAAAATACCTTGAAATTTATTAAACGATAGTACACCTTGGTTTAAAACGAGTGAATCTTTCAGCTATCTAGTCTAATATCCTTAATCATGTATGTCAGTTGCATCAATTGTTGCAGAACGAAGGGTATGATCAGTTCTTTTCTATGAAATGTTTACCAACCATCACTTTGACACACTATTTTTTCCAATAATTAGTGAGGCATCAGGTCATTTTTTGTTGGAATCCTATCATTATACTTGCCATAACCAGCAAACCCCAGCAACGCAATCCAAGATGTAAAAATTGAAATGACAATTAATCTGATCCCAAACTTCCGACAAAGCTTAGTATCCTCATCATCACTAAAATGAGATTCAAGTGATTTTTGAGTTTTCACGTCAGGAAGGTTTTTCAAACAATGACGACAATCATTTTATCCCTAATCACTTGTGATGGGCAGATTTTCCATTTAACTCAGATCACGTGAAGGTTTATAGTATCTAGGAAACATTGTTTGATAACTTATTTCTGTGATGGTAACTGTTGCCTAGCTGATAGCAGCATTGATGCCCTGGGTATCAAATTAACCAAGTTGGTGGGTTTTGTCTTTTAACCATAAAAATGCGAACCTCTTTTTGATATGCCACTGCAGTAGATGGGTAACATATATTCGGACAAATCCATAATGTCCCCCAAGTTTTCCCTTTTGTAGAGTAGCCTCCCGTTATTTTCCTGAGATATATGTTTTTGTCATAATCATCGGACAGGTGTTGTCTAATAACACAACAAGAGACCAGTATGATAGATCGCTCCAGTTTCAAACAAACAGCGGTCCTCCATGGAGGACGTATGACATTAGTTTTGAGGATGAAATAAAGACGCACCAATGGTCTGATCTGAAGCAGAGAATGAACCGTCAGAAATATCAGGAATGGCATGATTCCAAAGAGAGGTATTACCCTTTTGATGATGAAACAGATGATGAATCTGAAGAGGATAGCGTCAACAGTGAACGAGGCTCATTTATCGAAGTTCTTAGATCTACCTTTCTCTCAATATTCTTACTGAAAACTATAGGGGCGAAACTGTCTCTCACTTTTAGCAGCTTGATGGCTCTGCTTGACCCAGAGTTGGACACAGGATATAAGGTGGGTTACGTGATTGCGTGGTTCTTGGGGGGCAAAGGTGGAATCGTGCTTGCTTTATGCCTCTCGTTTGCGAGCTGGGTTTGTGGAAAAACGAGCAGCAATGTTGTCGCACTGGTGGTCGTTTCCATGTGGGTTGGCTCAAATCTTGCAAGGTTTGCTCCACTTCCACAAGGTGCACTTCTTACTCTTGTCTACATGTCTATTAAGCTCCAGGCTGATCTAAACTGAACCCACATGATAGTTGCTGCATTTTTTCTTAAATTCTCTACTTATTTTTCATGTGAAACCCTCTGTAAATAGTATTAAAAGTGTCTCAACTAAAATGATCAAATTATGTTTACTCAAGAAAAACAACTTTTTATTTACCCCCTTCATGACTTTAAGGTTTCATGCTCGAGTCATCGAAGCAACTTCTTTGCAAAATGCAAGATACCCTCACAAACCAAGAATCCTTGGTGCACCCTTCTTTAGGAAATCTTTTAGTACCCACCCAAGGGTCATTGGCTCAGCGGTAAATCATAGGTCAAACTTCAAAGAGTTGCCGTATATAAATATTATATACTTGAAAAAGATACTAATAATTATGATGGTAGGCATGTTTTGATGAGTTTTAACATGATTATGACATAAGTATGATGAACAACAAGATTTTATACATTGATGATACAGAATAGAAGAGATGAAAGTGGTTTCTGAATACATGAAAACTGGGATCCCCATAAGGTTTGACTCTAACCCAAGGGTTGGAACTTGGAAGGAATCCAAAAACCCAATGATTCTAAGAACTCTTGACTTTTCCATCTTCCTTGATCTGGCTTAGGTTCCTCCATAGGTACTTTCCACTGGCCATATCAACAAATCCCCAGAATCCATTTTGAGCCATCTGAAAAATCCCATAAAAATATTATTATTATTATTTGTATTATATATGATATATTAAATAAAAATAGCAAATTCTTAGAAAGAAATATGAAGTGTATTAGTGTTGTTATTATTACCTTGATGATGGTATTAGATTGTTGTTTGTCGGTGGAGGAATCGTCGTCGAACACCATATCGTGGGGTTCGGAAGAGGTTCGAACCGACTTCCAGGCGATATAACCGGCTAAAATCGCCGAGAAAAACACCAAAAGAAACCTCATGGGGCACATCTTCTTCTTGAACACAAAGTGAGTTGTTTCTTTGTTTTTGTTTTGAAAAGCAGGAGATGAATTAAGGGGGAGATATGGTAGATATAATAAGGTATAAAAAACGCGTGTGTTCCACCACATGGATGTGGTTTTTGGGTTTACAAAGTCAAAGGTGGCTATACCTACTCTTCTATTCTTTGCCACGAGGGTATTATTGTCATTCTCTATTTCTTTTGATTTAGTCTTATCTATATTCTATTTAATTTGGTCAGCCAATCCCTCCACGAAGTTGTATGTAAAAGCATTATTATTCAGGGAGGTTTTGTTAATCAAAAAATGTAGTTTTTTATAAGTCAGTCAACCTATTTTGAGTTCTTGTATTAGCCTTGGTTTTTATCTCGATCATTTAAATATTATTTTAATACTTTTTTTTTTTTTTTTTTTTTATGTGTATATCCATATTGAAAAAAAATACATGAGATATAAAAACGTGGTTTTTGTAAATGACTACCATAGTGGAGTTTTACAAAGATTTTTACTTTGTTGAGTTGGTAATGATGTTGTAAGAAAAAAAATAGGTTTTTATTAGAACATCGCTACGTTATTTTAGAAAATTTGAAGATTTGAGAAAAATTTATTTCAATGGCTATGTTAAACTCTCTAAAATAAAGTAAAAAAAAGCATATTTGAAAGAGAAAGAAAAAATATAGCATAACTAACTATCTTAAAGCATAGACAAGGGTTGTAATGACAATAACTTTATTTTCTATTATTTATTTTTTTTCGGATTATATTATGATCACCTCAATAGAATAAAAATATTTCAATGAAACTCTAAATAAAAATAATTAATAGTATATTAGAAATGACAAGAGATTGCTTTAGTTAAAGTGAAAGGAGTTGCCAATGCCATTAAAGTGGGTGGGCCTTCTAGAAGAAGATTGTCTAGCTGGTGACCACCCTTACGTCTGAATCTTTCATTCCACCGTTAAGTTTTAAATCCAAGTTAATGTTTAATTTGGTATATTATATAATAAAATATATAAAATGGAAAGACGTTCAATTACTAAGGTGCCGTTTGTTTTTTAAGAGATCTAAAGTTTGAAGTCTTATTTTAGTTATCTATATCTATACTATATTATAAAAACGGTATAAAAAACTTTTAATTACAACTAATTAAAGCCAATTACTTAATTTACAATTTCTTAATTCTTTGGTACAACCTTTCCAAGCACAGTATCTCACATAATCATCTATTTGTGGAATGAATACTCATTTATTAATATAACTATTTGTTTTTTTGGTGGAGGATTTTATAAAATAGATTTTATTTTAGCATAATCTATTTTAAATGTAACTATTTGTGGAATGATTTTATGGAGTATCTGGGAAATGATTTTTGTTTTAGATATTTTGTAGTTCCATCCTTTATTTTGAAGAAATTTTAAAGAATTTATTAAAAATCTCTAAAAAATCATGAACTTTAATGATTATCTTTTTTATTTTGTGCAACTTATATTAATATGATTATATAATGTATTTGACAATTAAAGTCAAATACAATAATTAATACTTAATCTTATCAATGTCCATAAATAATAGCAAACAATTTATAAATATTATAATTTTATATTCTCATCGGAAGTTCCCTAAGGATATTTATATATCTATACTTAAATTATTTGGTAAAAAATTCTTAAATTTTGAATTTAAAAAGATTGTGTATTGTGAAGAAGAGCTTAAAATTCTATTCCTGAATATAAAATAAATGTCGAATATTACACAGCAGATTAATCTATAAATTTCTAATTTTTTGTAATCATATTTTTGAATTTCAAATAGACTTTAATATTTATTTATTAGTGATAATATAAAATATAACTTATTGTGAAATGCACTATTTGATTGGTTGGACGGATGCCATTTATATCATACAAAAGGAATTTACTTTTGAGTGTAAATTAAATTTGATATTTTATGAAAGAAAGTCAATTTTGTTTTTTTATTAGTATTTATAAACTCTGTTTGAAATAATATTAGAAATTTTGTTATGTATAAATTTTTGCAGGTGAATTATTTAATGTTTAGATTTTTTACAAGTATCATTAATATGATTTTAAACAGAATACTGAAAACACATTAATAAGCAACCATACACCATTCTCTCTTACGAATATGTAACTATAAATACAACAAATTATGTATTGTTTATTAAAAACAAGTCTTTTGTACCAATTTGTTTTCATTTCGATTAATATCACAAGGTTACAAAAAGTTTTTTTCCGTCGTTGAGCCGTAAATATACTTTTTTTCGTCGTCAAGGCTAACTCCATAAATAGTTGCAATTCAATTCATTTTGTGGGGTCCTATTTGATTTCCTTTCTTTAAATCCACCTTACGTATATCTCAATTAATCTCATACGACCTCAAGATAATAGCCAAAAATATTCTCAATGGCCCCAAGAATAGGTTGTAAACGAGTCGAGTTTTTAACGAACTACTCGAGCTCGTTTCTCTCTCGAACACAAAATATAGCTCGTTTAACTTAACGAGTTGATCTCCATAACACCAATGATCGACTCAACTCGTTTGAAAGCTCGATTAAGCTTTACGAGTCGAGACGAGCCATTTGAGCCACACATTTATATGTTTACAAATTATACAATCAAAATATAAAAATCATCGAACTTGAGTAAATACACAAGTTAATCGATCTCGAATTCAAGCTCATAAACGAGCATCAAGCTAGCTTGAGCTCAAACATTGAAAAGATATTCGAGCTCTGAGCCTGACTTTGAAAAATTAAATGTCGAGCCTGACGTTTGCAATAAACTCGACTACGAGGCCGTTTACGAAATGCTTACCTACAAGAGTCACATCATCACTTGTAACATTCTTGGCCATCAAAATGAATTGTTGGTAAGCCTCTAGTACCCAGCAAGCGCTAACTAGGCAAGAAGCTTCTCTCTAACTTACCGGGTAAGATTCTCGATCCTTTTTACACCTCTTACCAGATAAGATTCTTAGTCCTTACCATGCTCACCCGTAAAGTAAGTGACACCCGGTAGACATTTACCCGGTAAGCGTTTGGTAAACGGCCGCTACAACTGCTTACCAAAACCGATGAAATACATAAAAGATTTGATATTTCCCAATTGATAAAATCTTGAAAAGGGTACAATAGTTAACGAACAAGACCTGACCTCAATGTTCACATTCCTCTGCACCCTAACTTAAAACTCATATTTGAGACACATTTCTCTTTCTCCTCCTATCTTTAAAACTTCCTTTTTTTTGGTTTTTTTCCCTTCTCATTATCAACTCTATTTTGATTTTACAGCAACATAACACCAAGATCTTTACATACCTTCAACTTTTTGGTCACATAATGGATTCCATCAGCAAACGGTTCGACCATAACACATGGATGCGATGTAAAGGTTTTTCGACCATTTTTCCTGCACGATCAACACACTATTCCTTCAGGAAAAACTTGTGCTTACAAAGAATGTGAAACGTGATTGAGACATTTACCAGTCTTTAATAGAAAGTATCCCAAAAATAACAGGATAACCAATAGCTTGTATCGATTATCTTTCTATTTCCGGCTTCAATTTCAGAAAAATTGGATAGACCATAAGCGAATGGGGTTTTGTCACAGAAGGATTAGTTGAATCACTGAGCAATGTAAATACCATATTTGTTTCACGCAATTAGGGCAAAATGTAACAAAGTTTGGTTTGGTTCCTATTTACTGGGGAAAGAATTTTTTTTCCCAATCGATGTAACAAAGTTTCAAAATTTTCTATTTTTGTACCCGTTTTGACCAACATTCGATGATGTGGATACCCGTTTATGACGAAGTGGAAGATAAATTTGACATTCACATCATCACATGTTACAAGATAAGACTTAAAAATAGAAAATTTTTGAACTTTGTTACATAATTAGAAAATATTGAAATTTAATTACATTAAATAAGAAATTTTAAACCTTTGTCATATTGATAGAGAAAAAAAATTCTTCGTTACATTATATAAGAACTACTAGCAAACTTCGTTAACATTTTGCCCACATAACTAATATCGTGCGTAGAGTTGTTGAGTGAAGCCACAGAGGGCTCGTGTATGCAATGAGACTTCTACAAGCTGTTGTGTAGGTGGTGATCTGAAATCATTTTTTTGCTATAAAGCTCTTAGGTTTGTTTTTACATGATTCTAGTTCTTGTAGGGGAGAATAAAAAACAATATTTTGAAGAAGGTTTCGGTTTTTACCTTCACATGGGTGCTTGGGAAGGCAGATGTTCGCAGAGTTTCTTGGGTCTCGTCCATCATTTTGCGCCTCGGGATACTCAGTATGAAAGCTGCTTGATCAGGTGTAGCCGCCATAGATGTGATCCTGTAACCACTCTCCCATCGCCGATGGATTCCTTCACTTGGGTAAAGAAAATCAAGTTCTACAACCTAGCAGTGGGTGTAATATATCATCAGTATCTCAATAATTTGTTATGGGCAAAAGAAACAGTCAATTACCCAAAAAAAGGTGAATGTAGTTTCGCCAATTTAACAAATATATTTATCTTAGTTTTCTAATTAAAGATTCTGGTCAAAATTTTTGTTAGAAATATGACATGTCAAGATGATACACATCCACATTCCTACACAACAAAGAGGCATTTGAGAACCATAACCAAACACAAACGAATTGCTCTATTTTAGATCAATCAGACGCTTTCCATGTTTTTTTTTTTTCCATTCTTGATTATGTGGGTCTCATTTATATGGTGTGAGATGAATTTAAGATGTGTTTGTGAGTCTATTTACTCGAGATGAGTCTAAACGCAATGGGACGCACAAATAGGAGAAAACGATTGTTAAATATGTAAACAAATGAAGAGGTGATTGTCGGTCCCATCTACTTGAAGAGAGTATAAATCAAATGGGAAGAAACAAGGTAACCGAATGGTATTTATAAGAAAATAATACCTGGTCAGAGAATCCTGCGTTTCTCGACATCACGACACCCCAGCGACTGCCAGCGGTGGTCATGGAAGTGACATGAAATCCTTCTTTCCATTTTTTGCTGATCCACTTAAATGGAAATGATTCACTCACTTTATACGATTGTTGAGAGTAAGGTGTTCCTGAAGACACAAAGAAAAAAAGCCGAAGGTAAGATAGAAGCAACCATTTAGTCTTTCAGTAATAACGATATACACCACAAAATAAGAATATAAGATTACTACAACAGAAGCATATCTAACCTTTAGACATAACAACCAAAGAGCTTCCATTGGCTGCACCAGCTATTGAACTGATGTAAAAATTCTTCTCCCACTGTTCCATTATCCAGTCCTGAAGAACATATAGATTCTTGTTAGTAATTCAATGAAAGAAAATGAAATACAAACAGCTGGAAGAATAGACACAATTAGAATAACCTTGTGAAGGAAGACAGGTGAAATTTCATAAACTTGGGCAGAAAATCCAGTTCCTGCATCCATGATTAAGGCCCAAAGATTTGAGGCCGACGCCACACAGCTGATGTAAAGACCGTCTTCATTACCCTTCTCCACATGCTGACGAAGTCTAGCATCTGCAACATTATAGTGATATCTGCAAATGAAGTAAAACATGTGTCAGGTATTTTAACTGGAAAAACCATAAACGACGTATTACTTTTCAAACCAACCAAGATAATATCTCCATTATTTGTACACATCTTGTTTAAATGATGAACAAGAACACACACACACAAGTTGTACAGAAATTTTATCCAAAGAAAAGGCTGGAACAGAAAGAATTATTATTTCTTGTATATAACTATAAAAGTATCATCTAGGACTATAAGCATGTAGTTTAATAAAGGCCAATGTAAAACAATTAATAAATGCCCACTTATCAGAACCATCTTGCGGTGTAATCTGTTCGGCTTTTCAAAAACTTCAGAACAAGCAACAAATATCTACACGTAATCTGTTTGATGACATGTTATTACAAGTATGTAGTTTAAAATTTTTAAAGTTACTTGAACATATTTACACACTTGCTATCAAGGGGTAATCTTTATTAGGGTTCATGTTTGGAAGTTCTCTTCGTCACTGTCAACATTAACCTTTTTTGGACTTCAATAAAAATCATAAGGGTAAGACTAGGAAGAAAAGTATAACATACTAATCAGCACATTGCAACCTATCATGAACGAGAGTACTATCCACTTAGGGAATTTAATTTATACCAACCTTTTCCAATTTATTTGCAACCGTTAATATGTATAAAATAACACTAGAAGCATACCCGTGCGATGCAGAAAAATGTAAAATTAAATTGTAAACCAAAAATTGAATCGTTTTAAATTAATTTTTAGGATGTTTTGTTTCTTGGAAATGGATCAATGGTGAGATGAGGTTTCCAAAAATATCAATATTTTGTTGGTTATTTAATTGATTGACCTTATATTTGGGAAGGGTAGTAAAGGTTTCCAAAAACTCCGTTCTTAAGATTTAAAGATGAGTTAACCACAAGGGTTGTGGCGTACTGGTTAAGGCCCTAGGGGATGTGGTGGAATATCCCATCTGCCCAGAGTTCGAATCCAGACTACACAACAATTGTGGCCACTGAGGTTTAATCAGGGCTCATATATTACAGTCATAATTTGCCAAGGGATTAGTCTAGGCATAGCTTATGACACCCTTCCCAAAAAAAAGATGAGGAAAACAGGATATTTTAGAAATTGAAAATTTTTGTATGCATTAAGAATTTATAATAATGGTTTTATTGTTATACTCTTGAAAAATTACGAGTTCTTAAGAAAAAAAAACTAAATGCTTTATATTATACTACAGATAGCTTTTTGTATATAAGAAGACTCCACGTAAATAAGTATATTCACCCAACACACCTTTGCTTCATCGGCCGACGGGCATTGTAAACAGAAATCCATTGTGTAGCAGGACTACCTAATCGCACTTTCTTTTTCGGTTGTTCATCTTCTTCCAAATTGATAAGTAATCTACCCCGTTTCTGTCCAACCTGATGAAACAAAACCAGATCAAAGAGGTGCGTATCTAAAACTCCCAAGAAGGAAACTAAAGATCGTCAAAGTGCAAGAACCTTGAGTGCCCCATCAATTCTGATTGGTCTTAGTGAGGTAACTGGTTCAATAAGACTCTCAAATAACGATATAAGCTTAGAATAATTTGGTTCCTCGTCGAATTTCATATTCGTGACCGCTTCAAGGAAATGTTTAAATGGGGCAGGACAAAAGCAACACATCAACTCAGGAGAGGTAGCCATTTTCTTTTTACAAACAAGAAAACTCTTGTTGTCTCCCTGTAACATATTCAATAGAAACGGTAAACAACTTGGCTTGCAACTTTATTAGTTAAAACAGAAGACAAATGAAATGCAACTAAGTGAAAAGAGAAACAAACAGAAACGTAACAAAGCGAAAAGGCGAAACTGACCTGGTAACCTTGCCATGGTAGCCTTCCCTTAATGAGAAATATCAATGTGTACGCAAGCGACTCAAGGTCATCCCTTCTACTTCCCGTTCGACCTAGATGTGCATGCACACTTGCATATCTAATAGTACCTCTGCCAAAGAACATTGTTGATGTAAATTTACATGAAAGCCATGGCATTTGTGGTTAAATGCATTCAAAATACACAAACCTGAAAATATCCGGCCGTTGATCATATTCAACATGCTGACTAGATGTTGAGTCTTTCCATTTTGATGCTGAAAAAGCAACAAGTAATAGGTGTTATTGACACCATCGAAAATTAATGACAAGAGAAAGTCGTGATACGCATACACTCCCTCCGTCCCAGAATAAACTTCCACAATGAAAAAAGCACACAGTTTCAGAAATGTGTAATTACTGCATTCTTTGATTATCTAAATGACAATCTTACCCTTGATAATAGAGGGAGTAATTCATTACTCCATCTTATATTGGGTAGAATTGGAAAGTAAGCACTTACTTTTGAAAGTGGACACTTATTTTGGAACAAACTATAATAGAGATGTAGACACTTATTTTGTGACAAATGGAGTAGTTATTTTAACACACTCCAACAATGCAATATTTCCATGGGAACAATTTAACAGAAGTGCATGACATTAGAAGGAAAGCATACCCAAACCAAGATCAATAAGGTATAGTTTCTTCTCATCCGCAGATCCTGGTAGACCAAGTAGAAAGTTTTCTGGCTTCACGTCTCCATGTACAAACCTTAATTTAAGACATAGAGCTCAATGCATTAGGCAACAAGAAGTGTCGCTAGATTTGACACTGCACGTACAGATCGGTCAAGTTAGCCAGAAGTTTAAATAAATATGCCTTACCCTTTCGAGTGAAGCTTTTCAAGAATTGATATTGACTCAACAGCAATGCAAGCTACCATACTTGGTGACATCCTGTGGAAAGAAATATAATAAATAATTAGTGCAAATCTATCTTGTAAAAGCCGATACAAGTGTGATCTTTTACATCAAACAATGATGTACAGAGGCTATCATCTCACGATTGGCCTAAAGAATTCCAAACATCCCAAAGACTAGGTCCAAGCATGTCCATGACCTGTGACAAAAGATTCGTATATATCTCATTATGCTGCACGACAACAAATTATTCTACTACAAAATGAGCAACTTATGATGTCCAGGTCAAACAACTTTCCAAGTCGAAACTCACCAGAATGTAAAAGTCACCTTGTCGACCTTTGTAGTGAACAAATGGAATCCCATAACATCCATTCAATGTGCTGTTGTTTCAGAAGGCCAATGCATTAGATCATATGTCACAACTTGGGGTTCAATGATGCATGCCTCCAAATATTTCGGAAATGGTACATACCTGTAAACTTGCCACTCATAAGGAGGACCGTAGTTGCAACCTTTACTATTACGGTGCTCAAACTTCAATGCTACCTATAAAAGTAGAACCTCAAAGGATCAAAATGGTAGCACAAACAAATAGTTATCATGAACCACATTCATTTATTGTTTCAACGTACCTCATAAGCATCAGGACCTGTTCTTTCAGTACCACCACTTACATTCCTGCCAACATAAACCTGCCCAAAACCACCCTTGCCCAACTTTCTCTCTGTCCTATATAAAGGAGAATTACCCACTTGTACCTGCATCAAAGCAACAGCACACATTACTTACGTGTTTTATAGAAAGAACACTAATTAACGCTAAAAAGAATGATACAAAATGGAACATATTAAATAAGTCTACTTGTTTGCAAATGCCATAGACATATAATGACCTGATGTTAAATATTTCTATAATACAATTAATCCATTAAAAAATAATCAATCTCGAAGAAAGAAAATACCCTCTCAGGTACTGGAGTTGCATTTCCGTCCTCTTCAACTCCCATTATTTTATCAGCACTTCCACCCTCCATGGCAATATCTTTATCTGCAACCGCGTCTATTCTATTAAGAATTGGCTCTCGAACCCCAAGAGCAGCAGCGTCTGGAACAATCTCACAAGGTGGTTCTGGGTCCAAATCAATCAACCTAGCGCCTCTGCCTCTACCAGCAGCAGTTGGCCTTACCGGTATTCCTGCCGCAGGGCCTTTACCTACAGCTGCAGCATCACCCCTTCCCCTTCCACCACCAGTCTTCCTTCTAGGCCTGTTTTGAGTTGGTGCGCCAGCGTTTTCCCCTTGATCAACAGGTTGAGTAGCAGGCTGAAGATCACCAAGCCTTTTTGATCTCCGTGCTCCACTTCGCAGTTGTGGCATCGTCACCCATGCAATTTACATCCAACTCATGTCCCCAGTTTCCAGTTCAAGACTCCAATTAGCTACGCAAATGAAACAAAAAGATGCAAAAAGAGAAACAAATTGGAACCCCCTATTAATAGAAGACTTTAATGCCCACCTCCTTTTCAAACAACAAAACTAAACATTCAAAACAATGTAGCTAGTAAAAACAACGTCATCTAAATCCACAAGCACTCTGAATAAAAACCAAAAAATTGCAAGAATGACACAGAAAAGATGCTTAATTAGGAAGCAATATATATCAAAATTATACCGGTTTTAGCAAAAACAATTAGAGATATTTATGAAGAGTCTACATTCTGCTTCAAAGTTGATCCTTTTGGGAACAAAAAATCGCAAGACAGGATTATAATCCAACAAATCACTTTATTCTACAAAATACAAATGCATAAAAACAGGAACAAAATCCTTGACTGACTGTTGTCCCAAATTTCAACGAATGAAGAATCAGATATAAAATCAGTGTTAAAATCAAACAGTTTGACGATGCGTAAGCGATAACAACTTTATCCGATCATCAGAAATCTTATTAACTCAAAACATTACCCGTACGTTAAAACGATTAAACCAAAAGCATCTCAAATATCTCAAATAACAATCCAAAAAATCAAACGGCAGATCAGCCATACCTCAGGAACTGCAAAATCAAGATGATCGGAGCCAAATGCTTGATCAATCGGTGAAATACACAGATGAAAACCTAACTTTTATGACTCGATCGGCTCTCAGATCCTTCCAGTAAACTCCATAAGAACAAAAATCTTGCCCTATATATCTCTTCCTTTACCTTATCTATCAAATATATTAAAAGAAAATCAAAATCGTCTGCAACAAAAATCAAAACTTTCAGTTAGTTTAGCGACTTTGCAAGAACACAACAGATGAAAGCGATGATCAATTCATGAAAAATGAGATTTGAAACGAAAACACGTACTTATCGCGATGGATTTGTGTGATTCTTGCGGCTATCGGTGTGTTTTCTTTCTCTCTCTAAAACTATTGCTATTGCGGTCTTGCCCTGGTGTCCGAGCTTTTTTATATTTAAAAATAAAAATAAAAATAAATTTATTTTCTTTTTTCATTTTTTTTTTCACGAGAAAATTAAAGAACATGAAACTCGCGACATGTGGCTTGGGTTGTTCACGGGTTGAGTTGGTCGGGTTGAAGACACTTGAATAACCCAACCCAATATTTGCGGTTTGAAAAATCTTAACTCAACCCAACCTAATAAAAAATGCAACCCAAACCGTACGGGTTGGGTTGGGTTGGTCGGGTTGAAACTTTAATACATCATTTTACAATCTAACCAAGCGATTCCGTTTGAAAAAATTAAAATCGAAAAGGAAATATAAAAATAAAGCTAATTAGAAAAGAGAAGAGTAGACGAAGGGTATCTCTTGCCTCTTGATTCTATCGATGTTGAAGATTTTTCAAAACTTAAAGGTTAGATTCGTACGATTTTAATCGGCGTGGTCTCGTTGACAAATATAAACTATGGCTAAGATAAGAATATTTGAAAATTGATAGAAAGAAGAGTCGCTAAAAGTCTAAAACCATAAATAAAAATAAATAAATAAAAAACATCGGGTTGGTCTGGTTACTTTTGGCTCAACCCGTTTCCAACCCAATAGATGCGGTTTGGGTAAAATTTGTATCGATTATATATCAGGTTACCTCGGTTTGAGTTTTTTTGCGTTTTTTTCGGATTGGATTGGCCGGGTTGGTCGGGAATTTAAGCACCCCTAAATGTGGCCTCAATATCACAGATTATTGTTTTTTGTATTTTTGTAATGTAAATATTCGTATTATTGATTTTAAATTTTTAGGATTCGGTATACCAGATGTTTGGATTTAAAATTTTAGAATACTGATTATATGGATATGGGTTGATACATGTTATATCTCTACTATATTATAAAGAGCCCGGTTCTTGAATTTCAGTTCTTGAAAAGCAGTTCTACCTTCTTCCTCCCACGTCCTCCCTCCCTCCCGTCTCCTTCTCTCCACAACCTCCCTCCCCCACGTTCTGCACCAATTTCTCTATTGCATAAACTGGTAAGTTAATAATCATCTTGCGCACAACAATTTTGGAGGTTCAATGCTCTCTCTCAAATCCCTGCATCTTCTCAAGATCCCGTATGCTTCTTCTCTCTTTCCCGCCGCTCTCTCCATCGTTCACTCCTTCGCGAGGTTAGGTTTTATTTGTGTTGGTTTTCTGCTGCTCCTCCTCCTCCTCCTCCTGGGTTTATCATATGGTTGCTGAATTTCTCATATGGGTTTTTTCTGGGTTTTTGATTTGGGTTTGTGGGTTGCATATGATTTCCTCAGTTTTGTAAGTTTCAGCGTTCAATTTTTTACTAAAACTACCCGAAACCCTAAAAATCATATGCATTGAGATCATTCTAAGCTTGTTAATTGGTTTTTCAGAAATTACGGACAAGCTTCTGAAGGAATGCATTTTATTGAAAGCTAGAAATGTATATAATTGATTAATTTCTTATAATGTCTGCAAAAATGGGAGCAGTTCCTATTTTGCACACAGTTTTTGGCATTTTCGGTGCGTCTTCTTAAGAGTGAGGTTAATTCTCTTGAATTTTTGGTTCTTATTTTTATTGTATGTCTGAATTTTGATATCCCTTTTGATATTCCTAATACAATTGCCAACTTTTGAAGCACAGGATGCGCTAATTTGACATTGAATCTTGTTCTCTATGTTGAACAGATTGAGAGCTTCTTTCTGCAAGGCTAAAGGTTATAGAGAAATGGTACTTCTTCCTTAATACCATTTATCATTTATGTATATCGAGTGTTTGCTTGCTCATGATGTGTAGACTGTATCTTATTTGTTCCTAAATAAATATTCGATGGTCTAATATAATGATATATCTATGAGACAGTAAATGGTGGGTGTCCTTGGCCACTGCACATATACTCACTGCTGGTTAATTGTTCTACCATGTGAAATATTTTGTTTTACAACATGCTCATTGGGTGTTTGCTTGCCATGTTTTTTCACAATATTCATCAGTGATCTTTTAACCTTATTATAATTTCTGTTATCTTGGTTTCTTGTATTGTGATTTCACTTGTACAGGGTGATCATGCTCCTGGTGACGATAGTGATAATATTGATTGGGATACTGAAGATGAACTCGAAATCCAGAACATAGCCCCATCTTTTTGTGCACAATTAATAACTAGGGATCCTGAAGCTGTTATTAGCAATGGAAAGGTAATTTTTTCATGCTAATTATTTTTTTTTCTTACGGTGATACAAGTAATATAGACTAAGAACTTTTTTCGGTTGTGAATTGGGGGACAAAGGAGAGCGCAACCCGTGTCCCCGATTGTCCACATTCACCGTGAATAATGAACGTGAACATTCATGATGAATGCTTACACCATTCATGATGAATAATCCGTGAATGCCTGGGACACGTGGCGTGCTCTTTTTTATTCCCGATTCATGACGGAACGTAGGTTTCAATTGACCTGGCCCTAAGTAGGTAATATAGCATATAATTTTATAATTTGAAATTGGAAAAGTTGGAGTTGTGTCAGAATAAAATGCAGCTTGCTTGCATACCCTTTGTAAGTTCATATCATCAAAATTTTCCATGAAGTTTGAGGTTTAATGGGACATGGGTATAGAACCACTTGGGTCTATGAACTCTTGCAAGAAATGAGTTAGGCCTATATGCTTCAATAATTACGAAAATGCCCATAAACATTTAAACTGGTAGAAATAAGCCTATGCTTGCAATTGTTTTACTGGTTTCCAGTATTATCATCAAATACTTCCTATTTTGTCTTCAACTCACATACTTTTTACTGGAGAGTAGTAAGTAGCAGAGGCAATTATTTTGGTTGTTGACTTGGTAACTAATTGCTAGAAAGCCTGTTACTCAGTACTCTCTCAATACACGGTTTTTGTAACACGATATTTGATTTTTCTTACCTTTTTAGTGTCACACTTTTTAGTTTTTGGTATATAACCTAATTTAAGTTGTTTAATATCATTGACTCATTGAGTAATAGTAGAAAACACATGTGTGTGTATATATATGTATAATTATATATATGATATACAGATTTGCTGCCATAAGTCACGTCTTGAAAAATGTCATGGCCTTGCTAGGGCTCTAAGGCTTGACCTTGCCGACACGCCATTTAGAACCTTCTTGTTACTCAACAAATCATTTCCTTGACATTTACATGGTCTTGGACTGAATGTAGTGTAAAACAGGTGAATTAACTCTCTTTCATTTCTGTTTGTTTCTTTTCCACACTTTGTTGGTTGCTATACTTGATTTCTCCTGTTTTCTATACGGTAAATTAGTTGTCTTGCATCAAAATGTTAATTGCTATTAACTAATTTGCTTTCCTTTTCTTCTGAAGGCGAGCACATCAGCAGGTCCTTCGAACTCCAAGTTGGTTGAGCAATTCCTAGGGATGGGATTCCGTGAGCAATGGGTTACAAAAGCAATTGAAAAAAATGGTATATGATAGGATCATTTCGTTTAATATTAGGTTTAACTGGGAGAAGGTGATTTACAACTTTGTTCTTTCATATGTATAGAGGAAGGTGACCATGAGTCCATACTGGAAACTTTATTTACATACCAGGTAAGCGAACTTTTTACTTCCCTGAACTATTGCTTCTGTTTATCCAATTTACATATAAACGTGAGCATGGTAGATCTGATTGCTGAACAGAAACCTCCCAAGAAATCATATAAGTAACTTTTTATCATATTTTTAATGTGAAGCATCTAAATTGCTTATGTCGAAATAAGATTATGGAAACCTGAAATTTTCACTATTTGCAAAGTTTTGCATCTCAAAATTTAGTTGTGTGCATAAGCCTGTAAGGAGTTACCAATATTTTATTCTTGAAAAACAGTTGTTTGATGTACTTGAACCACCTTTATTGATCAAAAAGTTACTTATTTTCCAAAGCATGTTCTATGCATAATGCATGGTGCTATGATAACTAATTCAATTGTTCTCTATGTGGAGTCTGCTTTGCAAAGCTTATTAAATCATGTAGATATTTCTATCTATTTCTTTTTGTGGTGCTCAAATTTTAATTTTAACTTGAAACTACAATGGTGTGTGTGGCTAGATCTGCAAGTTTTACCAAACAACTTTTGTATATGACCTTGATCATTTTGTAATACAATTTCAAAACAAGTCTTGACTGATTGCTCTTAAAAAAATAGACGTGTACAATCCCGCCTTGAGAAGGGTAAAAAGTGCGGGGGTCGAGGGAGTGAGGAGGAGGGGTAGGTCGAGGAGGACTTGGGATGAACAATCGAGGTTAGACATGGCGGCTATAGACATTTCCGAGGAGATGACGTCTAATAGAAGTTCTCGGAGACGCAATATTAGGTTAGCAGACTAGGTTGGGGATCTGTAGGAGGAAGAGATCTGGAGAGATAAAGGATGGGGGTAGGGTTAGTGAACCGGTTGTTAAACATCTTGAATTCTAGGTCAGACTAAGGGTGTGTATTCCATCCTACCTTGGTTACTTTTTTCCAGCACCTCGGTTCATGAGTAGATTGTAATTGATTTCTTATGATACAACAGGTAGGCACATAAGGTGTTATAGTTTAGAAAAGGTCGATGGCTCGGTGTCTTTTGTCATGAAAGTTGGTTATTTGTGCAAATTCCTAATCCTAAATACAAGATGGCACTTAATAACTCAAAATAGATTCTGTTTGGGTTTGGTTATTAATTTCATTTTATGTTATGTTCTGTAAGTTTTGATCATGTTCGCTCACCAAACTTCATATATTCAACAAATTACACGATCATTGCCTTCAGGTTTGATGTTTTTCTTTTAACAAATTTTTTGTTCAATGAAATTATGTGTTTCCCTCTCAAATTTGTGTTCTTATATTTAATATTGAAATTGGTATTCAATAGTTTTTTGATAATCTATTTTTTTATTCCACAGGTTTCTCTATCTCATTTCGAGTCGTGGTCTTTGAAGTTGGATTGTATTCTTAGTTATCGGTAAGGCATTTCTGATGGAACTTGTTAGGGTTAAATGTTACACACACAATCACACAAACCGAAAGCAAGAGAAGAACACAATAATTTACGTGGTTCACACGATCAGGGTGATGTGGTTACTTATACTTCGATGTTGCATTGGCTTTCGAATGATGGCGATGTTGAGGGGTCTGTGAAGTTATGGAAGGAGATGAAAGATGGAGGACTTTGTCCAACTATTGTTTCTTACACTGCTTATATGAAGGTTCTGTTCGATCATGAATACCTTTACTGCTTATTAAAAGGTTCTTGAAATAATGCTTGATATTTCTGGGTTGTTTATGTATGTATTAGGACTCGATTGTAGATTAGGGTAAGATACATGGGTGTTCAATTTCTTGTTTTGATCTTACAGATTCAAGTATAGCACTCTTTTAGTTCAATACTCTTCACCTTTATTAAGCACTAGAACTACTAATGACATTTATAGATTTGGTGGTTTTTTAGAACCTGGGTTGTATAGAAAGGAAAATGGAATAATGATGAATTATATTTGTTGTCAATTGGTAATTTAGATGATTATTGAAAGTTTGCTATCATTAAGAACCTGGATTATAGTACCATTTTGTTGACCAAATTCTTATTATTGAAAAATTGCTATGTCTTGAGAAGAGAGTGTTAATTTGAGTTCCATTTTTTTAATAGAAATATGACGATTGACGATTACATGCATCTGATGCTTAATCCTTATCCAGGAATTATGAGAGTTGTCATTGGCATCACGCATCCACTTCAACTTCTTCAGGGAAAATCTATCTAGGTATTTTCAGTAATGAAGGTCTGCAGACTTCAACTCCTTTTCTCTATTCAGGCAGAGGTGAAGCTCTGCAAATTGATGTTTCTAGAGAGGAAATTTGAAGTGTCTCCATTGAGGTATAACATAATCATTAGTATTCTCTATGTCTTCAACCCTGTTTGTTTTTCAATGGTGTTACCTGTTCTTCCAACCTGGGGAGTTTTGTTTTGTGATATTGTAGATTTTATCCCTCAACGACACTTCAATAACCCTGTAAGCATTTTCAGTGTTTTTCTATGCTTTTCTGTTTATTTAAAACGGCCTGTTTTTGTTGATTTTCACTACAATCATGTGAATTTTTGCTGCCTAACTTATTGACTTAATCATATCATATTAATATAAATGAAAGAAAAGTTATTTGGTTTTGTAATTGCTTAAGTACATTAGTTATTAGGTTTTTTGTTGCTAACTTTTATACTATAGCAATTTGTGCGAAACAAGTTGTTTATTTTGCAACAACGTTGCAGATTATGGTTAAAGGAGAGTGTAAGTTCATATGTTCATGTGTGTTTTACGTTTTATGTACATGATAATTTTATGCATAAAAATATCATCTGTTTTGTTTAAGTTATGACGTGTGAGCTCTTTATAAATCCATGTAGGAAAATGTAAGTTCATGTGTACTTTACGTTTTATGTACATGATAGTTTTATGCATAAAAACATCATCTGTTTTGTTTTAAGTTATGACGTGTGAGTTCTTTATAAATCCATGGTAGTGAGTCATCATTAATTTCCTTTCGTTTCTGTTTATATTGTTTTCTTTTTTAGGACATGTTTACATGTTTGTTTTTTAGGAATTTTTACGTGTCCTTCTCTGATTTGACAAATGTGTGTTTCTATTCCTACCTCTTTTGGGTCTAGATCTTGAGTCTCTTCGCAATCTTACATCCTCACAAATATACACAGAACAGGTCAATTGTTGTTGTTTTTTTTTTTTGATGATCGTGGTTCAATTGGTTTTGTATCATTTTGGAGTCAACATGTAATGTGAAGTAAATGTTGAACCAAAAATACTCTAGCACCCCTCCCTGTTCTACTATTTTCATAAGGGTCCATGAAGCATGTTTGTAATTTGGAAAGATAAGAGTTTTCATTGATTCAAATTGGTGTTTGTTAAATCATCCCTTGCTATGGATCACCCAATACTTAAAGGTTGTTTACTAAGCACTTACCTTGGTAATTGCTTACTTGTTCAATTACCTTAATGGGTGAACATAACAAAGACCGAGAATCATACCGGTAAGAGGAAGGCAATGATCAAAAGTATTACCCGGTAAGTGATAATATGACTCTTACCCAGTAAGTGCTTACCGTGTTATAAACTCTTACCATTAGTCACTTTTTTTATGGCCAAGAATCTTACCCCATAAGGTAAATAAAAATGATAATTTATGTTGGTAAGCGTTTACCCGGTAAGTATTTGTTAAACGACTCCTTAGATTGACATGATTAGTTTCCAAATCTTAAAATGTGTTTCATGTTTGCATAATCCAAGAGGCGGTTTTTTCTTATTCTCTTGTTTTGTATTGGTGTCATTTACTTTTAATGTTTGATCATGTGTAATGTATTTTTCTTGTATAGGTTTATCTGCTAATAGTTTATGGATGAGAGACAGGAGACCTAGAGGCTTTGGTTGCATCTCAATAGCAACGGAAGTTGAAGATATTTATTTTCAAACTTGTTAAGAGATGCAAATATGGACTTGTTTAGTGGGTGATACAATATTGTTGCATTCAGGGGTTGTAGTTGTTGTTTGGTTGTTGTTGATGATCTTAGTTATATTCTTAAGAATGTAAATTTGACTCCTATGTGGCAATGTGGGCTCTTCAGAGGCATTTTTCATGTCACCACTTTTCTCAGTAGTAATATATCTATCATATTCTAAATCTTGATATCCTACTACTTTTCTTTTCTGGTGACTTTGAATTTTGTTTTTAAATTTTATGGTGACTTTGAATTTTGAATTAAACCCTTGTTATTTCAGGTTTTTTCAAACCTTTTAATTGCTTGAGTGGCAACATCGCGGTGCAACCCAAATTGAGCAAGGGTAGCTACTTCGCAATATTGTGCCTATTCGAGCGTTATGATTCCGAGCTTTGATATAACTTTTTCCAACTTTTCTTATCAATCAACCATATTAAACTTAGGTGGCTATTTATTCACTTTTTTATTCCATTTTCACCTTCACCTCGTACCAGATTTGTTTATAACACCAAATTGTATTTAGAGAGGCATGTCAAATGTTGTAAATTTTCACTTATTTTTTGTTTTTTTGAATATAAAGTAATTAAATGTTTTTTTATACGCTTTGTACAGGAATTACTGTGATAACGTGTGGTGATGTTTTTTTACGTGTTTTTTATCGTTGTTTACAGGATGTGAAGTCGTCACAAGGGATCAATTGTACACGTACACCTGGATGGATCAACAACGAGCGATGGCAAAAATTGATTTCTTTAAGGTTGTGGCCCGTCTTTGAGGTAATCTTAGATACAATATGTTGTATCGAAAATAAAGATAACAAGTCAAATCTTTATACCAGTTTTGATCATTCATACATTATTCATGATGGAGACAAATCATGTCTAGCTCAGTTGGTTTCCCCAAGGGCGGTAACATCCCCGGGGGGGGGGGGGGGGGGGGGTTGTGGATGGTATCCCAATCTATCCAGGTTTGAATCCAAGGAGAGTCAATTTGAGGGCATGAGGAGTACCCACTCCTTGGGCCGGTCCAGTCGTTGACTGGGCTGCCCCCCCAACCCAGTCTTAGACTGTGGTTGGGCTCTAGGTTCAGCGTAAGCTGCGCCGGGACAGCGACGGATTAGTGGGCTGCCCGTGGATGCCCGATACCGCCGGGGAGGTGTGCGTGCGTGTGTTCGTGGTAGTCGTTCGTTGGTTCGATGCCGCTTTGTCTTCCAAAAAAAAATTATTCCTGATGGAGGCTGGTCTGTTCTGATGAACTTCTTGTTATTCAATATGGTACTTGTATACATGAATGACGTTTTTCAGGAAAACTTGTTTACATACTGCTGCATCGCGCGGGTATTTTACTAGCTATATTATTAAGAGTCTTAAACGGTTCTTGAATTTCAGTTCTTGAAACAGTTTCTTGAGCCCTGGTTCTTAGGCCATTCTTACCCCCACGTACTGCATCCTCTCCTCCCACGTTTGCTTTGCTATATATACAGTGTTAATGGCGATCCTCTCAACACTGAAATCGAGCTCTGGTTTTCCAAGGTACAATTTCTGATTGATTTCTCTACAATCCCACTGCTTGCTCAACATCAGTACTTTGATTTTTTGTTTGCATCTCCACCGAATCGGCAGTATTCATATATTTGTGTGGATTTTATGCTAATTAAAAATTCAGGTTTCCTTTTTGTAAGTGGGTTGATTCATTACCCATTTCAATGAAGCTTTTCTTACCCTAATTTGATCAAAGAAAGTTTATTACCTATCCATAATTTGCTAATTTTCGAAACCAGGGAAATCGATTGAAGTCGGTGGCATAAAGGCTCCGAGTTCACACAAAGCTCCGACTTCTTCACCCATCGTTCGCAATCGCCCCCTAACTTATTCAATTTGCTAGATTGCAGGTGCGGAAAGGGGCATTTCTTGATCTTTGTTATTTTACAAATTGTTTGTTTGTTATTTGTTGAAAACTTGGTTAATTGTGTTTCTGATTAATTTGACTCCCAGGGCGAGGGGAAATCTGTTTGTTGAGATAAATATCGATTTGGTAACGAGTTGCAAGGTATTATTTACTTATGTGCCTTCCTGATGTTTATTTAGTGTTTTTGGCCTTTCCATTGACAAATGACAATTGACAATGGGTGTTAATGGAAATTTGATTAGGTTTTGGAGCAATTGAGTGGCCAATAGCCTGTTTTTTGCAAAGGTAAGATATGTTTTACAACCTTTTCTACTTCCATTTTTTTCTTGATTATATTTTTTTTCTTGCTAAATTTCAATTAAGAAATGGTTATAATTTCTGTTAAGGTTCATATTGATCCCCCCTTAACTGGTTTGGCTGGAATGTCTATTGTGGAATCTAAATCAGGAAACTGAAGTACCACTTGCACACATTCTTCCTGTCATTGTTAATTTTTCTCAGGTGAGATTATAATTTTAAAGTCACGGTAATCATTATGTCTTTAACGAGTTTTGCGTTATTTCCTTTTTCTAAACGACGTGAGTATTTGCAGCATTGCGGCTATCACGGTTGTCTGGTATGGTTGCAGTCCTGCTGCTGGGTCTCTTCTAATTTCCATAAGCTTATTGATCTGAATCAACAACAACATAATCCATTTTAGAATAAGTGAATTTGGTTCTTGTTTTGGCTTCAGAATGTTTGTTGGACATGGTTTGTTTTCCTTTTGATGGCCACTGTTCCCTTCTCATTTTTTTTGCAATGGCCAGTGGCCAAATTGCTCTGTTTTGGGACTGCTGCTACCATCTTCTCAATTGACAATTTCCAGTTTTGCAATTGCCAGTGGCCAATCTGCCACTTCAGAGTTACTGAAGAAAAAATGCCACTTCAGAGTTACTGAAGAAAAAATGTGGGTTTCTGAAGGATGATTTTGTGTTTGTGTAGGTTTCTTGAAGTGAACCCAGATGGGAAAGTTCCGTTGATCAAATTTGATGACAAATGGATTTCTGATTCCGACGTTATTGTGGGCCTTATTGAAGACAAGTACCCTGGCCCCTCTCTTTCTCCTCCCCCTGAACTGGCCTCTGTGTATGCTCTCTCTACTCATATATATATATATATATATATATATATATATATATATATATATATTATGTATATTTATATATATAGAGAGACACATATAAACAGATGGATTGACTTTTTGTGCCATCCTATTAGTCCAAAAAATGTCTCAAGATCACTTGTTATTTTTGGGGGTTGTTACTTGTTATGCAATGTCTATCTTTTTGACTTGGTTGTTGGTTACTTGTGTCTTTGACTGTTGTCTTGTTGAATTTAATAGTCAGATTGACCATTTTTCTGTCTGGTGATTTTTATTAATTAATTAATTAATAATCATGATCATCATAAATAACTAGGAAATATTGTGAATTTAGTTGAATAATCCCACATCTCATTTGACACGTTCTACAAATTTAGAAGACATATAAATTTGTAACGGAGGATTGTGATCAAGCATTTTTCAAAAGGTTTTTTAATCAAACAGACCAAACTTTTAAGAAATCGTCTATGCTGTTTCATTTGTGGATAGCTAAGAAAAAGATGGACACAAATATGCTGAGTTATTCGTGGTTCGCCCAAAAGGCTACGTCCTACGGGCAATGACAAATGAGTGTTCACCGTGTCAAGAAAACAATATGGAATAAAGAACGAGAAGAAAGGAGAGATGTGCCTACCTCTAAAGCATATAGATCATTATGCACTCCAATATAGATGTAATTCTACTTGGATTTGACTCGAACAGATGAGTTTTGACTGTAGCTATGGATTCCAGTATAGTGAGACCCTCATTGCATTGAAAACCAAACCAATCTAACCCAATATATTCCACCTGGAAGTAGGGTTTTGGGGTGAATGCACGCAAACCTTTCCTTTAACCCAAAGAGTAGAAAGATTGTATTCGTGAAGACCCCTACTTGTGAAAAAGTGAGAGCATAATGGCATGTACAGGTCCAAACAGAATAGGAACTTCCCATTTGATTCTGGATTCTAAGTATCTCAGTGGCAGCGTTAACATGGAGGGATGTGTGTCTCCTTGGTTTTTATGTGTTTTATTGTGCTATTACTTTTTCTTTTTTCTATTGCCAATGATGGGACGGAGAAAGCTTTGGCTGATGAGTTGAAGGTGTTGGATGAACACCTCAAGAATCATGTATGCTTTACAAAACACTCCTTATTACCAGATTCTTAGTAAACAAGATTGCTTCCGTTCCTATTTGGTTCATGAAAAATTTCAACTTTTTATTGAACAATAACTAATGTGTAAGTTTACATATCAGGGTCCTTATGTCAATGGAGAAAAAATCACAGCCGTTGATTTGAGTTTGGCACCGAAGCTCTATCACCTGGAGGTGGCACTTGGTCGAAGTGGAGTATCCCCGAAACTCTGACTCATGTGCATAACTACACAAAGGTACACAACTTGCTTTAGTCATATTCCTTTAATCTCAATCATCTTGTTTGCCTTTCTTTCGTAGAAAATAGTGTTGATAGATTCTCCCCTGTACCATTTTTTTTGGGGGGGGGGGGGGGGGGTGTTCTATCTTCAATTATTTTTGCTTCTGCTTTCTTATATGCTAGATAGGTATGTTATAAATTTATGTGTGGAGTGCAAAGGTTGTGCATTGCAACTTTGTAACTTGTAAGTGTTAGCACAAGAAAAAACATGGGTCTCGCTTGGTTTGTACGTTTAGATTGGTTTTGGAGGATTAGGAATTGAATTCCATTCCAATCTCATGTTTGGTTTGAAGGATTTTCTGGATTTGAAATCTCGGGATTTTATTGAAATCCCACAAACATATGATTTTGAAATCTTATGGGGTGGTTGGTATTTCACGGGATTTCGTAAGATTTGTTTGTAATAAAATTTTAAAATATGTTAAAAACATTTCGTTCGTAATAATCAATTTATAAAAAAGGTAATTTAATTATTTTTATAATTATTTATAATTTATTTTTATAAATTATTAATAAAGAATTGAATTCGATTCCATTCCAAATTCTATAAACACTTCAAATATTTCAAATCTTCAAAATCTAAATCCCTCCAGTTCCAAATTCCTCCATGACATCCAAATCCCTCAAACCAAACACCACCTTGGTATCTTAAAAGGGATTTTGTTTGGGTTGTAGTTTTGTTGTTGGATGGAAAGGTTCACATGAATCTGGGCTATTTTCTGAAGTCTGTGCATTTGTTCATGGGTTTAATTAGTATATCCCACTCGGAAGGAAGTAGGTTCTGTTGAAAATTCTAATTATAAAATTAATACAATTACGGTTTAAATAAAACACATCTTAACTAATAAAGATAATGGTTTTGTTAATAAAGATTAAAAATTTACTTATTAAAGATCTAAACTTTATCTATAATAATGTATTATTTTAGATGTACGCCATAACCGAGATGAATAC
Source organism: Arctium minus (assembly GCA_954870635.1). Taxonomy (NCBI): domain Eukaryota; kingdom Viridiplantae; phylum Streptophyta; class Magnoliopsida; order Asterales; family Asteraceae; genus Arctium; species Arctium minus. Next base: position 10,818,179 of record OX941085.1, read on the forward strand.
CACCTTGAGTATATGTACACATTTCTTCATCTATAGAAATATTTTCCTTAGATCAATTTGACTTTTTTCAGAAATATAAGAAATGGGGCTAATTAAGTTCAAAATTTGGATTATTGGATATGAGGAATTGTAAATGTTGTTAAATTTTAAGGGGCAAACACCTCATTATTCCACTGGTCATTGGTTTGTGCTTGTGTAGAATGGCTTCAAATGGAAACAAGACAATTAGGTAATAAATAAGCTTCTTTTAACTGCATTTTACAAAGCTCATTGTTCTTTGTCTAAGTTACTGACTCATGAGATTACACATAGCCGGGGGTCGACTTGAATGTGGAAGTGTAAGACTATAAGGGGAACCATTATGGTCGAGTCCTATCCCAAGTGGCCACTATTTCTGAATATCAGGTGAAGAAATGCAAGAATCTTTTTACATGTATTTAAAAGGTAAACTATTATACATTGCGGCTATTTATACGATGCACTCATCAAATAATTTCCATTCTTCTCTTATTGTATCATTGTTGCTCTTGGTGGTTTTCTACTATGTCTATAACCCCGACGTCTTAATTTAGAATATCTCCTCTCTTCTTTCGTTTTTCCTAATACAATTGATCACCGATTAGTCGATTACCATGCTTGAAACCAGATGTCCAGTGACTTTTTTTGCTGGTTTTGGAGGGCGGCCTCCAAGGTGGCAAATTGGAGAAGATCGATGTGTTCCTAAATGGCCTTAAATACATTTAATGCTTTTTTTTTTTTCTAGATTTACACCTTGAAACTATCCCATCCCTCTCTAATCTTTAATAATAACACCCCATCTCTCACTATTTGATTCTGATTTCTCTTTATCTCCATTTAAGTAGTCAAGTTCTTACTCATGAACAATGACCTCCAGTTGTTCGATGAATGTTGTTCAATGAAATGACTGGGAAGTCTGTCGAGTCTTGGACATCAAGTTTGAACAAGGAACTCGATCGGGACTAGACTGGGACTTTGATTTTTGATCAAATGGAGTTCAGGAAATTATCGATTGAAGGATTTTTCTTACAGGAGTGATGTAAATCTGCAAATTTGTAGCACTGCTCTGGGAATACCGAAGACTGCAACAGAAAGTAAGAAAGTCTTTTGTGCTCTCTGCACAGGTGCGTACTCTAACTTAGCAACGATTATGGTGTTTTTAATCTCATTGTTTGGACTCCTAACGATCTCATGCGCATGTTGGCAAATATTAATAACAATGAGTTGGGCGAAAAACTGCAATAATAAAAGATCTATCGAGATTTCTTTTGGCGTATGCTCTTTGGTTTGGGAAATGGGATGTTCATTTTGTGAATGTAGATGTTTATATGCATGACAACTTACTTGTAGCTTAATAACATGCTGCCTTAATGCAAAGCAGAGATCGAGAAGAGGTGAGCAGTGATTCTATCTTATTATTTGAGTTCTCATTTAAACAAGATATAAGTTGCATATTTTTGTTGTACTACAGCTTGATATAATGCAACATGATTCGAAGAGTCTATATCAAGTTTAAAGATTTTGTTGTGATATTGGGTCTTTATTTATTTCAGTTAAATAATAAAAGTGACAGTTTTTTCATGAGTGGTAGTCATTATATATCAATCTTCAAGTTGTCGAGATAAATTTGACGTTTTCAACATCTCATTCCTTAGTCAGCTATCTTATTTTCACTTTAAACCTGTTTAATTCAGGCAATTTTTTTTCTTTTTCACCAACTCTAACCAATCTTTTTGTCTGGAGATCAAAAGAAAAAATCAACCTCTTTGATAATATAGAACGTAAATTAACTTTTTTAAACCATTGTATTTGATTTTTGTTTTCAAGATTAACAAATTGACGGTTTTGTCTTATACCCAATAGTTTGGGGGTGTAACGTGTTAAGTTTCGATACTTCAAGGGGGTAAAACAAAAAAGTTGTTAAAAAAGAAACCAACAAATTGGAAGCGAATGGAAGTAATAGAATTCACCTTATCATCTTCAATCCCATGGCTGCAGCTTCTCTTCTATCTCTCTCTCTTCCCAAACCAACCATACTCATTCCAAAATCAACTGCTTCCACCATAACTCCTTCTGTTACGGTTACGGAAACGCTTGATCAGAAATTCGGCCGAAAAGGAATTAGATTCTACGAGCATGACGATGGTGCTCAGATGGCAGAACTGACGGTCAGAAATGGCAGTTCGGTGAAGCTTCAATTGAACAATGCTCATGTGACTTCTTACAAGCCTAAAGTGTATTGGAAAGATGACGGATTTGAAGAGGTTCTGTATACGACTTCTTCTGCAAAAGGTGGGATCGGTTTGGTGCTTAATAGAGCTTCTGATGATTCGAATTCTAAAGGTGTGGATTTATCGGAATGGGTTGTTAAGGATGTTGATTCAGACTCCATCGATGCTCTTCAGGTTCTATTCCTCTTTTGCTTCATCTCCAAATGTAATGTGTGTGTATATATATATATATTGGAAGGATATTTTGCAACCTTTAAAAAGGTTGCAACCCACATCTTAACCGTCGGATTCATGATGGGCGGTTATTTTATTTTTATTTTTCTGTTTTTTTTAATTAAAAATATTGAGCCCCATATCTATTGTAACCGTCGATCATGAATCCGACGGTTAAGATGTGGGTTGCAAGGGTTGTAACATTTTTACGGGTTGCAAATTAAACAACCCCTATATATATATATATATAGGGGATGTTAGGAGGAAAATGCTAAATAAATGAAAAACCGAAAACCACGAAAAAAATGGATGAAAAAAATATATCAATATAGATGTTTAATTAACGAAAAAAATATGCTTGATTTTTTGGTGTGATTTTTTTCATTCGAATTTTAATCATGTTTCGTATTTTATTCGTTTTAAAAAATAGGTGGTGGGGATTTTTTTAATTTAAAAATAAAATTGTAATCGCCTCCTTAATCACGTCGGATCAAAAAATTTAATGATTATGGAATATTTTTCGATTTTTTTCATTTACTTAACCTTCCTATATATATAAAGAATATAATGTGTTTTTCATTTTTGTTATAAATTAGGGAAATTAATTAAACTAGCCATTTCAGAAAATCGGCTTTATCTCCTAACCAATCTCTCTCTCAATTTATTAAAATAGCCCATAAGTTCGTGAAAGATGTTCGTATATACGAACACATCCCTAAATCTGATAAATTTGACATATGTTCGTAATATATGTTCGTATATACGAACATAATTTAAAAACTCAACAATTTTTATTAACTTCGTGAAATGGGTTCCTGGGAAATGAAATCAGTTTAAAAAAATTACATTTATGGCCCCTGTTCGTATTTCACGAACCAAACTTACCTTTTTGACCATCTTGTGAGCTAAAGAAATATTATAAATTTACAATTTTAGCCCCTGTTCGTATATATCATGTGAGTGATACGAATATACCGAATTACAAGTTTGGCCCCTGGTTCGTATATATTATGTGATACGAAGTAAATGGTTTAAATAAAAAGGCAAGTTACAATTATAGTCCCTCATCTTTGAAACATTAATCAAATTATTTTCAATTTTGGCCCTAATTCGTATCATATGTTCGTGTATCACGAACATAGATTTCCAAATAAAAAGGCAAGTTACAATTATGGTCCCTCATCTTTGAAACATTAATCAAATTATTTTCAATTTTGGCCCTAGTTCGTATCATATGTTCGTGTATCACGAACACAGATTTCCAAATTAAAGGATATTTACAATTATGGCCCCTCAACTTTGGCCCAATAATCAAAGTATTAGGGCCAAAATTGTAAATACTTTGATTATTGGGCCAAAGTTGAGGGGCCATAATTGTAACTTTCCTTTAATTTGGAAATTTATGTTCGTGTAGCCTTTTGGAAAGAGCTGCTAAATTAAGTTCTAGTTTAGGTGAAGGAAGTATGACCGCTTAATTGGGGTTTTGAATAAGACGACCTTTTTATTTTGCATTTTTTTTTTTCATATTGAAAAAGCACGAACATAAATTTCCAAATTAAAGGAAAGTTACAATTATGGCCCCTCAACTTTGGCCCAATAATCAAAGTATTTACAATTTTGGCCCTAATACTTTGATTATTGGGCCAAAGTTGAGGGGCCATAATTGTAAATATCCTTTAATTTGGAAATCTATGTTCGTGATACACGAACATATGATACGAACTAGGGCCAAAATTGAAAATAATTTGATTAATGTTTCAAAGATGAGGGGCCATAATTGTAACTTGCTTTTTTATTTAAACCATTTACTTCGTATCACATAATATATACGAACTAGGGGCCAAACTTGTAATTCGGTATATTCGTATCACTCACATGATATATACGAACAGGGGCTAAAATTGTAAATTTGTAATATTATTTAACTCACATGATGGTCAAAAAGGTAAGTTTGGTTCGTGAAATACGAACATGGGCCATAAATGTAATTTTTTTTAACTGATTTCATTTCCCAAGAACCCATTTCACGAAGTTAATAAAAATTGTTGAGTTTTTAAATTATGTTCGTATATACGAACATATGTCAAATTTATCAGATTTAGGGATGTGTTCGTATATACGAACACCTTTCACGAACTTATGGGCTATTTTAATAAATTGAGGGAGAGATTGGTTAGGAGATAAAGTCGATTTTCTGAAATGGCTAGTTTAATTAATTTCCCTATAAATTAACAACCATTCCTATAAAAACATTGAAAACAACATTTAGGGGTTGTTTGTTTTTTTTTTAAAAACCTCTTAATAGTTCTTAAGTCTGAATCGTTCAGACCTTTTTATACATCACCTCTTATTAATCATAACTAAAATAAGACTTTAGACTTTAGACCTCTTAAAAAACAAACGACACCTTACTGTGCTATGGTCCTTTGATAAAATGACAAAATATGAAAATAATATCTTTATTTTTTAGATTATTTACTGATGTTAGATTAATTTATCTGAAATGGACCAAAATTAGGACTCAATTTGATATAATTATGAAAATAAAAATACATAAAAAAAATGTAATGTTTTTATGATCTAGTTTAATCGGTACAAGTCACCTCGCTCGGACACCATAATTATCCGTAAAAAATATATAAACTTAGGGGGTGGTTTTGACTTTTGAATAATACAGGTAGAGCTGAGTTGCACCACCAGTGGACCTCTTGACATAACCTATGTGATCTCCCTCTATGCTCTAAGCATGGCAACAGCAGTTATAGTGAAGAACAATGGTCGGAAACCAGTTGATTTGAAAACCGCCATTCTTACCCACTTTAAGTCCAAGAAAAGAGGAGGAACTGCTATTGATGGCCTCAAAGGTTGCTCCTATTGCACCCACCCTCCTTTATCTTCTAAATTTGAGATCCTGTCGCCACCTGAAGCAATGAAACCAGAGGATCCCGGTTGGTTTTCATTCGGATGGGAACCGGAGAAGAAAGGAGGGATTTGGAGTGTGCAAGATGTTCCGATCACTATTTTGAAGCACAAACTTAGCAGAGTTTATAGTGCTCCTCTTGAGGAAAGATCTAAGGAGTTCTACAACACTCCTCCATCAAAGTATGAGACCATTGATCAGGTAATCTTTACATTATGTTTGTAATCGCGTTATTTTTCGACTAAAATAACCGTCAATAGCAGATAAAAAAATCGTTGTCGACCCATATTGACATTGTCAAATCTTTTGTGATGATGGGTAAATAATTAGTTGTAAAATCGAAAACCTTTCGAATTTAAAAATGTTGAAAATTTTATCTGAAAAGATAGTACGGTTTAACCACAAGGGTGGTAGTGTGGTGGATAAAGACAAAGGGATCCCGGGTTTGAATCCAGTAATTTAGATATGTGCTTGTGGCCACTCAAAAATTTACCTCATCGTTGTGGGCGAAGTCTATAGTCGGGATTTGCCATGAGAGTAGTTTCGGCGAAACATGGTTTTACCCATTTCCACGAGAGATAGAACGGTTGACATTATCGATTATTTTATGGGATTTTGTCTGTGGTTTAAAATTTTGTCGATTATTTAACAGGACAATGGCTATTTATATATTTCTGCTTTAAAATTAAGTTATTTGTTCGAAATTCTAAAGTACACTTTAATAGTGATAATATTGTTGTAATTTTTACAGGAGTACAAAAATAAGTATGTTATTTGTTCAAAGTCTATATTGTGACACCAAATTTCTTTTAGCTTTTTTGTCAAATTCAAAACTAACATGAATGTTTGTGTCTATTTTCAGGGAAGGGAATTGTTCTTTAGGGTGGTAAGAATTGGTTTTGAAGACATTTACTTGTCGAGTCCAGGATCATTGTCAGAAAAATACGGAAAAGATTATTTTATTTGTACCGGTCCTGCTTCGATGTTGGCTCCGATCACCATCGAACCAGGTGAAGAGTGGAGAGGGGCACAAGTTATCGAGCATGATAATTTGTAATTACATATAATCATATTTATTTGATAAAAATTAATTTATGTTACAATTTTTGTATCGTTTTCGATTATGTACGTCTACCAAGTGTAAGTGTATTTTAAGGGTAGAGTATGAAATAAATAACTTGTTTTGAACTCTTCTCGGTATGCACGACTATTATGTAATTAGGCACCCACATAGACAAAACAATGTCGCTTTGAGTTTTTCTTCACTTACGAAATTTTAGATGGTTTTCGGCGTTTATTGAAAGACAATATTTGAGAAAACATGCCAAAGGTTCCAAAATCTGCGAGAGAAAATACAAACATCTGTCGGAAAGCATTTCAAACATCCGCTTGAAAAACTTTGTAGAAAGAGTCAATTGAAAACAAAAGAAGGTAAATAGGCGGAGCTAAACAAGACGGACGAAATGAGTTAGATCTGTTAAAAAATGGTGAATTTTTTTAGGGTTTTAATATGATATGAGTAGTTTAATATTTTTTCACTCTTGTCCCATCTTTAGATTTTTGTTTCACTGAACAAAAAAAATACATTTTTGTTTCATCCTAAGTCAAACATGAAACAAGTTTTACTATCTAATCTTAAGTTAAATGTGAAACAAGTTTTTATAATATTATGTCTCGCAGTCACAGAGGTGGACCCAATTTTTTTTTAATGGTGGCACAATTAGACTTTAAAAGTTCCTAAAGAAATTTTTCATAAAACTATTATAGATTTGTTGGTTAGTTTCTTGTCTATGCATAAAAGAGACCCATGTTCAAGTTAAAAACACCAAAATTTAAGTTAAAAAAAAAACAAATTTGTCAACAGTATGATCGGACTTGGGCCTTTTGTATAAAGTCAGAAACATTACCATCTCCACCATTAAAGTCTTGTGCTAATTGATAGTAGATAATTATAATAGATGATTTGATTATTTATGGATAATGTATAGTTTCCTAATCATGTAAATCTCTAGGGTTTAGGGTTTTGATTGTGTAAATGTTTTCTATATATATGTGAATAGAACAGAGCCCAAGACAGGGACTCTTCTACCAACTTACACTAATGTTTCAGTTTCAAAAACTATATGGTGGCATTGACACCCAACAAAACAATACGGTGACACCTTCAGAAATGTAAAATTTTCCTTACAACAGAACCATGAAACAATATCCTTTGATGTAGGCCTGCAACGAATATCTCGTTCAATCCCACGTAACAAACACACCCTCGACTTGTAATGATCAATCATTTTGATCCTAATCAATTTCGTTGTGTTCTCGAATTTGGAGTGAAAAGAAAAGAAAGAAAAGGAAAAAAATTATTTGTGTTCTCGAAAAAGAAAGAAAACGAATGAAAGAAAAATAAAGAAAATAGTTTTTATGTTCTTGAACAAGAGAGAAATTAAATGAAAAATGTCGTTTTTACTAATATGCCCTCTAAAATTATATAATTTAGAATAAAAAGTTGGGTAGTTTTGCAAATTTAATAAATTTTTAAAAAGTTTTAATTAATTTATTTGTTTTCCATTTCTTTTCATTTCCTTTCCTCCTACAACTGGGAGTAGGGGTGTTCGTGGTCTGATTTTGACGATTTAACCCCTAAAACACAAACCAAACCACAATGACGGTTTAGAAAATTTTCAAACCAAACAGTTTGGTAGCAAATGACCAAACCGGTTAAACCGGACCACAAAAAGGCGGTCTAGTTTACACAATTTGAGCCTCTTATACACTGTAAACTAAAAAAATATAAAATCTATATCCAAAATAAAGTTTCTACCAATATAACATTATTAAGAAATAATATACCTACTTATAAAATAAACATATACATATAACTAAAAAATATTGAACAAGTTAAATAGGTCTACCAACAATATTTGAGTTTTGAATAAATATTGAGGAAGTCGAAGGACGATTTGGATTTTTGACAAATTTCGGAAGTTTGTCGATAAAGTTGAGTCTATAACATGAAAATTAAATATGATCAATACACACGTATTTTTGGTTCTCAGTTCGGTCCAAACCCCTCAAAAAAGGGTCAAACTATACACCAAACCGGACAGAGCGGTTTGACTACTTTTCAGATAACGCCAGACCACCAGAACACTTAAAGCACCAAAAACAGTTCAGTTTAACTTGTTTTGACCTGTATAAACAATCCAACAGTTTTTTTTACCACTCCTATGTAAGAGAATTTTTTTTAAAATAAAACTTATCATTATTTTCCTTCTGGTTGGTGTCATTTCTCTCCTAATTTTTTTTAGGACACACGATCTGGGCCGTTGGATCATCCATATTACCGGTTATTTCCTCCGTATATACACGATAGCAGAAAAGAAAATAAAAAAGAAAGAAAAAACAATGGCTATGGTTCATAGTTCCATCATCTCATCCAACTTCATCCATCTTCAACCTGCAACAAACTCTATAACCAAAATCGACTCATATTTCCCAAATTTTCCAATCAAATCTCACAGTAATTTGAATGCTCACAGAAGAAACTTCCGATTGCCTAGAGTTGCTTCGATTCCACACCCACCGATCAACGTCGATTACCTAGAAACGGAATTCAGCGGCCATGGCGCCTCCTTCACAAGCCTCGGAGAAAGCTGCGTTGTCAGGATGTCGTTGGACAACGGGAGTGTAGCCACTCTCATGCTGCCAAGTGGACTGATTACATCCTACAAGGCGCCGATGTGGCATGGAGGATTACTCGAATTGCTCCATACGTCGGTGTCCGAGGGAGACGACGACGACGGCGGTGGTGCGGTGATTCGTGGCGGCGTTTCCTTAGCTTTCAGATGTGAAGGAGATGATGAAGAAAATGGAGAGATCTCATGGTCTCCGAATATTTGGAGTCTTCGAAACGTTGGAGGAAGTCCTCAAGAGTCCATTCAGGTAGATGCATTAAATGTTTGTACCGTACAACTCCATAATCGATAGTTTTCGTTCTACCGATTCGTTTTTCCGATTTATCGATCCCTAATGTTCGATAACCGTTGTTTGATATGTATATCGTCGATTATATTACAGGTTGAACTGATTGCTAGCAATTCAGATCACAAAATTCAAATCAAACACATTGTGACTCTGCAACATGATGCCATAAGCTCAGAGATTGTGATTATCAACTTGAGATCATCGTCACTTCGACTAATGGGATCGATCATCGGTCACTTGGCCGTAAGCACACCGGAAGCAACTTACGCCGTTGGGCTCGAGAGTTCCAATTACTTCGTTAAGCCACCGATTTTCTCAAATTTCAGTATAATTCCTCCTGATTTCAGTAAGAATGATTCAGATTCGAGAAACTCGTGGGGTCCAACGGCGTTTAAGCAACTGCTGTCGGGGTGGGGGGCGGGAAATCCTAACGATGGCTGCGAAAATAAGGGACAAAAGGATGAAGAGATGGAGGGTGAAGAGGATGGTAACTACAAGCATTTAACGGATAAACTGAGCTTGATCTACACCAGTGCTCCTAGGAGTTTCACCATCATGGACAGGGTACTTCTCTTGAATCATACCGAAAATTTGATATATCAACCGTGCTTTGTGAGTTGTACTTTTTGCATTAACAGTTGTACTGATCCCAAATGACCAACACAACAGATTTTAAATACAACTCACAAAACAAGAGAACAACTTCTCCAAAAGGAAGAAGTAACTTAAAAAAAATCATTTTCATCTTTATTTTGGGATTACATAATTAATTATATTAGAAGCGTACTCGCGCATTGCAGCGAGATACATCACGATTTTAATTTTTATTTTTATTTTTTGTTTTTTATTGATTTACAGTACGATTTTGGATGATTTTTACTGAGTGATAATGGTTTTTTTATATATAAATTTGTTTAATTTAGGATTAACAATATAATGTTTTTTAGATAAAAAAAATTAAGTAGTTTGTTAAAACTTCATTAATTATCTTATATATTTTAAAAAATTTATATTTAAATTGAGATGTTTATCCTGTTTTGATTATGTTTATCAGAATTCAAATTTCATAATTTTAGGATTTGAGGATTAGAGATAAGGATTTTGGGGGATAAGGATGAAATTTATTAATTAGGGTTAAAAACATTTAAAAGTAGTACATATTGCTTCATTAACTGTTTTTTAAGAGATTTTAAGTAGATTAACATTAAATAATAGTACATAATGATTAATACATCACGATTTTAATGTTTATTTTTATTTTTTGTTTTTTATTGATTTATATTACGATTTTGGATGATTTTTATTGAGTGATAATGGTTTTTTATATATAAATTTGTTTAATTTAGGCTTAACAATATAATGTTTTTTATATAAAAAAAATTAAGTAGTTTGTTAAAATTCATTAATTATCTTATATATTTTAAATTTTTTATATTTAAATTGAGATGTTTATCCTGTTTTGATTATGTTTATCAGAATTCAAATTTCATAATTTTAGGGTTTGGGGATTAGAGATAAAGATTTTTGGGGATAAGGATGAAATATATTAATTAGGATTAAAAACTTTACAGGTAGTTATTAGGTTTTATTAGTTATTTTTAAGAGATTTTAAGTAGATAGCTTTAAATGATAGTACATAAAGCTTAGTGAGTTGTAATTAAGAGTTTTTTATGTCATCTTTATAATATAGTATAGATATAGATATAGATTATTAAAATATCCAACATTTAATTTAAAGCAATTTAATTGGTAGAATGAATAAAAAAATATTTTTTCTCTCGTATGTAATATTTTTAGAGATATCTCCAAATTTGGAAATTTTGATTATTTTTCTCATACTTTCTTAATTTTAGAGAAGGTTTTAGGAAATATGTTGGAACAGAAAATCCTAAAATCCCTATTTAAAAAAAGTTGTTGGAAATGCTCTAAAACTCCACTCGTACAATACATAGATGTACAGGGCCCGAGCTTGGAAAACCCGATTTCAATGATGCGAAAAGAAAAAAACCTCGGGTTGGATCTGACTTTTGGGATTGAAATGGACCCGATTCAGGCCTGGCAGGCCATGCCGGGATATTCTGGGCTTAAGGAGTTTGTGGTGGGACATATCACCGGGCACCGGTTTGTTCCTCTGTCTTAGTGTAAAATTGTAGAGTTGTGAAAAGTGTCACCGTATCAATATGTTGTATGCCATCGTATATATTTTGAAAAGTTTTCCTTGGTAAAGTTGGTTTGGAAGGTTTTTCTTCCACCCCATACCCGAGTTCAAATCAGTGTCATTTTCTTAGTTTTTAGCTTTTAATTCGGATTTATTATGTTTCTGAAATTTTTTGCACTAAAAGACTTGAACACATGACCTCACATGTGAAAAACAATGAAGTAACCAACAAACCAACGACTATTTTGTGAAAAATATTCCTATTTTTGTTTCTTATAGTCAAATGGTGTCACCGCTTGAAAAAATTCTAAGTCCGTCCCTGCTGGACCTTGCCTGTTTTTTTCTTATTAAAAATGTAACAATTTAAGTAAGAAAATTATTTTACAACTTGTAATCTAACTATGACAAAATTTTTAAGTCTATCTATAACATTAATCTGACTATGCTTGGGGATCCAACCAATTTGTGCATCTTTAATGTATAATGTGCTTCTTCATTTTGAAACAACCAACATTCTTGTATAATGTTCACTGTGTTTTACAGGGTAAACGAAACTCGGTTGTATTGGGTAGAGAAGGCTTTAATGAGTTGTACCTTTTCAGTCCCGGATCGAGCCATAAAGCATACGGCAAGTACTCGTATATATGCATCGGTCAGGCGGCATTGCTCAAACCGGTAACCATAGCTCCCGAATCCGAATGGAGAGGGGTGCAACACTTACACAACCCGAATCTTTAATAGTATGTACATCAATTTTCATGTTACATAGAGACTACTCATTCGGAAATTCTATGACCATCATAGTAATCGAAAAAGGTTACCGTTTCATGATTATTTGGGCCATGTTTGGTAACCATAAACTAGCTTATTTTTTGAGCGTATCGAAAACCCTGTTTCGTAAGCCATAAAATAGCTTTTTGAAAAGCTAATTTAGATAGCTTTTCAAATATAAATGCCCATTATAATTTTCTTTTAGTTCATTTTATATTGTCATCTAGTTAATCAATTAAACGTAACTAGTTTATCATTTAATTGTCAGCTTATTATCCAACAACTAGTTTTTTAAGTAACAGTTAACTAGCAGTTAGCTTATTGCCAAATATAGCATTGTTAGACGCTACACAACATAGCTCCTTCCTAGATGGTTTTTTTTTGGAAGAGTGTCATAGGTTATGCCTAGACTAATCCCTTGACAAATTATGACTATAAGTCATCAGCCCTGATTAAACCTCAGTGGCTACAATTGTTGTGCACGTCTGGATTCGAACCCTGGACAGATGAGATATTTCACCACATCCTCCAGGGTCGTAACCATTACGTCATAACCCTTGTGGCTCTCCTTCCTAGATGTTAGGCATGTAGCTTTGTATTTTAGGTGACTTATGTTTTCAATCTCTAGTTATACCTCCTAAAAAGTTTCTATTTAGATTTGAATGAGTAAAACTTTCATCATGAAAGTTACTATTTATAGAAAGCAACAATAATCTATTGTTTCTTCCTACTATTTCGCCCGCCCGCTCGATCGATCCCTCCCATTCTTGTTCGAGTACCAACTACCCGATTAATTCACCAAAACAAAGAATACTCGAGAAAACCAAATAGATTTGGGATTCGTTTGGCAAGTTCCCAACCATCTAAGAAGACAAATAAGTGCACCGGTGGAGGTGGTGGTGGTGCATCCTCCGGCCAAAACGTCAAATTTACACGTTGAGCTAGTGGGTGTTATGTCAGCTTATCGAAGGATGACATTGACGAATCCCAGGAGACATCAGGTGATTACACGAATTACACGGTTCATATCCCCTCAACAGCCGACAATCAACCAACAGGGACATCAGTTGCTACAAAAGCCGAAGAACAACAATATGTTTTTAATTCTCTCTTCACGGTTGTTTTAATAGTGTCACACGAGCTCGTCTCATGGACAATGCGATTGATTCGGCCGATAAACCGTGGCGGCCACTCACCTGGACAATGCCTATTGATGCAAATATCATTAGTCCTTACAGATTTTTGATAGCGATTCGTTTTGTTGTTTTGTGTTTCTTTTTGGCATGGAGAATTAGGCACCCGAATAATGATGCAATATGGTTGTGGTTCATGTCGATTGTCTGCGAGCTCTGGTTCGGGTTTTCTTGGATCCTCGATCAGATCCCGAAAGTTTCTCCGGTCAATCGGTCCGTTGACCTCCAGCTTCTTCACGACAAGTTCGAGATGCCGGACAGGACCAAGAATCCGACCGGCCGTTCTGACCTCCCCGGTCTCGACTTCTTTGTTTCAACCGCTGATCCGGAGAAAGAGCCGCCACTCGTAACCGCCAACACCATCCTCTCGATCCTGGCGGTTGAGTACCCGGTCGAGAAGCTTGCTTGCTACATATCCGATGACGGTGGTGCACTTCTCACCTTCGAGGCAATGGCGGAGGCTTGCAGCTTTGCTGATTTATGGGTGCCGTTTTGCCGGAAACACGACATCGAACCACGGAATCCCGACACGTATTTCTCATTAAAGGGCGATCCGACCAAGAACAAGATACGGGCGGATTTCGTCAAGGATCGGAGGAGGGTGAAACGAGAGTACGACGAGTTCAAGGTCAGGATCAATAACTTGCCGGATTCTATAAGGAGAAGATCAGATGCGTTTAACGCTAGGGAGGAGATGAAGATGATAAAAAACATTCGGGAGAGCGGTGCAGACCCACTGGAGCCGATAAAGGTCAAACGGGCAACATGGATGGTTGATGGCACACACTGGCCCGGTACTTGGGCTAACCCTAGATCGGATCATGCCAAAGGTGACCATGCTGGTATCCTACAAGTAATGTTAAAGCCTCCGTCCCCTGACCCGTTACACGGGTCAGGGGATGACAATCTTATCGACTTTTCAGATGTCGATATAAGATTGCCGATGTTCGTGTATATGTCACGAGAGAAACGACCCGGCTACGACCATAACAAGAAAGCCGGAGCCATGAACGCGCTGGTGCGTTCCTCCGCGGTCCTGTCTAACGGACCGTTCATCTTGAACTTAGACTGTGATCATTATATATACAATTGTATGGCGGTTCGAGAAGGGATATGCTTCATGATGGACCGTGGCGGCGAAGACATTTGCTACATTCAATTCCCGCAACGGTTCGAAGGAATCGATCCCTCGGACCGTTATGCCAATCACAACACCGTCTTCTTTGACGGAAACATGCGTGCACTCGACGGGCTACAAGGCCCATTTTACGTGGGCACTGGATGCATGTTTAGACGTTTCGCGTTGTATGGGTTTGATCCGCCAAAGCTCGAGATGCTACCTCTTGAAAAGATGGGATCCGATGGCAACGTATCAGCTGCCGAGACACAAGCATTGAAGGCAACTGATTTCGACCCGGATCTTGACGTCGATGAACTACCAAGACGGTTCGGAAACTCGACACTTTTGGCTGCGTCAATACCTGTAGCCGAGTTTCAAGGTCGTCCGATCGCTGATCACCCGGTTGTCAAGTACGGTCGTCCACCTGGTGTCCTTTGCAATGCCCGTGAACCGCTTGATGCCAGTACTGTTGCTGAAGCTGTTTCAGTTATTTCTTGCTGGTAACCATACTTTCATAGAATAAAATTCTGTTTTTTTCTCAAATTTTATCCAATTTGATGAGTTTTTAAACATATTTTGGAGTTGAGAAGGATTTATTCAACGAATTAACAGTTTCTTGTTGCGATAAACACAGGTTCGAGGACAAAACCGAGTGGGGTGATCGAGTGGGCTGGATTTACGGATCGGTGACGGAAGATGTGGTGACCGGATATCGGATGCACAACCGTGGGTGGCGATCGATCTATTGCCTCACGAAACGAGATGCTTTCCGTGGGTCTGCACCCATTAATCTCACCGATCGACTCCATCAGGTGCTCCGATGGGCCACCGGCTCCGTTGAGATCTTCTTCTCTCGAAACAATGCTTTCCTAGCATCCAATCGACTCATGTTTCTACAACGTCTAGCCTACCTAAACGTCGGCGTTTACCCCTTCACATCCCTCTTCCTCCTCGTCTACTGCTTCCTTCCTGCACTTTCCCTGTTTTCCGGCCACTTCATCGTCAAAAATCTCAACACCACCTTCTTAGTCTACCTCTTACTAATAACCCTGTGTTTGATCGGACTCGCCGTGTTGGAAGTGAGGTGGTCCGGTGTGTCTCTAGAAGATTGGTGGCGGAACGAGCAGTTTTGGCTAATCTCCGGTACGAGCGCCCATTTGGCGGCCGTGATTCAAGGACTTTTGAAGGTGATCGCTGGAATCGAGATCTCGTTCACGTTGACGTCGAAAGCGGTTGAAGATACCGGTGACAGTTACGCAGAGTTGTATCTAGTGAAATGGACGTCGCTCATGATCCCGCCGATTGTGATCGCCATGGTTAACTTGCTCGCCATGGTTGTCGCCTTCACGAGGACGATCTACAGCGTAGCGCCGGAATGGGGGAAGTTCATCGGCGGTGCATTTTTCAGTTTTTGGGTGTTGGCTCATTTGTATCCGTTTTTCAAAGGATTGATGGGGAGGCGAGGGAAAACGCCAACGATTGTGTTTGTCTGGTCGGGGCTCATCGCGATCACGCTCTCGCTGTTGTGGGTTGCTATTATTAACCCTAACTCCGGCACGGAGGACGCTGCTGCCGGAGGAGCTGGTTTTAAATTTCCGTGAAAGAATAAGGGGGCATTTGGTTCAAACAGTGGAAATGAAAATGAAAATGACAGGTAATGGGAAATGAGAATGGATTTTCATTCCCACGAGTTGTAACCAGGAATGAAAATTTGGGCTTCTGAATTAAAATCTCTTATCGCCTCCTCATTTCATATACCCATTAATTACTGTTTAATACTTCCAACCAAACACCCCTTAGATGTTTGTTTGTTTGTAACATTACGTTATGGCTTCTAGCGGTTTTCTAACCGGTAGAGCCTTTGAAAGTTTTTAAATATCCTGTTCGGTGTTTTTAATTTTTCCGGTTTTTATAGTGTTGTAAATTTTATTTTGGAATATAATTAAATTGGAATTATTCTTTAATTTGCTTGGAGAAGTTAACGTTTGGTTACAAAAATATTATATGTTAGAGCATTTCCAATGGTAAATTTAATAGCTTGATGATAGACTTGATGCCAAATTTCACTATTGGAGCAAAAACTTGAAGAATGACTTGATGGATGTCAAGCATTTGAGGATTTATAGAATGTTTATATTTGATCCCTCAACAATCATAGGTTTACATTTTTAATTTTACTCTTTCATTCAATAATAATTCATTTATTAAATATATAAAATATTATTATTATTATTAACAAAATACATTATTTGTGCACACTCATATCCTATTCTTATATCATCATCTCATTCTCACGTATTTGTGCTTTAAATAACGACAAATAATGGAATGAGTTTTATAAAACATTTCAAATAGATGAGGATAGTTTATGTATATATATTAAAAATGCAAAAAAAAAAGCTTTTGAAAAACTTGACCATTAGAGTAGTAATTTGAAGATGACTTTTTGGTGACATGACAAATAGATCAAGTGTTTAAAAGCGGATTAGTTTTTTCTTTTACTAATAAAGTGAAATTGAAAGTGTATTGAATTTAGAAGTTCAAAAGTATTGTAATAAAAGGATACAACTAGCTCCAAATAGGATTTTTGTTGAGTGAGTGTATTCTTTAGGTGGAATAAAGGGTTGTAAGGTTGTGGTTTAATATTGTGGAAAAATCAATAAGGTTTGTCTCAAGAAAAAGTTAATTACGAAATAGACATACATATACAAATTTATTCATATTTCATTTTAGGTGTATATTTATTAATTTTATTTTTTATTTAATTTGTTAATAATAAAGTTAGAGAGCTCGTGTTGTGGAAACGCTCGAGCACGTTTATTTATACCTTCAACTTTGTTTCAGACTTAAGAACCTTTAAGCTACAGTTTCTATGATCATGTATGCAAATACAAAATACGATACAAGCCAAAAAGAAGTTCTTACCCGTAGATTGAATTAGGGATGGCAAAAAAAAAAAAAAAAGCGAAACCGACGGTGAAAACTGAAAACCGAACATTTCAGGTCGGGTTCAAGTACTCTTAACGAGGACAGGGCGGGGATCGGGGATTTTAATGGGGACGGGGACGGGGACGGCGACCATCCTCACCGGCCTGGCCCGGCCCGATATATATATATATATATATATATATATATATATATATATATATATATATATATATATATATATATATATATATAATATTATATATGCAGAGGGGATATATAATAACGATATATATATATATATATAATATTATATATGTAGAGGGATCATGCGAGAAACAAACTAATTTGCGAGAAGGGAAGAAAAAATATGGGTCACATAATCCATTAATTAAAAAATACCATAAATAAAAAACGAAAAATAATTTTAAATTTTGGATAATTATCGTAATTTGTAGATATTTTTGTTAATCCATATATGATAATTGTAGATATTTTACATATTATATTTTAGATAATCACATATTATATTATCACGTATGATAATTGTAGATATTTTAGTTAATCCATATGTGATTAACTGTATTTATATTTATAAATATATTTCTATGATGTAAATATTATCACATGTGATAATGTGTCATTTATATTCAGACCTATATTATCATATATGATATGTACAAAAATTCACATAATGGATCATATGTGATACATAATAGATCATATGTTAAACGAAGTTAATCACATATGATTCAAAATGTGGATCCAAAAAATAGAAAAATGGTGAAAAATATAACAAATTGATTGTGGATATTAAATGTGATATTTGATGAAAATTATGATTTTTTTTATCAAAAATGTATCTAGATAAAAAAAATATAAAACTTGATAAAAAAATTATGAATTTATTAAAATTAAAAAATAAATAAATTTAAAAGATATAATGAGATTTTTAAGAATTTATCCAATTCAAAAGAATAATTATCCTAAAATTATTTTTATTTTTTATTTATGATATATTTTTTTAAATAATGGATTATGTGGCCATATTCCTTCTCGTCTTCTCACAAATTGACCGTCATCTCGTTTGAACTTGTCCCTATATATATATATATATAGGGATAGTTTCAATTGGAAACCAAATTTCATTAGAAACTTTGAAAACCAAATTTTAACAATTGATCTTTTTAATCAATGGTCAAGATTTATTTGAATTATATATGGTAATAAATTAATTAATTTATTAATAAAAGATAATAATAATATGTCAAAAGGGTAAATGTGATTTTTTTCTTTTGTGTTTCAAATTTGGCAACAAAGATGAAATATGGTAATAAATTAATTAATTTATTAATAAAAGATAATAATTATATATGGTAATAAATTAATTAATTTATTAATAAAATATAACAATAATATATTAAGACTACCTTTTTATTACATGTTCGTCGATATGCAGTATGTAAAAACCCAATTAAGTTTCATTACCTTTCCATTATGTTTCACTATATCAAATCTGTTTCATCAGGTTTTACTATATTAATATTTTGTTTCACTATATCAGGTTTCATTATATTAATATTTTGTTTCATTATCTTTCCAGTATGTTTCACTATATCAAATTTGTTTCATCAGGTTTCACTATATTAATATTTTATGTTTCATCAGGTTTCACTATATTAATATTTTGTTTCACTATATCAAATTCATTATGTTTCACTATATTAATATTTTGTGCCTGAAGATAATATTGAAGATTTCATATGAATATAAATTTTCATTCATTGGATGAATCAATGTAACACCCCGAATTTTAGACCTCATTGTAAAATAGTTGCTTAAAGTTTATGTTTAATAGTTCTTCTTCATGGTTTTGAATCTGGGCGAAAACGGGTCGAATCGTCGGGTTTCAGCAGCTGGAAGGGGTTTCGGCGACTGTGCCCGCGATAGTGACAATGTCCTATTGCATGGGCAATGTCGCGAGAAGGTTCGATGCTACGGTACTTATGGCGCGATTGTGACTGGCGATAGTGCCATGGTCACAATCGCGATGGCAAGGTCGCGAGGGTGGGGGAGGTCACGGTACAATTCTCGCGACTGTGCCCGCGATTGTGCCAAGGGCACTATCGCGCGCGGTGTCCAGACGACCAAATCTTCATTTAATGCCATTTTTGGGGTTTAGATCATTAAATGAAGTTGCAGCTCCTTGAAGACGTTTTCACACACTAAAGGTGTGATTTTCACACACTATTCCCTTTTTCTCTTCATTGATTGATAGGTGGGTAAATCATTAATGGTTGGTGATTCTTAGGGTTTTGAGTTCATAGGAGTTTACTCTTTCAAGATCAAAGGGTGGAAGTCTCAATCCCATTCATTCCTCATTTCTAGGGTTTGTTCATTTAACCTCTAGGTAAGTTTCTTTAAGTTATGTACATCCATACTTACACCATTACTTGTTTGTATGAAATTTATGAAATGCATGATATTGACCTAAAAACTAGGGTTTTGCTTATCTTCAATAAATGAGATTTTTGGGGTTGGTGAAAGTGTTTAAACATATTGTAGAGTGTTATTTACAAGTCTTATAGAAAAGGGCAAATCATGGTGTAGGTCTACATCTCTACATATTGAAGTGTCAAATGCCTAAATTCTTATCAGTAGTTGGAGTTGTTATACTATTTGGGGATTTATATGTGGCTAAATGAGTTGTAGTTTCTTATGGTGATTATGTATCAAGCATGATCACACTATTTGGGCCAATAATATGTTTACATGAAGATTGTCATCTATAATTGTTCATAACTCTTGTTAGGAGTCTTATATCTATTTCCTTGTGCACGAGGATTTAGATGGTATGCATAATATATTCCATGTTTATTGCCTTGGGCATTGCGAGTAGACAATAGGGGACGCAAGTCTCTTAGTTGGAACTCAGCTAGATTGGATAGGCACCCTTGCCTGTAAGACCTTGAGGTGTAACCCGACGGGGTAAGCACTAGAGGCAGAGACAGTTTGAGGATTGTGATGTCCGGCGTGGCATGGGAACTGGAACCGGGGCTGGACGGTGAAATCCAATCTACATCACGGGTTATCCCGTTTTATTTGGAAAAATATCTATGTTATACATGTACAGGAATTTTAAATGTCCCGATTGAGAGGTTTTGGCATTGACTTCAATGCATGGGCGCCGATATCATTTAATTATCATTCTTATTTACCTTATAACTAGTATCGACGCAATAACCGTTAGACTTCGCTCTAACACTGGTGTTCATGTTTAAATGGTTCACAGGTTCCGCTAATGGTGCGAGTAGGGCCCCTTGATTCGCCGGGATCGCACTTAGGATTCCTCCGTGGACCGGGCATTTTGGGAAATCGAGAAAAAGCGTTTTGAAGTCATAGTGACACCCACTTTAATCTAGTTGTTCATTGTTCTAGATTGAATAGGTTGTCATGTATATGTCTTAATTATTCCGCTACTTCATTATAGAACTACCCTGACTCTTTTGGGTTTTAGTCATCATGTTTACAGATTTTGGATTCGCCTTCTTTTAGGCGTTATATTGCATAAATTTTAAGTTTTATTTTACCCAAATTTTTAGGGTGTTACAATCAATCACTGATTCATAAGAATCAGAAAAAATAATTTGATTTGTAGCTTGCGTATGAATCAATTTGTGTTTACCTATATCAAATATGTTTCATCATATTGGCATTATGGTTTCATTGTGAATAAAGATTTATGTTAATAAAATCAATGGTTGATATATGGTTTCCAATGTAATATGGTGGGAATCTCGATTTGTTTCAATTAAAATACAAATAAAAAATTTTCAATTAAAGATATGCATCTTTCGATTGAAATCAAACAATTTTTTTTTACCTTAAATACTCCAAACCACAAACAAAATGAAACTGAATTCGGATTCTATGTGTCGTTTTTAAATTAATGTGAATAAAAAAGTAGTTACAGTTTAAGTAAAAAAGACTAAAAGAAGTTGAAGTTTGGATAAAAAAGTAAATACTTTCAATTAATATATGATGAATAATACCATATATAAAATACATTAAAATTGAATAGGTTTAATATTATAATAATAATACTTACCACATATATTACGAAATTAGGTAAAAGACTAGATTACCCTTATCAATTAAAAAAAAGGGAAATTCATTGATTGGTCGAAATTGGTTTCCAAAGTTTCCAATGTAATATTGGTTTCCAATTGATTCCTTTTCTCTCTCTCTATATATATACTAGAAGGGTACTCGCGCAATGCAGCGAGATACATCACGATTTTAATGTTTATTTTTTATTTATTTACAGTACGATTTTGGATGGTTTTTATTAAGTGATAATAGTTTTTTTATATATATATATTTGTTTAATTTAGGCTTAAAAATATAATATTTTTTATATAAAAAAAATTAAGTAGTTTGTTAAAATTCATTAATTATCTTATATATTTTAATTTTTTTATATTTAAATTGAGATGTTTATCATGTTTTGATTATGTTTATCAGAATTCAAATTTCATAAATTTAGGATTTGGGGATTAGAGATAAGGATTTTGGGGGATAAGAATGAAATTTATTAATTAGGGTTAAAAGCATTTAAAAGTAGTACATATTGCTTCATTAATTGTTTTTTAAGAGATTTTAAGTAGATTAACATTAAATAATAGTACATAATGCTTAATACATCACAATTTTAATGTTTATTTTTATTTTTTGTTTTTTTATTGATTTACAGTATGATTTTGGATGGTTTTTATTGAGTGATAATGGTTTTTTATATATAAATTTGTTTAATTTAGGCTTAACAATATAATGTTTTTTATATAAAAAAATAAGTAGTTTGTTAAAATTCATTAATTATCGTATATATTTTAAATTTTTTATATTTAAATTGAGATGTTTATCCTGTTTTGATTATGTTTATCAGAATTCAAATTTCATAATTTTAGGGTTTGGGGATTAGAGATAAGGATTTTGGGGGACAAGGATGAAATATATTAATTAGGGTTAAAAACTTTACAGGTAGTACATTAGGCTTAAATAGTTATTTTTAAGAGATTTTAAGTAGATAGCTTTAAATGATAGTACATAAAGCTTAGTGAGTTGTAATTAAGAGTTTTTTATGTCATCTTTATAATATAGTATAGATATAGATATATTAAACTTCAAAATTTTTAGGCTACAAGCCTACAACTTAAATATATATTTATTTTAAAATCCCAAACCTAATTCTAATCAAATGCAACACGAGTCTCAAGTCCCGAACTTTTATTTTGTAACAAGCCAAGGAAAATTCAAGCTTGGGTTGACGAGTTTGTCCTTTTAGGGAGTTTCGACTTTTGAGTCAATAATCTACTTTATTTGTTTATCATGAATCGTGATGTTATGGATTATGTCTAAACTTTTGTTATCTTTTACATTGCAATTTATGACATTTTGATCGTGATGTTTGTTGGATTATATGTATTTGGTCGAATTAACTATTTTAGCCATCTTTTTGTCATGATTTATATCGAAGTAGGATACTCATTTAATTTATGTTTGAAAAACTTGTGTTTTTTTTGTTTCGTGTCTGGTTCGAAGAAAACCAACGGGTAACGGTGAAAATTTTTTAACGGGTTCCCCAACGGGGATCGGGGAAACCTCGGGGACCCGATGGGGATCCCCGATAAGATTCCCAATGAGAATTGATACGGTTACGAGGACCCTAAAAACCGACCCGTTGCTATTCCTATATTGAATTTCTTCTAGGCCATGCACACTAAGGTGCTGTTCGGTTCGTTTTCTATTAAAACTTGTATGGATATAGTTGTCTGTATGGGTATAGTTGTCTATGTGTTAACAACTAAGTTGTTGTTCGGTTGTTATGCTGAATAAACAGCCTGAATGTCAGAAATGACAATTTTATCCTTTTATTTTACATTAAACATTTGTTGATGAAATTTTACAAAACAACAACAAAATGTAGATTAAATAACAAACAGATAATAAAACAATTATTTTACAACAAATTTCTATAGATTGATCTTATTGCATAGCACGATAATAAAATCAAATAAAACCCCAAATGTATGAACCACAAACAAATTACTCCCTCAATTAAAATTACCATTTGGTTAATTAAAAAGTGTAAAATTTACACATTTATAAATTTGCTTGTCTATTTTATTGTCTGACATTTATTTTGGGGGTGTTCCAGACATTTTAACTATGGCAATTCATACAGGGTAAAAAAGTAGGTAGTTTCAAGACATACGAATAACACTTTTTGGGGAGAAGCCAAACTCTCGAGCAATTTCCCTGCCATGTTTCTTGGTAATGAAGCTTTGATTCTTGATATGAACTTTGCTATGATTTCTGGCAATGTTGATTGCAGCCGATTGAAGATTAAAAGCAAGTTTCAGAGATAAATTGGTTGAGTTTGATGTTGAAACGATTGTAGAAACGGTTCTTCTACACCTCCCTGGTTCAAGAAGAAGAAGAAGGTCAGCGATGCAAGAAGAATAACAGATGATGTCGTCAGGAAGATCAAGAAGGATGTCGTCAAGAAGAAGAATAAATGTGTCGTCTCTTTTTTTCCTGGAGTTGGAGTGCACAGAGTGACGGAGTGCACAGGTTTTTTGTGGAGGAGTTGTCCGGTTGAACAAAGGGTAGGTGGGTAAAACTTGTGGCTAAGTGTAAAAGACCAACCTTTTTTAGCTTACCGAATCAGCCATGGGCTGACCGATTCAGCCACTACCGAACACTCAGATATGTCTGTGCGAATCAGCCATATCCACCATCCAACTCATTAAGCCACAAACCCCTAAAAAACATACAAAAACATTCGATTTATTTTTAAAGTATAATCAATTTAAGGAAAACATCACAGCCTCAACTGCTACAGAATCAGAAAAATATCAGAACCCCTTTTAAAAAAATGACATCATCCATGACTTAACTATTCCAATTTCATCAATCAATATTTTAAGTTGTTGCCAAGTTTTATTTTGCTTTTACAATCATAGAACTTCCAACATATTCTTTAAAAGAGTGAAAATTGACAAAATCTCTATTTCCCAAGATTATTGGAAATGAAAAAGAATAAAAAATGAAGTAAACTTTTTTTCAAATTTGAAAAACTCCAAAAAATAACTATAATGAGATACAAGTAACTTATTTTATTTTTATCAATAACTAGTAGTGTACCCGCGCAATGCGGCGGGAGTCTTAAATGTAAACGATTTTGAAGCTTTTGTGGTTTTGTTAGAGAAGATTTTAACGATAATATGATTTACACTTAAGGGATCGTTACTAAACGCTTACCCGTGTCATTTACTTTACCGGATGAACTTGGCAAGGGTCGTGACTCGTGAATCTTACCCAATAAAAGCGATGATAAGAATGTAGTTTTGAACAAAATAAAATTATCAATTCAAATGAATCTACAACTTAGTGACCACTATTTTTTGGTCAATAACTCTTTCAATTTAGTGACCACCATCTTTTTGGTCACAAACCCTTCCAACTCTACAACTAATAAAAACCACTTAATGACCACTATATTTTGGTCACTAACTCTTTCAATTTAGTGACAACCATCTTCTGGTCACAAACCCTTCCAACTCTACAACTAATAAAAACCACTTAGTGACCAGTATATTTTTTTTGGTCACTAACTCTTTTAATTTAGTAATACCATCTTTTGGTCACAAACCCTTCCAACTCTACAACTAATAAAAACCACTTAGTGACCACTATATTTTTTTTGGTCACTAACTCTTTTAATTTAGTAATACCATCTTTTGGTCACAAACGCTTCCAACTCTACAACTAATAAAAACCACTTAGGGACCACTATATTTTGCTCACCAACTCTTTCAATTTAGTGACCACCATTTTTGGTCATAAACCTTTCCATGTCTAATTGTCCACAACTAACGAAAACCAATTAGTGACCACCTTTTTTTGGGTCACAAACTCTTCACACTATACTACTAATGAAAACCACTTAGCGATCACAATCATTCGGTTACTAACCCATCAAACTCACTACAATTCTACAACAAATGAATGTCAGTTTGTGACCATTATTTTTTTGGTCAATAGCATATTCAATTTAGTGTCCACCATTTTTTGGTCACTGATCTTTTCAATGTAATAACCGCTAATTTTGTTGATGAAACACAAAGTCATAAAAGATATTCTTAGAGAATTAGTGACCACTTAGTGACCAAATTTATTTCTTGTCACTAAAATTCAAATTAATGACAACCTTTGACATTGTCACTAACGTCACAGTTAGTGACCAAAATATAAGTCGTCACTAAAATTTTGTTCACTAACGAAGATTTTTCTTGTAGTGAGATCATACTTTTTTTTTGGGAAAAGGGGACGGAACCCCCGGAAAATTTTATTAATAAAAAAAAACCTTACAAATTACGAGGGACATACCCCAAATTTACAAAATGACGACCTAAAATATGCTTTGGGAAAAACCATAGAAAAGATTTATCCCAATAAACCAACAAAGGAATAAACAATCTAAAATCCACCATATAATACCAAAACAAAAAAATATCACAATTTCGGCCCACATTTGAATTCACGCCACCCTCATAGCCCATCGAATCCATTGCAATTAATAAGAGATGGAAAGCCCAGTTGGTAAATCTCGTGGCCCACCAAAAATAATTGAAGGATCCACCAGTTTATTAATTGAGGAGCCCATCCAAATTAACTTTTTATACCAGCCCAACTCCAAAAATAAAGCATATCCCTTTGAATAAAAGCCCATCCAATCATAATACTCCAACTCCAATTAATTGTGTCTTTATTTCTAGCCCAATTCCAAAATCCACCAATTTAATTACTCTCATAAAGCCCAAAATATTAGTTTGCCAAATATCCAACCAACAGCCCAACTGGTAATAATAATATCTATCCATGAGTGAAATCAGAGAACGAAATCCAATTAGCAAATCACCAAGGTTTTAAACAATCGACCACACCAGACCTCATTTTCCCCACAATTTTCGACGAAAGCCAATACTTTTCCATCCACCACCATCAAAACCGTACAGTGAAACCAATGAGTTTATCTCCTTGACCTGCACAAATTTTTCAACACATTCCCAACTCCAAACGACCCTCAATTCCACCTTATGATCCATATAATAAGACCAAAAAATAAGGTAAGAAGCAAAGGCTGTAACACCAGTATAGCATTCAGCAAGAAGAAGAAGAGGTTGAAATTAAAAAATTTATTCACTAACCAAGTTTTGGTGCAAACCAACAGAATAAAAGGTTGAGGCCAAGGAATTAGTGAGACCAATATAGCAGCAGTGCGACCAATTTGGCCAAAGGCCATTGGTATGCACATATCAGTCATAAGCATCCCATAAAGGTTTTCATTCGTAATCCTCCAAAACCAAACATGCCAATTATCCCAGTCAATAACCATAGAATAAAGATTCTGCATAATCTGATATTTAGTAATCTCCTCAACTTGCCAAACTTTACAGCATATATCCCAATTCAATGTGATACAAATTCTGGATATGAGATATATCTAGATTACAATCTGTGTAATATTCTTCCAAATCCAAACAACCTTATCTCCCCATAACCATAAAAACCAAACAATGCACCATATCATCAAACATTTTAACACAGCAGATCCCAAACAACCCCTTATATCCCCAAATCAGCATGATCCAACTGTACCAATCTGAACAAGGGAGCTGAGTAAAAAATTGTGTAATGGCCAAAGGCCAAATTACACATAAATACAAGATAGACCAAAGCTGCAGACATCCACTAATCATAACATCCTTATATCCCCATTCCTCACAATTAGCATAATGAAATTTCCAAATGCCATATAAGATTGAGGAATACACATTATGTTGCCAAAACCAAACCCAGATCCTAAAGAAGAAACCAAAAACCATAAGGAACCAAAAAAATTGTTCCAAGATGG
Organism: Arctium minus; assembly: GCA_954870635.1. Lineage (NCBI taxonomy): Eukaryota > Viridiplantae > Streptophyta > Magnoliopsida > Asterales > Asteraceae > Arctium > Arctium minus. The sequence goes on from OX941085.1 coordinate 10,845,688, forward strand.
ATTTGGAAATATCAATAAAGACTATATACTCCCCCCTCCAATATTCACACACATTAAGAATAGAATAAAATCCCTTGTACACCAAATTAGAAGAACACCAGAAAATCCTCCCTACCTCCCAAAGAACCCCCTTGTCTCTCCATAACAAATTCAAAAACCTATACACCTCTACCCTGCACTCCCTTATAACAACATCCCAAAATCCCACCCCAAATTCCCATTGGTAATTCAAAAGACCAATAGAGAGAGAGAGAGAAACAAAGGTTGATATACCAATATAGTAATCAACATAAAGAAAGTGTTCAAAGTCAGAATAATGATCAAACAGGTAAGCTTACTTGTACCCAAGTTGAAAAGCATCTTCCAGGGACTTAATTCCTTATGGCTCCAATTATAATCCCCTGTCACAAAGAAGGCCAAGACTACAAAACACCATCTATATCTAGCATGAGATAGTAAGTACCATTTCCAAATGAAAGAAATCAAACAATGGGTTAAGCCAAAAAGATGCTCATGCCCATGCTTGATAAAAGCAAGAAAACCAAAATACCCAATGATATTTAAAATTAGGTCCCCTGTACACCAAATAGAAATAGAAGTGACTCCTGTACAATTCCCATACCACCAAAAAAAACCTCCATATCTCTCCAAGACAAAGACAAAGATCTTATATCCTCTACCCTACGCCTCCTTATTCCAACATCCCAAATCCCACCCCCAATACCCCATTGGTAAATAGATAGACCAATAAAGTGAGAGGGAAACAATAGTTGAAATACCAGAGTAGCATTCAACACAAAGAAGGAAGAAGGACCAAGATGCACAATATTGTCTTCTTTACATAGTGAGATCATACTTTGCAAACAGTCCCGACAACCATTGCACCTATGTTTCCCCGATCATACCTATCCTTGGTTGAATAAATGAATTTAACAACAACAACAAAAGTACACGAGAGAAACACAAATGAAGAATTTGTAACCAACTTACAAACACACTTCAAAAAACTCACCGTCTATATCATTGATTGCACTTTGGGCTTTTTGTTGAAAAAAGAAAGTCAAGTAAATAGTAGTAAAAAAAATTCATGGAGAAATAACACACTCACATTTTATATACTTCCATGGAAGCATATTTAGACTTTGTCACACAGTTAGAAATACAAATGTGTTGCATGTTGTTGTGTCCATATTTGAAGTTAGGTCCTACAATTTGAAACAAAAGAAGGAGAAGGAATTTGGATGCTTAGCAAGGAAATAGGAATTTTAGTATGGGTTAATGATGTGAAAGAGTGGCAATCACTAACAGGAATTACTTACAGACATGGGCTGAAAGTTCTTCAAACAGTTGAACTCTAATGCATCTTCAACAACTGTAATTATGTGTTTACCATCCAAAGCATAAAAATCATAGAAGCAGCTAAAATGGTCCAGAAACCAATCAATAATTTCCAGAAAGTTGATGCATTCAAAGTTTATTAAACATCATTTGCATATAATGTGTTCAAGGATTATTTCAAGGATGTCAAAAATTTCTTACCCGGTTTTGAAAGGATAACGTGTTTAAGAATTTAGCTCCAAAACATAATGTTTCCACACCAATTCAAAACAAAATTTAAAAGCAAAGGCAAAGGCAAAACTGGTCAAAATTACAATATATCGGGAGCATGGAGCTCGATTGTGGGTTGAGCTTAGCAGAAAAATAGATAAATCATTTTGTAGAAAGTCGATACCATTAAGGAACATTGATGAACTCCTTCAAAACCAAACATGCAGTTCATAGATACTAATGACATGATATACCTGAAATCTCGGACATGCAGTTCATAGATACTAATGTCAGAAAAATCTGCAATCTTAGGCTTCTCATCTGCCAAATTACCCCATTCATGAGGTTTTAAAGCATCAGAATCAAGATTGGCTAAAAAAGTCTGCTTCCCATCACCCGAGAGCCTAGCAAAGAAAAGAAAACAGGGTCTGATAAAAAAATTACATAATGGTAAAGACCGAAGGAATGAAATGATTGGGATAGTATACCACATAAGTATGCATTTTTGTGCCATAAAATAAAAAGCTTATTGTTTCACGCTTTAGAAAGTCAGCATAGCAAAACATTATATTTTTAAAGACAAACTAAACAAGCAACCTTGTTGTTTGCGACCACTGGTAACAAAAGGATACTTCATTCTTGAACTACACACCATGGCAGCAAATGAACTCTTTGAATTTGAACCTATCAAATCGAGATGATCCATGGAAACAAGGATTCTGGAAAGGAAAAATTACCTCAAGCTATTTCCCCTGCTGCATCAACTATATAAATGGGAGAAATATGGAGTGAACATACAATAAACAGAGTGATGTCACTTATTTTTAGGACATGCTCTATTCGTTTAAACTGATAATACATTCCTCGATTTCTTGCAATGTAACCTTCTTATAGAATAACCATTTGGTGTGATACGACAGCCTCCAATAATACAATTGGATTTGTAAATTTGAATAAAATTAAATGCATAATAAAAAGGGGAAATGGAAGTGAAAGAGAGCAGATACCTTGAGCATCCACATCCGTCCAAAAATGCACGATCAATCCGTTGGATAACAAATACTAAAATCATTCAGAATTTACCAAAATCACAACCATAATCATCACAATCTTCCTTCAATCAAACCAACAATTCAACATAATTCGCACAAAAAAAACAGAAATCAAAATAACAAAACAAACAATGAATCGGAACAGGAAACTGTTTGTGTTTGTAATTTATAGATAAACAAGTAGCTAACAAGAATGCGTGAAATTGATGATTACCGTGAGAACAAAATCGATAGGAAACAACCTTAATCCATAGGAGAAGAAAGAAAAACGAATTAGTTGAAGCATTTTATCGAACACCTAGCAAGCAAAACCAATACAGATTTAATAGAAACACATAAGTTTGGGTTTGCTTTCATACCTTCAAAACCCAAAATCATCTTTGATCAATAATCGAACCTGAAAAAGTAATTGCGATGAGGATAGCAGCGATTTATCTTGAAAAAAAACAGAAATCAAAATAACAAAACAAAAAATTATGTGTTTCTATTAAACAATTATCGAACAAAGCAAAGTAATTTATAGATAAACAAGTAGCTAACAAGAATGCGTGAAATTGATGATTACCGTGAGAACAAAATCGATAGGAAACAACCTTAATTCATAGGAGAAGAAAGAAAAACGAATTAGTTGAAGCATTTCATCGAACACCTAGCAAGCAAAACCAATACAGATTTAATAGAGACACATAAGTTTGGGTTTGCTTTCATACCTTCAAAACCCAAAATCATCTTTGATCAATAATCGAACCTGAAAAAGTAATTGCGATGAGGATAGCAGCGATTTATCTTGAAAAAAAAACAGAAATGAAAATGAAAAAAAACAGAAATCAAAATAACAAAACAAAAAATTATGTGTTTCTATTAAACAATTATCGAACAAAGCAAAGCAAAGCAAAGCAAAAAATTAAACAATTCTTGAGAAGTAGAATTCTAACCTGAACGCGATTAGTGAATCGGGAACAGGATTCGTGTAGATTGGCAAACCTAGAACGAAGCAAAGCTAAAGCAGCGAAATTTGGAAGCGATTTGGAAGCGAGAGAAAGGAATTAGGGTTTGGAGGCGAGAGTAGCCAATTTGTGCGGCACCAAAGCGAGAGAAAGGAATTAGTGTGTTTAGTTGAGTTGTACCAAAGCTGTATGAAGTTGTAAATTAAGTAATTGGCTTTAATTAGTTGTAACTTGTGCTTAAAATGCTGTAATTAAGAGTTTTTTATGTCGTTCTTATAATATAGTATAGATAAACTTTGAAATTAAATAATATTTTTGTCATTTTGGAGAATATAATTAACGTTTTAGACAAATGATTGTGTAAGAAATTGAAGCTAATGTGAGAAGCGTGAAAACTAAATCTGAAACGTTATCACTTTTAATCTCATTTTCTCCCATGAATTGCGTCGTAGAAGGAAATTAATATGGTACATCTTATTTAAGTGCATCACCTCAAAAAATGTACGTTCATTTCAGGGACAGACCGGGTAACGGACCTGGTATGTTGAATACGGTGGCAATATTATTTCTCCATCGAAGGGTAAAAAAATTAGGTTCATGAAAGGTGCAACCGTATCGTTTTGAAGGTGATACCATATTATTTTGGAAACTTCAAGAAGGTACAACCGTACCTCATAATCAACCAAAAAACCAAAAGAAACTATCGAAATTAACAAAAAAAAACCGAAAAAATTCATCAAAATCGATAAAAAACTTAAAAATCCCTCGAAATCAAGCAAACAGCTTTAAAAATCCCTCGAAATTGTAGAATTAGGCTAAAAACACTCCGACAATATTGAAGGTCGGTAAAAAGATGAAGACACGTCCATAAAAGCCGTACTTTTTGTAATTATTTTTTGTCTGATATGATGTCACCGTATGAAAAAAAAATTGGGTCCGTCATTGGTCCATTTCTTATACAACATGATAACTACTTCTCACGCTTCTCATATTAACCTCAACTTATTACCGGAATCCAATCTTTTAGTTTACGAATTCTAATTCTCATAATTTTGCCATTTTAGTGAATGAAATTCAAAAAAAGCAAAAAGATGACTTAAGCACTGACGAAGATTTCTCATGTGATGCAATCTATTAATACAGATACCCTCACTATACACCAAAACACCAATTACAATACTTATGGCTGCCGATATCACCACCGTCTCACCGTCGCAAACCGCCCTACAACTCCAGGATAGGGTTGCAATCGTCACCGGCGGTTCCCGCGGCATCGGCAAAGCCATCGCCCTCCACCTTGCATCCCTTGGTGCAAAGCTCGTCATCAATTACAATTCCAATTCCACACAAGCAGATCTCGTCGTTTCAGAAATCAATTCCAATTCCAGATCTCAATCTCCACAAGCAATTTCATTCAAAGCCGATGTATCTGATCCAACGCAAGTGAAATCACTCTTCGATGCAGCTGAATCCGCCTTCGATTCCCCGCTATACATCCTCGTCAACGCCGCCGGCATCCTCGACTCCACCTACTCTCCGATATCCAGTTCGTCAACCGACGTGTTCGATCGGATGTTAGCGGTGAACACTAGAGGACCGTATTTATGCTGTAAGGAGGCGGCGAACCGGCTGAAACGAGGCGGCGGAGGGAGGATTATTTGTCTGACGTCATCAATGGTGGTGGCTCTGACGCCGGGGTTCGGTGCGTATGCTGGTTCTAAAGCGGCGGTTGAAGCTATGGTGAAGATTCTGGCAAAGGAACTGAAAGGGAAGAGGATCACGGCGAACTGTGTAGCTCCGGGGCCTATTGCGACGGAGATGTTCTTCGAAGGAAAAAGTGAGGCGATGGTGAATAGGGCGGTGGAGCAGAGTCCGTTGGATAGATTGGGGCAGCCGGAGGATGTGGCTCCGTTGGTCGGGTTTTTGGCCAGCGACGCCGGCGAGTGGATTAACGGCCAGATTGTTCGCGTCAATGGTGGATATGTGTGAAGAACTTTTGCTTTCAGATATCTTTTGGGTGTTTGGGATTGCTTATTTAAAGCGACTCATATGTGGTGAGAAAAAATATATAAAAGAAATGTTTAGATTAGTTTATTGTGGTACCAATACGTTGTTATTTAAAGATGTTTGGGATTGCTTATACATATAAAATAATCAAAAAAGTCATAAACGCTTTTCAAATAAGTTGATAAGTTATAACCAAATGACTTATGAAAAAGTGTTTATTTCCAATACTACACCGGGATAAGCTAAAAAACCCTTTTAAATAAGCAATCCCAAACATCCCCTTAATGGTAAACTTTTACGAGAACTTTCAGTCGGCCGTTTACCAAAATGTAACACTATCACTTATTTATCGGATAAGATTTTAGGGGGAAGGTTTAGGGGAAAAACTTAAAAAAAATGGAAAACTAAACAACATTTTGGTAACCTTTCATCTGGACGGTATACATTTGTGTACACAAGTAAATTAAGTTGTTTTTTGGTTTTTATGCACGTGTGCATTATGCATTTGTGCATACGCACGTGTGAATGTTATAAATTAATTGTATGCACAAGTGTTTACCGTCCAGATGAAAGGCTACCAGAGTGTTTCTTAATTTGTCGTTTTTTGAGGTTTTCCCCTAAACTTGATCCAAGATTTTAGTCCACCGAAATGATATTGTATGCAACAATTTTCCTAATAAGCATTAATCGTAGTAAGAGTCTTCATCATCACTTACCGAGTAAGACTTTCGTTCATTGCCTTAGCTCTTAGGAGACAAAATTTTTGACCCTTGTCATATTCATCTGGTAAGGTAATGTGACTTGCTAAACACTTGTCAAGATAAAAGTTTGGTAAACGACCCCTTAATTTTTACTTTGTAAGTTATTTTATTTTATTATTAAAAACATTTTAGACGTTAGGGACCGTTACTTAACGCATACCCAAGTAAGTGTTTATCGATAAAATTTAACACTATCAGTGTATCACTTACTTACCAAGTAAGATTTAGTCCACCAAAATTGTATCATATGCAACAATTTTTCCGGTAAGAGCTAACCATGGTAAGAGTTTTCGCTGTCACTTACCGGCAGTGGCGGATCAAGAAATTTTAGTGACTGGGGTCAACTTTTAGACAAAGAAGAGCGATGACAATGACCAAAAGTCTTAACAGATAAGTGATAGTGACAACTCTTGCCACGATTAGTGCTTACCGGGTATTGTTTCAATGGACTAAATTTTTTACTTAGACGATTGGATTAGATCGAAAGCCTGGAATGATTCTGGACTGCTTACCGACTTCGAAAAGTGTTGATCATTACAGCCAGAGAAAAAGTAAAAATGTGGGGGTCAAGAGGGTTAAATAGTAAGTTGTAAAGTTTTTTAATGAGGTCATTAAGGTTAAATTAATTGAGTAAAATAAAACTATAAGGACAATTCCTTTGATTTTTAGTCTTCAATGGGTTAAGAGACGCCACTACCTAAGTTATGGCTCCACCACTGCTTACCGGGTAAAACTTTCGATTATTGTCTTAGGTGCCGTTTGTTTTATAAAAGGTCTAGAGTTTGAAGTCTTATTTTAGTTATGATTAATAAGAGGTGGTGTGTAAAAATGTCTGAACGATTCAGACTTAAGAGTCATTAAGAGGTTTAAAAAAACAAACAACCCCTTAGTTTTTATCGGGTAAGATTTTTGGTCATTATCATATTCATTTGGTAACGTATATGAATTACTAAATACTTATCCATGTAAATGTTTGATAAATGACCCCTAATAATATAGATTTAATCTAAAATAATGACATTATGAGTCTGACTGCCCTAAGAACTCAAAGAACACTGGCCCTCAGAATCGGACTCACGCTGTTGCTGGGTCTACTCTCGCTGATAACGAGGTCTCTCCAGTCTCCTCACCTGACCTCATGGAACTGATGTGTCGCAATCAGGAGCTCATGGAGCAGATCATGTTTGGTGCTATGGGTATGAATTCTCAACACTCAACTGCATCAGGTAACTCATGGCTTTTTGACTCTGGGTGTTGCAATCATATGACTCCCTGCACTGATGGTTTTGTTTCTAAGAAACCACCTCAGCATTTTACGTCAGTACGAACTGCTGACAACACTGGCCTACCGGTATCTTTTAGTGGAAATGTCTCCACTCCTCATATACAATTACCAGATGTTTTAAATGTTCCGAAACTATCTATGAGCTTAGTTTCGATTGCGCAACTTCTAGAATCTAATCTGATCATTTTATTTCATTCTTCTGGTTGTGTTGTACAGGATTCAAAGACCAAGCAGATCCTTGGACTCGGCCGTAAAGTTGGACGGATGATTGAAGTGGTCTACCTTCGTCTTCCATTACCCTCTTCAAGTCTTGTTGCCTCAGTTTCCAGCACTTCTTCCTTTGACTTGTGGCATGCCCGGCTAGGTCACTTATCTTTAGCCAGAATAAAATCATTAGCTAATTTAGGGGTGTTAGGAAATTGTATGTCAACTGACAATTTTTCTTATTTATCATGCAAACTTGGCAAACATCATGCTTTATCTTTTGAAACAAATGAGTTTAATTCTACTTCTCCTTTTGATCTTATTCATTCTGATGTATGGGGACCAACACTACATCCATCCATGGGGGGTGCTCGATATTTTGTTATTTTTATTGATGATCATACACGTTTCACATGGATATATCTCATGAAACATCGTTCGGAGCTACCTAAAATTTATATTATGTTTGCTCGGATGATTCACACTCAATTCTCAAAATCTATAAAGATTCTTAGGGCTGACAATGCTATGGAATACAAAGAGTCCTCTCTTCTCTTATTTCTTCAATCTCAGGGGACTCTCTCTCAGTACTCCTGTCCCGACACATCTCCTCAAAATGGTCGTGCCGAACGCAAACACCGTCATATTCTTGATACGATTCGCACTCTTCTCATTTCTGCAAAATGTCCAGAACGTTTTTGGGGTGAAGCTGCTTTCACTGCAGTTTATACTATCAATCGTCATCCTACTCCCATCCTTAATAATAAATCTCCTTATGAGGCTCTTCATGAGATCACTCCTGCCTATGAACTTCTAAAAGTTTGGGGTAGTGCTTGTTTTGTTCAGTTACAACCTCATGAACATACCAAACTTGAACCTCGCTCCAAACTTTGCTGCTTCCTTGGATATGGTATTGAGCACAAGGGTTATCGCTGCTGGGATCCTATCTCTCAGTGTCTTCGTATATCTCGTCATGTTACCTTCTGGGAAAATGTTCTTTTTTCTTCTATATCCAAGTTTCGTGAGTCACCTACCTTCACCGCTTCGTTCTTTACTGATGCTTCCGTCTCATTGGACTCGCTCCAATCTGACATCACTTCATCTCCGCCTGTTGTTCAAACACCTTCCGAATTCGCCTCTCCTTCAGAGTCTCCTGCCTCTACACAGCCTCCTTCTCCTAGTTTTCCTGATCCACATCAATCATCTGCTCCATCCGCACAACCAACATCTGAGCTGCCTGCTGAGTCTTTGGCTCCTGGAACGTCTCAATCTCAGAATGTTAGACGATCAAATCGGGTAAGACAAGTTCCCTCTCATTTTCGTGATTATCATGTTTATGCTACTCTGCTGTCCAATCACGAACCTACTTCCTACAAGGAAGCCTCCTCTAATCCTGATTGGCAAAAAGCTATGGTTGAGGAACTTCAGGCTCTTGACAAAGCTCAAACATGAGAATCTGTCCCTCTTCCACCGGGCAAGTCACCCATTGGTTCCAAATGGGTGTTCAAAATCAAGACAAAATCTTATGGCTCTATTGATCGGTACAAAGCTCGCCTTGTATCCAAGGGATTCAATCAAGAGTACGACATTGATTATGAGGAGACATTTGCACCTGTTGCTCGAGTCACTTCTGTTCGCAGTCTCCTAGCCATCGTAGCTACCAAACAATGGCCTCTCTTTCAGATGGATGTTAAGAATGCCTTATTGAACGGTGACTTATCTGAGGAAGTCTACATGACACCTCCTCCAGGCGTTCGACTTCCACAAGGTCACGTTTGTCGTCTTCGGAAGGCTCTTTATGGACTTAAGCAAGCTCCGCGAGCTTGGTTTGAGAAGTTCAGTTCCACAGTCACCTCTCTGGGTTTCTCACCCAGTCACTATGATTCCGGACTGTTTACTCGGACCATTGAGGCTGACACAATCTTACTTCTTTTGTATGTGGATGATATGATTATTACTGGCAGTGACTCTACAGGCATAGCTCATCTCAAGTCATCTCTCAGCTCCTATTTTGAGATGAAGGACCTTGGCTCTTTACACTATTTTCTTGGTCTTGAGGTGCTCTCAGATCCATCGGGAATTTATCTTTGTCAAGCGAAATACACCTCAGATCTCTTGTCAAAAGCTGGGCTTACTGACAACAAAACTGCATCCACTCCTCTTGAGCACAACCTCCATTTAGCTCCGAATGTTGGACCTCCTCTGCGTGATCTTACTTTGTATCGACAGTTAGTGGGGTCACTTGTTTACCTGACAGTGACTCGCCCTGACATTGCCTATGTTGTTCATACCGTCAGTCAGTTCATGTCTGCACCTTGTTCCGATCAATATGTTGTTGTCCTGCGCATCCTTCAATATTTAAAAGGGACCATGTTTCACAGTCTTCACTTTACATCCACATCATCATTGACCTTGCGAGGATTTTCTGATGCTGATTGGGACTAGGAATGGCAACGGGGCGGGTTCGGGGCGGGTTTGCCGTCCCCCGTACCCGTCCCCGAAACCGAAACCCATCCCCGTCCCCGCCCCGTTCCCCGTCGGGTTTTTATTCGGGGCGCCTCGTCGGGGATTTTTTATGCCCCGTCCCCGAACCCGACCCGATGGGGAATCCCCGATCCCCGAACCCGACCCGATAATTTAATATTTTATTTATATAATTATATATATAATTTTATATAATATATATATAAATAATTTTATATATAATATATATAAATAATTTTATATATAATATATATAAATAATTTTATATATAATATATATAATATATATAATTTTTATATAATATATATATAATTTTATTATAATATATATATATATATATAATTTTATTTTTAATAATATAAATATATATATCGGGGCGGGGCGGGGATACCTTGCCCCGTCCCTGAACCCGATAAAATCCCCGTTACCCGACCCGACCCGAAATTGTTTAACCCGACCCGACCCGAACTTAGTCGGGTTTCAGGTTTCCCCGTCGGGTTCGGGGTTTTCTGTCATCCCTAATTGGGACAGTGACATGACTGATCGTTGCTCCACTACCGGCTACTGTTTCTTTTTTGGAGACTCACTCATATCTTGGAGGAGCAAGAAACAATCTCTTACAACTCGATCCAGTACTTAAGCTGAGTATCGAGCACTAGCTAACACGGCTCAAGAGCTTGTGTGGTTACGCTGGCTACACTCTGACATGGGGGCTCCTCAACATTCTCCAACTCCATTGTGGTGCGACAACAAAGTGCGATTCAGATCGCTCACAATGATGTCTTTCACGAGCGAACGAAGCATATTGAAATTGACTGTCACTTTGTTCGTCAACACGTGACTCGTCAGACTATCTAGCTTCTTCCTATTTCAACTATTGATCAACCGGCCGACATTTTCACTAAAGCTCATCTACCAGAACGGTTTTGTGATCTAGTTTCCAAACTCCATCTGGCTCATTCTTCTCCCGCTTGAGTTTGAGGGGGGATGTTAGTGTATATATGTGTATAAGGCCCAGGCCCATGGGCCCATATACTCTCTGTATTTAAGCCCCTTGTATCTTCTAGTCTAGGTTAACTTTTCTCATTATTACTTTGTGATATTGTAAGTTTATTCTCTCAATCAATATATCGAAGTCTCAAGCCTTCAGCATATTCATCGTCTCTTTCATCATCATCATCTAACAGTTTGTATCTAGAAATAAGGTTGTATATACCCGGCTGCCATATTTGGACTCATTTTGTCCTGAAACTGATATTCATGATAAAGAAAAGCATAAAACTATAAAGTATGCTTATCATTATATTTTTAGTTAATGAAATGATACATTTTTATTCTCTAATTTTTTTTGAAATGCCATATATATTAATATAAAGCCAAAGGAACAAGATCCAAAAACAGCAAGATTCCTATAATCTTTTGCCAAATGACTCACTAAACTGGATTCTTATAATGAACTTTTTTTATGCAGTAACGAATAGTAAAATTAGAAAATATGAAAATAGACATTTATATTGAAACAAAATAAAAATAAAATATGAAGCATTGTTTTGATACAAGAGACAGACGACAAATAGGCTATAGCCTATAACCAATATCCCGGAGTTATGTCTCATTATCATGTCTCATTCATGTTCACCAATCACATGAATACATGTCATCAGAGAGATAATATAAACTTGAATTAAATAAAATAAAAAATATATAAAATCTGACGTGTCTTAATTTCATTGGTCGGACAGAAATGAGACATGAAATTTTGGGCCAGGAGATTTTATTCGTTTGATACAAGCAGATGAATGAAATTGAAAATGAATGGAATTTTCATTTCTATCCGTTTAATGTAGAATGATAATTTGGGCTTTAAAGAAAATGGACCAATTATATTATATAAAATAAAACAATTTTTTTGCTTGACATTTTAATGGTTTTTCGTAAGTAATTTGCAAGAAATTTGATCTCAAATAAGAACCAACTTCTTCTCTCCATATACGTACATGTTTGTACCTTTTTGTTTAGTTTAATATATTTTGTTTTGGAGAATGATAAAAGAAATAAATTAACAAAAATAGGTGATTAATAATTATAAAAAATAATTATTAATGGTCAGTGATATCCATCAATTTTTAGAGTTATTTGTCACTCTTTTTAACCCATTTATAACCTTTTTTTGTATCCATTTGAGTTTTTCTCATTTCTTTGGTCTAAAATGTTCCAAGATTTTCTACATAACTAATGAGATCAAAAATTCGAATTCTCGTGAAATTTTCGTGTGCCGTTGTAGCCACAGTGTCACCACTGTGGCATGTACTGTTCACTCGATTTTCTGCAGATTTTTGAAGGCCATTTTGGTGAAAGTTTAAGGCTTGCTTGTTGGAGTCAAACATGATCTTGTGCAAAAGAAGAGCCAAGATGAAGACAAAAACATGGAAACAAAGCAACATGAACTCTCATGTTGCTATTCACCTCTTTCTTTTCTTCCCTATAAATATCAAGGGTGTTTGTAATAACTCGTTAAGTAAAATTATGTGTTATTTAAAATTAGGGGACTTATTGTGTTATTCATCTATAATAAAGGGTTTATTTTGAAATATTGATGATATATGACCGCCGCCTCCAATTAATTGTGATAAGAATTTTCTATAAATCAAAAAGTATTGGTGGTGTTTATGATTTTCTCTGTGGAGGACTTCGAAGGTAAAGGAAAGAATGAAAGGATGTTTGAAAGATTATAAACAGATTGTATTTTCTTTGCATCAAGATTTGTGTTCAGTTTCGAGATTCGTTACCGGTTAAGAACTTAAGAGTATCGTCGTGATCGATGTGAGTTTTTCATTTAACCATTTTCGAACTGAAATGCATATATTATAAAATGGTTATTATTTTGATTTTATTCCAAATTGGTATGTTTGAATTATTACCGTTAACTGTGATAAAATACATGTGGTTGGATTATAAATTTTTGGAATAAAGGGACTTTCACAACAGAAGTCGGGTGTGTTAGGACTGTGATGGTCCGAGCAAAGGGTTATATATATAGTGCCCGCGAATTTGTTTCCTGTGGTGGGCCACAACCGATATTGATTGCGGTCTTATCGGGGTGTGTGCGATTAAATTGTGACGACTGTTGTGGTTAGTTACCTGAGCGAAATATTGTGCCTGAGTGTCAATTTATTTAAAATTGGTTCGTAGTGCCTGAGAGCCTACTTTATGACTACATGATTTAAGGCATTATGTCAAAGTGATTTTACTGAATTATTTATATGACATGGATTTACTCACTAGACCGTATGGTCTAACCCTCAATTTTGTTTTCAAAAATATGCATTTCAGGTGAATTTTTATATTGAGATTGCTAGCCTGGAAAAAAAAAGGTAGCAGTAATTATTGTGGTGAAGATTGTCTCCATTTACCAGTTCACTAATGTTGATCAGGTTGTTTATTTTCTGTTATCAGTTGGGTGATCATAGATCGGTAAGGATCTAAATCTTCGATTATAATTTATTATTGAGGTTAGAAATATTCTTACTATCGTTGTATTTGAGATGATTTTGGGGAGATTATTTTAGTCGACCATTTCTGGATCGCATATTGGGTGGTTTCCTGTATTTGTGGGTTTAAGTGGTTATTTTTGGAAACCGGGTCATGACAGATGGTATCAGAGCCTTAGTTTAAGTGAACTAGGTTATTGATAACCTAGACTTAAGCTGGGACAATATTTATTGAGTTTATCAGTAAAGATTATAAGAATTTGATGGTTGTAAGATTTTCTTAATATAGAAAAGTGGTTTAAGGGAATGAAAGTATTTGTGATATGTGATTCGTCTAAATTTGAGAGAATTAAGTCGCGTTATGGCTTAATTTTATTTTATTATTGGTTTATTTGGTGGTGGGAAGAAAGTTTTGGCTAGTGAAATATCTAAGAATTATCGTATCGATTTGTGCGTATGATTCGATGGAAAGACGATTATGTGAATCTCATTTGGGATGTCTCATGGGAGTTATTTAAAAAGTGATAAGATTGATCGGTTAAAAATGCATATGGATTTTTAGACGGTGTTACACTATTGTTATTTTGAGATTTGAAGGCTTTGGTGGTAACGAGTGACTTTCTAAACAAAGAAGTTGTGTTTTTGTTTGACTGAATTATAATTACGGATGTGTTTATTTTATTCCATTTGAACGCTGATGAAAATGTAAGATTCGGTTGGTTGATAGTGTTTCAGTATTTGATTAAAGATTTTGAATTGAGATATATTCCTTAAGTGTAAAGGAATGCAATTGGTTAAGTTGACTCCGTTTGAAAATCGATAAGTACATTGTATTTTGGAGTATTTGGTGTTATTCGTGATGATTGGGTGTGCAAAAATTGTTGAGTAGCTCAATTATGGATTTTGGAAGAACCATTTGGTTAAATTTAATCTAGCCGATGGATATGTAGATTTGGTGTTTGATCTTATTTTAAGTTTGTTTAAGTAATGACAAGTGATCATTGGTATATTATGATAGTGTTGGAAAATGGAAGTGATATTTTGAAAATAAGTGCATGGTTTTGATAAAAGTAAGAAAGTTTTGGATGATATAAAAATGTTAAGATACAAAAATGTTGAGTTACATTTAAATTATATCTTATTGATTATATAGCTCCGTGGGAGAGCAAGATAAGGAGCTATGGTGATTTATCTAGCTAAAGTGTTTGGTAGATTAATCCGGGTGTTGATATAAAACTTTCAATTTGTTAGCAAGTTTTATATTGATAGTATATGCTTTAAGTTTTCGAAAGGGTTTGTAAAATGGTTGTATGTGGCGGTTAGCGTGAAAGACCGTTGAATTTAAATTAATATTAGTGTGGCGAATATTTTGGATGATTATAGTGCTCAATGTTATATTATTCAGATTAGTGTCGGGTGAGCATGCGTTGCTTCTTTTTGGGAAGTAAGTAAATTTCGATTGATTTTGAGAATGTATGATTATTGGTTTATTTGGTGGAAAATCTTGATTATGTTTGTTTTAGGATTTGAGCCAGTTTTTAATTGGTGGATTATTCAGGTTTTGAAATTGTGACGGATATCGTGTGATTTTGGATTTTGGGCAGAGTTGTGCAGCGAAAGCGTAGCAATATGTTAGTATTCGTGTTGAGATCTAAAAAAAAATGTTCCGGGTGAGAAAAAGTTATATTTAGCAAGGCGGTTGCTCTGGTGAAAAGTCCTTTGGCAGTCTCCTAAAGGTATTGATGTATTGTAAGAGTTTCAAGTCGATTTGGTAATTGGTCAATCTCATTTGTTGCCTGAATGAATTCCGGGACGGAATTCTGTTAAGGGGGAGAGTTTGTAATAACTCGTTAAGTAAAATTATGTGTTATTTAAAATTAGGGGACTTATTGTGTTATTCATCTATAATAAAGGGTTTATTTTGAAATATTGATGATATATGACCACCGCCTCCAATTGATTGTGATAAGAATTTTCTATAAATCAAAAAGTATTGGTGGTGTTTATGATTTTCTCTGTGGAGGACTTCGAAGGTAAAGGAAAGAATGAAAGGATGTTTGAAAGATTATAAACAGATTGTATTTTCTTTGCATCA
This sequence comes from Arctium minus, assembly GCA_954870635.1. Taxonomy (NCBI): domain Eukaryota; kingdom Viridiplantae; phylum Streptophyta; class Magnoliopsida; order Asterales; family Asteraceae; genus Arctium; species Arctium minus. Next base: position 10,861,562 of record OX941085.1, read on the forward strand.
AGATTTGTGTTCAGTTTCGAGATTCGTTACCGGTTAAGAACTTAAGAGTATCGTCGTGATCGATGTGAGTTTTTCATTTAACCATTTTCGAACTGAAATGCATATATTATAAAATGGTTATTATTTTGATGTTATTCCAAATTGGTATGTTTGAATTATTACCGTTAACTGTGATAAAATACATGTGGTTGGATTATAAATTTTTGGAATAAAGGGACTTTCACAACAGAAGTCGGGTGTGTTAGGACTGTGATGGTCCGAGCAAAGGGTTATATATATATAGTGCCCGCGAATTTGTTTCCTGTGGTGGGCCACAACCGATATTGATTGCGGTCTTATCGGGGTGTGTGCGATTAAATTGTGACGACTGTTGTGGTTAGTTACCTGGGCGAAATATTGTGCCTGAGTGTCAATTTATTTAAAATTGGTTCGTAGTGCTTGAGAGCCTACTTTATGACTACATGATTTAAGGCATTATGTCAAAGTGATTTTACTGAATTATTTATATGACATGGATTTACTCACTAGACCGTATGGTCTAACCCTCAATTTTGTTTTCAAAAATATGCATTTCAGGTGAATTTTTATATTGAGATTGCTAGCCTGGAAAAAAAAAGGTAGCAGTAATTATTGTGGTGAAGATTGTCTCCATTTACCAGTTCACTAATGTTGATCAGGTTGTTTATTTTCTGTTATCAGTTGGGTGATCATAGATCGGTAAGGATCTAAATCTTCGATTATAATTTATTATTGAGGTTAGAAATATTCTTACTGTCGTTGTATTTGAGATGATTATGGGGAGATTATTTTAGTCGACCCTTTCTGGATCGCATATTGGGTGGTTTCCTGTAGTTGTGGGTTTAAGTGGTTATTTTGGAAACCGGGTTTTGCACCGGAAGTTCGTAGAAATCTCTGATTCTTAGTTAAGTTCAATCCCTGTGGATACGATATTTGGTCCTTACCATTATATTACTTGAGAAGCGAACACAATACGTGGTGTATACTTGCGCCATTATTGTGCCACATTTTACACATGTGCATTTTTGCCATCAGCCAGATCGTTCTTGTCAACAGTGGTTACGTCTTTTTCCTTAAAGTTAATCTTTCATGATCCTACTAGCATCGTCTATTAAGAGTATTCAGCTTATTTTTTTATTAAATTTTGAAGGACTTGATATGGTAAAATCAGTTTTAAGATACGTTAAATATGTTTAAATGTTCTTGTTACACCCTGATTTTCGAAAGTTATCATTTCATATTTTTACCGAAATCGATACAATAATGAAAAATAAGATATTTGATTTTGGACTTGAATCCTTGACTTTATAGCCTTGATTGATGAATGATTCAATTACGAGTCCAACGGTTCTTTTCAGAGCGAAAACGGAGCTATAACGAATAAGTTATGATCGAAACGAGATTTGACCAAATAAGAAGAAAAATCAATTTCAAAAGTGGGCCAAAATCAGTGGCTGAAGTACCTTGTTATGTGGGTTGCTGAAGCTGAACCCACGGAGCAACCTACCAGAATGAAAATTAGGGTACCTTGTTATGTGGGTTGCTGAAGCTGAACCCACGAAGCAACCTACCAGAATGAAAATTAGGGTACCTTGTTATGTGGGTTGCTGAAGCTGAACTCACGGATCAACCCACGAGAATGGTGCTGTACGTTTTTATACATTATTTTCCCCAAATATTTCTCATTTCTCATCTTCTTCATCTCAAAATTTCTCTCCCAACCCTTCCCTTCACCTACTTCTTCTAAGCTTCTTTCAACCACCAAATCATCACCAGTTGTTGCTAGAGTTAAGAGTATCATCCAAGATTTCGGTTTGGAAGCTTCACCACCATCTCCATCTTCATCTTCTCCAAGTTTTATCTTCTTGGATCTAGGGTTCTCTATTTTCTGGGTTTTTGGTTCAAAACCTTGAAGGTGAGTTTACTAAACTTTTGTTAAAACTGGATACACATCATATTTGCTTAATTGTTGTTATTATCACATATTTGCTCAAAATGGTCATCTTTACGGGTTTATGTATTTGATGGTATTTCCATGAGATTATGTGAGATATATGTATATGAAGTGTCATCCCATGATTTACTCTATGTTGTGTAATTATTTGGGGATTTCCATTATGTGTGCCCACAATGGGTATTGGACATGTATAAGGAATATATGTTGGTATATCATGATGATTTCCATTTGGAATATATTCTTGGTGATATTGTATCTACAACGTGGCTATGTGGATGTTTAAGTCTTATGTTGGACTCATGCTATTAGGAGGGTGATATTGTACCTATGGTTGGTATTGAATTATATTTGGTTGAAATATACCTAAGGACCTCCTATATGCATTATGTGGACGAACCAAGTCAGTACACTAGGAGGATGTAGTCTTGGGCGCCACTGTGATGGTATGTGCCTAGACCTCCGCCATTCGAGGAATTTTCTTAGCGATAGTCTTCGGGTGTGCCGGGCCTTTGGGGTGTTCCTTGTTAAGGGCATCAAGGTATATCGACTCTTGGGTGGGACTTGATTGGTGCTTTGGGTCTCCCCTAATGACTCCACATATATTGAACACTGGTTAACTGCTGATAAGAAATTTTGATTGTTCATGCATGCTTATTATTGTTCAACTCACTAGGCTTTTTGGCCTAACACTTGTTTGGTGTCGATGTGTATCTCAGGTGTTAGCGGCGCGGTTCCTAGGCAAGTTTAGATGCTTTGGGCAAGAGCTTGGGGATTTTGGCACTTGAACTATTTTTGAAAGATTTGGGTTTATAGATGACACCCCTTTTGTAATATTTTTTCTAGATGTAGAAATTAGATTAGTTGGTTGTTGTTTATTTATCCGTTAAATTACAGAATTGTGATTAAACAGATTATTTGTATATTTCCCCTTTTTAGGAGGCTCTTGCTATGACAAACTTTATACCACTTCTCCATTTATGGAAAGTTTTTGTTATCCCTATTTTTAGGGTGTTACAAGTTGGTATCAGAGTTTTAGTTTAAGTGAACTAGGTATTGTTTAGCATATCTAGACTTAAGCTTTAGACTTTATGACTTCACTATCCACTTGGGGTAGAAATCCTAGGTGGGGAGAGCGTTAGGATTACGAAATTACTTTAATTGAAAGTTGTGATGATGGTGACAAGAATTCTTGTGTATGGTTCGTTCATAATTTCACTTAGCTACTGCTATTATGAATGCATTGTCACGTGGGCATTATTGGTTTACTATTATTTATGCATACGTACAATGAGTTCAACTCGCTTAGTCTTTTCTCAATCTATTTCTCGTTCGTGCATGGCAGATTTAATGGTAAACACTCGAAGTAGGTTGCCGGACATGCCAGAGGATCAACCAGAGGTGGAATCTGCAGCTGTACGACCTCCCGTGGGTGTAACCACCGATGAGATTCTTGTACCCAAAATCTTGGGAGGCGGACTTGAGCATATTCCGCGCCGAAACCTCAATACAGGTAATGCCATCATGGAAGAAGTTACCATGGAGACCCGGCTCCGTGATAGCATGATGTTGGCCATGAATGCGGCCCTGGCTCAACAACAGTTGGCCATGACTTCGGCCATGACTTCGACCATGACCCAACAGCAAGAGTTTTTCATGAAACTTCTAGAGGATCGAGACGCTAGCCACCGACAACCTGAGACGATGGCTGAAAACATTATTGTGGGGACGGGTGGACCAAATGTGGTAACGGTTGAGGAACCATCCGCTGAAGGGATCCGGATGAAGACTAAGGGGTGCACTTACAAAGCGTTTCTGGGGTGCCACCCTAAGGAGTTTGCGGGTTCAGATAACCCGGTTGCTTGCATGTACTGGCTCAAAGAAGTGGAGATGGACTTTGAGTCAAGTGAGTGTGATCCCTCTCAACGGGTCAAGTTTGCTTCTCAACTACTTTGGGGAGAGGCTTTGATTTGGTGGAATCTCACTCGATCAGTCCTCACTCCTGAAGTTATGGCTAAGCTAACTTGGTCGGTGTTCAAGGAGAAGATTATGGACAAATATTATAGCGAACGTTCGATGGACAAATTGGAGCGGGAGTTCCGAGATCTGAAGAAAGGGAATCTGTCTGTGGCTGGCTACTCCAAACTCTTTCTGGAGAAACTAAACTTGGTGGGACATCTAGTCCTCGACGAAAGGTCAAATATTAAGGCCTATCATCAAGGGTTACCGGCCGAGATGCGAAGGCGGTAAGGAATGCCAAGTGTTCGACTCTGCAAGAGGTTATCGAGGAGTCCTTACTCGTTGAGGACGACATCAATGCCGAAAGGGATGAGAAGAATCATGTTGGTGAGAAACGGAAGTGGGAAGGGCCATCGGGGCCCGTTCGTCAGTCAAAACCCTTTGTAAGCGGGAGAACGGGTGATCAACGCTGTGAAGATCGGTGGTGCCACAAGTGCAGATCAAAGCACTCGGGGCCGTGCGCTACAAGGACTCTCTCCGATCCAGCCGGGTGTAACAAGTGTGGTAAGAAAAACCACACAACTCGAGAGTGTTCCCTCTGTGGGTCGGTATGTTATGAATGCGGAGAGCCGGGGAATATGAAGTGAGAGTGTCCATGGCTAGTTAGAGGAGGTGGTGGAAATTCTGTGGGTTCGACGGCTAGGGTCGAGCAACCATCACGGGCACCGAGTTGAGCTTTCCAGATGACTACCGAGGAGGCAAAGGAGACCGTGGATGTCGTTTCGGGTACGTTTCTAGTAAACTCCATGCCGGATCGTGTCTTGTTTGATTCGGGCGCTACATGTTCCTTTGTGTCGGATGCTTTCTGTAAACAATTCACCACTCCTATTTGTGTCCTTCCCGATGCGTTAGTAGTAGAAATAGCGAATGGGGATCAAGTAATCATTCGAGACCGTTTTTGTGATTGCACTTATGGCTATAGGTGGGTTTGACGTGGTTATAGGTATGGATTGGTTAGTAAGGTATAGGGCGAACATCTTATGTTCCAAAAAGATGATCCAAGTGCCATTGCCGGAAAATGGTGTGGCTACCATTTATGGGGAGAAAGGAAAGAGGAATTGTAATATCCGGATCCGAAATTTATTTAAATTTTGGAAGTTGGGTAAAAAGTTAAAAGAGACCCAAAGTTCAGGGGGGTGATTTGAAACTTGGTTATATATAACCTAAATCTCAGATATTTGGTTTTCATATCACATACTGAAATTGTTTCAGAACCGACGTAAGAGAAAGAGAGGAGAAGTGAAGGCAGAGAAAAAGTTGTGAAGGATCGATCAGTTTTTGTCAAATAGAGGTATGATTCTAGCTTAATACTTCTATCTGCATGTTATAGTCGGTAAATAGTGTTGTTATTTAAGCTTTTAACCATAGAATCGATCGATTTATAAGATTTGAAGTTCTGGGTTCTTCTGTAAAAAGTAACCGACTTGTATGAACTTTGACCGGGACCAAGGTCGACCGGTATATTGCAACCAACCGGTATCATAATCGACCGGTAAGGAGTGTTGACCGGTATTGCTCAACCGGTGTAGTGAGCCGACCGGTATAATGTCATTCGGTCCTAAGAGGTTTTGATCAGAGTGGTTTCGACCGGGATAATAACAGTATATATAATTGATGAGTTTATAAAAAGAAAGAGTGTTAGTTGCAAGTTAGCTTACCTTTGTTTTTAATACCATCGTAGGTGGTGTTAATCAGTAGAAGTCAGAATTTAATCAAGAAGAATCAAAGGTGAGTCTTTCAAACTAAATCTTTTATGATTTTGGCAGTTATTTGATAAATGTGGGTTTTATAAACTGCACGTTTATAGTATTGAAAGTTATGCAGAATTGTTGAAAAAGGTTGGTTTAATCAGTTTGACATTTTATGCTAAGTTTATATAAACTTGTTTTATATATAGTCAGGACTAAGTGTATGCATACATTTGAGTCAAAAGTCTGACCTAAGTCGGGAAGTGTGACCCGCCTGCTCGTACCGGGGAGTGTGGCCCGTTTATGCCATTAGGGTGTGTCCCTAAAATAAGGCAGTGTGAGACAGACATATCGTCTTTGACGGAAATGTTGGTCAGTAGCTTAAGGTACGCTTGCGAAGCGTAAAAAGTGGTCAGTGATGGCCAGTAGATTGAGTTATGCCTGCGAAGCATAAAGTATTTTAATGTTTGATTAAAAGAGCAAGTTATGTTTTTGAGATATCAAGCTTTGTTTAAATGTTTTAAATAATATTTGAACTGTTGCAGTAGTGATTGGAGGGGACTCACTAGACCATTGGTCTAACCCTCGCTCTTTCAAAATTTAAATTTTGTTTCAGGTTATCGAAAGGTAGCAAGTACAGATAAGGGTAAGGAGAAGATGTGAGATATTTCCAGGAGATAGAAGACTTTCTGTAATAGTTTACTTTTTGACTCAATTGTGTAATAGGTGATAGTTGTAAACCTTGTACTATGAAATGTAAGCCTGGGGCAGTATTCAGATAGAAATGTTATTTTGATATATGTATAAAGGTACATGTTGTTACAATTGGTATCAGAGCATTAGTTTAAGATATCTAGGTGACCAGATGGGCCTAGACTTAAACTGAGATAGTAGAAGCACAACTGAGAAGTAGGAAGGCCATAGGAAGATAACATTAGGGTAGTAAGGACTAGCATGTAAGGTAAATTTGGAATTTCATCTGTCCAGTGTAATTGTGAATTTACAAGTACATGCTTGTGCTTAAACTGCCGTAATGTGTAGCATGTTAGATTGAATATCTTATGTTTCTTCTTATCAGAAGTATGTCTGAGCGAGTGACAAGGAGTAGGTCTATGCTGAATCCTGAGATTGAGCCAGATAATGAAGTAGTTGCAGAAGAGCGAATGACTGCTGTCAACCCGACTGCTATCCAAGGAAAGAGTCGAGGTCGACCTAGAGGTAAAACAGTTCAGAAAGCAACTACTCAGGCAAGGGGTTCCAATGTGGGAACTCGAGGCGGGAAGACGAGTCGTGGGATTCGTCAAGATGAAAGTGTAAAGGTAAGAGTTGAGCAAGAAACTTCTCATCAAGAAAGTTCGGCTTCTGTGAGGGGTCGAAAGCAAACAGGAAACCGTGGTGGAGGTAGAACGCAAGGTTTTGTTACACAAGAAACCTTCACTGCAGAAATGGGAAAATTACAAGAAACGTTGAATGCTTTATTGGCTCAGCGTACTAATGAGGTTTCGTCAAGTAAGGAAAATAGTGAAGAACGAATAGCTACTGAGGTATCAGATTCACCAGTAACTGTTGGGGGTAGCCACCCTCATTCAAACCCCATAGTGATGCCTAAAGTGGTAGCTGGGAAAGGATGTAGTTTTAAGGAGTTTGCTGCTTGCAAGCCTCCTACCTATAAAGGGGAATGTGATCCAGTGATAGCAATAAGATGGGTAAAGGGAATGGAGTTAGCATTTGATACTAGTAAGTGTGCTGAAGAAGATAAAGTAGTTTATGCTTTGTCTATGTTAAAAGATGAAGCAGTAATGTGGTGGGATGTTGAAGTAGGAGGTCAAAGTTCAACGGTAGCCAAAGAAATTTCTTGGGGTGAGTTTGTGAAAAGATTTAAAGCACAGTTTTGCCCTTTGGCGGCAGTTAAAAAGTTGGAAGAAGAGTTTTTAAGTTTAGAGCAGAAGGGGATGTCAGTTCGCGAATATACTACAAAGTTTATTGAAAAGTCTCGATTTGTAGAAATTTACGTACCTAATGAAGGACGACGAGTAGAACGTTTCGTCTTTGGGTTGAGAAGTGATATTCGAGAATTTGTCTCGAACAAGGAACCGTCTACGTTTCAAATGGCGGTAAATGCAGCTGAAATGAGAGAAAAGGAAAAGAATCGGCAAACTATTGAAAGAAGTGGAGATAAAAGGAAATGGGACGGAATGGTCCGTGACTCCAAACCGTTTAAGTTTGCAAAGTTTGATCAGCGTTCTGTTAATAAGTTTGAAAGTAAACCCTGTAGCAAGTGTAATCGAAGGCATAAAGGAGAATGTAAGATTGATCAAGAGGGCTGTTATAAATCTGGGAAGATTGGGCATTTAGCTCGGGATTGTCAGAATTCGAGGTCTTGTTATCAGTGTGGATCTCCTGATCATATCAGGACAAATTGTCCACAATTGAAAAAGGGATCGGTCGGAGGATATGCATAAAAGGGAGGTGAGAAAAAGGTGGATCCAGCTAAAGCGAGGGCTAGAGTTTTCAATATGACAGCAGAAGAAGCGACTGAGATACCTGATGTAGTGACAGGTACTTTCTTTATAGATTCGAATTATGCAAAAGTATTGTTTGATTCAGGCGCAAATCGTTCGTTAGTGTCTCCAAATTTTGTGCATAAATTGAATGAGAAACCTAAGAATCTTAGGCATGAATTGAAAGTAGAAGTGGCTGATAATAGTCAAATCTTAGTGGAGGAAGTGTATGATGGGTGTAGTATTGTCATTAATGAGCAGTCATTTCCACTTCGACTGTACCCGATGGGTATGGGAGAATTTGATGTTATTGTGGGAATGGATTGGTTGGCGTCTAATGATGCTCATATAGTATGCAATAAGAAATTAATTCGTATAGCGCAACCAGGTAAAGAAGAGATTGTAGTGTTTGGAGATCGGAGGGATAGGAAGTCGTGTTTGATTTCAATGATTAAGGCTAAGCGGTTTCTAGTAAAAGGGTGTGTGGGATTCTTAGCTTATGTAATAGATGCTAAGAAGGAGAAGAAGGGATTTGAATCAGTTCCGGTAGTAAGTGAATATCTAGAAGTATTTCCGGAAGACTTAACCACTTTGCCTCCTGATCGGCAAGTGGAATTTCGTATTGATTTAGTACCCGGAGCAGCGCCGATTGCAAGAGCACCGTATAGACTGGCACCGGCAGAAATGAAAGAAATGATGACTCAGTTGCAGGAGTTGTTAGACAAGGGGTTTATTCGCCCTAGTACCTCACCATGGGGAGCGCCAATATTGTTTTTTAAGAAGAAAGACGGGTCTATGAGAATGTGCATAGACTACCGGGAGCTCAATAAGTTGACTGTCAAAAATAAGTATCCGCTTCCCAGAATTGACGATCTTTTTGATCAACTTCAAGGAGCGAGTTACTTTTCGAAAATAGATCTACGATCTGGTTATCACGAATTGAAGGTGATGGAGGAGGATGTACCTAAGACTGCATTTCGTACGAGGTACGGACATTATGAGTTTCTAGTTATGCCATTTGGTTTGACCAATGCGCCAACAACTTTCATGGATCTGATGAATAGAGTGTGTAGTTCGTTTTTAGATAAGTATGTCATAGTATTTATAGATGATATACTGATCTATTCACGTTCCAAAGAAGATCATGAAACTCATTTGCGAGTAATTTTAGAATTGCTTAAACGCGAGAAATTGTACGCCAAGTTCTCAAAATGTGAATTTTGGCTGAAAGAAGTTCAGTTTCTAGGTCACGTGGTGTCGAAAGATGGGATTAAGGTTGATCCAGCTAAGATTGAAGCCATTAAAGGGTGGGAAGCACCGAAAACACCATCAGAAGTAAGAAGTTTTCTAGGATTGGCGGGTTATTATAGAAAATTTATCCAAGACTTTTCAAGGATAGCTACACCATTAACTAGAAAGAATGTCAAGTTTGTATGGGAGGAGGCTCAGAAAGAAGCGTTCAGTAAATTGAAAGAGAGTCTAAGTAGTGCTCCTGTCTTGTCTCTACCCAATGGAACGGAAGGATTTGTAATCTATAGTGATGCTTCAAAGTTGGGTCTGGGATGTGTGTTAATGCAAGAAGGCAAGGTGATTGCTTATGCATCTCGACAGTTGAAAGAACATGTAAAGAATTATCCAATGCATGATTTAGAGTTGGCAGCAGTAGTCTTTGCTTTGAAAATCTGGAGGCATTACTTGTATGGGATCAAGTGTCAGATTTACACAGATCACAAGAGTCTTCAATATCTTTTCAATCAGAAGGAGCTTAATAGGAGGAAGCGTAGATGGATGGAGTTGTTAAACAATTATGACTGTGATATTCTGTACCAGCCAGGCAAGGCCAATGTAGTAGCAGATGCTCTAAGTCGTAAGGAGCATGGAGAAATAACAGAAGTTGTGGCATATCGAGTTGATGTTGTTTCTAATTTCTTAGAAGAAGTTATAAAGTATCAAGAAGAAGCAGCGTCAAAGGAAAATTTGAAAAGTGAAAGAATAGTTGGAATTGTTAACTCGTTAGTAGTTGACAATCGCGGAGTAAAGTGCTTCAATAAAAGAGTATGGATTCCAAAAGCAGGAGATCTGCGGCAGAAAGTGTTGGAAGAAGCGCATAGATCCCGTTACTCAGTACATCCAGGAACCAACAAGATGTATAGAGATCTGAAACAAAGCTATTGGTGGTCAGGTTTAAAGAAAGATATTGCTCAATTCGTTGAACGATGTCTGACATGTTTGAAAGTTAAAGCTGAGCATCAGAGACCTTATGGGGAGCTTCAGTCGTTAGAAATTCCAGTTTGGAAGTGGGATAAGATTATGATGGATCTTGTTACTGGGTTACCGCGATCACCTAAGGGGCATGATACCATTTGGGTGATAGTGGATAGACTCACAAAGTCAGCTCACTTCCTACCGATCAAGGAGACGTATTCATTAGAGAAATTGGCTCGATTATATATCGACGAAATAGTAACCAGACATGGAGTACCATCGTCAATTGTGTCAGACAGGGATGCTTGTTTTACATCAGCTTTCTGGAGAAGTTTGCAAAGGGAATTAGGCTCTCAACTTAAGTTGAGTACGACCTATCATCCGCAAACTGATGGTGTAACACCCTGAATTCTGGAAATAGCAACTAATTTAAAATTTTCTAAATACACCAATAAATAAATCATCTATGACCACAATTTAATATTTAACCTCAATACACACATTCTTTCTATACGAACAGTCTATAATAAAGATGGGTGCTACTAAAACCCAAAAGTATCGCTATCTCCAAACTGCGGAAGACTTCGCCAAATGCTTACACTCGTGAACCACTAAGCACATCTCTTCATACGACTGCTAGAACCGAACCCCCTTCTGGAACTTGATGCACATGCCGACAAATAAAAGGTTAGGCTTAACGCCTAGTGAGCTCAAGAGTTTTGCATTAGGGATGTAAATATAAAACAATAACTTTAAGAATGTTATTTAAAATCATGATTTCCACAATCCCATACGTTTGATTTGAAAGCAACCAAAAATGAAATACATTAAATCTTAAAACAATCTCCTTTCAACGTTCACCCCTTTTTGTGATTAAAATCATAAAACACACACCTCTTTAAATAAAGCCGAAACCCAAAGTGCTCGTAAAATATAACTGACCTCATAATGATCAAACACCGAAAACGTAGTTAACTCCATCTTCCCAAAGCATCCCAATAACTCGAATGAGTTTCAATAACCAAAACCTTAAAACATAGATAAATACCCATACACCAACGTCTCCGAAAACATGGATTATAAAACTCTATAACCAAACCACACCATTGGTGACGGGGGAGACACGATTACATTGTACATAACGGAACACAAAGTAAATCTCATAGTTATGTAGTAATTCAAAACATGTGGGTTACACATAAAACACCCACCGAGCTCAACTACTCCTAGTCTATCGCCCGAAAACATCAAGTCAACCACTCCAGGTCTTTCCTTGAGAGTCCCCAAAACCGGGCAACTCGGGCACAATGGGATTACACCTTACTGTCCTTGGGACACTGCCCGACCGTATAGGCACACACCCTACTTACCATGGAACCCGATGCCTATCCCGTGCCAAATGGTGAACCAACTTCCCAAACGGGGACAGAGGAACACCGTGCCTTTGGATCTATTGCACTAACTAAACCATTACATGACTCAAAACGAATGAATCAAAGCATTCAAAACATGACATGCTCAACTAAAATGCAGTAAATGCAAATCTTACCAAACGCTCAACACCGATCAATTAAAACGGACAAGTGTCCTCAAAACCCGACAAAGTCCAAACTGAGCCACAAGCTCAACAAATCCAAAGACTCAACGTCGAAATTCATAAAATGAGATCAAATGTAAATACCCGTATTTATATAAACCCACGCTCCAAAACATACAATTAGCTACAATGTGGTTTAGATTGGGACAATTCATTCTCCAAGTGAGTTTACAACATTTATCGTTTCAAAACGTCCCGTAACACCAAAACCATGCATTTTTCAAAAACACAATTTGAAACACATTTATGCTCAAAATCTACTTCCATAAAATAAATCATTAAAATACAAAAATACATGATTTATTTATCATAATGCCCAAAATCCCAAGGACGTATGTTAAATGAGTTTATAAAGTTAAGCACCTTTAAAATAACCAACTTATCAGCAGTTACAAACTTCTCAACAGTTAACAAAACTTATCAACAGTTAACAATTTCGTGTAAGGCATAAAATACTTTAAAACAACCATTTTGGCATGTACACCGTTTTCACAAATCAACTTGAACTCACCTCGCTAGATTTAGGCTAAATATAGATTTTCCCCCCAATTAGAGCTCCTTTGAAGAACACTTGGATTCTCAAGACCAAACTTCCAAAACCTAAATCCATACATATTCAACCACAAATAAACATAATCAACCACAAAGAATCGTTTCCCAAACCATCTACATGAATACCTCCATTACTACCGAAACCCTAACTTCCATAACCGAAGAGAATAGAAGATTACCTTAACCCAAGCTTGAATACACCAACCAAAACACTTCTAGTTCACCAAAATGGTTACAAAACTCCAATCTATGAAAGGGAGAACAAATGGTGGATGAAACCCTAGAAAACTTTGGGGAAGAAGATGAATAGGGAGAGATGAGAAACTTACCACCACAAAATACTCTAGTACACTCTAATAGACTTCCAATCTCTTGCTATATTCTTGAAAATCTCTCAAAAACGAAACCGTAGCAACTTGAATCACCCAAATCGGAGCTAGGATGAAGGAGATATGAAGGAATGAAGTTTGGGGCTGAAAATCGCGATTTTAATCGTTCAGACGCTGTTGGCGAGAGTGACAGCGAAAGTGACAAGTGTCACTCTCGCGGGGCACTTTCGCCGAGATTGTACCGCGAGCTGTAAACTTCTCCGATCACTGTTTTGACCATAACTTCTTCGTTATAGCTCCGTTTTCGCTCCGGAAAGAACCGTTGGACTCGTAATTGAATCCTTCATCCATATAGACTATAAAATCAAGGATTCAAGCCCAAAATAAAATATCTTATTTTTCCTTAATATATCGGTTTCGATATTAACTTGAAATGATACCTTTCGAAGAATCGGGGTGTTACAGATGGCTAGAGTGAGAGAACCATTCAGACATTGGAAGATATGTTTCGTGCATGTGTTATTGATTTCAAAGGTTCGTGGGAAATTCATTTGTCGTTGATTGAATTTTCTTACAACAACAGTTATCATGCTAGTATTCAAGCGGCCCCGTTTGAAGCTTTGTATGGTCGTAAATGCAGAACACCTTTATGTTGGAATGAGGTGGGTGAAAGACATCTAGCGGGACCAGAAATTATACAGGTGACAGCTGATAAAGTCGACCAGATTCGAGCAAGATTAAAGATTGCTCAAAATCGTCAGAAAATGTATGCTGATAAGCGAAGGAAACCGATAGAGTTTCAAATAGGAGACAGGGTAATGTTGAAAGTTTCGCCCTGGAAAGGGGTAGTCAGATTTGGAAAGAAAGTAAAATTAAGACCAAGGTTTTTTGGACCATTTATCATCACGGGACGTATTGGTGAAGTGGCCTACGAACTTGATCTACCAGAAAGTTTATGTGGGATTCATCCCACATTTCATGTGTCAAACTTGAAGAAGTGTTTGGCAGAAACAGATGTAGTAGTTCCCTTAGAAGATATTCAGGTAGATGAAAAATTAAGTTATATTGAGGAGCCCGTAGCAATTTCGGACCTCAAAGTAAAGAAGTTGAGAAACAAAGAGATCCGCTTAGTGAAGGTCCAGTGGAAATTTCACAAAGGACAAGAGTCAACATGGGAAGTAGAAGCAGACATGAAATCTCAGTATCCCCAATTGTTTAGCGATAGAATTCCGGGGACAGAATTCTCTTAAGGGGGGAAGATTGTAATATCCGGATCCGAAATTTATTTAAATTTTGGAAGTTGGGTAAAAAGTTAAAAGAGACCCAAAGTTCAGGGGGGTGATTTGAAACTTGGTTATATATAACCTAAACCTCAGATATTTGGTTTTCATATCACATACTGAAATTGTTTCAGAACCGACGTAAGAGAAAGAGAGGAGAAGTGAAGGTTGAGAAAAAGTTGTGAAAGATCGATCAATTTTTGTCAAATAGAGGTATGATTCTAGCTTAATACTTCTATCTGCATGTTATAGTCGGTAAATAGTGTTGTTATTTAAGCTTTTAACTATAGAATCGATCGATTGATAAGATTTGAAGCTCTGGGTTCTTCTGTAAAAAGTAACCGACTTGTATGAACTTCGACCGGGACCAAGGTCGACCGGTATATTGCAACCGACCGGTATCGTACTCGACCGGTAAGGAGTGTCGACCGGTAAGGAGTGTCGACCGGTAAGAAGTGTTGACCGATATTGCTCGACCGGTGTAGTGAGCCAACCGGTATAATGTCATTCGATCCTAAGGGGGCGTTTGGTTCGCAGAATGTTTTTGGATGGAATGGAATCTGTCAAAGGAATTTGACTTTGATGGAATTGGAATGGAATGTTGTCAGGTTTGACCACCTGTTTGGTTGACAGAATTGGAATGGAATCTGTTAAATGAATTGGAATTTTTCTGTTTGGTTCACAGATTGTAGCTTCGGAATTGGAATGGAATTTTGGTAAATGACCAAAATACCCTTTTTGATTATTTTAATTTTTTAAACAAAAATTACTTTAATAAAATAGTCATTAAATAGTTTAATTTTTAACAAAAATTGTTTTTATTTATTTTAGCACATGAATGATGCCGAGAGAGTGAGGAGAGAGAGGGAGATAGAGAGGAGAGGAGAGAGAGGGGGTTGAGGGAGAGAGAGGAGAGAGTGGAGAGAGAGGGAAGAGAGAGGGAAGAGAGAGAGAGAGGAGAGAGAGAGAGAGAGGATGAGAGAGGGGGAAGAGGGAAGAGAAAGAGAGAGGAGAGAGAGAGGAGAGAGGGGGGAGAGAGAGGAGAGAGGAGGTGAGAGAGAGGAGAGAGTGGAGATGAGAGAGAGAGGAGAGATAAAGAGAGAGAGGAGAGAGAAAGAGAGAGGAGAGAGGGAAGAGAGAGGGAGGAGAGAGTGGAGGTGAGAGAGAGGAGAGATAGATAGAGAGAGGAGAGATAGAGAGGAGAGAGAGAGAGAGAAGAGAGAGAGATAGCGAGAACAGAGAAAGGAGAGAGAGAGTTGGTGTTTGGTGATAATCAATATTAGTAGGGTTTAGTTTGGAGTAAAGGGTAAATTTGGAATTATGAAAATATAAGATTCCATTCCATTGAAATCCTTGGGTTTTAGGATGGAATGTTCAAATCCTTCATTTGTGGAATTTGGTGGAATTCACACATTCCTTCCATAGAAAAGAATGAACCAAACAAGGGAATTGAATTTGGTCAAAGGAATTGGACATTCCAATTCCATCAGATTCCATCAGAATCTGCGAACCAAACGCCCCCTAAGAGGTTTTGATCAGAGTGGTTTCGACCGGGATAATAACAGTAGATTATAATTGATGAGTTTATAAAAAGAAAGAGTGTTAGTTGCAAGTTAGATTACCTTTGTTTTTAATACCATCGTAGGTGGTGTTAATCAGTAGAAGTCAGAGTTTAATCAAGAAGAATCAAAGGTGAGTCTTTCAAACTAAATCTTTTATGATTTTGGCAGTTATTTGATAAATGTGGGTTTTATAAACTGCACGTTTATAGTATTGAAAGTTATGCAGAATTGTTGAAAAATGTTGGTTTAATCAGTTTGGCATTTTATGCTAAGTTTATATAAACTTGTTTTATATATAGTCAGGATTAAGTGTATGCATACATTTGAGTCAGAAGTCTGACCTAAGTCGGGAAGTATGACCCGCCTGCTCGTACCGAGGAGTGTGACCCGTTTATGCCATTAGGGTGTGTCCCTAAAATAAGGCAGTGCGAGACAGACATATCGTCTTTGACGGAAATGTTGGTCAGTAGCTTAAGGTACGCTTGCGAAGCGTAAAAAGTGGTCAGTGATGGCCAGTAGATTGAGTTATGCCTGCGAAGCATAAAGTATTTTAATGTTTAACTAAAAGAGCAAGTTATGTTTTTGAGATATCAAGCTTTGTTTAAATGTTTTAAATAATATTTGAACTGTTGCAGTAGTGATTGGAAGGGAATAACTAGACCATTGGTCTAACCCTCGCTCTTTCAAAATTTAAATTTTGTTTCAGGTTATCGAAAGGTACCAAGTACAGATAAGGGTAAGGAGAAGATGTGAGATATTTCCAGGAGATAGAAGACTTTCTGTAATAGTTTACTTTTTGACTCAGTTGTGTAATAGGTGATAGTTGTAAACCTTGTACTATGAAATGTAATCCTGGGGCAGTATTCAGATAGAAATGTTATTTTGATATATGTATAAAGGTACAGGTTGTTACAGGAATAATCCTATTATCTCATCTCTTAAGGCTCGCAAGTTCTTAGCGAATGGTTACCCTTCGTACTTGGCCTACGTTGTGGACGCAAAGAAAGAAAAGAAGTCGGTAGAAGATGTGGAGCTGGTACAAGATTATCCGGATGTCTTTCCGGAAAACTTACCCAGATTACCGCCGGAGCGACAAGTGGAGTTTCAGATTGACCTCACACCGGGAGCGGCTCCGATAGCTCGTGCTCCATATCGTTTGGCACCGACAGAAATGAAAGAGATGATGACGCAAATTCAAAAGTTGTTGGAGAAGGGCTTCATTCGACCAAGTTCATCTCCTTGGGGAGCACCGGTACTATTCGTGAAGAAGAAGGATGGATCTATGCGGATGTGCATAGATTATCGGGAGTTAAACAAAGTCACGGTGAAGAACAAGTATCCCTTACCTCGCATCGACGACCTTTTTGATCAACTTCAAGGCATGAGATGTTTCTCGAAGATTGATCTTCGATCCAGTTATCATCAAGTGAGAGTGAAGAACGAAGACATTCCGAAGACAACTTTCCGGACGAGATACGGTCATTATGAGTTTTTGGTGATGCCTTTTGGCTTAACCAACGCTCCGGCCGTATTCATGGATCTAATGAACCGTGTGTGTTGCCCATTCTTGGATAAATCCGTGATTGTCTTCATCGACGATATTTTAATATATTTAAGGGATGAGTCCGAGCATGGAAAACACTTACGTGAAGTATTAGAAGTTCTAAGGAGAGAGAAGTTGTTCGCGAAATTCTCGAAGTGCGAATTCTGGCTTCAAGAGGTGCAATTCTTGGGGCATGTGGTATCAAAGGACGGGGTAAAAGTGGATCCGGCAAAGATCGATGCAATGATGAGTTGGGAGCCTCCAACAAGTCCGACGGAGATTCGAAGTTTCTTGGGTTTGGCGGGCTACTACCGGCGTTTCATTCAAGACTTTTCCAAGATAGCTACACCTCTCACCTCTCTTACAAGGAAGAACGTCAAGTTTCTTTGGACCGATGCACAAGAGCAAGCCTTTCAGACGCTCAATAGGAAGTTGTGCGAAGCTCCGATCTTATCCCTACCCGAAGGATCGGAAGACTTTGTTGTGTTTAGTGACGCTTCCAAGATGGGGCTTGGGTGTGTCCTAATGCAAAGGGGGAAAGTAATAGCCTACGCGTCGCGTCAGTTAAAGGACCATGAGAAGAACTATCCGACTCATGATTTGGAATTGGCGGCGATAGTTTTCGCGTTAAAGTTGTGGCTACACTACTTGTATGGGACCAAGTGTACTCTTTTCACGGATCACAAGAGTCTCAAGTACATCTTCGACCAAAAGGAACTCAACATGCGACAAAGGAGATGGCTAGAGCTTTTAAAGGATTACGATTGTGATATACTCTATCATCTCGGTAAGGCCAACGTGGTGGCGGATGCGTTGAGTCGAAGGAGTCATGATGGAGGTGTCAAAATGTCCCTTACCAGAATCGATGTGGTGTCGAGTTTGTTGGAGAGTATAAGAACGAGCCAAGCGGAAGCACTTAAAGAAGAGAACCTCAAGGCCGAGGTTATGTCCAAGCAAAAGGAACTCTTAACAGAAGATGGTCGTGGACTCAAACTCTTCCAAGGGCGAATATGGGTGCCAAAGATTGGGGGAAATCGTGACTTACTTCTTGAGGAAGCACATAAGTCGAAATATTCTATACATCCCGGTAGCACCAAGATGTATAGAGACTTAAAGTTGAATTATTGGTGGTCGGTGATGAAGCTGGATGTGGCTAGCTATGTGGAAAGGTGTGTCACATGTCTTCAAGTCAAAGTGGAGCATCAAAGACCGTATGGGAGTTTGCAACCGTTGTCCATTCCCGAGTGGAAATGGGACAACATGACTATGGATTTCGTGACGAAGTTACCAAAGACCTTGCGTGGGCACGACACCATTTGGGTAATTGTTGAGCGGTTGACAAAAAGTGCGCATTTCCTTGTAATGCGGGAGACCTTGCCAATGGAGAAGTTGGCCAAGCTTTATATTGATGAGGTGGTGTCGAGGCACGGAGTTCCGCAATCTATTGTATCGGATCGGGACAGCCGATTCACTTCGAACTTTTGGGCTAGTTTGCAAAAGGAGTTGGGTACTCGACTAAATTTGAGCACGGCGTATCATCCTCAAACGGATGGTCAAAGCGAGAGGACGATCCAGACATTAGAAGATATGTTGAGATCGTGTGTAATAGACTTCGGGGGAAGTTGGGATTCACATCTACCGCTAGTAGAGTTCGCGTACAACAACAGTTACCATTCTAGTATCGGAATGGCACCATTCGAGGCGTTGTATGGACGGAAGTGCAGAACCCCAATTTGTTGCCTAGAAGCGGGCGAAAAGCAATTCGTCGGACCGGAAATTTTTCAAGAGACGACCGATAAAGTGAAAGAGATTCGGGAAAGGCTAAAGGCGGCGCAAGACCGACAAAAGAGTTACGCGGACAAGAAAAGAAGACCAGTCGAGTTTCAAGTGGGCGACCGTGTCATGTTGAAAGTATCTCCATGAAAGGGAATTATCCGGTTCGGGAAGCGTGGAAAGCTTAGTCCTCGTTTCCTTGGACCTTTCACTATTTTGGAGAAATTTGGTTTACAAGCCTATCGGTTGGATTTACCTCCGGAAATGGATGGGATACATCCCACGTTTCACGTATGTTACCTTAGAAAGTGTCTAGCCGAAGAGGAAAGCATGATTCCTTTGTCGGAAATTCGTGGGGACAATGGGAATCGTTGTGTAGAAGAACCGGAAGCAATTTTAGAATTGAAAGTGAAGAAGTTGAGGCATAAGGACGTGATTATGGTTAAAGTCCAATAGAAGCATCATCGGGGTGGTAACATTACTTGGGAATCAGAAAATGATATGAAAAAGCGTTACCCGCAACTGTTCAATTGAGGGTAAGATTTCGGGGACGAAATCCTTATTAGGTGGGGAGGATTGTTACACCCCGATTTTCGAAAGTTATCATTTCAAGTTTTTACCGAAATCGATACAATAATGAAAAATAAGATATTTTATTTTGGACTTGAATCCTTGACTTTATAGCCTTGATGGATGAATGATTCAATTACGAGTCCAACGGTTCTTTCCGGAGCGAAAACGGAGCTATAACGAATAAGTTATGACCGAAACGGGATTTGACCAAATAAGAAGAAAAATCAATTTCAAAAGTGGGCCAAAATAAGTGGTTGAAGTACCTTGTTATGTGGGTTGTTGAAGCTGAACCCACGGTGCAACCTACCAGAATGAAAATTAGGGTACCTTGTTATGTGGGTTGCTGAAGCTGAACTCACGGATCAACCCACGAGAATGGTGTTGGACGTTTTTATACATTATTTTCCCTAAATATTTTTCATTTCTCATCTTTTTCATCTCAAAATTTCTCTCCCAACCCTTCCCTTCACCTACTTCTTCTAAGCTTCTTTCAACCACCAAATCATCACCATTTGTTGCTAGAGTTAAGAGTATCATCCAAGATTTCGGTTTGGAAGCTTCCCCACCATCTCCATCTTCATCTTCATCTTCTCTAAGTTTTATCTTCTTGGATCTAGGGTTCTCTATTTTCTGGGTTTTTGGTTCAAAACCTTGAAGGTGGGTTTACTAAACTTTTGTTAAAACTGGATACACATCATATTTGCTTAATTGTTGTTATTATCACATATTTGCTCAAAATGGTCATCTTTACGGGTTTATGTATTTGATGGTATTTCCATGAGATTATGTGAGATATATGTATATGAAGTGTCATCCCATGATTTACTCTATGTTGTGTAATTATTTGGGGATTTCCATTATGTGTGCTCACAATGGGTATTGGACATGTATAAGGAATATATGTTGGTATATCATGATGATTTCCATTTGGAATATATTCTTGGTGATATTGTATCTACAACGTGGCTATGTGGATGTTTAAGTCTTATGTTGGACTCATGCTATTAGGAGGGTGATATTGTACCTATGGTTGGTATTGAATTATATTTGGTTGAAATATACCTAAGGACCTCCTATATGCATTATGTGGACGAACCAAGTCAGTACACTAGGAGGATGTAGTCTTGGGCGCCACTGTGATGGTATGTGCCTAGACCTCCGCCATTCGGGGAATTTTCTTAGCGATAGTCTTCGGGTGTGCCGGGCCTTTGGGGTGTTCTTTGTTAAGGGCATCAAGGTATATCGACTCTTGGGTGGGACTTGATTGGTGCTTTGGGTCTCCCCTAATGACTCCACATATATTGAACATTGGTTAACTGCTGATAAGAAATTGTGACTGTTCATGCATGCTTATTATTGTTCAACTCACTAGGCTTTTTGGCCTAACACTTTTTTGGTGTCGATGTGTATCTCAGGTGTTAGCGGCGCGGTTCCTAGGCAAGTTTAGATGCTTTGGGCAAGAGCTTGGGGATTTTGGCACTTGAACTATTTTTGAAAGATTTGGGTTTATAGATGACACCCCTTTTGTAATCTCTTTTCTAGATGTAGAAATTAGATTAGTTGGTTGTTGTTTATTTATCCGTTAAATTACAGAATTGTGATTAAACAGGTTATTTGTATATTTCCCCTTTTTGGGAGGCTCTTGCTATGGCAAACTTTATACCACTTATCCATTTATGGAAAGTTTTTGTTATCCCTATTTTTAGGGTGTTACAGTTCTAATAAACTATTTTATATGACTTAAATTTATATAATTAAATAATGGTGTGTCCTAAAGTTTCATATTAAATCATTTTTATTTACTAACCATATTTGTTTATTAAATATATTTAAAGTAATCACATTAAGGGGGTGTTTGGGATTAGTGATGGCCAAAAATCGGGCTTGAGCCGAGTCGGGCCGGGCCAAAATGGGCTTCGGGCCGCTACAGTGAAAGCCAAAACCGGGCCCAAACGGGCTTCGAGCCGGGTCGGGCCGGGCTTCACCCGAAAAGTGGTGGCCCGGTTAGTCTTGGGGTGAACCGGTTTAACAAAAACCGGGTCGAGCCGGGCCCAAAACCGGGCCAAGATTGGGCTACGTTTTTTTTTAATAATTTCCTTTATATAATAATTAATTACTAAACTTTAAAAAATAAAAATTGGATTGGATCACTAAAATACACTTTAAAAATACGTTTTATTTATAATAAATATCTAAAATACACTTTTAAAATACATTTTATTTATAATTTTAAGTTACAAACTTACAATACATAAATTCTAATAACCCGAACCCGAAGGTCCCGCTCCCGAACTCCCACCCTCACCCCATCCCCATGGATTGTAATTGTATGGATTGTATGGATTATAGTATGAATTATACTCTGGATTGTAGTCTTCAAGAGTTCCGTACTTTTCCAGTCGATCAACAGTCGTATTATCATCAAGGCGGTCGGTGTCTGGTTCTTCTTCTTCATCGTCGTAACGTGAGACTCCACCGGCACTACTAGCATCGTCCTCGGTTACGGTTCCCGGAGTACTTAGTCCTTCCTCGACTTCGTTTTCGGCTAAGTTTAATTCTACATCGTCTATATCCGCCTCCAGGCTTGTTTCATGTTGAATTCTTTGTTGGCCATCCAAGTAATCTTTCAAACATATGCAGCACTCTACCGACTCCGGGGTTAATCTTGACCGACGCTCTGATATGACCCTGCCACTAAGAGAAAAAGCAGACTTCGAAGCTACGGTACTAGCTTGGATTGTTAGTATATCAAGGGCAATAGATGCCAAAACCGGGTATTGAGGTTGTTTACCTTTCCACCATTCTAATAAATCTAGTGATTCAACATCGCTGACGGTTGTGGAGGATGCCGCTATAAAATTAGTATGTATGTACATATTGAATTCACTCAAATTATCTCCATCAAATCTAGATTTTTTACTAGATTCATTTAAAACCGAGTTCATTAAATTTGCCATTAAGTCGGACCGGTTTCGCCCACGAGAACTAGAACCCGGTGAAAACATTTGAGTTGTAGGGGTTTGTTGGCTTCCTCCCCCATAATTAATTCTATAAATATCAAATAATTGATGAAAATCATTATTAAATTGTATTATGCGGTTCCTTGAAAAAGAAGAATTTGTAGCCGTATCCAAACCAAACGCTACACATATTGATTGTATTAAAACTTCGACACCCGTAACATTTAAATACGGATTTAATGTCGCGGCACAAAGAAAACTGAAGGGGATCTCTTTAAAATATTTTAACAATTTTGCTTTCATTGGTGATACCACGTTTTGAAAGTTGAAATGTTCTTCGTATTGAGAAATTTTACTTGCCAAAATATATATTTGATTTAAAAGTAAAAGGCTTGTTGGATAATAAATACCGGATAACAAAGTTATTGCAGTTTTAAAATCGCCCAAAATATCATGTAAGCCTTCAAGCATTTGCCAATCATATTCAGAGATCGTGTTATCCGGGTATTGAATGTTATAAAATGCGTGAATATATGGTTTTTGTCTTAATAAATTATCCATCATTTTGTAAGTCGAATTCCATCGAACCGCCATATCGTGTGCCGGTCCCAAAGCATTAAAACCGACATCTTTGTAATATTTTATATATGCTTGTTGCAAGCTTTTACCTTTTGTGAAAATCCGGCGTAACATAAGCCTAAACTTAGTTAAAGAATGTTTACATACTACTAAGCCGTATTGAACGGCTAGATTTATTATGTGTGCGCAACAACGTGTGTGAAATAATTTTCCATTTAAAATAGGGGATAAAGCCAACTTTAATTTCTCCACACATAACGTATTATTACTAGCATTATCAAACGAAATACTAATAACCTTATTAGTTAAATTATAATATTCAATATTTCTCATAATTATATTAAATTGACGCTCACCCGAATGTGGCGAACCAAAGTGCTCAAACGTGATTACACGTTTGCATAATTACCACAATTGTGGCACAATCCAATGTGCCGTTATGCATATATAAGATTGTGGCAATCCGAATGGTGCGCTCCATATATCACACGTTAAAGAAATGTTGTTGGATAATGATAAAAACGTTTGTCGCGATCTTTTTTGGCCATTTTCCAAAGTTTTATAGCATCACGTTTAAGAGTTTGACGACTTACCGAACCCACGTAGCGTGGTTGTAGCGAGAGTTTGATCATGTTCGTAATGTGAGGATTGTCGAAATGTCCGAACGGCAACCCCACTTGAATGACACATTTCATTTGCATTTCTCGAGCCAACGCGACATCATACGACCATACTTGACCGGAATTGTCAAGTATGGGTTGACTTGGATCGTCACCCGATTTCAACTTCTTGCATGAAGACTCGTAGTGGCGCTTTAACGTGGTATTTGCGGCCGCCGCAAGGAGATCTCCACACCGTTTGCATTTTGCTTTTTTTGTACCGTCGGGGAGCATCACCAGTTGAAATGGTTCCAAATTGGTGCTTTTCGTCCATGATCGGCAATAACTTGGTAATTTTGTTCGGCCATTTTGAGAGTAGAGACTAGAGAGTAGAGAACTAGAGATATTAGACTAGAACTTGCGAGAAACGAATATAGCGAGAGCCGATAAATGAGAATTGTATGCGTTTTTTGCGTTTTGTAAGTTGGTGTCACTATCCATAACCAACACAAGTATTTATATGGGTTTGGAGAGGTAAAAAACACCAAAAAAAGGGTCAAAAAATGCATACCAACGACTATAAAACGGCTATATTTTTGAAAATGTGAAAATCGGGCCGGGTCGGGCCAAAAACCGGGCCGGGAACCAGTTTCGGGCCGGGCCGCCAAAAACTCCAAAAACCCAAACCGGTCTAGGTTTTCGGGCTTCAAACCGGTTTGACACCGGGCCGGGCCGGGTCGGGTTTTCAGTCGGGTCGGGCTCGGTTAATCGATCGGGTCGGGTTGGGCCGGGCCCATTTGGCCATCACTATTTGGGATTGCTTATTTGAGGGGCTTTTTAGCTTATTGCGATTTGGCACCGGAGATAAGCCATTTTGAGTGTTTGGATGGAAAAAAAGAAAAGAAAAGAGCTTATAGCGGTGTCAAACCGCTGAAAAACCATTTTTGATAAGTTATTTTGTTCTAACTTATTAACTTATTTCAAAAGTGCTTATGACTTTTTTGGTTATTTTATATGTATAAGCAATCTCAAACACCTTTAAATAACAACTTATTAGCTTATTACGTTTTGGTACCACAATAAGCTAATCCAAACACTTTTTAGAAAACTCCGGTTTGACACCACATAATTTGATAAACATTTTTCAAAATAAGCATAAGTTGTTTTAAATAAGCAATCCCAAACACCCCCTAAATAAAATTAGTAAATAAATAATATAATATAAATACATAATTAAAGTAATTTTTTATTGTACATACCTTTATACAATTTTTACAAATTTTCTTGATAACCCATTTTTTTATTATACATACTTTTATATTAACTTTTTTTAATCTTATTGTAAAATAAATAGATAATTAAATTAATAACATTTTCTTGATATAAATTAATGTGTATTTGTCAAAATTTTAAGAGTAAATTACATTTTTGGTTCTTATGGTTGACATTCATTATCAAGTTTGATCTCTCTTTTAAACTAATTACAATTTGTCATTGTGGTTACCATTTTATTTCACTTTTAGTCCATCTGACCAACTTTAGTTAAAAAAAACTTAGTTAAACTAAGGGTATTTTGGTACTTTCAATTTTTTTTCTTTTTCAATTTTTTTTATTAGATTATTTTATAAATTACAATTATAGTCCTTGTGTTTTGTCTTTTTCTCTTATCTTTTCTTTTCTTTCCTAAATTTTTTCATTTTTCATTATATATTCTTATTATATTAATTAATTAATGATAATTTTAACTAATAATACATTAAAAATACGTCTTTGATTTTTAAATCACACTATTAGAAAAATCTTGTCGGTAACTTCAAAAAAAGTTAAGTATTGAATATTTTTTAAATTTTTATGCAATTTATTTGATATATATATATGCAAATCCGTCTATACTAATCCAAAAAAAATCTATTTTAAGTTGTGTTTAAGAAATTTATCGTTTTCTTTTATTTATGTAAGTAAAAGAATCGAAATTTATCTATATCTATTAATTAAAAATGTATCATTTTTAGATATTTTATTTCATTAAATGTGGATGGAAAAAAAAACTCTATAATTGTTAAAGGGAAAAACAAATAGAACAACAATATGGAGAGAATAACAATAAGACAGAGAGAAGAAATCCATATTTCTCATTAATCATAGCCCCTTTAAATAGGGTGGAGTTTACAAAGAAAAGGAAACATTCATTATGGTAATCTAATAATAAGAAAATATTATGTCAATCACTTCCTTTTGATGATGGCACATAATCCTTCAACACTCCCCCTTGGGCCGAGTCAAATGAGTGATGGTGCACAATTGTTGTCTCGTTAAAACCTTACGCCAAAATAAAAACCCAGTGGGAAAAAATAAAAGTCTGACGAAGGAAAGAGTACAACGCACCAGCTTCTTTGTAATACATAGACTTTTCCTTCAGTCTAGTTTTCTCTTAGATTCGTACATTAATCGAGAGAGTTAGGAAAACATGATGATATATAAACAGTCGCCTCACTAAAACCTTACACCAAGGAACAAAACTCAATGGGAAAAATAAAACATTGGTTAAGGAAAGAGCACAACATACCAATATCACAAATATAGTAGACTCCCCCTTTTGTCTACTACTCCCCCTGATTTGTGCATTAATCCAGGGAGTTTGGAAAACATTTACGTTTACTTTCTACATATTTCCCAATATATGGATTTAGGTAATGATTTGGTAAAATATGTCATGTTCTCCTGACATCTTACTTGATTCAGTTGAATCTCGAGGAGAGTTTTCTTATTGCTGATTGTATAAGACTTAAGCAGAATATGCTTTGTGTTATCACCCTTGATGTATCTTATGTTCATTTCTTCGATACATGATGCATTATTTCCATATATGCAAATAGGATACTGGTTGAACCTAAAATTACTAACTCCTCTAATATATGTATGATAGTCCTTAATCATATACATTATCTCATGGAGAGTAATATTATTGGATCAGTTCAAGGAGGTAGTTACAAGGGGTTGTTTAGCTTACTTCCAAGCAATCGACGTATTCCTAGTGGTAATTCCTTATCCAATTTGAGAACAACCTTTGTATGAGTCAGACAGATACCTAATATCAGCAAAGACATACCAAGAGGTTGTTTGGTGTTTTTTTATAAGAGCTAGTACTTTTGTTGCTTACATTCTAAGTAGGTATTGAATTTTCATTTTCATTATCAATCTCATTTTTATTTCTATAGGGAAAGTATAAGCCCATGTTAACAGTTCTAAAAGATTTACTTGATATCATTCCAAATGACATTCCGTTGGCACTGAGCTAAATCTAGCTAATAAGTTCACTGAGAAATACAATATACGGTCAAGTGTATTGTGTTAAGTACGATAATGCGCATATTGTACTTATATAGGGGATTCCAGCTCCTAACACTTTTTTGTCACCATCCTTTAGACGAAATGGATAATTCCTTATATCCAACACTTTGACCAATCATGGGAGTGCTAACCGAATGCGCTTTGTCCATATTAAATTGCCTGATTATTTTCTAGACATATGCGATCGGTGAATTAATATTTCACAAACTCGGTGTCATGGCTCAAATAGCTAGACAAACCCAAGTTTTCCCAAGATTTTTATCTCAAATTTAGATTTCAAGTTGCTTGTGGTTTCTCTTATTTCATCAAGAGTGTCTATTATGTTCATAACATCGACATATAAAGCTACTTTGAAAATCTAGAACTTGTTTTTCTACATAAATACGCAAGGGCACAGTTCATAGTTCTTATATATCATTTCCCAATCAAGTGTTCACTTAGGGGGGTTATACCACATCTGCATAGATTGTTTTAATCTATAAAGTGAGCGTTTCAATTTTATTGCAAACGCACTTCGTGGTTTAGAGTTACTTGATTTTGGTAATGTAATGCCATCAAGCACTTTTATATCTCTGAATCTAGATCCCCGTAGAGATATGTATTAACCACATCCATGAGTTGCATTTCCAGTTCTTCGGAAACTACTAGGCTAATTAATTAGCAGAACGTTATAACGTCCATCATGGGAGAGTAAGTATTCTCGCGGTCAATCCAGGGCGTTGTGAGAAACCTTGCGCCAAAGGAGAGTCTCATACATTATGACTTAATTATTCTCATTACGCTTTACAACAAATGATTTATCTATGTCTTGCAGGCTTTACGCTTGGTAGGTTAGCACTACCAAACCAAATACCTGTTCATTTGTCAAATAATATGATTCTCCTGGATTGCTTATTTAGGCCAATTTTCTCTTTGTTGATATTTTTCAACTGAGCATGGTTCGATGTCAATGTGCTCTATCACCTCATAAGCAACAATATATGTGAAATATATCATCAATGAGTATGTATGATCTGTCCATCGACTCATATGCACTCTCATAATTCATTTGAGATTTCTTTGATCTTTGGAATCAATATTAACTTCGGAGCGTCCTCCAGTAATGATTCATAGACATAGTTTAATCAGAGACAATCTCATGAGAGGTTTATGTATTGATGACAAATAGTTGTGTCTTACTTTTCTCTTCCTTTAGATGAGTATCTATCGAACCAAGTAGCTTCCCCCATTTCCGTTTGGGAGCTACGACCTCAACCACACATCCACCATGTGTGATTGCAACGTACTTTCCAGCGACGTTGTGCCCTTGTTTGGGGACTTTAACCTTGCGAGTATATTTGCAGCTCGTATATGTGATCTTATCACTTATGGAATAACATTAAACGTATCAGGTATCGAGTCTGATTCGTTTGACTTCAACTTTACATTATGAAGTTTCGGGATCAAAATGAGACAGAGTGGGAATATTCAATGACACTTCCTGTCGTTCCTACGGAAAATCCTTTTTCCTATCTCCCCCTAACGACGGGAAGACTGTCTCATCAAAGTGACAATCCGCAAATCTAGCGGTAAAAAAAATCATCCGTCAAGGATTCTAATTAGCGGATAATATTTGGAGATTCATATCCAACAAATATACTTAATCATTTTAAAGACCCATTTTGGTGCGCTGTGGGGGCTCAATTGGCACATATACTGCACAACCAAACATGCATAAATGTAAAATATCAGGCTGATATCCAGTTACCAACTGGTACACATGAGACTGGTTAGCTAGTAATAGGTCTCAAAATGAAGAAGTAAAGTTGCATATAGTATTGCATAACCCTAAACACATGTAAGTAAATCAGTGCGCATAACTAATGTCTTGGCTACCATCTATATTCTTTTGATGACAACATCTACGAGACCATTTTAGATATACATATGGGGTATAGGAAACTCTATATTGATCCCAATACAAATGCAATAATCATCAAATCCTTATGATGTAAATTCTCCAACATTCCAAGTCATGTAGACTTGATGAATTAATCAAGGCAGTGAGCCCTTAAACGTATAGCTAGTGCTAGGAGTGCAGTATTTCATGTGGACAATAATACGACATGTGTTCATCGTGTCGAAACCAGAACCATAAAGTTTTAATGGTCCGCATTCTGGATGTTTATGTCCATAAATATCACCTTGTATTCGTTGTAACAATGGAATATTTTTGTATTATGTCCTTAGCTTTAGGATGATCTCATTCCTGTCTTGGCTAAGGATTAGGGTATATACAAAAGTTCTAGGTATTCGAGAGGGCATATTATGATGGCAATGTTGTTTCTTATGCTGCAGAAGTCAACAGTTGCAATTTGCCTCGTTTTGCCTATCACTCGAAAGAGAATGTGTTTATGTATATTTTGCAATACACGGATCACTATGTCATAACCATGGTGTCCCACATGGTCATGTCGAAACATATATGTGTCATTTCCCTAAAGTTCTTTATTGGTGACAAAAATGTTTCAATGGCTCAATAATCTACTAGCTAGTTTGACACATATATATGTTTACTTTCAAATTCATTAAAACTTATGTATATATGCTCATTATAATTTCCATTTGATACGAATATCTTTACAAGGTTCCTATTGATCTTGTACCAACAAGAAAAATGACAGTTCATC
Source organism: Arctium minus (assembly GCA_954870635.1). Lineage (NCBI taxonomy): Eukaryota > Viridiplantae > Streptophyta > Magnoliopsida > Asterales > Asteraceae > Arctium > Arctium minus. Next base: position 10,891,314 of record OX941085.1, read on the forward strand.
GTCTAAGTATTTCGGTTGAATGAATTATAAAATAAGTATTTGTCTATCATTTTAGATTGTGTGAGAGGTAAAAAAAATCAATTCTCCTCGATACATTCCTACACGGAACGGAGAATATTGAATTTTTTTCATTTGTTATGATGTATTTCTTTACATCTATAATGGTTACATATTCGATTACTTAGTAGAGAAATTAATTTTAATACTTAAAATTAATTTTCAAAGAAACATATGCTTAATCAATATTAAATATTAAATTAATATGTTATAGTTCATTTTCAACTTGTTCCCTTTTTGATAGAAGCATTTTTTAGTGCATTTTTTATTTGATTGTCCATTATCACCTGGGATAATAGTTGTATCTCTATTCCAGGTGTTGAAAAATCCTTCCTGATTCTTACCAATACCCTGACCCTTTCTAGGGTCTCGTCCACATGGTGCATAAATATGTCAAATTGTTTTTAACTCACAATCATTTGGAGTTGTTTCCACCTCTAACGCTTTCATTATTGATATCGAGAATTTTCTTTGTCCCGACATATGTGGCGTTGTTATTTGAAAGAACTTTGTTATGTCTCTCAACCACTTGCAGTTGGTTGATGAGTTTGTCTAAATGTTACATTCCAACTTATATTGGTTTAATAATATTTACCGATGTATGAAAAGTGAAAATAATGTTATGAATCATGTCATCTTCTATGAGCTCCTTGTCATAGAGATTGAGACGCATTTTGGGATACATCATTTTTTTTGTTGAAATCAGTTACCCTTTTGTAATCGTATAAGCGGGTTTCATTCCGCTGTATGATTAGTTCGAGAAGTACATGTTCATGAATACTCCTGATTATCTCTTTCGGGGCATCCCACTGTTCTTTGGGGTTTTTAGTGAAGGTATTCTTATGAAGGTTATGATTTATTTATCGTCTCAAAACATGATGGTATTTGCTTGTACTTTTTCAAGAGGTTGTTTTAGGGTCAATAGGAAGTTAATGGACTTTAGGTATTTTCTTGTACCTTTTCAAAAAGAGGTTTATATACTCATTTATGATACTCAGATTATTTTGAGTTTACGACATTGATTTTGGGATAAGTTGATTCAACCATTTACGTATATAAAGGATAATATATGATTTTCTTTTTGATAAGACAGCGGATTGTGGTTATAATTATTATTTTATGTATGAAATTTCATTATCATAACCATATTGGATTTTTGTATGCTTTAATTTTATTGATAATACTTCATCAATATTTCAATTTGCAAAAACAAATCACTCAATCTATTGGATTTCCAAGTAGTAGGGGAATCACATGAATTTCTTAAGTCCCTACAAACCTTAGGGCTATTTACACCCGTTTGACAAAATCCAATCGATATTTTGAGATTTATTTAATTTAAATATAAAATTATTAATTATAGAACATTTGGCATGAGGCCAAAATGACTATGAGTTTGACATATAAAGCAAATTTTAATACCTTAATAGTATTTTTGGAGCTTTTGTTAAGATACCAAAATATGGGGGTTGGAAGTGTAACTTCTAAAATTTAATTACAGAATTAAGAATTATGAGTAGAAACTCAAGATAAACATTTAAATTTATATATTAAATTTTATAAAGCATTCAATGTCAAAATGAATAAACTACAAAACATTTTAACAATTATATGATCCTCAATCACAAATATGACTACTAAGAATTCAAGAGACTTTAAATATACTTAAATACTAATATAATATTTGAATATTATAATGTAAATAATAGGAACATATTTACATATCCATATATAGTTGGTTTAAAATAGTAACTAGAATATTAAATAACCCATATCATTGAATTAAATAAATAAATTATCATATCTTAAATTAGCTTGTTATAAAACAAGCATATATGATAAAAATGTATATTTTAGGAATATTTAAACAAATATATAAATTTTTTTTATTAACTAAAATAAAATAATAATGAATTTATAAATTGACATACATATAGAAGATTTCAAAAGAGATAATAATGGTATTAGAAATCCATAATCAAGTTTATAAATATTTATTGGCCCATATAATTAAATTAAAAATGGCAAGTCAAGTTAAATAAATTAAATATCATATTCAAATAATAATTAATTAACATATCTCACAATAATATATTAGTCTAATTTAAAAAATACCATCAAATTGTAGACATAAATAAATACATAACATTATATGATGAAATTGACCATCTAAACATGTTTAAACTAATTGAATAATCATAAATAAATAAAAATAAAAATAAATTATAAATTATAAATCTATCATATACATAAAAGCTATCATTCCCCATTAAAACACAATAAGTTAATATAATAAATATTTAATAAATAAAACCAATTTAATATGAGGTAAATACAAACCATATTTCAAGTACATACGGTGAGCTACATCTGTGAAAATTAATTGAAGAATACGAATTTTTTTTTACTAATTGCTTTTTTTTAACAACAATTCTAAAGTTGCATAGTCCCCAAAAAAAATTATTGATTTCAAATCAAATTAAATAACGATCAATTACTATTATAAAAAAAAACATATCACCATTAAAAAAAAATAGAAGGATTTTAAAAGTAATTGGTTACAACCTTTCAAATTGCCAGAACCATTTTTATGTTTATTAAAATTGATTGAGACCACAAACTAATAAGAATAAGAAAAAAAATAAAAATAAAAACTGAAGCATATAAACATGATCATGGTTAAAAGAGTTAATCATGATTAATCATAATTCATAGACAAAAAAATTGTAAGTTTTTGTAGAGATACTTACTTGAATTGCAATATTGGAAAAAACAGACCTTCTAATCGTGGTAGATTGCGAATAGAACAACCGTTTAATAGCGGCGGAAACGATTTGAGGGAGCGATAGCGCAAACGAGCTACGTGCTGATAACGTGTTAAAGGGAAAAACAAATAGAACAACAATATGAAGAGAATAACAATAAGACAGAGAGAAGAAATATATATTTCTCATTAATCATAACCCCTTTAAATAGGGAGGAGTTTACAAAGAAAAAGAAACATTCATTATGGTAATCTAATAATAAGAAAATATTCTGTCAATCACTTCCTTTTGATGATAACACATAATCCTTCAACAATAATATAATTATCATTTAATTTTTTTTCAAAATATAAACTTAAATGTAGGGGAGTTCGTAGTCCGGTTTTGACGGTTTAATCCCAAACCACAAAAGGCGGTTTAGGAAATTTTCAAACCGAGCGGTTTGGTAGCAAATGATCAGACCGGATAAGTCGGACCACAAAAAGACGGTTTGGTCTGACCGGTTTAGGCGGTTTGGGACTCTTATGGATTTAAACTAAAAAAACATAAACTCTATATCCAAAATAAAGTTTCTACCAATATAACATTATTAAAAAATAGTATATCGAATTATAAATATTTAAAGTTTTGCAGATATATATCAGATAAATTATATAAATATTTAAAAATGTTTAATATTTAACTTATTTTAAAAAAATATCTACAAAACTTTTTCTAATGATGTAATTTACAAAATTGAATATGTATTTGTAATGTATCTTTAGTTAAAACTATTATTAATTAATTAATATAATAAGAGTATAAAATAAAAAAAGATAAGAAAGAAAAAAGAAAAACCACAAGGACTATAATTGTAATTTATCATATAATCTAGAGTAAACTACAAATTTGGCCCCTGTGGTTTACCAAAAAATACGAAAGTTGTCCCTAAACTTCAATAAATGCAGATTTCATCCTTGAGGTTCCGATTTTGCTATGAAAGTGGTCCCTCTGGCGTTAGCTCTATTAAATCGTCCGTTAAGTCAAGGGTAAATTCGTCTTGTTACACGTTTTTAGGGTATTATCGTCATTTTGCCTTATTTAATTTATTTTACCATTTTTAATTACTTTTCTTTGAATGTTCATCTTCTTCAACATGAACACCAAGAACGTTCATCTTCTACCTCAAGAACATCAAGATTTTAAAACTCAAATTAAACTCAAAAACCAAAAACTTAAATCAAACCAAAAACTCAAAAACCAAACTTAAATCTGAGAGAGATCGAGAGAGAGATTTGAGAGAAGAGAGAGAGATCGAGACATAGATTTGAGAGAAGAGAGAGAGATCGAGAAAACAGATCCGAGAGAAGAGAGAGACGTCGAGAGAAGATAGAGAATGCGAGAGAGAGAAACGTCGGCGACCTCGTCTTCTCCGGCGAGGTCGTTCTCCGGCGAGGTCGTCTGCGTCTCGATCTCTCTCTCTGTGGTCTGCCGTGGTCTATGTCTTGAAATGCACCGAGACCTTGTTAGACTACTTGTTCTCTCTCTTCTCAGATCTCTCTCTCTTCTCTCATATCTCTTTCCCTTTCTCTCTCTCTTCTCTCAGATCTCTCTCTCGATCTCTCTCAGATCTGCAAAAATCTTTCTTTATCAAAAGAGAATATACAAATTAATAAACATCATATCTACATTAAATATTGTGTGTGTGTGTATATATATATATATAAATATGTGTGTGTATGATTATATATATATATGTGTGTGTGTGTGTGTGATTAATTTTGGGGAAGAAGTTAAAGGTTGGGGAAGAAGATGGGTTGGGGAAGAAGATGAGTGATGCATTAATGAGTTGTATACATGCTTAAAGCATGTGTACTCTAAAAAACAATTTAATAAAAACTGAAAAAAACCCTTAAAAGACGGATTTACCCTTGACTTAACGAACGATTTAACGGAACTAACGCCAGAGGGACCACTTTCATAGCAAAATCGAAATCTCATGGATGAAATTTGCACTTATTGAAGTTCAGGGACCACTTTCGTATTTTTTGGTAAACCACAGGGACCAAATTCGTAGTTTACTCTATAATCTAATAAAACAAAAAATGAAAAAAATAAAGAAAAGATAAACTACCAAAATACCCTTAATTAAAATAAGTTTTTTAACTAAAGTTGGTCAGAGGGACTAATAGTGAAATAAAATAGCAATCACAGTGAGTAAAACTGTAATTACTTTGAAAGATGGACCAAACTTGATAATGGATGGTAACCACAAGGACCAAAAATGTAATTTACTCAAATTTTAATTTATTTATTTTTATAAATAAGAATATAAATGATATAAAGTTAAAATGATGAGACCTTGAAAAGTTTGAAAAAACTATGAAAAATTTTGGGTGAGGTTTTTCACGTAGTGAAGGTATGTAGAGATTTTACAGTTGTTGATGTGAGTTGTGACAATAATGTATAAGAAAAAAGTTATGAAAAATCTTGATGAAAAAATTGTGAATACTCTAACAATCTTCTATTTGTGATATTAGATCTTTATTATCTACTTGGTTTACCAAATATTGTTCCCATATTGCATTAGCTATTCAATCAATAGATTATATTCAGAATGATTTTTCTTGATTTTGTTTTATATCACATTTTTTTTCAAAAAGGTCTTAAAAAAATTGTTACGTCACTTAAAAATGTTCTGTAAACTTATTATAACACTTTTAATTAGGACAATTTATTTTTTAGTTCTATAAGAGATTCTATTAACACTTTAGGCACTTTATGCATCCTACAAACCTGATTTTATTTTATTTTTTCTTATTTTATTGTGTGGTTTTCAAGGGTTGGGTTCACGTGAGATTAGGATTTTACACTTGAAATTCACAGTAAAACAGTCTTAAGGTAAAAAAAATCGAACATTCACAATGTTTTGCTGTGAGGGTTTTTACTTTCACCGTGTTTTATTGTGAAGTTTCACGTGTAAAAATGTGATATCACGAATGTCACGAAAAGAGGCTGATCTGACATCATCCAAATCCGGTTTTCAAATCTTTCGTTTGGTACAATCCAAGGACATAATAGTAATTTTCAAATAACGTTTAGGCTGAAGATATTCGAGGTCGGGAAGAGGGAATATGTGGTAACAGATTTTCCTTGAAAAATGATTTAAAGGAAACTTCCACAACTCAATCACTCACAAATTCCAACAAATCGTCTTCAAATTCATCAAAATCTGAAACTTTTGCATATAAATTAGTTGAATGGTGATCAAAATCGATCAAACAACACGTTTGTTAATGGCAGAATTCACTGTCCTCCGTCGCCTGAAGCCGATCTTCATTGTTGACGAAATGTTGGTAGGGTTTGAGCCAAAAGATGTCACCGGCACCGCCATATACGGTGGCAGAAGCTGCGGTGGATTGAGAATGTCAGAGAAACGGAGGATCACGAGGTTAAGCAATCATAACTACAATCGCATAACCACTAGAAGTACTAGAGTTTTCGCGTCGGCGTCTGGGAGCAAGTCGAAGGATACGAAAGGCACGGAAAGGAACGCGGTTGTTGATCAGGAAGCTATTTATGATGAACTATTGGGTGATCCTGATTATGATAGTGACGATCTCTCTTGGTTTAGAGGTTTAGTGTTGGACATCTCGTACAGGTTTGTGCTTTTCACCTTGCTTTTTGCGTCGAAATTACATACGCCATGGTGTATAGAGTACCGTAGTTTAAATTTGGTGAGGTGAACGCTGTTATTAATTAACTGTTCATATATATTATAGTATTATATATTGTCTGGTGCATTGTTGTTGTTTAAGTTCTTATGTGGATCACTGTGATTGTTTACATGTATCCTTGGTTCTTCTTTCTTTGAGACTGTTCCAGTTAGCTATATATTTGTTAGAATTGCCACCTCTGGTTGAAGGTTAAGGTGTTAATTTGGGGGAAATAATTAGCTTCTTCGTAACTTATAGTGATCGCAGTCACTGGATCTGATTGTGATTGTGATTGTTGATCTAGGCCTATAAATGTTGTCTGCTGGAAACGTGCCATTTGTTTGGAGTTCATGGAAAAGGTTAGACATGTTTACTTGTAATTGTTTAAGATTGAGAAATTTATTGATCTCAATTATTTATGCAGTTCACTATGTGCTGGTATATCTACTCCAGTTGGGGATTTCATCTGCAGTTCATGGATTTTAGTAGTGTCTGAAGTCTGTGAATGTATGTTATACAGGCTGATGTTCTGGAGTATTATGATCAAACTGTGAACTCTCCCAATGGATCCTTCTTTATACCTGCTGTTTTAAGGGTAATATGTTATGTACTACCATATTAGCAGTTTATTTGATTATTCTGCTGAACACCTTCATCTATCTGGCTCGAGGAATGTCTGAATGCATCATTTATCTGTTTCCCAGGTTCCACATTTGCTTCAAGTTGTCAAGAGAAGAAAAATTATGAGTACGCTTAGTCGAAAAAACATTTTGGCTCGTGACGATTTTTCTTGCCAGTAAGTACTCCGTTAACCATAGATGCTGAAATATTTAGTAAATTGCTGCTAAGAATGGTCAAAGTTGTAAAGACAAGTAAAAATATGAGATTAGATGATTCAATTGACATGGTTCACTAATAGATCTTATGAATAAGTTCATATATACTATTTGCCGATCTGACAGTATGAACAAAGGTGAAAGGGTAAACATGAATTGTTGTTATTTAGACATACAATTGTACAAGAGCAAGAGACGTCCTTTGTGGGCTTGCTTAATTCTTCGGTATTACAATTTGTATCAAACGTTTAAACTGGTTTAACTATTAACCTTCTTATTGATCAACCTCCCTTGTGACAAAGTAACATTTCTTCACTTCACAAGTGTCTTGCACGGAGCAGTAATCTGTAAACTTTGTTGTGTTTGTCATTTCTGTGGTTTGTTTAACCAAATTAACTTTGAAGTCATAAATTAGGCAGATACAAATAAAAGCACCTATTGCCTTTAAGGAGTGATAATTGCAATTAGTATTCTAAAATGTTATTTGCAATATCTACAGGTATTGTTCTTCTACCGTGAACTTAACTATTGACCATGTCATACCTATATCGCGAGGTGGGGAATGGAAATGGGAAAATCTGGTAAGACATAAGATTTGTCTACAGGACCTTCTTAAGTTATCTTGATAAGTACTTTTGCACCCTATTTGTAGATAATTAACTATAGTAAATCTGACATGATTGCTGGATACATTGTGAATGTGATCCGATGCTTTTACTGATTACCTATGCAAACAGAAATGCATCTCCATTGCTGCTCAAGTTAAAGTCACAAAATAGTTGTTGATGCATCAAGTTGAACCTCACCAAAAGTAAATTATTGAATTGGTATTCTGGGCAGAAAAGCTGTTGCAGCTATACAATATTTTCTTTATCTCTTACAGAATGTGTGTTTGCAGAAAACTAAACAAGCAAAACCTTATCTAGGTTGGTTTCTATGAAGTTGTGAAGGAGTTTGGACTTCGGATAGATATGGGATTCCTATTCCCATTCCTCTACTTGGATAAGGCTTGGAAGAGTCCTGGGTCTTTGGTTCTCGTTTTTTACGGGATGCATGTATCAAGAGGTCCCATGTGCTCTTTCCCAGCCTGTCGGGTGATTGGACATGCCATCCACTAAGCTGCTAAGGTCCTCTTGGGAAGCCTTGAAAGCTAAGTTGTAGGATGTATACAACTGGATGAGGTCCAGATTGACCTCTGGGTGTGTGAATATATGCATATCACTTTTGGTTCTACGATAGTCTTCTTCTTGATGTATAGGTCTTTGAAGACTGATTATGCAGATGTCACTTTTCTAGTTTTCTGACATGAAGAGAGGAAGCTCATATTTATTAGGTTGGAGTATTAATATTACATGTAATTCCTGAAACAATCAAATACAATCATGTCCTCCTGTGTAAAAGCTTTACACAACATTCATATTGTCTATAACTTCAATGTTAACTTCCTTTACCTGATAGAATTTTCCTGAGTAGTGCTAATGCAATTGTTTCCCATGACAGGTTACTGCTTGCTTAAGTTGCAATTCGAAGAAAGGTCATAAAACTCCTGAGGAAGCAAACATGAAGCTACATAAGACCCCAAAGGTATTTCTCTAATTTCCATATTAAGGATCTGTCTTGAAATACTTTTTAAAGCTGATCATAAGTAAAGGTATCCATAGGGTTTCACCATGAGTTTGGTATCAAGCAACTTGTTCTAGCTTTTGAATAGCTTTAGTGTGATTTAGAGATGAAAAGTTATCCGATGGTCTATTAGCCCATTTAAACGACCTATTAAATTGCTGATCACTATCCAGAACCATTCTCTAGCAAATTGTGATGCATTGCATGAACTGTATAAGCATATAGCTATCCACAGGTCATGGCAGATCATCCATGGCCCAAATAAACGACTCAAACCGATCTAAAATGGCTTGCAACAGACCATCCATGGACCAAACCCTCACATATAATCACCATCCAATCCTGCTTAATGTGCTTGGACTTATCTAGTAACAGCTTAAAGCTGCTAGAACCTCAAAGACTCCTAATAGTTGGTATGCATAGAACCAAATATTTTTAGAGTCCCACGTCGGCTAAACTTGGACCATTTCTCCTCAAACTATGTTAAAAGTTGAAACCTCCCTTCTTTCCTCGAGGGCTCTTTTGGAGACTAATACGGAGGTTTCACATATTCTCACATGGTATGGGAGGAAAGTCTACCACCGTAGGGACTTGATACTCTGGGGTAGTATCTGACCCCCACTTGACACTCTGGGACAATTTGTGCCCGCCTTAACCACCGTTGGAGGGGGGCGTTAGAGTCCCACGTGGCTAGACACTTGGACCATTTCTCCCTGGTATATGTTGAAAGTTGAAACCTTACTTCTCTCCTCGAGGGAGGTTTCACATATTCTCACAAATACTATGCTAAAGAAAAGCGTAAGATCATCCAACCATTTATTCTTGACATAATACCAATGAAAACCGACAAACTTTGCTCTAGCATCCTAGTTCTCACTTTAACAATTGATGTTAACTTAAAAAATCAACCTATTTAAAGTGGGGTATTGTAGTATGATTCATTGGCCTCCTTTGCTACATCTCTTTATCCTTCACCCACTAGTAATGAAAGATATAAATTTGGAGCAGGCCCCTAAAGACTATGATGTAATTGCCATACCCTTAACAAACACCGCGATAAAGCTGCTGAGAATGAGAAAGGGGACTCCAGAAGAGTGGCTTCAGTACTTGGGAGGCCCATCTCCTTGACATCATTTGGGTCGCAATTTGTACATGTTCATGATTCGAGCATAGCGTAAGCTTCTATATATACTCCAATGACCTACCCCCCCCCCTTTCGCCACCAGCCGTGGCCTCTAATAGATAAGTCTATTGTATATATACGTAATATAGCATTCTATGTATATTTATCCTGGACTTGATTCTACAATTCTATGGACATATGTATAAACTCAAAGCCACACGTAAATAAATGTATGTAAATAGGCTTCTTTATTATGATTACCTTAATTTCGATCGGACTTTTGGCTTGAAATGTTACATTGAGCTTGTTAAAAGATATAGGGATGAATTTGTTGTCATATTTGAGCATGTTTAGAGTAAAACATAAACTTCATAGAGTAATTGGTTGATTAGGCTTGTAAGTCTATGGGTGATATCCTTTAGAAAGCAGAACATAGTTTGGTTAAGTGAAGTTTTTGAAGCATAACAGCCAAACTTTTATTATATAACACATTTTACAAATGATTTCTATCATATTATTATTTACATACTTTCACTTAACCAAATCTAGTCAAACGAACCCAGCAAATTTCACGTAAAATGAGATTTGAAAGGGAAGATGCACAATAAAAAGTTTGTTCAGCACTTGCTTAGAAAACACACATTCATTTGTACCATGGAAAATTGCAAATCTCTTCTAACAACTTTACCTTTTCAAAAAATAATATTTTGTTTTACACTACAAATTAGAGGCATTAGAGCATCTTCAGTAGATTTTTTAAAATTAAGATTTTGAGGATTTTTTTTCTCTAATTGATCCTTCAAAGCTTTCTTCAAAATGGAGAATGTAGGAGAAAAAACAAAATTTTGCAAATTTGAAGAACTCTCTGAATATGATTAGTTAGAAGTTAAAAATAATATTTTAGTAATCTCAACAATAAGAGTCTTTGAAATTAAATGTCTAGGAGAAATAATAATATTTTATTAATATAATTAATATTGTAATTTTTAAAATGGATCTGTTGGAGTTGAATGTAATTTTTTTTTGGAGATTTTGATTTTTGAATCTCTATTTTGAAGAAATTATAAAAAAATCCGTTAGAGATGTTCTTAATTCTTACGCGTCGGAAATTTGTAGTGTACATGGTAAAAACACAATACCATTTGCATATGATCCATATGTTATGTCGGAAAAACAAAATTCAATAGGGTATGGGTCGATCCAAAATCTATTTTGTTTTGACTTACAAGATTGGTGCATGATGCATTCGCAACTTTGTAGCCACTGGGTTTAACCTCAGGGCTGCATGCTTTAGCAGTCGGTTTCATTGCCAAGGGATTAGTCTGGGCCCAGGACACCCTTTCCAAATTAAAAAAAGAAGAAGAAGAAGAAAGAAAGATTGGTGCATGATCAATCTTTATTTTGTGATATATTTAAGTGAGTCAGATTAGATCCAACGTAAATTACTTCAGTCTAATATGACTTGTAACTTCTAATCCATCATCGTACGAGTTATTATTACATGATTATGCTTTTCAATACTAGAAATATCTGAAAGAACAAATTTGATGTGAATTCAATGTTGATTTGGTTTCTTGTTTTCTCCATGAAACACCAATTATTGGTGGAAGTAACAGTTGAAGGGTGTGTCCCATTGCCATAACTTTTAATGGAGGTACACCCTTATGTGTTATTGGAGGTGTTGTAAACATTTAGGAGAAGATGTTTGGTTGGTTTTCTATTAAAAGTTTGTTTGTTATCAGTTTAATAAGCTTAATGTGACTCATAGCTTATTCGGTCAGCTATAATAACAGTTTGGTAGTGGCTTAATGATATAGAAAGCGACTTATTCAGTAAGCTTCTAGGAGAGAGCTTTATGTAGAAAGTCAAGTTTTTTCTAAACCTGTCATTCCAATTTAAAAAACATGCTCCTTCCATCTATGAAAAAAAATCCTCCCAAACAAAATCTTCTCAATCTATACAGACAGACAGATTAATCAACACAGACAACTTTATCCATACATGACTTAATAGAAAACCAACCAAACAACCCTTGAGTCATGCATGGATAAAACTGTTTGTGTGGATTAATCTGTCTGTATAGGTTGAGAATTTTTTTGTTTGAGAGGGGTTTCATAGATGCAAGGAACATGTTTTTTAATTGGGAGAGACAAGTTTAGAAAAAAAATTGGATTTCTGCATAAATCTCTCTCCTAGAAGTTTACTGAATAAGCCAGTTTCTATATCATTAAGTCACTACCAAACGGTCATTATAGCTGACCGAATAAACTAAATCACAATAAATTCTTTAAACTGCTAACAACTAGACTCTAAATAAAAAACCAACCAAACAACTCTTAATTGTTTACAACACCTCACATAAGGGTGTACCTCCATTAAAAGTTATGGCAATGGGACGCACCTTTCAACTGTTACTTTCAATGCATTTAATAAAATATTATTTTCTCTACTAGACATTTATTTTCGATATATTTTATTGGTTGAAAAATATTTAAATTAATATTACTCTCTTTGATATAGAGTTTTAGACAGGGCTGTAAACGAACCGAACGGAGGTTTGTTCATGTTCGTTCGTTTAACTTAACCGAACAAACGAACGGTAAACGAACGAATTTTTTTGTGTTCATGTTCGTTCGTTAAGAAAATATGTTTGTTCGTGTTCGTTTATGCTCGTTCATTAAGAGCTAAACGAACGTAAATGAACGGACATAAATGAACAAAAAACAACTACCGTTACCCATCATTTCGTTCGTAAAAAATAACATAATAAAATGAAAAACCGGGTAAACTTAAGGTATAAAAATGAATTTAATTAATGATTTTACATATTAATGTCATATAATATATAAATATATTTATATGTATAAACAAACATAAACAAACGTAAACGAACATAAATGAACGAACGCTCATGAACGTAAATGAACGAACGAGATCATTCTTCATATTCGTTCATTTAACTAAACGAACAAAAAAATTTGTTCATGTTCGTTCATTTATTAAATAAACGAACATAAACAAACTTTCCGCCCAACCCTAGTTTTAGATATTTCTTTAAATTTGGAGATTTTTGTTTTCTCTATCTTCTTTTCTCTATTTTTAGCACACCTTTTAACATACCTATTGAAGCAAAAAAATTTACTAAACCCTCGCAATCTCTATTCTAATATAGAAGATACTCAAAAAAAAAATTAATCTGAATTTAAAACAAAAGCTTTTCGTGGTTTTAAATTTCAAAATAGTTTGAATTCGTCCTGAACCCAAGACAATCTGTGCATCGTACGTTTGAATTTTTGCAGGTATCCGTGCAATTTGCTACTTTCTAGAATTATTTCCTTTTTTTACATTAAACAAATGGAGTAATATCTAGTACTCTCTATCTATCTATATACTATATTATAAAAGAGACATAAAAACTCTTAATTATAACATTTTAAGCACAAAATACAAGTAATTAAAGCCAATTACTTAATTTACAACTTCATAATGTCTTGGTACAACTTATCCAAGCACAATATCTCACATCATCATCTATTTATGTAATGAATACTCATTAATTAATATAAATATTTGTTTTTTATATTTAATGGACGATTTGATCAATATTATCTACTATTATCAATATTTATTGGACGATTTGATCAATATTACTCTTATCAATATTTATTTTTTATTTTATGATTTGCTCTTAATATATTTATATCTATATTAGTTATAATCTCATAACTAATATATCTATACTATATTATAAAAACATGCATTGATCTAATAAATATATTTTAATAAAAAATAAAACAGGTAGTTTATAATAAATATATTATAAAAGCTTAATGTTTGAATTCGTATAACTAACTGCAGATAAGCACTTATTTTTATTTTCTAAAATATCTAAATTTTTTAACTATTGATATAACGAACCGATAAATATAAGAAAATTCGAGATAAAACACCTTATTTTTATTTTTTATTGAAGTATGTTATCTTTTTAATTTTAAATATAAAATATCTTAAATATAGTTATCATTTAAATTAAACATTTTTTGACCCGTAACAAAATACTTTATTATTATTTTTTATAAAAAAACATAATTAAACTAAACTAAAAAATATTTTTGTTTTAAATCTAGGTTTCTCAAAATCGTAAAATAAAATCAAAAAAGACTAACAAAAAATATGAATAATGATCGAGGGTTCGAGTTCTAGATTTCAGAAACCCGTTGCATTGCGAGGGTACATTTCTAGTTTTATATAACTTAGGCATTGTTTAGCAAACTAGCTTATAAGCTAACTGGTAGCTGATAAGTTAACTTTTCAAAACGCTACTATAAGTAATTTTTCAATAAGCTAACTTATAAACTAGTTTATGGTCATCCAAACATGTACCAGAAAAAAAAAACTAACTTATAAGCTAGTTTTTTTTTTTGCCAAACATAGCCTTAATCATTGGGTTTGCACACATGGTTGGTAATACTATTATTTTTGGGTGTCATTTCTATATATATTGATAAATACATTTTTATAAAATAATTTTCTTCTCATATCTGTCTTTTATATTTTAATATATGATTTGACCTGATTTTAATATAAAAAAAGATACATATAATATACCTTTATTTTTATATTATACATGATGATATTGGAAACACAAAATAAAATATCAAAAACACAAAAATATATATATTTAAATTCTAAGTCTTATTAAAAGTATTATTATTGCATATCAAAAATAAAATTTTAAACATTTGTATATCCATAATACAATAAAAAAAAACAAATATAACAGCCAAAAGACAAGTTCTATAACTTTTTACGTGTTAATTTTTTATATAACTATACGAATAACTATATGAAACAAACATGTGTAAGTGTAAATGAGTATTTAGACAATATTGTTTAATATGTGAATTTTTCAAAGCTGTTTTTTCTCCTACTATACACAAAACAGTCTTCTTTGAATATAAAACAACACTTTGTCACATGTGTTGTTTCATATGTGAAAGTGTGAAACAACACATGAAAATTAGTTAGTAAATTTATATTATTTATTGTGTTTATAAACATACAGGGGGCTAATCAAATAAGAACTTTAAATATTGTGAAAACCTCGGCATCATTAGTTACTTTACATATAAAAAGTTCATCTAAGGATAAAATTTAAAGTATTGATTAACATGTATTTGTTTCACAATGTAAAGTCTTTTTACGAGTTTGGGTTCACAAATATACATAGAAAAAGTTTTACATTGTGAAACAAGTATATGTAAAACAACACATTGTGCAAAATATCCTTCCACTATATATATAGGCGAAGGATCATGTGAGAAGTTGAGTTAACGGTCAGAAACGTGAGAAGTGGATCTGAACCGAGCGGCTTAGAAGGGAATTGATCTGGTTCATCTTATCTCGGTGCACCTCATCCTAATGTGCGTCAATTTCTCATCCAACAGTTGATAACCATTTCTCACCCTTCTCACCGTTAACTCAACTTCTCACTGAAACTCAACCCTATATATATATATATATATATATATATATATATATATATATATATATATATATATATATATATATAGAGAGAGAGAGAGAGAGAGAGAGAGAGAGAGGGAGGATCATGCGAGAAGTTAAACATTTTGCGAGAAGGCGAGAAGTGTTTAATCATATATGATTACACGGCTTGTAAGTGTGTTTAATCATGTATGATTAACCGTCTATGTATTGCCAATATAACATGTTTTAATCATATATGATTAAGCTTGTGTATCATATATGATTAAACACTTCTTGCCTTCTCGCAAAATGTTTAGCTTCTCGTTTGAACCTACCCCTATATATATATATAATTTTAAGTTATTGGTTAGGTTCCAGTGAGAAGTTGGGTTAACGTGAGAAGTGTGAGAAGTAGTTATCAATCGTTGGATGCATATTAGGATGAGATGCATCGAGATGCATAAGAACAATTCCCTTATGAAACGCGTTTCATGAGTGGGTTTGAGATTACAAGTAATTAAGGGTTTAGATCCACTTCTCACGCTTCTCACATTAACTCAACTTCTCACTCAATTATTCGCCTTTAAGTTCTAGTGTTAAATGGGGAAAAACATGTGTAATAATACCTTAAAGTACAAGTTGTTGCACTTATCAATGATCACAATATAAAATGATTATATTTATCGGGTCAGGTTTAGGGGAAACCTAAAATGGAAAATTGAGTAACACCCTGAGAGTCCTTCATTTGAACGATATTCATTTGTGCATATAAGCAATTTGTAACATGCAGACGTGCATAAGCACATGTGCATAATGCATATGTGCATAAAAACAAAAAAACAACTTGATTTACTTGTATGCACAAGTACATACTGTACAGATGAAAGACTACCAGAATGTTTCTTAGTTTTCCATTTTTTTGAGGTTTTCTCCGAATCCTCTCTCTTTATATATTTACTACCTTAATATGCATATGTATAGGAGAGAGACATGATGTGGGGTTGTGTTTGATTGATGAAATTTGAATTTGCACATATTTGATCTGCCGACACAAAAAAGAAAACCTTTTTCTTTGGTCCATAAATAAATAATATTCTTACTCCATTTTTTGCTTGCTCTTAATCATTACACATTCTCTCTCAACTCTTTTGCTTTCAAACCCCTTATGGACTTCTGCCGGAATATCTCCACCTCCGGTGAACTTCCGACCAACTATCAACCACCGGAACAACACCTTCTCTGCAGCCTCGATGACCTCCTTTCCGGCCATTCCATGGTACCACCACTACTCACTTGTACACCATGCAATCAATATTGTACATCAACAAAACAACTCTTTAATCTTCATTTTTTAATTTTTTGGGGTAATTGTGAGTTTCTGGACCAGCTTATGCGCACTGGTTAATCCACAGGCCAACTGTTTAACTTGTGGTTTCTAAGAGCATCTCCAACAGATTTTCCAAAATTTCTTCCAAAATGGAAAAACAATAGCCAAAATTTTCAAAAAAAATACATCATTTTACGAGAGATTCCCCATTTTGAAAATAAATTATTGATTATATTATTAAAGTAGTCAGTATATTTAATAAAATATTATTTCTCGCACATAAACATTTCATTTCAAAGTTTTTTCATTGGTGGGATATAATAAAAAATCATTTCTTTCTCTTGATAATCATTTTTTGGGATGTCTCTAAATTGGAGAAAATTACACTATCTCTCCTATTTACTCAATTTTAAAGAAAGTTTTGGAGAAACTATTGGAACAAAAGTTGTTCAAAATCTCAATTTTCTCCATTTTAAAAAAGTTGTTGTAGATGTTCTCATAATGTTTTAAATGCAGGAAGATGTTAATATGGAATGGCTTTCCATTTTTGTGGAGGATTGTTTATCAAGCAGTGGCAATTGTATGCCTCTAGTAGAGAAACCCCAGAGTACAACTTTTAATGCACAAGGTACAAACACATCAGCAGAGCCTCAGCCTCTTACGAAACAAACCCATTCCATGCTTAAACTGGTTGTACCTTCCAAGGCAAGAAGCAAAAGAAAGAGAAGCCCAAGATGCTGGTCTCAACAGTACCTTGTATCGAAAAAATGTACAACCCCTAACAGCAGCAGCTCCTCCGGGCAGGAAGAAGGTGGCGGCGGGCAGGGGCAAGGAAGGAAATGCACACATTGTCTCTCACAGAGGACCCCACAATGGAGGGGGGGTCCACAAGGACCGAAAACATTGTGTAATGCGTGTGGGGTGAGGTACAAGTCGGGCAGGTTGCTGCCCGAATATCGGCCGGCAAAGAGCCCGACTTTTGTTACACATAAACATTCTAATTCTCATAAGAAGGTGTTGGAGATGAGAATGTCTATTTTGCCCTCCTCGTCGGTCAATTCTTCTTCTTCGTTCTAGTGGGAATGAGGGCTTTGTAGTAATTTTCCTATCATAACCCATCATGTAAAAATCAATGGAGATGGATTATTTATTTAGAAGCTTTATTTTTATTAATGACGTACTAGCAAAAATATATATATATATATATATATATATATATATATATATATATATATATATATGGGTGGGTTCAAATGAAAAATTATCTTTCATTATGCACACGAAGACAAATTTTAACCATTGATCAAAACTTAGAAAACTAATCAATGATTAATACATAATAATGTTAATTGAGAAGTGATTAAGGATAAAACTGGAAATTTGAATCAACGTCTACCTTATTTGACTTTTTATTTTATTTTTTAATTAAATTTTTTTTAACCTCTTAAACTTTAAAATAAATTATCTTAAAAATTACTAATATTTTAATCAAACAAATTACATCAAAAAAACGAGAATTTTCGTGTTATTCGATATGACATCCATCTCGATATAGTTTTTTTTTCTCGTTTTAACCGTTTTTTACGTGAAATTATATATATATGTTATATTCATTATGAATATGCATGCACATCATCGGGTGTCCACATTCAGTATGAATAACAAAGGTGAACGTTCATTCACTATTCATGATGAATAATACACGAATCCATGATTCATGTATTATTTATCATGAATCGTGTATTATTAACCCTGAATGTTGTATTATTCATCCTGAATGATACATTATTCATGATGAATAATATATGAATGACCCGTGAAGATGTAGACACATGGCGCACTCTCTTTTGTTTCCTAATTCACAACCGAAATTTGGTTTAATTTATTATGAATATGTATGCGTATCCCCGGATGTCCCACATTTAGTATGAATAACAAATGTGAGCGTTCATTCATTATTCATGATGAATAATACAATATTTGAGTCTAGGGGGACGCTTTGGCGCATGAGGAGCACCCGCCCAACCTTTGGTTGGGTCGACCTTAGGTGGTCCGATCGAAGATTGGGCTACCGCCCCTTCCTAATAAGGTTGGGAATAGGCCCAAGCGTAAGCTGGGCTGCGGTCGCGGCGGACTAGGAGACTGCTCCAAGTGGAAGGTCTGATACCGCCGGGACGGTGTGCGTGCGTGGGTTCGTGGTAGTCGATCGTAGGTTCGATGCCGCATTGTCGTTCAAAAAAAATCAAGATGAATTACACAACATTCATGATGAATAATACATGAATTCATGAATTGTGAATTATTCACCCTGAATGATGTATTATTCATCCTGAATAATAAATTATTAATGATGAATAATACATGAATGACCCGTGAAGATGTGGAGACGTGACACGTTCTCTTTTGTTCCCCGGTTCACAACAGAATTACTCGATAGGTTCTCGATTCGTCTTTATGGGTGTTGGGTTACAGTGCTGAAGAAACGTGATGTCTTACGACGTTGAAGAAAGTGTTGAAGAAGGTGATGCCGAGTTACATACTTACGGTGTCGAGGTGTTGTACAGACTTGAACGTACATAAATATTCATAATAAATATAACACATATATATAGCATTTCACGTAAAAAAACGGCTAAAACAACAAAGAAAACTATATCAAGATAGATGTGATATCGAAGAGCACGAAATTCTCATTTTTTTGATTAATTTGTTTGATTAAAATATTAGTAATTTTTAAGATAATTTAATTTAAACTTTAATTGGGTAAAAAATTTTAATTAAAAAAGAAAATAAAAAGTCAAATATGGTAGGTGTGAGTTTAAATTATCTTTCATTTTTCTCCTTAAGCATTTTAAAATTAAAAACTCTATTTAATATGAGTTGTTGGATCAATAAAGATGAAGTGACTGAAATTTATCCTCACGTGCACAATGAAAATTGAGTTTTCATTTAAACTTTCATCTCCATCTCTCTATATAATCAAAGTTGTTTTCCCTCCATTTATTTTGTTAACAATTATCTATTATATTTATATTTATGTTTATAATTTTTTTTTTAAATGACACATATCGCATTGCTAAAAAACGGCTTATTTTTATATTTTAATTATGATATCATGGTTTATTTTTCATTTCAATTTTGTTATCTGTTTGGAACTGTTTTTGTTATGGGTAACAATTTTATATCAAACCAAACTGAGAGTTTGTTTGTTAATAGTTTAATGAGATAACGAGATTCACAAATCATACCTTATTCATTCAGTTATGCATGTTTGTTTGGTAATGACTTGATGATATAGAAAATGACTTATTCAGTAAGCTTCTAAGAAGAGTTTTATGTAGAAAGTCAAAGTTTTTTCAAGCCTATCAATCACAATTAAAAAACACGCTCCTTTAATCTATAAAAAAACTCTACAAACAAAAATCTTCTCAATCTATATAGACATATTAATCCACACAGACAACTTTATCCATACAAGTTTTAATGGAAATCCAACCAAACAACCCTAAACCAACCAACATGTCTATCAATCGGACCAGCTTAATTGATACCAATTGTAGTTAGTTGGTAATACCTTACCAAATATGCAAATTTAGTTGGTACAGAGTATTGGAAGTCGTATACCATGGTAGTACCTATTTAATTATTTATTAGTTTTTATATTTCTTATGTATTATTGAATATTAAACACTGTAACTTTAACTAATCTGTTAGAACATTTGAATGTTTGTAAATTTTATTCATTACAATTAAAAACACTTAAATATCACACGTGTTACCTGAAAACCCAAATGTCACTCAAAATTTGAATAAAATAACAAGTTTTCATAAATGTAAATTGAACTTGTTACAAAACCAGTGCTAACATGTACTAACCGAAAAACGTAGATACCAATTAAGTTTATTGGTATATGGTATATGATTTTGCATACCAATTATAATTGGTTGATACATATACGGTATTAAAGAACAAGAACTTGGTATTATACCAAGTCGACTCCTAGTTTTTTATCCTCCTTTTTACATTTATTCTTTTTGACTAAAAGAAGGTAAGAAATGATTTTTAAAGAAATCCATAAATAAGTGAAATGTTCCTTTCGTTTTTGTCTTTTTGACAAAATTGTCCCAAAAACTAAAGACAACTTTATAAATATATGACAAATTGTATTTTATTTTAATTTTTATTTAAAAAATCTATCTACAAAGTTTTATTTTGGGGACTAACAAGAAAGTTTAATTGAAAAAAAAAACCAAAAATGGTTTTGTGTTTGCAACATCATATAGATACATTTTTTTGAATATTTTCTAATAGATCCTATCAATACATGTTTAACCATTATTTATAAATTTCTATTTATTTAAATATAAATTTCAGATTTTCTTTATTGATAAAAAATTGTATTAATTTTTTATTCTCGGTTTATAATAAAGTTTTATATCCCACTACATCGTATGATTATATACCTAGTTAATAATATAAACATATAATGTATAATTCTTTTTAGTTGAATATATTATAACCATATAAAATAATCAATAAACTTTGAAAAATATATTATCCGAAGTAAATAAAAGAAACAACAATAGACTCGTTTTCAATTATTCATGGGTTGCATAACATTATTAATAAAAACAAGATCTATCTGCAAGATTTTTAGCCACCATAATGTACAACACTTACTGCATATTGTACAACTGAGTAAGCAGGCAGTACAACTGCTTTGATCATCAAAATCTTAGATATCTTAAACTGATTTTTCAAAGTTTCTTGAAAATATAGATTCAAAAATCAGAATTTAAAAAAAAACATATTTAACTTCAACACTTCTCCATTTTGGAGAAAAACTGAATACATTTAATAAAATATTAGTATTTCTCTATCCTAAACATTAAATTTCAGAGATTGTTATTGGTGGGAGTAATAAAAAAAATCATTTATTTCTCGTAAACAATCAATTTTAGGAAGTTCTTTAAATTTGAAGAATTTTTACCGTGGCTCATATTTTTTGTATTTTGAAAAATATCTTGTAACAAAAAAAAAATTAGCCCAAAATCTCCAAAAAGTTTATTTTCTATATTTAAAAAAATCTGTTAAAGATGTACTGCTACTTGTGGCCAAAAACCTGCAAAGTTTCAAGCTTGAAAGTTTGAAACACAACCAAAGTTAGGGTATCAAGTTTTTTTTTTTTTGGAAAGGGTATCCTGGGTCTATAGTCCAGACTAATCCCCGGCAATTAGGGTCTTTGGCCCAGCTGCTAAAGCGTGCAACCTTGACTTTATCCTCAGTGGCCACAAGTGCTGCAAGTGGGGCTCGAACCCGAGTTGAGCGCTATGAACTCCCTAAGCCTTTACCACCACACCACAGCCCTTGTGGTTTTATGCTATCAAGTTTGAAACACATATGACGACTTGATCTACCTAAAGATGTATCTGCTCAACAAAAATCATGTTTTTGTCCCTGATTATAATCATCATGATATTGCTCCAACTATGTGTCTTAATTATTTCTGGCATAATCCCACTCTCCACAGAAATTACTAAACTATCATCAAAGTAAAAAGAGACAGATTATCCATCACACTCCACAATCTAAATGATGAAAATTTGATCTTCATATCCCACATTCCTATTTAATATACAAAAATAAGAATTGTAAAAATTCGTATCATACTGATTAAAAAATGGAATTTGTAAGCTTCTCATAAGCCTCAAGTTGTAGGCTACTAATAATTTTCACCATAATTTTAAGTTGAATTCGAATATATTAGACTAGTTTGTTGCTTTGGACTTTAAGGTGTTACAAAGATTTTATATCTCTTTAATAGGAGATAGAAACAAAGATACATTAAGGGTGATATAAAAGAATCTCCTCTATATGCTATTTAAATCAAATACATTATCATTTCCACATCTTTAAAGCTCTGATTTAACAAAAAAAAAAAAATCAAATAACACCACCCTTCAATTAATTGGATTACATCATTTGACACTTAAAGGGTTGTTTGTTTTTTAAAAAAAATCTCTTAATCTCTCTTAAGTCTAAATCGTTCAGACATTTTTACACACCACTTCTTATTAATCATAACTAAATTAAGACTTTAGACCTCTTAAAAAACAAACGGCACCTTAGGATCTTTTCCTACAATAATAATAATAATAATAATAATATAATAGGAGCTTGTTCAAATAAGAATGTTAAATTTCATGAAAAATGTAAGAAGAAGAAATTAAGGGGCCGTTTACCCAAATGCTTACCCGGTAAGTACTTACCGGTAAAAACTAACACTTTCACGTGTCTTCTCACGTAAGATTCTAGTTCATTTAAACAACATCGTATGCAACAATATACCTTGTAAGTGCTTACCCGGTAAGACTTGCCGCCCACACTTACCGGGTAAGACATTTGGCCCTTGCCATCGTTCTTACCGGGTAAGATTCTCGGTAGTTGTAGTGTTCATCCGGTAAGGTAAGTGACTTGGTAAGAGCTTACCGAGTAAGCGTTTGTTAAACGGCCCCTAAGTGAAGATTCATACGTGAGTTACTAACAAAAATACGAAAAAATCTACCTAAAGATGTATTGTAAAATGAAATTACAGATTATTAATATGGATTCACATAAACATTTTCAAATAGATTTTTTTTCAATGATTCATATATAAAAGTTCTCTTAGCACTCTTTTCTTATCTTCTCACGATATTTAACCTTCTTATTTGAGCATCCCAATAATATAATAAAACCCTAAGGGGGCGTTTGATTCACATAATGTTTTTTGATAAAATGGAATATGTCAAAGGAATTTGACTTTGAAGAAATTAGAATGAAATGTTATCAGGTTTGACCACATGTTTGGTTGACAGACATTGGAATGGAATATGCTAAAGGATTTGGAATCTGTCTGTTTGGTTCACATAATGTAGTTTTGGAATTGGAATGAAATATTAGTAAATGACCAAAATACCCTTTTTGAAACTTTTAAAATCGAAATTCAACTAATGTGGTTTAGATCAGTGGTGGTCGGCGATGGTTCAAAACGGTGGGGGTCGGCGGCAGTCCAGAACGGTGGGGGTCGACGGCGGTCCTGATCGGTGGCGGTCGGCGGTGTAATACCCTGAATTCTGGAAATAGCAACTTATTTAAAATTTTCTAAATATATCAATAAATAAATCATCTACAACCACAAATTAAGATTTAACCTCAATACAAACATTCATTCTATATAAAAGTCTATGATAAGGACGGGTGCTACTAAAACCCATAATAGTTACTATCTCCAACGATGCGGAAGACTTCACCAACTACTTACATTTGCACAAAGCTAAGGTTCAACTCTTCATAGGAGTGCTAGGACCAACTCCCAACCTTGAAACCTGATGCACATGTCGACAAATAAAAAGGTTAGGCTTAACGCCTAGTGAGCTCAAGAGTTTTCAACATATATAAAATAATCGTTTAAAAGAAAGAATGCGGTTAAAATTATAGTCCTTCAATATGATACGTCTTACATGTGAAAACGACTCATTTTCCAATAATATGCATTTTAGGCAAAGGACACCAATTTGGACATTTTCCAAACCAAACCACTACAAAGATGATGATATCAATGTAAACCGCTCATTCATAAATTAGCTTTAACCCAAAACTCACTCAAAGCGTAAATATAAATTGAACTCTCCATTTATGAAGATACGGTAAAACCTTATATCCCAAAACACCCAAAACACGGGTGGGGCATAATACTCAACCCATAAATCAAGGGTAAAACCCAAATATACAAAACGTCACCGAAAACTTGCATAATAAAACTCAATACCCAAAAACAACACCTTTCGGTGACGGGGGATTCCCGATTCCATAAAATGTGACGGTCCACAAAGTAAGCCCATTTTATGTTGTTATGACTAGTCATATAAACAAAAGTACACACAAGGGATGTCAGTCTCAGTAGCTTTAAACGTACACCCACGGAAACTCGAGTTCAACATCGTCGGGTTCCTATGTCAAGCTCCTCATCCAATATCGTAATACTTGAGCACGAAGGACTTATACCTCAATCTGGTACCTTAACGTGCAGCACGAAGAACTTACATCTCAATCCGATACCTAACGTGCTTCATCCAAAATCGTAACACTTGAGCACGAATGACTTATACCTCAATCTGGTACCTTAACGTGCAGCATGAAGGACTTACATCTCAATCCGATACCTTAACGTGCCTCGACGTGGAAAACTAATCGTCCCAACGCCGGAACAATAATAAACCAAATACGGGGTCATGACTCCCAAATGCAACAAATAAGCCAAATAATACGCATAAGGCCCAACAAGGCTCGAAGTCGAGCTACCAAAACTGGACTATTGTCCAAAACCCCATCAAAATAAAAATACCAAGCTGCTGGCTTAGCAGTCCTTTGAACCATTGGTAAAAGAAATAAAAATACAATGAAACGCACTCGACCAACGGATATGCAGACACCACGACTAAAAGTAAGATTAGTTCAAAACTCAACATTAGTTGAGGCACCCATTTTCCCAAATGAACTTATACTCTTATATTTTCCAAAATGCCTCATAACACAAATGACATGCATTTTCCCAAACTTGACTGCTGATAGGAATGAAAATCATGAAATGAGACTATAAACACTTTCTCAAGTACCTCACATAAAAGTGCAAGTGATACTTTATAAAACACTCCATTTCATGATGATGCATAAAACCCGACAAACATTTAAAAGTGTATTTCTTTGACCAAAGATCCATTCATGCAATAAGACTTCAAAACACATTCATTTGTAACACATATATCAAACGCCCAAAAATCTCCAATGTGGTATTATACAAAGTTTATAAGGTTAAATACTTCAACTAATCAAAGATTAACAAATAACCCAACATTTGATAAATTCATGTATGACACATAAACACTTTAAAATAAACCTTTTGGCATGTACAACGTTTTCGCAAATCAACTTGAACTCACCTTGCTAAATTTAGGCTAAATCTAGATTTTCCCCCAACTAGAGCTCCTTTGAAGAACACTTGGATCCTCCAAGCTAAAAGTCTCCAAAAAGCTAGATCCATACATTTCCAACCGTAAATAACCATAATCAACCACATAGAAACATTCCCCAAACACTTAATCATCAAAATCTCTATTTTAGGTAAAACCCTAATTTTTCCAAAACCATCAAATCCGAGATTTGAGATATCGAACCTTAAGAAACCACCAATGGAGCATTTATAACCTTGTTACAAGAAAACTTACCCTTGAAGACAAAGAGGCTTCCGAGAACACCCAATCCAACACTTCAACCTGAGCTCCCAACCGTTGAACTTGATGAGGAAGATGAAGGTTTTGTGGGTTATCATACCAACTAGCTAGATGATTAAGAATCATGTGGTGAGAAGAAGAAAAGCCTCCAAAATGGGTTAGGGTTCGGTTTTAGGGTTTGGGAGAGAAAAGGGAAGAAGATAGAAGTGAGAAATGAGGAGAATGGTGAGAAATTCGGACTTAACAGCCTCTCAGCCCCCGTCCGCGACATTGACACGGCCGGGGCATAGTCGCCCGCTCCTTAGGGGCCGCGGTACCTCTCGCGCGAGAGTGACACTGGGACAGTCAATGTCGCCCAAACTTCTTCGAGTCCCAAAACTTGACTTCTTTCACTGCCGATACTCCCGATACTCCGAGGGACTTTAAGCAATACATTTCCCAGCAAAACCCCACTACTTACAAGACACAGAAACGCCCGGTTGACAATTACTTACCGAAATTACGGGTGTTACAGGCGGCGGTCCAGAACAATGGCAGTCGGCGGCGGTCCAGATCGGTGGCGATCGTCGGCGGTCCAGATCGGTGGCGGTCGGCGACGGTCCAGATCGGTGGCGGTCGGCGGCGGTCCAGATCGGTGGCGGTCGACGGCGGTCCAGAACGGTGGCGGTCGACAGTGGTTGGTAGTAGTTCAGATCGGTGGTGGTTGGCGGAGTTCAAATCGGTGGTGGTTGGCGGAGTTCAAATCGCTGGTGGTCAAGTAGGGTAGATGAGGGTAGTTTTGTCTTTTTGAAAAAAATGGATGGAATGGAATTAAATTCCTTCTCAATTGTGATGGAATGACCAAATCCATGAATGGTGGAATGTGTGGAATTTAATTTCATTCCATAGGTAAACCAAACGCCTTAATGAAATTTGGTCAATGGAATTGATCATTCCAATTCCTTCAGATTCCATCAGAATCTTGCGAACCAAACACCCCTTAACATTTAAGTTTTTCTGTTTACATGTAATTGCAATTGAAACCTCGTGCATGATTCATAGTAGAAAACCAAAGGGTTGTGGCAGTGATTGAAGCCCAAGGGAATGTGGTAGAATATTCCATCTGCTCTGGGTTCAATTCCACGCGTCTACAACTTTTGCCACTGAGTTTATCAAAAACTCAAGACTGATGTCTGACAGTCGCAATTTGTCAGGATTAGTCTGGACATAGACTAGGATATCCTTTCAAAGAAAAGATTCAGAGCAGAAAGTTATAGTGGCTGAAACTAGAGTATGTATATTTATTTATCTCTTGAAAGATATCATCTGAAGACAAATGAGCCAAGAAAGAAAAGAAACAATGCAACTAAGCAAAACTTCAATATGAATGAATGGGATCAAAAGCTACTCTCAATCTCTTGCTGTTTGTTATTTACACAACCAATTCATCTTCAAGAAAATTGTACTCAAATTTGAAATCTGACTTGATTCTTTGGCACCTGCAAATAAAATTACCACAAACATTCTCAAGAGGATTGCTACGGGTTGGGTTCTGGTGAGAATGAAAGTTATGATGAGAAGGGTAAGAAAGGATCTCCACCCTTGGATGCATATTAAGATGAGATGCACCGGATCAATCCCCGTATCAAGCACGATTCAATGGTGGGTTTAAAATTAAAAGTGATCAAGGGTACAAATCCCTTCTTACCTTAACTCTTCTTCTCACACGATCATTCGTCGGATTGCTAACGGGTAAACAGATAGCATGAGCTGAATTTTTTCTAAATTTGTGTTGTCAAGTCCTTTTCTTATGAAAGAAAGGAAAGTAGGGGGAAACAAAAAAATATTGTGTTCTCAAGGAAAGATAAGGAAAATTCCTCCCAAAACATTCATCCCAAGTGTGGGAGGAAAGAAATGATAAGAATAAAAAATATTTACAAAAGATTATACATCTACCTATCAATTACAACCAACTATAAAAGAAATAAGGGTATATTTGTAAAAATGGTATCTTTCCTTTCCTTCCCTTTCGTTAAAAAAGCATGAAAATTTATTTTATTTCCTTTCCTTCCCTTCCCTCTCAAGAACACAAATAAAAATTTCCTTTCCTTCCCGTTCTTTTCTTTTCTTCCCAAATTCGAGAACACAGCATATGGAAAAAGTTGCAATTTTTAATTTGGGAAATCCAAAAGGTATTATTATACTCCCTCCACCCCAAAATAAGTGTCTACATTACTATTTTAGTTTGTTCCGAATAAATGTTCATTCAAAAGTAAATGTCTATTTTCCCATTCTACCCTTAATTATGAGATGGAGAAAATCTCTCTCTATAATCAAGGGTAAAACTGTAATTTTGTTAATTAAAAAGTGTACTGATTACACATTTCTAAAATCGTGTGCCTTTTTCATTGTGAACATTTATTTCGGGACGTAGGGAGTAGTAATTAACAATTGGAACTAGTTGGAAAATATATGGATGGCATCTAAGATCAGTACAGTAACAAAAGATGATGAAAAGCAAGTTTTTAGTAATCATACCAGCCATGTTGCATCTCATCATTGCCCATATGAAAATCAAAGTACACATAAGTTCCCTGTTCGTAATCATCAGTCGCAACCTTCGGCTCTTCATGCCGCTGAAACCACGTGTTGTACTTTTTATGGTATCTCCATGATTGTTTTTTTAGTTCTTTTGCGGCTAAATACTGTTGATACGTGTTCTGTATAAAATGGCGCACTTTTCAGTTCCTTTGCAGTAATTCAAGTGATTGTTGTGAAGAAGCCGACCGGAAATTTTAGACAGAAAGGGAAAAATACATGTAAAGCATAAAGAAACGAAGTACCTGTTGATAGTAAAACGCAAAAAACAGAGTATCGGTTCCAATGTTATCAGATCCAAGGCGTTCCCAAAAGGCTGGGTTGCTAACAATTGGAGCCTGCACTTGAGGATAGCTTTGCGGGGTCACAGCAGGGTGTCTCTGAAATCCAGAAAATATAAAAATTAAAAATTCACAACTAAAAGGAATAGCTTAAGAAAGAAAGGGAAAATTTCATACTGCAATGTAACTTTTTGCACGTTCGGAATCTTTGGGTTGTGGAAGTTTGTAAAAGGCAGCCTCAAGCATCTGCAGAGTGTGTTGCTGATCATGAGAGACTCCCAAGCTCAAAGTTGACCCACTGAGGCTGTCTCCAATTGCACCAAGGTCAGAAACACTTCTTCGACCAATAACCCCGAGGCTAGCAGATTGATTGGGGTGTAAAGGTTGTCCAGGAGAGAGATCAATATCTCGCGTAACTTGTGCAGGCTCAGTCACTGGGACAGATACTCCGGTCTACAAAAGCACAATGCGGAAACAATTGTTACAATGCTGAGCAAAGTGGCTACCCAGGAGTCGGAATGAGGTCATGATGTATGCATCTCTGAGATTTTAAAAGGGGAAATTGTCCAAAACATCCATTCCAGACTCCCCAGCTCATTTTATAGCCGCTTTTCTACTCAATCGAACTAAATAGCCAAAATTTCGCGAGTAACACTTTAGCAACTTGCGAAATCTAATTTTTTTATGAATTTAATATTCATAAAGTAACCTTTTACCAAGTTGCTAAAGTGCTACTTGCAAAATACTGACGTGGCAAGTAGCGGTTTAGCAAGTTGGGTAAGTAGCACTTTAACAACTTTAGCAAGTAGGCACCTTAGCTTAGTTGCGTAAGTGGCACTTCCACGTCAGTATCTCGCAAGTAGCACTTTAGCAACTTGCAAAACTGCTACTTTATGAATATTATATTCATAAAAGTGGATCCCGCAAGTTGCTAAAGTGCTACTTGAGGAATCATGGCCATTTTGGTCAATTATGTAGAAAAGCAAAAATGGCTATTTTGGACAATCTCCCTTTTAAAAACAAGCATTTCCTGAAAGTGTTTTTTGTCTTCCAAATGTGGGTTCGGAAGTTAGAAATGATGTGAATACTACAACTTCCCATGGACAAGCGAAATAAATCAGAAGAGATATGGATGTAGAAAGCACAAACTACTGTTATCAACGGAATAATGTAATAAAAATACCTGTGTATCTGATGCATATAACACTTTTGAATCATCCTCGTTGGCAGTATTCTTGTCAAGTGCAGAACTTGTGGCAGAATCAGCGGCAGGATCATCAGATAGACTTTGATGTTGCTGTAGCTCATCAGCTTTCGCATGCCCAGCTTCTACTTAAAGTATATATTGTTATTTAAAACGATGATCAGATATTTCTTTCAAGACACATGTATGAACACAGAAAAATTCAAAAATCCAAATAGGTCGATACTGATTGGATAACCTATGCGACTTTTACAATAATGTTTAAAACACAAAAAGAAGTCCCGGCTGATGTGATAAAAAATACAGACAATGGTTTATCATCAAACATACCAGTATCTTTCGAACCAGTTGAAATCAGTGTGTGTTGACCAGACTGTGAATGGGTTGAACTTGGTTGTTGCTGTGCAGATGTGGCAGTGATAAGACCTGCAGCCGGTGATCCAATCAGCCCACCTTGAGGTGATACTGCTGAACTTTGAGAGTTGAACTGTATTTATGAACAAATTGCACCTTAACACCTTTAATCACATATTTACAGAAAGTGTGATATTCAAACACAAATGTTGATAGAGAATAAATAAGTAGCATCTGTGCTATGTGCTTGTTTGTCACCCCAACATTGAAGATGGTGAGAGCCTCATATTTGAACTGTCACTATTATGCCCAAAACTTATAAACTTCAAAATGTCCAGTCAGCTCATATCTAGAGCTTATAAGGGAATCATTTGCATACATTACTAGGAAACATATTGGGTGTAGACAAATTGTCAACCCAAAAGTAATGACGATCAAGACACACCTGCTGAAGAAGGGGGTTCTGATGTGGTGTGAACTGCTTATGATTTCCCCCAGAAAGGGAAGGCATGCCAAGGAGGGTACTACCCTGACCCTGTTGCTGCACCTGTTGGAATCGCTGCAAAAATTTCTCCCTTTGGTCTGGTGCTATTTCAGTTCTTCCACGAAACTGTACCAAAAAAGCAAACAGAAGACTTAACTAAATATGAATAAAAGTTGCAGAAAGCTGAAAACAGCATAAAGATATCCAAGGTTCACTGTGCCATTGAAGTTACTAGTCAACAAGTACTTATAATCATCAAACTATTTTTTTTTCTCAACCTACCAAGATGCAAAACAACTACTGTATGCTTCAAAGGAAAAACAATATTGACAAAATAGCTTGTATTGTAACACCAGAGATTGCAATTACAGCTTGGATACCAAATTTATAGTCCTGTATTCTGGTTCCTTCATGGAGAAGTCATTAGATGAGTTGCAACCAATGAATGGAGGCCACAAGTGCACTGACCAAGAAAAAGGTTGCCATCTTTATAGCACAACTTAGCAAAAAAAACTTGGCTATTAGGCCACAAAACCTCATTTGTTAAAAGTTGCTCGTAGAAGTTATAATCTGATAGAACAAGAAGCCTTTTACCCTCAACTAGTTGGGATAAGCTTCCTCAAGACAGACGGATCCAAAAAACAGGCCATATAAATTACAGGTACATCTTTTCAATTTTATTTTGCTGTTGTTTTCCGCTTTTTGTATGAAGTACACGGGCTACGAGAATAATTCCATGTAATTGATCTGTATACCCCACAAGCCAGGAGTCTGCATAGAATGTCACTCTATTGCAAGTAGAGGAGAGGGTTGCATACATCTCATTCCACCCCCAGACCCCACCTTCAGGTGGTATATACTGGGTTTGTTTGGTTTGATTTTGTTTGATCTGTATACCCCACCTACTTCGCAAAAAACGTCATGACAGATGAAAAATGGAAATGGTGCAAATGAACAAATCCTAAAGCTCCAAAAGGATCACAATAGGAAGAAGCCTGAAAGTAACAAGTTTGATCAAGAATACCAAATTTTGTATATCAAAATTTAAAATTAAGGCCTTCTGAAAGTAACAGTTTTGTATTTCTAGTTGGTAATAAAATCAAAACGTATTTGATAAGACTGTTCCATTTTCCAAATATAAAAAGACGATGGTTAAAAATGCATACGTCAAATTGTCAATCTATTTGTCTTTTTTATTTAAATTTTTCGTTACAATTTTTCCCCGATGCTCACCTGGCCACTGTAACGTGCAGCCAGCTTGGCACCCTATTTGCTGGTTAACGAAACATCATCAACTCCCAACGACAAGAAGAAAAACTAGCCAAAATCAAACAGCTATTATTACTCTTTTGCAACACATACAAGATGATGATCAAAAAATGGAAATAGC
This sequence comes from Arctium minus, assembly GCA_954870635.1. NCBI lineage: Eukaryota > Viridiplantae > Streptophyta > Magnoliopsida > Asterales > Asteraceae > Arctium > Arctium minus. The sequence goes on from OX941085.1 coordinate 10,923,790, forward strand.
AAAAAACTAACTTAAAAGCAGAAAAGGGTATTACGCAAAAATGAAGGCGAGAGGCTACAGCGGTGAGAAGGGACAGGGGATGGCAGCATGGCAGACAGGGTGAGGGGTAGAAGAGGGAAGAAAGGGGTGGGTGCAGGGGCAATAGGTAGAAACAACTTAACAACAAAAGATGAAAATTATATTTTATTAGGTTTGAAAGCTTATCATCATTGAATCAGGTGCTTTTTGTAAACCATGAAAACATAACTACACAAATTTATGACTATCATTTACAAAAGCTGCAAACCAATTTTGATCATATATAACTTAAACACTTCCCAAATATCGTTTTCTACCAAGTTATACTTTTTCTAAATCATAAACAGGAAAGATAAACAAGAAAGCAAAAAATAACTGTGATTCAGCTTATATTTCATGGTAGAATTTAGATAAATCCTATTTCTTATGGTGAAATCAGCAGTCAACTTATTATTGTTTCCAAGTCTTGTTTTTCCCCTAATCTTAGTAAGAAATAGCAATTAGCAAAAACGATAATTAGGTATATAGCAGCAAGTTAACTTTTACAAGTTTGGAAGGAAATAGAAGAGCAAATAGCAACATACCCCTTCATGTTGATTTTGAAAGGGATTTCCAGGCCTCCATTGTATGCCAGGAACTCCAGATGGTGGAAACACCCTGCCTGTCATACCTCCAGCCTCACCATTATTGCCACTGTCACCAGCACCAACAGCATCACTGATCTTGGTACCTTGTGGCAATACCATTCTACTACTTAAAGAAGAAACCAGAGGCTGCACTATTCCACTACTGCCAAGTCTCTCATCAGCACCTAAGGCTAACATAGCTCTCCTAGATGTGTCTGACACAGAAGGAGCAACACCAAGGGATCCATTGGTAGAAACAGTACTGCCAGAGCTAACCGGAATGCTGATCGGGGATTGGTTGGTCACACCACCTCTACCGATATTCCTTAATCCTGCTTCGATAAGCACTGGAGATGGTTTACGACCAGGAAAGTTGGAAATCTCTTCTTCCTTGGCAGCACTGCTTATTGGTGACAAAGGAACAGAAGAGCCAGTATTGTCCAAAACTCCCTTAACAGAACTTGGACCTGAAAGAACTGAAGAAGCACCAATAGCAGCAGGGGTTGCATGGGTTCCTGCTGATGTTGGAGGAGCAGACAAAATTGCACTGCTTTTCGGAGGTGGAGTCCTTGCTCCAAACTCTGAAATACTGTCCTGGGGAGCTGCCTCATCAACTTGCTCCTGGACTGAATCTCCCTGTTGAATATTAGATATAACTGTGGCCTAAGAAGGAATGCAGCAAGCCAGAATAGCACAAATGCAACAAGCAAAATGAAAAAAGAATAGCACAAATGTCGATTGCTTATCATACGATATAACATGAATTGGTATACAGAAACATGATATTTGGTCTGAATATCAAAATGATGTAAATACCACCGCATAATGCATCAAATCTAGTTGGGTATCTAATTGAGCAATGTAACACTATTTGAGGGAAAATGTCATAATGATCATTGACCTCCTCAGAGGAATGGGCGATCTATCATGAGGCCTGCTGACACGGAGATTTCTTTATTTACACTTTTTAGAAGGCAGGTTATGGTGGCATGATTTAGGCGTATATCTCCAACATAATATTCATGAACGAGCATCACAATTAAAAATATTACCAGACACCACATAAGTCATATCAATGTAACATGCAAATATAATGTTGAAATTTAAGAACTCAACTAACAACTTTGTCTCTTAAGCAAGGGATAAGCAATAGACGAAAAGGTCAAACCAATATGCTTCCAAATAATCAGAGGCCCATATATATTCCTCTCTGATGAACAATATAAGTCTAACAGTTCAAGAAAGTATGGGACTCATAGCATAAGCTGGTTCGCTTCACATACAAGACAAAACTTCTAGTTGTATATTAATTAACAGATTCACATATCCAGATCAAGAAATCCGACTGACCAGAAAGCAGAAACAACATATACGATGACATGATATGTAATTAACAATTTTACCTTACAATCTTATTTTTTTAGTAAAGGAACCTTATGGCCTTATGGACAGTACTCTAATTGTAAAATATACGAAAATACCAGGCTAAAAACGAGGACTTCTCTACTATAGAAAGGTGTCCCATGGGTGGCATACTGATATATCTCCTATTCGTTCTGGATCCAGTTGAAGAATCCCTTTGCTCAGCTTAGAAGCAGAGCCACCTTCTTGAGGTCAGTGAGGAGGACAGGACAATCCCCAACTTCGACGGATTCCTTCTTTCCAACAGGATTATATGGAAGTAAGAAAAGAATGTAAAAAATTATGTAAATATATCTATTCTAGTTCTTGGTCAAGTAGAAGAACACCTGAGATTCAAGCCTCATTAGATCCATTTGTGATCCCTAAGCATATTCCTAAGGATGTTCCATGTATTGGTTGTAACCCTACTTAGAGACTTCAGAGTTCCAAGATGAGCTGTGATAACAGTATGAAGCACCTCAAGATGAACAATGATTAGCCAGCATAGCCAATCTCTGCCTTCCACAACCAAGTGCCTTGTAAAATAAGAGAAGGATAAAACTCGTTTTACATGGGATTAAAATATCAGCAAACCTGCTAATCAATACACCACTGACTGAAGGATGTGTTTGAACTATGACAGGTGCCACTTTTAGGTCAAACAAAACCAAGCAAGCCACATGGTATGTAAATACCCAACAGGTGCTAGGATGGAAGGACTTCAAGCATAAAAGATAACTGAAAACCTGCCAAATGATTACACTGTTGCTACAAGTCCATGGAAAGCTAAGAGTAACCTTTTATTTTTCATCTTACTAATTACAAATTGAAATTCAGAAACTATATACAGAAAGAGGGAAAAAAGCATAGTGTGCAACCCAGTCACTTATCATAAAATCACCTAATTTCAGTTTATTCCTGTTCTGAGTAAAGCTGTTACATTCAAGGTTGTGTAGATCCCTACACTAGATATAAACTTGCATACATGGGGTGCAACTCAATGTTCTCTTTTGGTGGTTGTTATCCTCGTCATAAAAATGCAAAAGGAGACATGTGATGCATATTAAAAAACCATGCCTATAGGGTTACTAGGAACACGCCTGCAAGGCCCAGGCAAATCAATATAGGATTGTATTCCCGCTACATAAATGTGTCTGGTGGTCAAGACATTAACGCATGACAGCAATAGACATGTCATATTGTTGGAAAGCTAGTTTCTCAGAACATACCGGTAACTGTGCTGAAGATGTAGACAAGGAAGATTTTATGCTTAGAACAGCACCACTAGCACCAACACCCTGTAAAAAAAAAAAATCAGACTAATATGACCACCCTATTCATGATAACTCTTGTTGACATGAATTCGTTGCAGCTTTTCCATACAGGACAACAAAACCAGCCATTATTATAACAAAGGCCGGTGCTATCTAGCCTAAATGAATAGTCTAGTCACCTGCCTCGAGATTCAAATTTAAAAAGGTGCAAGGTTGCCAGGGTCTAGAATGGAGAAGTGAACGACCAAGCTCTTGGATCACATTGGAGTCAAGGAGATCAAGAAAATGGGTAACACTATGTTGTAGCCCATGAAAAAAATGAGCATAGGCAGAGGCTAGTCCACATTTACAGACTCAGAAAAGCAACTGAGAAACAGTATCTGCCTGCATTAAAGAAACCAACAGACCAGGAAACACAGGAAATATAAAATATAGTTTTTTATGATATAGGAAGAGGTATCGGAGCCTTTGGCCTCCTAGGAGGTCAGGGGTTCAAACCTCACCAAAGGTGAGGAGGGTGTGTGAGTTTATTTGTTGCATTTGCCGTATATAAATATTATATACTTCAAAAAAAAAAGAGATTGACAAAGAATTGGGGCTGGCATGTCGTGATACAAATGTCAAAGTGATGTGAATGTGAAATAGAACTTTAGAGCTGATAAGGCAATTACAACCAAAAATTGATTTAGAAGAAATTATCAATGAGCCAATTAGAAAGACTTCCATGGCAAGAAGGTTACATGGGTCAGTGTCTACATAGAACTATTTGTATAGCAAGCCCGTTTAAATAGGAAACCTCATTTGATTCCCTCTCACACACATCCACACAAATTGGGCCAGCTATTGAGCAGGACTGCTGTATAAATGTTAAGTGTGAAATTTAAAAGACATCGTTGAGAAAGATAGACCACCTCAATACAAAGAGCAATTCATTTTTTCATTTATGTCATGATGCAATACACTCGATTGCTTTAATGCTTAAAATCATTTGCATCATAACAGTTACCTGCATTAATAATATAATAGATTCTATTACATGACCTCATTACAATAATGAGCTTGAATCCAAGATTGTCCACATGCAAACTCAAAACTTCTAATATGAAGCTTCTCTACTGAAAAGGAAATATGGCATCACAATAACGGAGGGCTATCCAAAAAAAGGTCAATCAATTTAGACAAAATAGTGCACAGATGGGGATTAAAAAAGGTCAAACATCAAGTTCCATTGGTTTAAGCATCAATAACTATTTTAGAAAGCTTAACAACTTCAGAAAACCATACAGCCACTCCAAGATGAGGTTAACTCGTAAGAAATGTGGTGTTAAATAAGGTACCAATAACAAACAATAATATGAGTGTGTGATTGCAGGGCACAGAGTTATTTTATACAATTTTGACTGTTTAAAATATAAATTGGCTGCTGATAAGTGACATGTATCAACCTCGAGAAACCATGAAGATAATTATCCATATACCACACTCTCCTAGTTTATGCTCTCTAATTTCCTACTCTGCTCATTGACATACTCTTCAAAATATCTGGAAGCTCCTTATAGTTGATAGCATAAACATAAAAATGAAATCAAAAAATAAATTAGCATGTGGCTATTGTGTTTTCTTATACACCAATTGAAGTCGAGGAAGATCATATAATCATATAAATATGAGAGCAGGAGAGGAACTTATGAAAAATACAAATATTCCCAAACAATAATATATAATCTACATTCAGCAAGTAAGGTTTTCAATTTACCTTAGCAAGACCAGGTGGACCAATGGTAACTAGATCTTCCAATGACTCTACCTTGTCCAAAGGTAAGGTGTTGTATAGCATGTCAACATCATCAAATTCATCAAAATCCTCCTGCAGAAGAAATGACTCAAGTTTAATACCTCAGAACATAAGCAATCCATTTTATCCAATACTTGGTTGGCTAAGGTACAGAGACTCCCATCAGAAAATCTAACAGGGTGCTCTAAAAGCAAGAATGAGCTCAATGACGAGATTAGCATCACTCCATATTCTCCTATCCATATCACCCATATAAATCTAAAGAACAAGTATAAAGAGCACCATTCTCCAGGATTTCTGCTAGTACTTGCTGCCTTCGGAGCAGATATAAGTGCACAACCCCATGCAAAGAAGATATCTCTTCAAGTGGCAAGCGTAAGCCATTTCCAGATGGAGAAATAGATCTGAAGACAGTCCTTGGGTGTTGCAGGGAAATCAAGACCTCGAAAATTTAGAAAAAAACTTGAACGGAAAAATAAAATAAAAACCTGATTCCGTTCCACATAGTCATCCAAGAAATCCTTAACATCATTGACTTGCTCAGGACTCAGCTCATCATTATCCAGCAATCTCAATATCAACTCTAACTTCATTATATGAGCCTTGTGCCGGTTGATTGATGACTCTAAATGAGTCTGTGAAACAAAGTGCTTGTTAAACTATGAAATTGTAACAGATGATGAATAGAAGTTGAACCCCTCATTCGCCATATTACCAATCTTGGTGGCCTTGCTTTCCCTTTTTTAACAGATAGCCCCTCCATCTCAGCTTCAAAACTATCAATTTGAGATTCCAGCTCAGACACCTAATCAAAGAAAAAGTATATTTAAATACAATGTCCAAATGAGGGTGCCAACATGCATACTGACTCTAAAAGTGATCACTCCCAATAGAATAACTGTCCCAGAATGCTTCATGAACACTAGTCAAGGCACGGGAACATTGTGTACAGGAAAGGTCTACTGAAATCAAGAGGAAGTGGCTGAGCAACAAAACAATTAAAATGAACAGATTTAAAAGATTAACTGAAGTAAAATATAAATTGGGTAGGGGTAGGAGGGTGGATAGCAGCTACCTACACAGACAAACTTATACGCTGGTAAATCTTGTTCTGCTAACAATATGATCAGTTTACTCCCCAAAAAATGAGTAAAACAGCTCTCAGGTAACAAAGCAAGATTTCAAAGCAAAAGTACAGTTCCATACCGTATTGTTCAACCAATCTCTAGTCTCCGACTTGGCTTTCTCCTTCGGATCCTACAACAGAGAATCAACAAGGACGCCTCATTAAAGAGATTTAAAGCCGATTTTAATCTTACAGTTTGTTAGCAAATTGTGATAATCACGTCATATGGTTCATCCCTCATGGTTGAAAATCAAAAATAGTGAGATTTTGAAAACACATTTTGGTATATGCACTCCATAGACTAGCATTTCGATAAAAATAGGATCTATAATTAGCATGGCCAACCAAAAAAAGGTAAAGGGACTAGTGCAATCTGAGGGGGTGCTTGGTTCATTTCGAGGGAATGGAAATAGGAATTGGGTATGAAGTATGATAAGGAGTGGGAATGATTACCCACTTTTAAGTAATACCTCCAACCAAGCACCCACTGAAATTACAGAGCTCATACCTATAAGTTGACATCAACTTGAAAAACTATGAACTCTTGATAAATAAATAAAAACTCAATAAAGTATGTGGAGAAAAGGTACTTCCTTTAGAATGAAAATAGTTGATGTCATGGCTGCACAATTTCAGATTCATGCAGAAAAAAAAAATGATGAGATATACTGATATAGTAATACCTACCGTTTTAGGCTGCTGTCCCAGACCTTCCTTAGAGAACGCTTTTGTCTTTGTTTCCTTTTCACATATCTTAAATCTTTCCATTTCTTTTTCAATAAGCTTGCGAGCATCCATCAGAGCCTGCTCATAAGAGGCACTAACCTATGTCAACATGCGTCAAAAAGAAATTTCTGTTGTCAATAGGAAGGACATATTTGAAACATAAAATAAACAACTTCAAATGTTTTTCAAGTAACCCACATAATACAGATAAAATTGAGAGACAATTTGAAATATAAAACTGCTACACCAGAATGACAATAAAAGGTAGGCACCACAAGGTTTACTGTTTACAATGTCATACTAAAAAAAAAGCCTTTGTGAGCAAAGCACTTAGCTAAAGCTGTAGATTTTACAATTATTCTCAAAAAAGAATAAAGCAATTAATCCTGCAAGTAAATGAACCTTCATGCACAGTGTTGAATATAGCCCATAGCACTGCACCTATATGACCTAGCGTCTATAGGCCCACTTGAAACAAGAAACTTCCAACTACAAAACTTCTTTTGGAACTATAATCAACAATTGCTAGGCATGCAAAACCATATACATTTGCTCATCATGTATCTTTTCCCCCTTGTCCCCCCCCCCCAATATATATACACACACATATATATATATATCCATTCTTATGATCGATGTCTTCTATCCTTTGTTTACAAGGTCTGTACAAGGTAAGGCATTTTTTAATACCTTCTCACATGTTTCTTGGACTTATATCTTATCAATGGATGTACATTATACGCTAACAGTCTTTGACAATAAAATGTGTGCTTGCTTCTGGCATTGACCTTAGACAGCTTTCTACCTGGTCTGATTCTCAATTCTGGAGTAGTAAGGGACTATAAACTTCAGACAAACTTTTTGGAGTTCTAAGCCTTTACTCGAGTGCTTCCTAGATCTAACTAGCACACGATAGCAGAGAAAACAACATATTTGCAAATTTCATGGCATATAACATACAGTATTCCCTCTAAAATGGTACAACCAAAATTCAGGGGCACATATCCAACATGTGTGATTTGAATTCATCCTTTGCCGATTACTTCAGTGATCTGTACACAATTACATGGTTATAACTTAGGGAAGCAGCATTCATGATAAGCAATTAAGAGTGGATAAGCAGCAAATGCAACAGACGATCAGATGCCTCCATTGCAAAACTAAGTGGCCGTTTACTAAGTGCTAACCCGGTAAGCATTTACCGGGCCATTTACCTTACCGGATGAACATGGCAAAGGCCAAGAATCTTACCCGTTAAGAGCGATGACAAGGATGGAGAGTCTTACCCGGTAAGTGAGGGTGACGGCTCTTACCCTGTAAGAGCTTACCAAGTGAATTGTTGCATACAATACCATTTTCATGGACTATAATCTCACCCGGTAAAGTAGGTAAAGTAAGTTAGAGTGTCGAATTTTACCGGTAAGTGCTTACCTGGTAAGCATTTGGGTAAACGGCCCCTAAGACAACCAAATACCACTACTACTAAGTAAAAATGGGGACAGAGCCAACCTTCTTATCCTTGATCTCGCTGGACTGTATCCATGTCTTAATCTGGTCTCTGTACCTCTGAAGTTTCTTGATCTCCTTCTTCAAATCAGCCTCAAACTTCTCCTTCTGATTGGCATTGTCAGTATCGTAAACCTAAACAACGAAATTTCGACAACCGACCGTACACATCAGTATATGCATTCTACAAATAAAATCAAGAAATTGAAGAAAACTATAAGAAATATAAGAAACATTACCTTGTTCCAAATACTATCAAAAACATCGACACCTTCCTGGACTTTCTTCAAAACCCGATCGATCTCACCTTGAAGTTTTCTACTCGCTCCCATTGAGAAAAGCTATGAAATGTGGCAATCTAATTGAATTATCAAAACCGATCATCCAAAACCCTAGCGGTTAACTAATGTAGAAGTGATTGTTGTGCCGGATTAAGGTTCCGATCTTGGGTGTTTCTAGTAGGGTTTTCTTTCTTCAGTGAAGACGACGACGACGAAAACAGAAAACTGGATTAAAGAGAGAAAAACGAAATAAACATCTTTCTTTTAATAATTGGATTTATGATTTTTAATACGAGGGAATGAAATCAAGTTTTTTTTTTTTTTCAGTAAATTAACTTTCGAATTTTAATTCAAGGGTTTTTATGATAAAATTAGGCGGTTATTAATTGGAATGAAAATAAAATAAATTATTTTGTTTTATAAAATATAAAAAGTCCATTTTTTCATAACCCTACATGTTCATTCCAGATTAAAGGGAATAAAACTTCATTCTCATTTTTATTTTTATTCTTATTTTCATTTTCTAACATGAACCTAACCTAGCACTAAGGGGTTATTTGGCAGTTGTTGAATGGTTTGGTGCAGAATGATTAAGTGGTCAGAATGATTAAGAGTCTCTTATGATATAGTACGAAATGAAATATGGTTGTTTTCTAATTGTTCAAAATGAAATCAGGACTCTTGATGGTTAAGGCAGGGTCAAAATACAAAATCATTCAGAGGGTTTTGGAATCATTAATGTAACACCCGTAATTTCGATAAGTAAATGGCACTGGGACAATTTTGTGACTTATAACCAGTGAGGTTTTGTCGGGAATTGCATTGTTTAAAGTCCCTCGGAGTATCGGGAGTTTTGGCGTTGAAAAGTCGGAAGTTTGATGCTCGGTACGTCATGGGCGATTGTGCCCGCGACTGTGACAGGGTGTCACTATCGCAGGGCACTCTCGCGAGGAACGTACCGCGGACACCCCCCTTTGGGCGACTATGCCCGGCGACTATGCCAAGGGCATAGTCGCGTGGTACTGTCGCCGGCGGGTGCAGACCTGCTTAAAATCGCGAATTCCAACCCTCTTTCATTTCAACCTTCCCCCATTTCACCCTCTTCTCTCTAGAAACCGAATCCAAACCCTAAAAATTGGTTTCTATGTATCCATGGCACCAAACCTATCATGTTCCAAGTGTTCTCCCCCACCCAACAAATATTAGAAGCTCCATCTTCATCTTCCTCATCAAGTTCAACGGTTGGGAGCTCGGGTTGAAGTGTTGGATTGGGTGTTATCGGAAGTCTCATCGTCTTCAAGGGTAAGTTTTCTTGTATTAAGGTTATAAATGTTCCTGTGATGGTTTCTTAGTGTTTGGTTTCTCAAATCTCAGATTTGGTAGTTTTGGAGAAACTAGGGTTTTGTTATTATTTGGGGTTTCTTGGTATATTGTTAGGGGAATGTTTCTACATGGTTGGATATGGTTACTTATGGTTTGGATTGTATGGATCTAGGTTTTGGGAGTTTCCAGCTTGAGGATTCGAGTGGCCTTCAAAAGAGCTCGTTGGGTGAAACCTAGATTTAGCCTAAATCTAGCAAGGTGAGTTCAAGTTGATTTGTGAAAACGGTGTACATGCCAAAATGTGTATTTTAAAGTGTTTTACATGAAATGGTTAACTGTTGACAAGTTTTGAGATATAGAAGTAAAATACGTTTTACTTAGTTATTTGTCAAAGTGTGGGTATTTGGATAAGTTTTCTTACTTAGTAAACTTGGGCTGTGTTAACCTCTTAAAATGCTTCTATTGGGTTTTGAATGTTTCCAACAACTAAATAACATGAATTACGTATTCTTGGTGATTTTGTACAAGTAAGGTCTATTTTATGAGTTATACGTCTTTGACGATTTTGTACAAGTAAAGTCTAATTCATGTTATATGCATTTGGTGTATTTGCATTCATAAACACTTTGGAAATATTGAGTCCCATATCGTATGGAGTTTTGGGTAAATCTAGTCTTTGAGGTACGTGTCTTCATAAACGTTATTTAAAGACATTTTACTATTTTGGAGACCGGTAATTATTGGTCAAACGGATTTTGAGCTCTTTAGTCTGGTATTGGCTTAAACGAGTCGTGTGGACATTTGTCCGGATTTTTAACCATCGTGGGTTTTGGATATGAAAACCCTTAAATTGTGTCATTGGTGAGTTACATGTTTTTGGAGCTCTGGTCTTTCAATTGGAGTCATGTAACGTTAGACAATGTGTAATGGATCCATAGGCACGTGAGTCGGTCTGTCTTGGATGGTCAATTGGGTATTGCGGGGTTGAACTTCGGTACCTATGTTTTATGACCGGAAACTTTACAAGTGATCGCTAGGAGGGTTGAGTCGGCTAGTGCTACCGAAATAGTAGGCGCTAGGACCTCCGCCGCTTGAAGTAATGCCTGGGAGGTAGTCTTTAAGTGTCCCGGGCCTTCGGGATGGAGTTCTTCGGAATGATCCATCAAGGTCAACTGACTTGGGGTGACACTTGTAAAGAAGTCGTAGGGACACCGGGCTGGGATGTCGGGAGGTGTCATGCGATTAACGTTGTTTGGGTGGTATACTTTTGTGTTCCCTCCACCCTCAACGGATACGGGTTTCCCCCGTTGTTGGCTATCAGTATGTTAAATATAAGAACGTCTTATTTTATTGTCATTGGTTCCTTACGGACGCGTGAGTATTGGACCAAGTGTCCATGTTTACAGACGTACGGTATATGTGGTTTTGATAGCGATTTATGGGTTGAGCATTCTGTTCCGCCCGCGTTTTGGGTACTTTGGGTTATAAATGGTTATTCATGTTTTTACCAAATAAGTGTCGAACTATGATCCCGTTTGGGTGAGTTATGCGTTGCGTGTTATATAAGAAATGTGTGTTTTGGGAGCTTTGCCTTTAAAAGTGCATATTATGGGAAAATGTGTTGTTTCCATTTTTAAGCGTAATATTTCGAAGGGCCTTGCTTTAAATTGAATTCTTTTCTTTTAAAGATATATACTTATGTTAAAACTCTTGAGCTCACTAGGCGTTAAGCCTAACCTTTTTATTTGTCGACATGTGCATCAGGTTTCAAGGTTGAGAGTTGGTTCTAGCAATCCCGTGAAGAGTAAAGCCTTGGCTAGATCCGAAAGTAAGTATTCGGTGAAGTCTTCCGCATTATGGAGATAGTGACTATGCATGGGTATTAGTAGCACCCGTCCCTTATAGTTTGTATATATATAAGATGGTATCCGTGTATTGTAGCTAAATCTGAATTCGTGGTTGTAGATGATTCATTTATTGATGTATTTAGAAAATTTTAAATAAGTTGATATTTTCAGATTTGAGGGTGTTACAATTAAGATGCAGACTTTTTTTTGCCAAACAAAATTTACCTCTTAACGATTCAGAGGTTGTCTCTTAATGGAACCATTAAGAGGTAAACAAACAACCCCTAACTCTTCTATATATTTTCTTGTTGGAAGTGCCTCTAATCCCATTGATAATGAGTAGGCCAAAATATTATGATGGGATGGTCCATACCATATAGTTCACGACAACAAAATCTGCAAAAAAGACAACAACGATGTTGCTGGAAAGGACAGTTTCAATATTGTCCATACACAATCGTTTGTATATACGTTGGGGAGGGGGAACGCTAAAATGGAATAGACCTACTAATATGCCCAAGTCGTCAGTGTGATATGATGAGAAGCTATTCCTTACGAAACAAGATGATCAAAATCCTCCACATCCCACTATATAGTGTTAGTCCATAATAAGGATAAGGATTTGTCATTTTGTCTTATTCTTACTATAAGTTATTTCATTCCAAGATAACTTTTTTTTTAAATTAATTCATCAAAATAGAAACAAATGCAAAATAAATGTCATTTTCATTAAATTTGTTCTTAATTTCATTTAAACGATATAAAAATTATATATATATATAAATATATACTAGCAGTGTGTCCGTGCAATGTACGGGACAAGCAGAGTGTACGTAAAACTTTATTTTACATGGAAAATTAAAAAACCTCCGGCGTGTAGCTCAGTTGCCCAAATACGCAACAGTTATATACTCGTGCAATATAGCGGGATGTGTTATAATGTTGAACTTGATAACTCAAATTATCAATCTTGCCTTTTGTTTTGTTTATTTTCTCTCATTCGATTTTATTTTTTAGGAATTATAGTGATTTTAAAATGATAACCAACAAATATAAAAATTCAAAAGTGAAAATGGAAAATTCAAGAATTATGTTCTACAAACACATTATAGTTTTTTTTGGAAATATGTCATCCTAGGCTTCACCCAAATTGATCCCTTGACAAATGTGATTGCAGACTTTACCTAGAAACATGAAGTAGATATCCTATTGGCCACAAACATATCCTAGGTTTCGTCCACAAACCTAAAGTATCTTATAGAATAAGAAAACACAACCAAGGAAATGCAATTTGTTTCTCAAATTACTATACGATGGGAAACCCCCAAACTTATAACAAAAGGTTAGAATTAAATAAGGTAAATTATACGAAAATACAACGTAGTTGTTTTATTCTTATTTTGAATATGATATTTTACAAAACTTTGTTTTGGTACCTCACACGTAATAATTCAGACTTTTAAATACTAAGTTACCTATACATTAGATAGGTAGATAGTCGGTCAACTAAAAATGACATGCATTTTTTTGAAAATTATGTGGAAATTAAAAAATGACATGGAAATGTAAAAACTTCTCAATCTCACAAAAGATAAAAAAAACTAAGGTAAGGTACTATTTATCAAAAAATTTGGATAAGTATTGACTAAAGTAAGAGATCTGACTAAATACTTACCCTGAAAAGTGTTTACTGGTTCATTTATCTTACCGGATGAACATTGTAAGGGCCAATAATCTTACCCGGTAAGAGCAACATAAGGACGGAGAATCTTACCCAGTAAGTGGAGGTGATGACTCTTACCCGGTAAACGCTTACCAAGTAAATTATAGCATGCAATAGCTTTTGGATGGACTACAATCTTACCCGATAAAGTAAGTTAGAGTGTCGATTTTTACCGATAAGCACTTACCGGTTAAAGGTTTGGGTAAACGGTCCCATAAGATAAGAGACCTGATTCTAGTAAATGACGACTAAAAATTAATGTTTACCTAATATTTTGTATCAAGTACTGACCAAATAATAATAACAATTATACCTTTCTATTGAAGTTTAAAACATTAATTTAAGGGAATTTAATAAAAATGCCCATATTTCAAACATCTATTACCGTATTGCCCAAAATCTCTACCGTTTTGCCGAAATACCCTCTTAGGCCGGGATCCATGGCCGGGATTCGACCCATCCCGGGGTTGTCAAATTTTTGAGAAATAGAGGGGTTACCCCGAGATTTAGGGCGATATCCCGGGGTTGGGGGTGAAAATTTTAATTGAATTTAGGCATATTCCGAGGTTAGGGTAAAAAGATCGATTATAAATGATTTTAATATATATATATTTACATTTTATACCCTTATAATTATGTAGTTAGTTACTTTATACCTTTTACTTTTCTATTTTTCATTTTACATTTTCATCATATTAACAAATATAATCGTATATTAACTAAATGCGTTAAAAATATACATTTTAATTTGAACAGGTTACACCATTATAACCGTCTCTTTGATACCTTCGAAATGAGCCAAATATTGAATATTTTTTTATTTAATTATTTATTATATATTATATCTGGTTTAGTTTTAATCAAGGTTCTAAATGGCGTGAGGCGTGGCATGGCGGCGAGGTCAAGCCTCAAGCCTTATGAGTTATGGCGAGGCCATGACGTTTTCCAAAGCGTAGCTTAAGGCGGCAAATCTGTATATAATTTATATGTATATATGTGTATGTGTGTGTTTTTATAGGTGTCTTGAACAATAATTAACGAGTTATTAACAACTTAAATTCATATAAAACGATAAACAAAAAAAATTCTAAGCTACAATCGATACTAATGGGTAAATTCCAATTGAATTTCGAAGTACACAAATTCGAAGTTGTAACGCCATAACGAGCCATGGTGGGCGGCGGGCCGTGAAGCGCCATAACGAGCTCGACGCCTTATCTCAATGCCAAGGCGTAACGCCATAACGCGCCATGGCGTGCCATAATGAGCTCGACGCCTTATCTCGACGCCAAGGGGTAAAACGTGGCGGCAAGGCCACGCCTCGACGCCATGGTGCGCCATGGCGGCGCCAATGTGCGTTTTTTAGAACCTTGGTTTTAATATCATTATTATTGTAATTTTTTTTTAAGAATTATCGATTATATAGAGATGACAATTTCAATACATTTATTTTTAAAATGAGGATATTTGAATTTTATTTTTATTATATATTATATCTGTTTTAGTTGTAATATCATTATTATTGTAAAAACTTTTAAGAATTATCGATTATATTGAGACGACAATTTCAATACATTTATTTTTAAAATGAGGATATTTGAATTTTATTTTTATGTTTAATGGGTCAATGGTAAAAAAAAATCAGGTAAAAACATAAGGTGAAATGATTGACCAAATTTAAGACATGTTTGTTAGCATCTTAATATGTTTAATGGGAGTCTCGCCTTATTTGTTAGTTTTACATGATTTTTGGTAGTGATTTAATGATATTCAAAAATGTTAATTATGTACTATATATGATATATAATTAAATAATTAAATCCAAAAATATTCAATATTTGACCCATTTCGAATGTATCGACGAAACGATTATAATGGTGTAACTTGTTATAATTAAAACGTATTTTTTAACGTATTTTAGTTAATATACGATTATATGTGTTAATATGATGAAAGTGTAAAATGAAAAATAGAAAAGTATAAAGTATAAAGTAAAATAACTAAATAATTTTAAGGGTATAAAATGTAAATATATATATTAAAATCATATAAAATCCTATTAATCGATATCAGGGTTACCCACTTGGCCCATCCCGGCCTCTTTGTAAATTCAATTAAATTTTTTTACCCCAACCCTGGGATATTGGCTTAAATCCCGGGGTAACCCCGCTATTTCTCAAAAAAATTGACAACTCCGGGATATCTCAAATCCCGACCTTAATGGGTATTTTGGCAAACATGGAGAGATTTTTGGCATTTTGGTAAGATACGATTGTAATACGGGTATTTTAATTAAATTCCCTTAATTTAAAGAATTCATAAATATTAATTTTTCTACGAAAATAAAATACTAACTTATTGCTTCATAAATTGTCGCCCTATCTTCCTCTTCCCAAGCCCGTTGTTGCCATTGAAGAATTGTTCTCCATTGTGAAGAAATCGGTTGTGCGTTCAACTCAATCGACAACCCTCCTATTCAATCGACAACCCTCACACCATTGCTGGACTCTACTTGCGTCGGACTCCACCACCTGGTCTACCTCCATCTTCCATCTCTGATGCGTGCACCATCTCCATCTTCTGTTCGTGCACCACTTGAGATAGCTGAGTTTTCAAAAGTCTCCCTCATTCCGTTCATTTTTAAGGCCATCTTCAACTTCTATGTACACATCTCTCCCTAATCGGATGTGGCTTCCGAAAGTTCCACCTCTACATGTAGAATCTGTTGATTTTTAGATTAGTAAAAATTCAATTTCAAGAAAGCAACAAGATTTATAGATAAATAATGGCAATTTTAATTTATAAAGTCTCAAACTTTATTTATAAAGTTTAATAATTTCCAAACCTGTCCTTGAAGGTTTTGGCGAATATCTTAGAACGCTGTGAGATTAACACTCGCTTAACCCCATGATTTGATGCAGAATCGTTTAAACACTAACAACGATAGTGTTTAAACTTGACACAAAGCTGAGATAGAAAACAGTTGAGACCGAGAGACAGAACAGATGCAGAGAGATCGAGAGAGAGCATATACAGAGAGATCGTTTTTTTTTCCAGTGTGTTTAACCAATGAGAGGAGGCCTTAATTTATAGTTTGAAAATCAGATAAAAATCTGATTATTTACCAAAATTTCTCCCCAAGTTTCGGGCTTAGAGATGGAGTTGGAGACTTAGATTTATAGCTCAAAAAACCACGTTTTTTAATAAGCAAAAAAAAACGAAACCTATATGTTTATATTAATTAAACGATACTTTATCTGCTCAATTAATTATCTGTTCAAAATTAATTAATTAACATCACTTAATCAATTATCTCTATAACTCGATCCATAAAAAGAAACTCGGAGCGAAGTGCAAAGTGCAAAGTGCGCGTCTCTTCGCGAGAACCGCGCCCGCGGGAAACAGAATGTTAGGTTAAGAAGGGAGAAAAGATATTTACCAAGACTACTGAAAGAACACATATTCGGTGTGTTGCACTTCTTTGAGACCCCCACCATAAGCCCACCATTTTACTCAAGACCCACTTGAGATGATAGACTTATAAACAAGAATCTCTTTTGTGTCTATACCAATGTGGAATGGAAAATTCCAACCTCACACTCAATTTCCAACAAAATCAAACCAGAAAACACTTGATGAGTTTGCAAGTTAAATCGTACAAGAACCCTAATCCGAAGTAAAAACTGAATGAAAAGGAAGAATAATGGAGGATTTTAGATTAGAATTACATGGCAAGATTGACGTAGAATAATAGTGGCTTTTTGGTGTTGTAGACTTGAATTCGATTTTCTTGTAAACTCCATCTGTTATCTCTTCCATTGTAGTCTCGAAGTGGCAAATCATATCCCATGGTGAACGATCAACAATCTGTCATAATGTCATATAGTAAAAAAAAGGTCAAAAGCGAAAAGGTTGAATCAGGTGTTTGAAGCGAAGGAAGAGGAGTAATTTTGAATACATTTATTTCCTCTTCTTTTTGTAGGGAGTTGATGAGGAGCATTAAACCAAGAACGGATTTATAGTGAGAGATGGTGTTGAGGTTTTTAGAATTTGAATTTGAAATTCAAACAAAAGAAGAAAAGATCATTGAGTGATATTAACTATTTGAACAAAAAGCTAAAACAACTATTGAAAATAGGATATGTATAGTGACTTGGGAAGACAAATACTCAAAAGGTTTTGGGGAACACAAAAGATGTATATAATACTTGTACCCTATGCTACTTTACTTGTATTTAAGAGATTTTCAGATTTTATGCTTTAACAAATTGTACCATATGCTTAAAGACTTGTCTTTAAGAGTTTTATCCTAAATGCTTATATATGTAGTATAGATATAGATGATTAAAGTTTTTTGTTTTAAAAAAAACTTTTAATTTTTCAATAATGCAACTAAAAAAAGTTAAGTATGAACTATTGATGCATATGAAATCTTTTAATTTTTAAAATATTATTGTTTTTGCTCTTGTTTAAATGTTAATAATAGAGTTTTTAGAGATCAATTAACTAAACAAATAACAAAATATTTGATATTTTTTGAAACCTCATATTGATCCATTCCTAGGAAAGGGAATGAAAATGGAAAATGGGAATGTAGGAGAATACAAATAGGAATAAAATTTATCCCTAATTTGGTTAGGTATGGAAATTAATGGGTTTAAGGTAATGGACTCATTATATTATATCAAAGCAAACCATATTATTAATTATTATTCTCATTCGTTACCCCTCAATACCCCAACCAAACGTCCCCTTAGTTTATGTTATGCCCCTTACCAGATAAGATTTTCAGTCCTTACCATGCTCATCCAGTAAAGTAAGTGACATCCAATAAACATTCATCCAATAAGTGTTTGATAAACGGCACCTAAGTGCCTGTTTTCCAGTTTCACCATTAAGTATGAGATGGATAATTTTATTACTCCAGCAATCATTAAAGGTAAAATTAAAGTGTAATAATTACACATTTTTAAATTGTGTGACTATTTTCCTTCACAAAAAAAGGTGTGCCTTTTTTCGTGAACATTTAGGTGGCGTTTGTTTTTTTAAGAGGTCTGAAGTCTAAAGTCTTATTTTCATTTCTGATTAATAAGAGATGGTGTTGAATTCTGAAATCTGAATCAATAAGACCGTTTGTTTTTTGTAACGTCTTAAGACGTCTTAAGAGAAATGAGAGATATGAAATGAGGCGGCGATAAGAGATTTTAAGAAGTTAGATCACCACTTCTTATTCACAATTTCAATTTTAAAATCTTCTCCTTTAAAAATACAAAACGTCGGAGGATAAAATCCCCAACAAGGCCCATTTACGTTCGTTTATTTCCCCAAATTTAGCAACACGATAGGAACGTAAATAAATTTTAAATCGAGTTTAAAACTTTGAGCCGCACAGATAAAACACACTTGACCAAAATAATAACTACAACGCCACGAATACCGATAATTCATTTAATGCATTGCGGAAAATTTCTAACAGTAAAATCAGCAACTAAAACATGTTCTGAGCAAAAGTTCTATCTGAAACAACATAAATCTTTTATACGTTTACTCACACCAACAATATAATTTAATCAAAATACGAATAGTATACAGCGATTAACAATTGTATAAAGTCCAAAGATAAATCACATGATATTGAAACTTCCCCAAAAAAACATATGGGATGACATCTATTAACAAAACACATAAATTAACGCACACGATAATGCATGTACACATGTTCCAAAATTTATCTCCACGACGCAAAAAGTTGTACGATAAGACACCATAAAACCCAACTGAATTTTCATAAAACCCATTAACGCTAAAATCAAGCGATGTCAAAATTTTCATTTTCCAACATAAAAAGCATAAGACGACAATAAGTCTAAAAATGTTAAAAATTTAAAACCACAACGTACGAATAAGTGACCCTTTTCAACAAAACTTTCATGAGACACGACGCCCAATAAGCTCGTAAATTTACACGCAATAAAATTAAAACTCACACATCTACAAGTACACTCACGCCCCCAAAACGTCGCAAAACTCTACTCCATAAAATTCAACACGACTCGTACAGACCAAAATTCCCAAGAAAATTCTGACTCAAGAACTTGGGAACAACTCTTCCTTTAAGAGCTTAACATACGTGACGGAGATCCAATGTCAAGGTCAAAAATTCCACAGTTACTTGTCCAATACCCCAAATGACATTAAACACGGATCTTATAATATCCAAAAATAGCGTTAAACACAAAACGTCGACGAAGAGATTTTCAATATAAATTTGCAACCGCGTGCAACAATCATGCCTATTTAAGCTCACGGTTTAAAATATGATGAGTGTTAAATGTTTTACCAAGACTTCGTAACATAGCTCCCTTTATACTTTGAAAACATGAGAAACAATTTATGCAAACTTTTCTAGAAATAAATTTCGTGCATGAATTTTGGTCAACTCTCGGCATCCTAGGTCCACGCTTCCCAATTTTCTAGCCACACTATCGACAATCGGATGCATCAAACATCCCTAAGCATTAATCACACCAATCTGGTTAACTTACAATCTCTTCTTGAAATAGAGTCTCTTTATCAAGCCTATGGTTCTAATTTCAACCAATAACTCTGACACAAAAATGGTCAACTTAATGCATTCGTCGGGCTTAACTATCACTACAAAGTGACAATGCTATAAACATCAACTCTTCCTTAGACTACTCGCTTAGAAACTTCTTTACTGGCTTACTGCCCCAACGATCATCCCACCAATGTAGTACAAGTACACACATGTAGCATGTAGGTTCACCATGACACATTATGAACGTACCGTACATGATCATCCTTGCTATCCTCGACAAGTTTCCTATTTCTAGCTACTCAATCGATCCCCAAAATATCATATCTTAAGGTACCTAATGTGCAATTTCACTTACAATCACTTATAAGAACACTAGTTTGAGTTTATGCATCCAAAAATCAATACCTAATTCTCTCAAACTTAAGCTCTGATACCAACTTGTAACACCCTCAATTCTGGAAATAACAACTAATTTAAAATTTTCTAAATACATCGATAATTGATTCATCTACAATCACAATTTAAGATTGAACCTCAATACACACATTGTAACACCCTCAAATTTGGAAAGAGCGACTGATTAAAAACTTTCAACAATACCTTAAAGGATAATAAATCTCTTACTACCAATCCATAATTGAAATACATTTCTAGGTGGAACCATCAACCTTATAATTAAAGTCTTACAATAAGACTAACTAAAGTCGAGTGTTACTATAACCCAATACCAAATCGCTATCTCCAATAATAATGCGGAAGACTTCATCAAGCTAAATCACTTCATCGAGCACACAACTAGCACTCATCACTCCACGGTGTCGCTAGAACTAATCCCGAGATGAGACCTGATGCACATGTCGACAAATAAAAATGTTAGGCTAACGCCTAGTGAGTTCAAGAGTTTTATATCATGATTATAGAGGAAAACGTAAAATGGAAACATTGTAACTTATAATCATGATCCTTTAAAATGATTTACTTTGAAATAAGAGAACAACTCATTTACCAACAATATGCATTTTAAAGACAATACTCCCAGACACCCCTTCCTTATAAAATGATGCAACGCATAACTCACCCAAACGGGATTATAGTTTGACGCTCAGTTTGTGAAAAGGTGAATAATACTTAATATCCCAAAACACCCAACACACGGGCGTGACGTGATACTCGACCCTTGAATAAAGGAAAACAATTCGTAAAGATATGGTACGTCATTAAAAACCTGTAACTCGAATTAATACTCACACGACCATAAAATAGAATGAAATCCAATTATTAAAGTGTGGACAATTAAATACCCAAAATGCAACGGGCCAACAACGGGGGGTACCCGTATCCGTTGAGAGCGGAGGAACACAAAAGTATGTCACTCAACAACGTTGATCGCATGACACTTCACGACCCACGGCCCAAGTGCCCCTACGACCTCTTGACAAGTTCACCATGAGAGGTAGTTGACCTTGGTGGCCGTTACAAAGAACTTCACCCCAAAAGGCCCCTGGGACTTCAACAAAGGAAATTCCCCAATAATGAAATGACGGGGGGTCACAGTACTCACCGCCCAGGCAGTACTATCCAGACTCAACCCTCCTAGTCCCTCCTTGTCAAGTTTCGGTCATAAAACATGAGTCCCGGAGTCCAACCCCGTACCACCCAATTGACCATCAAACAAGACTGACTGACGTGCCTATGGATCCAATGCAACACAATCTAAAAAATACACGACTACTCATGAATGACTACAACACTCGAGCCTGTACTTATAATGAATTTACAATAAAATACATTGAGATGTAAACAATATTTTTGGACTCTAAATCGAGCCATTAAAACCGGACAAGTGTCCAGGGGCGGGTGCAATAAGGAGGGGTAGGGGTCCTGGGCCCCCTACCATCCCTGCACGTGACAGCTAATTTTTTTTTTACTTGTATTTTAGTTTGGTATAGCTTATGGGACCCCAACAAAATATATCAAAGGCCCCTTAACCCCAATAAAATTCCTAAAAACATAAAACACTCCTTGGTCTAGCGTCGACGTTGTTGTTCTCGTTGTTCGCCTCATCGCCTGTTCCTCGGGCCCCCATCAATTATTTTTTCTGGATCCGCCACTGCAAGTGTCCTCAATACTCATTTACGCCAGTACCGAGCTAAAATGCTCAAAAGCCTTTTGACCAACAATTAACGTCCTCCGAATACTGAAATGCCTTTAAACAACGTTTATGAAGACACATACCCCAAAGATGTGGTTAACCCAAAACTCAACACGTATTGGGACCAAAGATTTTCCAACGGTTTTATGAATGCAAATATACCCAAAATGCATATAACGTGAAATATACTTTATTGGTACAAAAATCATCAAAGATGCATAACCCATGAAACGGACTCTATTTGTGCAAAATTGCTAGGAACCCAAATATGAGCATTTTATGAGGTTAACACAACCCAAGTTTACCCAATATGAAAACTTATCAAAATACTCACACTTTGACAAATACCAAGTAAAACACTTTTTTACTTCAAAATACACATTTTGGCATGTACACCGTTTTAACAAATCAACTTGAACTCACCTTGCTAGATTTAGGTTAAATCTAGATTTTACCCCACTTTGAGCTCCTTTGAAGAAACTTGAATCTTCAAGCAAAACTTCCAAAACCTAGATCCATAAGTTTCCAACCATCAAAACATATAATCAATCACTTAGAATCATTTCCCAAACATATATACCAAAATCCCCAAATGAGATCAAAACCCTAATTTCTTCAAAACCAACAAATCCAAGATTTGATAAACCGAACACTAAGAAACCATCAATGGAGCATTTATAACCTTATCACAAGAAAACTTACCCTTGAAGACAAAGAGACTTCTGAGAACACCCAATCCAACACTTCAACCCGAGCTCCCAACCGAATGAACTTGATGAGGAAGATGAAGATGGAGGTTTTGTGGTTCAAGGTTCCAACTAGTTAGATGATGAAGAATCATGTGGTTCAAGAGGGAAACCCATCAAAATGGGTTAGGGTTCGGTTTTAGGGTTTGGGAGAGAAAAGGGAAGAAGATAGAAATGAGAAAATGAGAAGAAATGGTGAAAATCGCAACATTTAACTCACTGGTACCCGTAGGCTATTGTGCCAGGCGATAGTGCCATGGCACAATCGCTGGCATAGTCGCCTGGGTGCCCCCGAACTCCAAAAATCCGACTTTTTCAACGCCGATACTCCCGATACCCCGAGGGACTTTAAACAATGCATTCCCCAACAAAACCCCACTGTTTACAAGTACATAAATGTCCGGGTGACATTTACTTACCGAAATTTACGGGTGTTACACACATTCCATTCCATACATACAAACTATAATAAGGACAGGTGCTACTAAAACTCAATAACAATCACTATCTCCAAATTGCGGAAGACTTCACCAACTACTTACACTTGTGTAAGGCTAAGGCTCAACTCTTCATAGTACTGCTAGAACCAAAACCCCCAACTGGAACCTGATGCACATGCCGACAATATAAAAAGGGTTAGACTTAACGTCTAGTGAGTTCAAGAGTTTTCAACATTTATAAATGAATCGTTAAAGAGGAAGAATGCAATTAAAATCATAATCTTACAAAATGATATGCTTCAATCATGAAAACGACTCGTTTACTAATAATTATGCATTTTGAACGAAAGAGACACCAATATAATCGTTGACCAAACCAAACTGTTTTAAGGGCTAAGATCCCAATATAAAACGATCTTTATAAACTTAGATTTAACCCAAAACTTGTTCAAAATGAGAATAGAGAGAGGACCCACAATTGTATAAAACGCGGGTAAAATGTTATATCTCGAAATACCCAAAACACGGGTGGGACATGACACACAACTCAAAAACTATAGATGAAAATCCATATAAATAAATATCGCCGTGAACATGGACATTAGACCCAAAACTCACGCAACCATAAAATGGGACGAAATCAAATACCGAAATGTGGGAATGACGTATTTCATTCAAGCCTTAATATACGCGAAGGAAACCCAATATTAAGGCCATCATTTGCCGCCGACCCCACAAAACCAAAGTTGAAGATACGACATTAACATTTAAAAATACCCCGGATCGACGACGGGGAGACCCGAATACGTTGAGAGTAGAGAAACACACGAGTAGGCCACCCATACAACGTACTCGCATGTCATCTCAACGTTTCCATCTTGGGTGGCGAGGACACGTGAATGGGGCCATCCGTGATGTTATTGGATTTCACCACATATATCGGACGTAGTTCCCATGCCACCACCGACATCACAATCCTCGGACCGTTTATGCCTCTGGTCATACTCCGTCGAGTTCCACCTCAAGGACTTACAGACATGGATGTCTATCCAATCTAGACGAGTTTCAACTCGGAGGCTCGAGCCACCTATTGCCTACTCGCTAGCGAACCCAAACGGTCAACGATCAATAACCAACCTTACTCTCTTTCCCAAAACAGACAGACTTACGTGCCTATGGATCCATTACAACATTGTCTAACATTACATAACTCCAAATGAAAGACCAAAACTCCCAAAACATGTAACTCTCAAATGACACGAAAAATGCGCCATCATACTCAAAACCCCACAACGGTTATTAATCCGGACAAATGTCCTCAAGACTCAATTTAGTCAAAAACGAACCAAATGCCCAACAATTTACGTAAACCCCAAATGAAAGCCAATAATAAATATTGAAACACGTTTGACCAATTATCATGCAAACACAACGACCAAAAGTATGATTAACTCAAATCTCATCATTGGTTGAGGCAAACCATTTTTCAAATGAACTCATACCCTTATATTTCCAAAATGTCTCATAACACGATAATATGCATTTTTCAAAAAGGTTTATAAAATCAAATACACAAAATGACACTTACGTCAAATGAATTCCAATTATATATGTAAAATCATCAAAGAAACATTTCAACATCATTTATTTACCAAAATTCTCAAAGATCCCAAAATGGGTGTTTCACCATGTTTATAACACTAAACATTTCAAAATAACCAAAACTTATCAGGTGATCAGCAGTTAACAATTTCATGTAAAACACAAAACACTTTAAAATGAACATTTTGGCATGTACACCATTTTCACAAATCAACTTGAACTCACCTCGCTAGATTTAGGCTAAATCTAGATTTTACTCCACTTTGAGCTCCTTTGAAGAAACTTAAATCTTCAAGGTCGAAACCTCCATAAACCTAGATACACAAATTTCACCTATAAATGATCACATTCAACCATTTAGAATCAATCCCCAAAGACATGACATCAAAATCTTCATTTTGGTCAAAACCCTAATTTTGACCCCAAACCTTCCAAAATCTTACAAACCGAAACTGGAGGAATCAAACACTAGAAAATCATCAATGAAGTATTTACATCACATATTAAGGTTTAGAAAAGGAGGGGATAAACTTACCACTTAGGTTTTGGTGAAAACTTAGAAAACCCCAAATTTCTTGAAGATGGAGGTGATGATGATGATCTCTTGACCTTTGCTTCCAATCCACCACCAAATATTATTGGATATACCCAAAACTAACAATCTAACCTTGAAAAGCTCTCAAAAACGAAACCATAGCAACTTGAATCACCAAAAACGGAGTTGAAATGAGAGAGTTATGAAGAAGTGAAGAATGGGGCTGAAAATCCGACTTTTAACAAGTCTGGTACCAGTGTGCTACAATGACATGCGACTTTGACATGTCATTGTCACATGTCATAGTCGCTCAAATGGTCCAGAAGGCTCTCCCTTGGCTGCTACTTTGCCATGGTCATAGTCGGCGGACATTGTAGTCGGACCCGTACCAAGCCCCGAAACTCGACTTTTTCTATGCCAATGCTCCCGAAACTCTTAGGGACTTAAAGTAATGTTTTCCCAACATAAATCCCACCATATACAAGTTACAAAAACGTCTGGGTGACCTTTACTCACCGAAAATTACGGGTGTTACAAGCGATGGACCAAGCGGTGCCAGTGGTGGCACGTGCCACCGTTTTGTTTCCTCCGCCTCAGTGTAAATTTGTTGTGTGCCACCGTATCAATTTATTTTGTATTACTATATATATTTTGAAACTACAATAAAGACACAATTTTCCTTTGATAGCAAGACTTTTCTTCCATCCGAGTCCTAAGTTTGTCTGAATCTTGTTAGTGTCATTTTCTTAGCTTTTACCTTTTAATTTCAAATTTTTTATGTTTCTGAAATGTTTTGCAATAAAAAACTTTAACATAGGTTCTCAAGTATGTAAAACAATGATAGAATGAATAGACCAATAATGATTTTGTGAAAAATATCCTTATATTTGTTTATTATAATCAAATGGTGTCACCACTTGATAAAATTTCTAGTCCTGCCTCCGACGACGGCTATGGCGGTAAAAGTGGAGGTGGATACGGTGGCTATGGTGGTAACAGTGGAGGTGGATACGATGGACTATGATGGTGGTGATTGACATAGCGTTTGGAATTAGGGGTTGTTTGACAGTTGCTGAATGGTTTGATACAGAATGATTAAGTGGTCAAAATAATTAAGAGGCTCTTATGATATAGTGCAAAATGAAATACGGTTGTTTTTTAATTGTTCAGCATGAAATTAAGACTCTGGATGGTTAAGGAAGAGCTAGGATACAAAATCATTCAGAGGGTTTTGGAACCATTAAGAGACAGACCTTTTGTTTGTCAAACAAGATTTACCTCTTAACGATTCAGATGTTGCCTCTTAATTGAACTATTAAGAGGTAAACAAACAACCCCTTAGTCAATTGGAATGAATGTATATTATTATTATTTTTGGCAGAAATTAAGAATTATACCGTGTTTAAAATTGTTTTAGTATGTGAGTTTTCATCAAAATTTTGTTTCGAAAATCTTCATTCTTCGACAATTGTGTAGTAAACAAAACAACAAATTTGCTGATTAAATGGAAAGAGACTTGGAATTTTAATTTCCTTTTGTCTTGTTCTTTCTTTTAAAGGAGTGGGAAATGTTCCATCTTTACAGAAAAATGTCTTAAGTTTGTTTACAAGCATTTTATTACAAGTTTTCGACAGTAAATGACTGTTTATCAAATGCTTATCGGGTAAGCGTTTACCGCAAGAGAAATTACCCTCACTTACTTTAACATTCTCGACCATCATAATGGAATGTTGGGAAGAGTCTTAAACCCAACAAACGCTTACTAGATAAGAGTCTTTTTACTCACTTACCGAGTATGATTATCGGTCCTTATTATGCCTCTTACCGGATAAGATTTTTGGTCCTTGTTAAATGATATTGATAAATGACACTTAAATCTAACATATTTTAATAAAAGATAAATTAAAAAATTATAATTACAATCACTATAACCATTGTTACATAAATGAATTAACCTTTCCATAAAAGCACTAGCAACATCTTTTTCTCTCATCTTGAGCATTACAACAAACCAATGTAGGAACTTTAGGTAAGTTCTAGAAAGGGTGAGATATTAATATATCCGACATTTGACGGTTGCTGTAAAAACAAGAAACTAAGGAGCTGTTTGGCAGTTGCTGAATGGTTAGGTGCAGAATGATTAAGTGGTCAGAATGATTAAGAGACTCTTAGGATATAATGCGAAATGAAATATGGTTGTTTGCTAATTGTTCAGGATGAAATAATCAGACTCTGAATGGTTAAGGCAGGGTCAAGACACAAAATCATTCAGAGGGTTTTGGAACCATTAAGAGGTAGACATTTTTTTTGCCAAACAAGATTTACCTCTTAACGATTCAGAGGTTGTCTCTTAATAGAACCATTAAGAGGTAAACAAACAACGTGCTACTTCTACAAAACTACTAGTTCATAGGCCATGTTTCACAACCATAAACTAACATTTTTTAAACTTATTAAAAAAGTATTTTGATAAGCTATAAATTAGCGTATAAGCCAACTTTTTAAACCATCAACTTTCAGCAGTTTTTCCCCTTTTCTTTTCCAATTATACCCATAATATATTTTTTTCCAGCTAATTTTTCAAGAGGTCGTTTGATATAACTTATCAACTAGTTTTACCAAAATTAACAAATTTCTCCACTAGTTGTTCAGCAACAACCAGCTTCCACATTAAAAATGTAATGTCTGTTCACTTCTATTAAGATTAAGCACATGGCCTCAAGACTCAAATCCAAGCAATTCTATCTATACCCTAAGCCTTGTATGTGATAATACAGCCTAACCTCTTCATGGCTACAATCAAAGATGACAGGTATCTCTATATGTAGAGATATTTGAAACTCCATATATATATATATATATATTTATACCATTTCTAACTCTTGTTTTTTATAGAATAAAGGTTTCAGATTAGAAAATTACCTCTCAATGTCTCCAACAACAATTGACTTGCTAATCTTGATCAGAAATATCATCAAACTCTTCATCTTCATCATCATCATCATCTTCTTCTTCGACCCATTCGCCACTCGATTCAATCTCTTCCTCCTCCGACTCTTTTTCTTTGATCCCAATCACATTATCTGCACTCAACTCACCTAACATCTCCAACCCTTTTTTCCTATAAATCAATCCAGTCCTCATCACATGATGAAACTTCCCTCTATACTTTGCAATAGGGCACGCGTAAACCAGCTTTCCTCTTCTGTAACCTTCCTTCAGTGCCACAGATGTAGTCTTACACTTCAATGACAGATAGAAAATCCCGGGGTATCGAGTAAAGATTCTTGTAAACCGGAATGGAATCCTCAATTCCTCTGTCAAATTCCTCAAGTAATTCCTTTTGGTTTTCTTGTAAACAGTCAAGCTCAAGAACTCATGTAACACTCCAACAACCCTCTTCTCCATTAACTCGCTTTCCGGATCAATGCTGCTTGAATCCTCATATGGAGATATGTATGGAAGCTTTTGAAACTCATCCATCCAAGATTTCACCTTTTTTTGTGCTCCGTAACCTCGGGGAAAACTCAATGGGAATGCTAATGCAGTCTTCCCTCTTATGAATCGCCTATACTGATCACCACCATCGTTGATTGCTTCCTTGATCTCATTGCTCTTTTGAAGCTCGGAAACAGCAAATTCATCAACCCATTTCTCAAGTTTCAAGCTTGATAATCCGTTGGATCCCTTAACAATTCGAAATTTATCTGGATGCTTCTCGACTAGGGTTTTATCATAATCATACGGAAAACCCAAGTCCCATCTTAATGGATGAAGCGATTGAAGAGGGATTTGTTTATCCTTGCTCATCATCAACACCCTACATAGTCTTTCAACGATGTCTGATTCGTGGGTTTCGTAGATTTTGCGTTCTATATTGTGCAAATTTAGGGCAATGTTAGTGAGGCGAAAACAGGGGAGGCTAGGGTATTTAGGGTGTGGGAATTCTTCGAAGAGAGTAGGGTAACGGCGGATGAAACGGAGAGTGGGGACGGTGATTCCAAGGAGTTTTTGGGTGTCAGAGATGGATTTGGCGGTGAGGAACTGGGTGGCGGAGGGGCGGTGGATGATGGCGTCTTTGAGTAAACAGGCGGCCTTGAGATCAGTGTGGATGTCGATGATGTTATCTAGGGAACGATTTTTGACCCATTTTAATCGGACTTTTGTGATTGTTCGACATTGTTGGTGGTGAGAGAGATGGGTGTTGAAGATCGTCGAGAGCAAATCCTTAATGCACTTCATGCTTCTCTGTGAATGCTAACCTCTGCAGCAGACAGAACTCAAGTGAACCAACCTAAGTGACTTGTGTGCAAATCCTCATATGTTTTGATCAAGTCAAATGAATTTTGGCAATGGAGGTTCACCTGCGATTACTCCAAGTCATTCATGGTTGCCCGGGAGATTAGTCGGTGCATGTAAGCCGGCCTGGATTACCTACAGTTACCCCAAAAAAAAAATCAACTGAATTTTTGTGTTCCAAAGGCAATGCACAACAACCAAATAAATGAGGGTGTAGAAAATGGTTTCAACATAACAAAATCAATCTCTGGTAAAAAGAAACCCTAAATAAATAAAATTGCATCAAACAATATAAAATCCTTATCTATCGAATAGCACCTAAACCGAAATCATTGAACCAGATACATGAAATTCGTACCTGAAATTGCAAATGCGGAGTTGAGAAGATGACCAACAGACGAGGGCCGGTCCTGAGATTTTTTATGCTCAGGGTGGAAAGGATAAAAAATGCCCCCGCGTCGATTTTTAAGCTAACGAGACCTACAATTTTTTTGAAGACCTCTACATGACCATCATGACCATCTGCTTCGGTTGGTTTTCTCTTTTGATGAACCTGTATTGCAAGTTGGGCTCCTTAGCAAATCATCATATGAACTCTAGCTTGAAATAACTATCTATACCAATCAAGTATCAAAAATAGGAGGGATATAGCCAATAAATAGTTAAACACAAATTTGTATAAAGCTCATCTCTCAAATCTCAACACACAATCCAGTGGAAGCATAAAACACAAATAGATTTAGAACTTTAGATAGCAGGCAATAGCCTATATACATAAAAAACACTAAATGTAAATCCCATCAAAAATCTTTTTTCACTCAGCATAGGATATACTTTGGTTTCGTTTTACTAGCATCTTAGGGGCTGTTTGGCCAAAACTGAATGATTGGTGCAGAATGATTAAGAGGTTATGTATGATTTAGGGCCTGTCTATTAGCAACTTAATGAGCTTAATATAACTCATAACTTATTCGGTCAACTATACATGACTGTTTGGTAGTGGCTTAATGATATAGAAAGTGGCTTATTTAGTAAGCTTCCCAGGGGAGCTTTTTGTAGAAAGCCAAGTTTTTTCCTAACCTGTCCCTCCCAATTATAAAAACACGCTCATTCTATTTATGAAAAAACCTTCCCAATTTATACAGATAGATTAATCCATTCAGACAACTTTATCCATACAGGGTTTAATGGAAAACAAACCAAACAGCCCCTTAGTGCATAATCAAAAATGATTGTTTGACAAATGTTCTGAATAAACGGTCTAAAATTACCATTTTAACCTATTATATGATTTAGTATTTAATAAAATATGTTGTTTGATATATGTTCTGAATTAAGTTACCTTGAAAATATATCACTTTGCAAATATAAATTACTATTAAATTGCAAAGTAACAACCTCAATCAAAATAACATTAATATTGGAAAAACACAACATACCATATCGAAATAAACACAACGTTAATCAAAACAAATCATATTAATTCAAACGACCATACATTAATAAAACTCACAAAACTCAAGTTAAAATTAACCACTAGTGCAGTCTTCTACATATTATACATTAAATCAAGATCTGCATAAAATGAAAACAATCACCAAGATAAAAGTGTTGGCTGCTGTTGGAACAACTTGCCGCTGTTGTTAACATGGCTGCCTATTTCTTCTTTAACTAGTACTATGAAACCTACTTAAAACTATTTAAAAGAATGATGACGACATGATCATAAATGTGAAGACTTTAACAGTAAACCATTTTGGCATTGATTTTCAATCAAGTTCCAACCCACAAATAGGCATACAAGTGAAACAAAATGCACCAAATTCACAATTATGTATTCCACTCATGCTGGAAAATGGTCAATATCTAGGGGGTGTTTGGGATTGCTTATTTTAGGTGCTTTTTAGCTTATTGCGATTTGGCACCGGAGATAAGCACTTTTGAGTGTTTGGATGAGGCAAAATTAAAATGGCTTTTCGCGGTGCCAAACCGCTGAAAAACACTTTTTGATAAGTCATTTGGTTTTAACTTATCAACTTATTTGAAAAGTGCTTATGACTTCTTTGGTTATTTTATATGTATAAGCAATCCCAAACACATTTAAAAATAACAACTTATTAGCTTATTACGTTTTGGTACCACAATAAGCTGATCCAAACACTTTTTTAAAAACTCCGGTTTGACACCGCATAAGTTGATAAACACTTTTTAAAATAAGCACAAGTTACAGCCTTTGCCTGTTATCTTTTAAGACAAACACCCCCTACATCATGCTCTTTTCTTCCCTAAAAACCAAGTGGCAACACTAAAACTTCCTGTTTGCAACACATGTGAGACAACAATAATATGGACCTGTTTACATATAATTTTCAAGTAAAATGGAATACAATTATCAAACTTGCTATCGTTGAGGCATTTCATCAAACACCTTGTAAGCAAGTACAAAAGATAAACAAATTAAACCGACTGGAAAACATTAAAACTTTAATCCAAGTCAAATGGCAGAGATCAACAAAGAACAATAGGTGAATAAAGAAATTTAGGTGACTAAAGAGTGTATCGTGTACAGAAGATAAAAATAAATTTAGGTCACCAAAAAGGAATGCAAAAACAAATTCAATTGGGATACCAGAGATCAACATAAAAGGGAATGCAAAACAATGTGAATCGAGATACCACCAACCTAAATCGATGAGCAGACCAATAGTGGAATGTGGAGGTGGCTGAATGAATGATGCCGGGAAGAACGATTCAGATACTGGAGGGTTTTCTTTTTTTTGGCTAGGTATGTATATAAAATTTTCAACTTTCTAGTTATATTAAAGTTTTATATCAAATTTATTTTTCCTTTTATGTATTTTTATTTTAAATTAGATGAAGCTTCAAAATACAAATATACATCAATTATCAACGCTTTTTTTCTCGAAACTCTTTTTATGAACGAAAATGAAGGAAGGAAAAGGGGAGGAAAGTAAAAAAAAAAACTATGTGTTCTCGAAATTTTTCTAGGAGAGAAAAAATGGAAAACGGAAAAAAAAATAATGATAAGTTTCCTCCCAAAACCTTCCTTCAAAATGTGGGAGGAAAGAGAAGAAAATGAAAGAAATTAGGGTGTGTTTGGTACAGAGAATGGAATTGCAGAGAAAAAGAATTGGTCTGGAGAATAGGAATTGACTCTCCTGTTTGGTAGCACAGAGAATTCAACAGAGAAATGTAACAGATAATTATTTCTCTTGTTTGGGAGCACAGAGATTTCAACATAGAATTATACCAACCTATCATTTGCATCCATAAATTAATAACTAATGCATAAATTAATAATTAAAATGCATATTTTAATAATTAAAATGCATAAATTAATAATTAAAATGCATTAATTAAATCAAAAAGTAGTTCAACATCATTCCAACCAAAGTCATACCAAAACATAATTACTTCAACATAGTGAAACAAAAAAAAGTAGTTCAAGATGAAGATGGATTGAAGGGGTTGTCAGGGAGTTTCATAGGGAATTGTAGGATCCATAGCTGGAAAGACTGCAGGAAAAAAGGGGAACATAGTCGCTAGGAAATCAGATTCCATCCCATGGAACAATCGATATACGATTCTACCATGCTGGATCAACTAGCCCTGAAACAAACGGGGTCGGTTTTGGATGAAATTTTGTGTGATGCCTCGTGAACATAAAAAAACATGATCACGAGGCATCACACAAAGTTTCGTCCCAAACCGACCCCGTTTGCCCGGGTTCCCGTCAAAACCCGAGTTTGGGCCGGGCCCCGAGAAAATCCCGACGCCAAAAGGAGAATTTTTTTTGGGATCATGTTTTTTTATGTTCACGAGGCATCACGCAAAATTTCGTCCAAAACCGACCTCGTTTGACCCGGAACCCGTCAAAACCCGAGCCCGGGCCGGGCCCCGGGAAAATCCCGACCCCAAAACGAGAATTTTTTTTCGGATCATGTTTTTTTATGATCATGAGGCATCATGCAAAGTTTCGTACAAAACTGACCCTGTTTGGGTCGGAACCCGTCAAAACCCGAGCCCGACCCGGGTGTATAAACACTCAGAAACAATATTAAAGGAGTTTGCGGAATAACACTTTAATATTCAGAATATCAATGAAACAGTGAATATGAATCACAACTTGTAAACTTTATTGAATGATTTAAAGCTACAAGATTTCACACACAACCTCAATATTGATGAACAGACTCACCAATACGAATTCTACTTCTCTAGAATTAGGATTATAAACCTTGAGGTTAATTATCTCTATGAAAACAAAAACTCGGAATCAAAAATTAATTTTTAAACTATTCTGACTAAGTCTATATATATACTAAAGATAAAAGATAATTACAAAATATAAAAGATCCTCAGTATAATCTTCTATAGTTATCTCCAAGCTTTCCATGAATATCTTCAATCAATACAGTTGTCTTCATTGCCATACAAAGTCTTCATCTCATAAGCAGTACTAACCATGTTCAGAATCATTAACCATGTTCAGCAGTATTAATGAAGTTGGCAATATTAACCCTTAGCAGTACTAACTACGCTCAACAGTAGTAACTTCATCAAGCAG
This sequence comes from Arctium minus, assembly GCA_954870635.1. Classification (NCBI taxonomy): domain Eukaryota; kingdom Viridiplantae; phylum Streptophyta; class Magnoliopsida; order Asterales; family Asteraceae; genus Arctium; species Arctium minus. The sequence continues at coordinate 10,958,357 of OX941085.1, forward strand.
TATTAATCTTGTTTAGCAGTATTAATCTGTTTCAGAAGTACTAACCATGTTGTGCTAGCAGCATTAACCATACTTGTGCAAATTCTGAATTCCCAACAATCTCCCCCTAACTTGACTTTTGAGAAGAGAAGTCAAGTTCTTCATTTATGGTCTTCAAGATGCTTTCAACACTACAGCTTAGTTGCCCAAATTCGGATCCAGACCCAGACTTTGATTAATTGTTCTTCTTACCACAATTCTGGCCATTTCTGATTCCTTTGCACATACTAGCTTAGCTTTCAGCATCCCATTCAGCTTCTCCTTGCTATGATCATACACTTTGTCCACTAGGTAGTACTCATGATAACAGTTATCAATTGTGATCATATATACACCACAGTTTTCAAAGATTATCCACTTATCAATCTTCTTAAACCCATATTCATGATGTAGATCCTGGATTTTGTAAACCACCTTTTCTGGTTCAAACATCATACAAAGATATTTCATTGCAATCTTGGTAGACTTTCTTCAGTTCCTTTCAAAACATATTTATAAAGCTTTATTCTCACTTTATGCATCTCTTCAAGATCAGCTCTGGAGCAACTTTTGATTATTTTCCCCCAAGTTGAATATACTTCAAATACATCACCAACTCTTTTAAGCCTGAAGTAATCCCTTCTGTTGTCTCTCAGAATGTCCCAAAAGATGACTTCTGGTGCTTTCACATAAATGGGAACAGCCTGAACTGGTTCTATTATAGTCAGATAAAGACCCACTTGCTCATCAGATTGCTTATTGGACTGCTCTGGGTTCTGCACAGATTCTGCTGAAGGTGTAACTGAAGGTTCTGTCTCTATTTTAGCTTCTTCAATCCTTGGCTTCTTGGACTATTTCTTGGAAGCTATGGTCTTTACTCTATTTGCAGATTTCATTTCCATACCATCATTTTCTTCTTTAGTGTCTTCAGCCTTTTCTTTGGTAGGAGTGATTTCCTCAGGGAATGGTTGTTGAATGTTTAGATCATGTCTCTCCTTCATCCTTCTTTCAGCCTCTTCCCTTTGTGAGGAGTCCCCTTGAAGCTTAGCCATTTCCTTTTTATAGAGCTCCTCAACTTGACTGTATGTCATATTAGTAAACATCTCTCCTTTGACACCAATTGAACCTTTCAGGAAATTTATAATTTTTCTTCTTTCCTGATTGGCCAAAAAGGTCTTGGAAGGTTGTCTTTTCTGCTTTTTAACTGGCATTCTTTTGACTGGTATTTTCTTGACTTCAGCTGCAGTTTTTATGCTCTTTTGATATTCTTCATTGAGCTTTCTGGCCATCTCCAGTGCAAGCTCTCTGTCCTTGTCTGATTGGAGTTGTTCCTCCTTTTCCATCTCAGCTTGGAGTTGTTTTGCTACTTCTTCATCTAACTCCACCTGGTTCTTCTTCTTTGAAGGTTGTTCAGATTCAACCATCTTAGCTTTACCCTTTGCATCCTTCAAACCTGCCTCACTTCTTTCTTTTCTCTTCTTTTCAAGGCCTCCTTCATTGATGACCATTCCCTTGGCCTTTTGAGTAGCCTTAGGAGTGTCATTCTTTGCTTTTACCAAAGTTTCTGCTATTTCCAATTCTTCAACAGATAGCCTTGTTACTGCTGCTACCTGTTATGTTACTACTGCTTGTGCTTATGTTTCTGCAACTTTCTCCCCCTTAACATCAAATCCCATCTCAGATGTACTTTCCTTTTCTGCTTCAGCCTCTGAATTCTCCCCCTTGTTGAAAGCATCATTAGCATTTTTCCTCTTCTTCAAAAGAAACAGCCTTCTCCTCTTCTTTTGCACCAATCTTGTCACCATTTTCTTCAATTTGGTAATATGTACTTGTTGAGACAGAATTACCATTTTCATTTCTTTTATGTCTTTGCCTTGTTTGATGACATCCAGATTGATGTTGCCCATTGTTTCCATCAATTCATTGTAGTCATATATGTCCTCACCTTCTCCAGGAGTGTTACCCCCTTTTGAAGGATCATGGGATCTTTTAGTAGTGGAAGTCTTATGCCTAGCAGAAGCACCCTCCACCCCCTTGGTTTCTTGGCACCTGGGACCTTTGGATGATTGCTCACCCAAAGTTGCCATGGCGAAGGTCTTATTGATGTTACCACTGGCCTCCTCTGTGCTAGCAGGAGTAGTGGCAGCCTTTGCACCCATATGCTCATTCATCTCCTCAGTGAGCACCTCCTTGGGGTTGGGAGACACCCCTGTGGTTTCCCTATAGATATTCTCTAATGGAGAATTCTCCATTAGAGGGATTAAAGGCTCTGTGGGTGAAGGTACAAGAAGGGAAGGAGCCTTCTTTACCTTTTTCCTGATGTAGGTATTGGTGATTGGAGAAGTTGGTTTTTGAATAAGGGACAGTGGGATTGATATGGTGATTGAAAGTTGGGATTGACTTTCAGTGGGATGGTTTAATGAGGGCCTTGACCCTGAAGCCATACCTTTTGGGTTGTGGGACACCACCATCATTGTAGAGAACAATGGGGTGTCAACTCCTTCCGAGTCCAATGGAGATCTCTTCATATTTGAAAAGACCTTACCTTTGGGGATTTTAGGTACATATACCTCATCAAATTGAGGCATATCCGTCAATTCATTGGTTATAACTGCCTGTACAAATCTTGGGTACATATAAAAACTCTTTTTGTTTCCCAAGTTTGACACAAGGTCATTGAAAATCATTTTAGAAAAATTGTACTTTCTGGCAGTGGTCAAGCAAACCAAAGCATAAGCAATGGTACTACTGAACTCACTCCAGCCAGTAGTCTTTTTGGAAATACAATGCATAAGGGTATGAACAAGAAAACGCCATTGGGTATAAAATTTAGCTTTTGAAAAATTGAAAACACCCAATTGGCCTCCATACCCCATTCTTGACAGATTGGAGAACAAGTCCTCATTAGGAATAGAGGTAATACCTGCAGCAACGTCTAGTCGTAGACAGATGCGAATCACCTCTTCAGAAACTGACAAGGGTTTGTCACACACCCTTGTCTTGATAACTTGCACACCATTTTCAGTAACAATGGTGGCATTTGCCCAGAATTGTCTCTGATGCTCTATGTAGATTGTTGGAGACACTGTAAGAGCAAACGCAATATGGCTTGTCTTGAGAAAATCGACTATCTGGTGAAATCCATCAGCCTGCTTCGGCTTTTGTAGCATTGCAATCTCATTATGTTCATCAATGAACGCCATAGTTGCCATCGAGCTTGAGTATTCTGGACTGAAACACTTGGTGCTTGAGAGAAAAGGGTTAGAGAGCAGATGAATAGTAATCAAATAGTCGTTATGAACTTTTAGGCGGGCAAAAAGGGTATTTACACAATTCGAGACATAAGCAGTATTAACTCAAAGCAGTATTAACTGAGAGCAGTATTAACCACTAGCAGTATTAACGAACTAGCAGTATTAACTGAGAGCAGTATTAACCACTAGCAGTATTAACGAACTAGCATTATTAACTGAGAGCAGTATTAACCACTAGCAGTATTAACGAACTAGCAGTGTTAACTGAGAGCAGTATTAACCACTAGCAGTATTAACTAACTAGCAGTAGTAACTGAGACCAGTATTAACCACTAGCAGTATTAACTAACTCTGGCAGCATTACCTACACTTACACTATTGAAGCTTGATTTGGTCTGAACAAGGCAATTTACTTCATGAGAAAGATGATTAGTAACAACCAAAAACAACCAAATAACAGGTATACAATCACTTTTTAAACATGAGCTCATTCAGAGTTGATCATGTCCACACTTGTGACCAAGAAGGTGAATCTACCCACATCAAAAGCTTTAGTGAATAGATCAGCAAACTGGTTGTCAGTATGAACTTTAACAACTTGAATAAGCTTCTTTTCATTACAATCTCTAATAAAGTGATACCTGATCTCAATGTGTTTTGTTTTGGAGTGCTTGACTGGATTGTTAACAATGCTTATAACACTGCTATTGTCAATGAAGATTGGAGTGTGAAGAAAGGTTACCCCATAGTCCATCATCTGATTCTGAATCCATAGAACCTGAGAGCAGCAACTTGCAGCAGCAATGTACTCAGCTTCTGTTGTAGATAAGGACACTGTGGTTTGCTTCTTACACTGCCAATATACTAGTCTTGCACCCAAAAACTGACATCCACCTGAAGTAGACTTTCTATCCATATTAGCACCACCCAAGTCACTGTCTGAATATGCAATCAAGTCAAAGTTGGATTCATAAGGATACCAAAGACCTAATCTAGGTTTCCCTCTTAAGTATCTGAAAATCCTCTTAACAACTTGAAGATGTGATTGCTTTGGCTTGACTTGGAATCTGGCACACAGACACACTGGAAACATGATGTTTGGTCTTGAGACTGTGAGATACATAAGAGATCCAATCATTGATCTATATAGATGGACATCAACATCCTCCCCCTCAAGATCAGCAGTGATCTGTTTATGAGTCTCCATAGGTGTGCTTGCTGACTTTGAGTCTGTTAAACCATATTTATCCAGGATGTCTTTCACATACTTTGATTGACTTATAAAGATCCCATCTTTCTGCTGTTTCACTTGAAGCCCAAGGAAGAAGGTAAGTTCACCAATTGAACTCATTTTAAAGCTCTTGTGCATCAACTTTTCAAAGTCTCTACACATCTGATCTTGTGTGGATCCAAATATGATGTCATCCACATAGATCTGAACAAGTAGGATGTCTTTCTTACTCCTTTTAATGAAGAGGGTCTTGTCAATTATTCCCCTTTCAAACCCATTTTCTAAGAGATAGGTAGACAGAGTATCATACCATGCTCTTGGGGCTTGATGTAGACCATAAAGTGCTTTCTTCAGTTTGTATACTCTGTCAGGATATGATGGATTTTCAAATCCAGGGGGCTGACAGACATATACTTCTTCATCAATTGTACCATATATAAAGGCACTATTCACATCCATTTGATATACCTTGAACTTCATGTATGAGGCATAGGCTAGAAATAGCCTAATTGCCTCTACTCTTGCAACTGGGGCAAACACTTCTTCATAATCTATGCCTTCTTCCTGAGTGTACCCTTGTGCCACAAACCTTGCTTTGTTCCTGATCACAATTCCTCTCTCATCCTTTTTATTCCTGAAAATCCATTTGGTGCCAATAGCTCTATGACCTTTCGGAAGGTCTACCAAGTCCCAAACTTCTTGCAATTTGAACTGCAGTAAATCTTCTTGCATAGCTTCTATCCAACTTGAGTCTTTCATTGCATCAAAAACCTTCTTAGGCTCAATCTGAGATAGAAAGCAAGAGAGTACTGTGTGTTGCTGATCCTGCAGCTCTTGAAGTCTGCTTTGATTCCTTGTTATCATAGAAGAAGAGATGTCTCCTATAACCAGCTCTGGAGGATGGTTCTTTTGAGTTCTAGTCTGATGACTAGGTTCTTCATTGATTCCCACTTCTAAATTGGACTCATTTAAGTCAGCTGAGGTGATCTCATCAGCTGCTTCTGGCTCTTCCTGCACTTGATTCTCCTCATCTCTTATTTCTTCTTCACTCTGAATTGGTTCAGTCATAGTCTCTTTTTCACAGAAATCAACAGGTTCCATTGTAGGTATGGGAAAGATCACAGACTGAGGAATAATGTCTTGTACTTGTACATCCCCTGATCCTCCACTTCCTGAATCTGGATGATCATCACTACTAAAACCCAAAGAGTTAGTTAGTGAATCAATGTCAAACAACCACTGAGGACCTGAACCAATAGGATTTGGTGTGTTCTCATTGCATTTGACATTGTCACTTTCCTCAATTATTCTAGAAGAAGAATTTAAAACTCTGTAAGCCTTACTCTGAGATGAGTAACCAACAAGAAAACCATCATCTGCCTTGCTATCAAACTTTCCTAAGTGAGTTTTGGTGTTGAGAATGGTACAAGGACACCCAAAAGGTTTGAAAAATCCAATAAATGATTTTCTTTTATTTAAAAGCTCATATGGTGTCTTGTTTTTAGGCTTGACTACTAGAACTCTGTTCTGGACATAACAAGCAGTATTAACTGCTTCAGCCCATAAAGTAATTGGAAGTTTTGAATCAGCTAACAGAGATCTAGCAGCCTCAATCAGTGTCCTATTCCTTCTCTCAGCAACACCATTTTGTTGTGGAGTCCTAGGTGCACTGTATTGCCTCTCAATTCCTTTTTCCTCACAAAAGGTGTTTAGGTCATGATTTTTAAATTCAATACCATTGTCTGACCTAATGACTTTTACCTTTTGATTTGTTTGGTTTTCAATTCTTAGAATAAAGGATTTGATCAGTCCACTTGTCTCATCCTTAGTCCTTAGAAAAAATACCCAAGTAAATCTAGAGTAATCATCAACAATAACTAAGCAGTATGATTTCTTGCCTATACTCATAACATTTGTAGGACCAAACAGATCCATATGCAACAACTGAAGAGAATTAGAAATAGTGTTAAACTCTTTGGACTTATGAGAAGTTTTGTGTTGTTTGCCTTTGAGACAGACTACACAATGATCATCACATGAAAAGACTTTTGAAGGTAAACCTCTTACAAGGTTGTTTTTAACAAGTTTATTCATTTTTTAAAGTTCATGTGACACATCCTTCTGTGCCAAAGTGATGATTCATCCAAAGATGCTTTTGAAACAAGACAGTTTAGGGATGAATCAGTTGAAACATTTTCCATATCTAAGCAATAGACATTATCCTTTCTGGGAGTTCTTAGTAGTATCATCTTTTCATCAACTACCTTGAATCCAGGAGCAAGGATATGCATTCAGAATCTGTAAATAATATACTATGCTTTTTGTCACAAACCTGTGATACACTTAACAGGTTGTACCTTAATTGATCAACATAGAATACATCTTCAAAGGTCATTGTACCTTTGGTTACATCACCCTTACCACTGATCTTACCTCCATCTGGAGTATTACCAAAAGCAACATGCCCACCATCAATTTTCTTGAAATTTTTGAGGCAAGACATGTTCCCTGTCATGTGCCTAGAGCAACCATTATCAACATGCCAGATGCTCTTACCCTTAAGCTGTTGATTGCCCTGCACATAAGATAGATCAATTAGTATTGATTGGGAATCCAATCCAAAGTGGTCTTGGGTCTCCCTTTCTCATCAAAGTATTTACATTCCTTTTTGATGAGATTTTTAAACACAAAGCACTCTTTACTAGAGTACTTTGTCAAGATGATTGGCTTAGCAGCACAAACACTAGAAGCAGTACTAACCTTAGAAGTACTAACAGAATTAGCAGCACTAACAGATTTATCAGTACTAACCTTGTTAGAAGTACTAACAGAGTTAGCAGTATTAACATTAGAAGAAGTACTAACAATGTTAGTTTTAGCAGTACTAACATTGGTAGCAGTAGTATTGCTTCTAGCAGCACTATCATTGTCAGCAGTACTATTTGTGGTAGCAGTATTAACAGTTTTAGTGCTTTTAGGAATCCACATCTTGACACTCTCCTCAACAGTCTTTTTCTTCATGTGACTTTTAGTTTTAACAGATTTCTTAGCCACATGGTTCCTTTCATTCTTCCTATAACTAAAGGGTTTTTGCACAGATCTTTGAAAACTCATCCTTTGGTTTATAGGATTGAAATAACAGTATTTAGCAATATGATTGATCTTTCCACAAATAAAACAAGGTTTTGGTCTATTGATTTTACTCAGATCAACCCCTTGTTTTTGTGCCCACTGATTATTCCAGTTTCTTTTATTACCCCTCCTTTTATCATGTTTTAGGGGCTCAGATTTAGTACAAGCACACTGTTTGCAAGGAACAGGATTCACAACTGTGGTCTGCTTGTAATGGACCTTACTAGACTTTCCCTCAGTCTTCTCTATGTCCTTAGATTTTACCCAAATCTTTCCACAACCCTCATTGGTAATAATATGATTCTCTAGAGGAATCTTACCACTCACATTGTTCTCCTTACTCTTACCAACCTCTTTCTCAGTCTTGTCCTCAACAACTACCTCATCTAAGGGATCTATCTCAGTGGCTCCCTCAGGCAAGTCCTTCCTATCTTTGGTTTCTAGCAAGTCTGATGTAGGAGGGATGTAGTTGTTGTTGTATGGTGGTGGTGTGGTATTGTACCCAATTCCTCTTCTCAGGTTGTCATGAATCTGAGTTTGTAGTAAAGAGTCCATTGCTTTAGAAGCATTGGAAAACTTTTCTACATCTAGCTTAACTTTGACTAGCTCCCCTCTCAACTTTTCACTCTCCTATTTAGACTTTGTCAGTTGGAGTTCTAGATCCTTTTTCTCCCACTTCCAGTAGTTTGTGTCATATGAGTGTTGAAGTTCATTGGCTTGGAAACCTTTAATTTGTTCATCAAACCTCTCAACAATTCTCACATAATCTTTTATATCTTTTGCTAACCTCTTAAGGTCATCACTCATATTCTGGTTGTGATCCCTGTACCTTTTAACAGTGTCTATGCAAGTTTTAGAACAGAGATTAGAACTTACCTCAGTTGGGAGATCAGATACCTCTGCCATGAGAGCTTGATTTTGAATAGCCTCTTCTGCTTGATCACTCCAGTCAAACCCCATTCCTTGTTGAGAAACAAGGGCTTGAGCAGAGTTTCTGTTCTGGTTGAAGCTACCAGTCTGAGCTTGTTGGTGGTTATTGTGAGACACTCCACTTCTGCATTCCCTGGCAAAGTGTCCCTTCATATGACATTTATAGCATTCTACCTTTGACTTGTCAAAACCTGCTCCATCTTCTCTTCTTTGGGAGAAGTTATTCCTCCCAGTCCTCTTGATGAACTTCTTTACCCTCATGGAAAGCATGGCCATCTGCCATTTAATATCCATCTCTTCAAGATCATCAGGATGAAGTTGTTCCAAGTCATCATTGATTAAAGAAGAGTTTCCATGGCTGGACAGAAAGGCTTCAAAAACAGATTCAGTGCCTTTTTCTTGATTTGCTCCATTAGCAGCATTAACTGATTCAGGGTTAGCAGTAGAATCAATTGATGCTGACAGGAGTGCAGCATTATGAACATATCCAGAAGGCTTCTTCTTTGCCTCCACCTCAACTTCAAATACTCTAAGGTCATTGTACAAATCATCAAGTTCTTTTTCTTCCAGTTGTTCATTCTGTCTGAATGAAACAGTATACATGGTCCATTCATCTCCTAGGGACCTTAAAAACTTTTTGTTTACATCATCTTGATCAATCTGTACTCCCATAGTAGCTAGTTCACCAATCAGCTTGTTAAACCTGTCAAAAGTTTGAGTCATGGACTCATTCTTAGTTGACATAAAGTTTTCATACAACTGCTTCAGTATTGCCTTCTGATTTCTCTTGGTACTTTTGGTACCAGAGAATCTTTTCTCTAGAGCATTCCAAAGCATCTGTGCATCAGTGCAATTGCAGAATTGGTGTTGATATTCATTGGGAATAGCCAAGAGCAGTGTGCTCAAGGCTTTCATCTCTGTCTGCCTTACCTTCTTTTCTGCATCTGTCTTTGGTGGAGTTCTTTTTCCATCTGCACCAATTTTTCCTTCATCAGATGGGTCATTCTCAATGATGTCCCACATAGAGTAATCTGTGAGGAGAATGTATTGCTTGATCCTTATCTTCCACATGTCATACTCATTATATCTGAGCATTGGAACCTTTGAGACAAGAGTACTGTTTGATTCAACTGTGTTTTCCATGATGAATGAAGGTTTCTGAGAATACTAGCTCTGATACCACTTGTATAAACACTCATAAACAATATTAAAGGAGTTTGCGGAATAACACTTTAATATTCAGAATATCAATGAAACAGTGAATATGAATCACAACTTGTAAACTTTATTGAATGATTTAAAGCTACAAGATTTCACACACAACCTCAATATTGATGAACAGGCTCACCAATACGAATTCTACTTCTCTAGAATTAGGATTATAAACCTTGAGGTTAATTCTCTCTATGAAAACAAAAACTCAGAATCAAAAATTAATTTTTAAACTATTCTGACTAAGTCTATATATATACTAAAGATAAAAGATAATTACAAAATATAAAAGATCCTCAGTATAATCTTCTATAGTTATCTCCAAGCTTTCCATGAATATCTTCAATCAATACAGCTGTCTTCATTGCCATACAAAGTCTTCATCTCATAAGCAGTACTAACCATGTTCAGAAGCATAAACCATGTTCAGCAGTATTAATGAAGTTGGCAGTATTAACCCTTAGCAGTACTAACTACGCTCAGCAGTAGTAACTTAATCAAGCAGTATTAATCTTGTTTAGCAGTATTAATCTGTTTCAGAAGTACTAACCATGTTGTGCTAGCAGCATTAACCATACTTGTGCAAATTCTGAATTCCCAACAATCTCTGAATTCCCAACACCGGACCCCGGGAAAATCCCGACCCCAAAACGAGAATTTTTTTTTCGGATCATGTTTTTTTATGATCACGAGGCATCACACAAAATTTCGTCCAAAACCGACCCTGTTTGAGCCGGAACCCGTCAAAACCCGAGCCCGGCCCGGGCCCCGGGAAAATCCCGACCCAAAAACGAGATTTTTTTTGGGAACATGTTTTTTTATGTTCACGAGGCATCACACAAAGTTTCGTCCAAAACCGACCCCGTTTGGACCGGAACCCGTCAAAATCCAAGCCGGGCCGGGACCCGGGAAAATCCCAACCCCAAAACGATAATTTTTTTTTTTCGGATCATTTTTTTTATGTTCACGAAACATCATATAAAATTTCATTCAAAACCGACCCCGTTTGGTTGGGTTACCGTGGAACCCTTCGTGTCTTTTTTTCAATTCCCAAATAATCCAATTTCTCAATTCTCACATTTTCTTTTCATTTTTGGGGGAAATAAAAGTAGAAATGAAAATTATTTATTTCTCAGGTTTTCTTTTCTCTGACTTACCAAACAAGTCCATTTCTCTGCCTTCAAATATCTGTACCAAACACACCCTAAAACTATTTAAAAAAATTACTGAAATTTCGCTAAAATTATAAAATTACTCAATCTTTCATTATCAAGAATATATATTTTTATAAGGGTATATTTGTAAAAAATGACATCTTTCGTTTACTTTCTCGCATGTTCAAGAACATAAAAAAAACTATTTTTTTTCATTTCCTTTTCTTCCGAGAACATAAATGAAAAAATTATTTTTCTTTCATTTCTTTTCCCTCCTTTCTCTTCTTTTCTTTTCTCTCCAGATTAGAGAATACAAAGTTAATGTATATAACAGGGAAAAAGATAATGAAAAAGCAATGGTTCAAAATATATATTATGATTCATGTGTATAAAATTCCTTATATGAAATTATGAATATGTTTTTTTTAACGGCAGGCTAACACACTCACACGTTTTCGGGGTATCCGGGCTTCCACTTAAGGGTGCCACACGACTAATCCCCGTCGATCATGGCCCAACCTAATTAAGGGTATCACTAAGTGGCAGACCCATGATCATGGATGTCACAGGATGCTCACCACGGGGTTCGAACCTGGGTAGTCAGGGATACCATCCACTGACCCCAGGATGTTACTAAACCACTGGGCTACAACATGAAGGACTTATGAATATGTTTTGTTTACATGAAGTATGTGAATTGTGAAATAAACAAGATTATAGGTCTCATATGTGAAATGAATTCTTAACATTTTTCTAGTGTATTAAACCATTGAATTTTTATCTTAATTTGTACATGTTATTTGTTCTTAGCATATAATATGTATGTATTTTCCCCCTCTTTTCAATAGCTTTACGGCGGCTATTATTACGAGTAATAATAAAAATATAATAAACCCAAGTGACATATAAGTGAAAAACCATTGTTGTAAAAGGTATCGCGACAACCGTCATGGTGCGCCGTGGTTTAAGACTTGTGTCTCACGTCACGTTAAGTCTTTGACACACTGTTGCCTAATGAGCGGTTTTTGAAACGTGATATTTGATTTTTCTTACGTTTTTAATGCCTTATTTGTTAGTTTTTTAATATATAACCTAATTTAAATTATTTATTATCATTGACTCATTGTAAAACAGTACAAAACATATTTTTTTATATATGATACAGAGATTTGTTGTCACGCCTTGAAAAAACCCGTGACTCTCAAAGCTTAGCCTCACCGTCACGTCACACCTCACATGAAAAACCAGTTACTGTAGTTATGTGTGTGCATGTGTATTAAAACTTAAAAGAATATGTAAATACACATAGTTTAGCTAAGGGCCGTTTACCAAGTACTTACCCGGTTAAGCATTTACCTTACAGTCCTTATCTATTGAGCATGAAAACTACCTAGAAACTTACCGGGTAAGAGCCATAACAAGGACCTAGAGTCTTACCCGATAAGTGAAAGAAATGACTCTTACCCCGTCAGCACTTACCGGGTTTAAAACACTTACCAACAATCAATTTTGATGGTTGAAAATGTTATACGACAAGGTAAGTGGGGATATTGTTCTTGCCGGTAAGCGCTTACCCGGTAAGCATTTTGGTAAACAGCCCCTAAATCAACCAAACTGAAGCTTATATTTAAAGATTTGCAAAAATGCAAGACTCAAACTTCATTTGGTCTATAAAATAATGCAATAAAAGTTGTACCGTTTTTTTTTAGTAATTGTGGTATCCGGACCAACTTACATGTAACGACCAACCCCGAACGACCCCGAATGAACCAGATTCATCGTCGGTAAACCTCCATGGCACACGAGCTTTAACGACCTCGATTCAAACCCTAATAAGATGATAATTCCATACATCCCCCGAGTCTTATACGATTGGCCATTTCAGCCCTTGGTAATTGCCCATCCCATAAAAGACATCAAAACCTGGACTATCAACACTGAGCAAAAGCAGTTCACTGAAACAAGCACAACAAATTACAGTCTTTTTTTTCTGAAAAGAAATCAAAGAATATCCATCAAAATCGTCAAAATTCTGGGATTGAAGCCATTCAAATCCGTAGTCCAACTCACTATCGTCAACATATTACATATAAATTGTACAACGAACAACACGATGATCAATGGTAGCATTTCTTTAGTGTCGATGAGAATGCTTTCTACTGCTATAATATGGTTGGTTTCTTCTTTCGATGATTCTGAAAACAAATGAAACGATTCCAACGGCAGCCATGGCATAGAAGGCTTTATAAGGAGCCAAATCTAAACCTGAAAGATAGCAACAGTAGCCAGCAAGGAGGTACACCAACCCTTGTCTTATTTCATACCCTCTCATTCCCGGGATCTGAAAGAAGATGTTAAACTCGGGTTTTGAGTCACAAATACCGTGAAGAATGACACCCATGCACAACACGGAATCCAATAACCATGGGAAGTTGTGGCCCATACTTAGCCTCTGCAAACAAAAGTAAAGATTTTGTAAGGCACGTCGTATTTGAAACTGGTCTATATTTGATGTTTTTTATTATAGACATGAAATGAAGACTTCCGTTTACACCATTTAAGTTTGTTCTCCGTTTTGTTGAGTAAAACGGGCCAACATCCATGAAGGTGTGTAATGGTATGCAAACGGGAGTAGACAGAATTGGATGAGATAGGATGGGCGAGACTTGAGAGTGAGGTAGGTGAGTATAAGAATTGTGGTTTTAATTTGACATGGGTAGCATAGTAATTTACCAATATTGTCCTATCTCTCTGATTCTTGTTCCACCTTTTAAGATCGAGAGAAGGGGCCACAGGAAAACTGATTAATATTTATAATTAACTACAAGAAATGGAAACATGGAAACGGATGCTTGGCCTCTTTGTAGAATATCATTCACTCATACTTGCAAAATGTAATGTTATTTTTCCATTTTTGAACAACAGCGATTCTTTTGCAACAAAGAGCCAAAAATAGTATGGTTCAAGAAGTTGATCACTCTTTGGTTTTTCAGCCATTTCTTCTGTTTTAATATATATATTTCTCATGAATGTGAGAAAGCATGTGTAAACAGCTAGCATGATTTGTTTATGTAGCTAGTTAGGATCTTGAAACTCCTCTTTTTTGCAGGTTTTTATTACTCTCTCCGTCCCAAAATAAGTGTCCACGTTTTCTATTTTAGTTTATCGCAAAATAAGTGACTTTCCAATTCTACCCATAATTATGAGGGAGAAATTCACTACATCTATTATTAAGGGTAAAATTTGTCACTGAGTTAATGAAAAAGTGAATAATAACAAATTTCTACAATTATGGGCCTTTCCGTTGTCGACTTCTATTTTAGGAGAGGGAGTAGTAATCATCTGAACAGAGTGTGATTTCATCAACAGAAATCTTAGTTGATAAGGTGTGAGATTTACTGGGTTCGTTTGGTTGGGTTTAAATCTTAGTTGATGAGGATGTAAGCTAATGCAATGAGGGAATTATCGATTGTACCTCCAACCATGCGACAAATGAAGGAAGAAACATCAGCAGAGAAAGAAGATGCAAGATTAGCAAGCCATGTCGGTGGTGGAATATCTCTAGCTGTGTCTCTCCATAGCTTCTTGCAGAGTTTGGGGTGCCGGAACTGTTCTCATCCACAGGTAATCCCTCCTCGTTTTCATCATTGTTGGACTTGGATGACTTCACACCATTTCCAAACCCAAATAAATCTTCACTTCGAGCCTTGCTGGAAGCTGTAAAAAAGCTGCAACAAAGAGAAAAGAGTTCAACAAGCTGATACAAATTGAATTAGATATAGCAGTTTTAAGTCGGGGAAAGAATTAATATTGAACCAAGGGACTTTAGCCTAGCGGTATTCGGTAGCCTAATCTTCCTAGAGATCAAGGGTTCCAACCTCACCAAAGGTGAAGAGGTGTATGTGGGTTTCATTTGCCATATATAAAATATTATATTTCAAAAAATATTGAAGATGTGTCGATATGGGGTTCCCTGTCAGACCAAGACCGAACACAATTGACCAACCAGATGCATATTTTGTTACGTAAGGATTAGAACTCATATCCATCAGAGTATAAAGGTGATAGATTTTTGTCTCATGCTACGAGGGAATCAAAATATCATCTGCTCCTTGTCAGAAAGGGGAGATTTTTTTCTGGTAGAAACGACGAAGGACCCGAGCCATAGGGTAAATTACCAAAAATATAGAAGTACCATCAGTCATTTGCCAATTTGACCAACAACACTGATAGTTAACCAAACCAAACAAGCCCGGTATATCCCACCCGGGGGTTGGAGGTGTGAGATGCATGTAGACCTGACCAACTGACCTCAACCCTCAAAGAGTAGAGCAACTATTTCCGTGAAGTCCCTGGCTTGTGCGAAGTGCACAATACTGATAGCCAATTTGACAATCTTTATTTCAAAATTGACTAAAGAAACATTCAGGTGCCAAGTTGCTTATGTGTATTCCCAGCCAAAAACATCAATGAAGATTCTATTAGAAATATTTATTGGAGAATCAAGATGAGTACATATGTGAAACTAGCTGAAGTTACATTCTTTGAGAGGCAAATGACCATAAGCTATAAGATGGTTACTATAAGTATGCTCTTTAAATGAAGGATGCATGTACTAATTCAATGTATACCTTTGGAATTTTACGGTGCTTTCAATTTAGCCAAGGGCAAGTAGTGACCACCAAGAGTTGGTGTTTTTATGGTACCATTGGTGGTTGCTACAAATTTACTCTTGACAATTGGAGACGGGGAAGAAATAACTTTGATCAGAAAACATCCAAAATGTATTTCTATTATGCAGAAGCAAAACGGGGAAAGGCCATTCTTTGCTTTTGTGTTCATTAATGCAAAAAAAACACAACTTTGTTTCTAGACAGTATTAGACCAATACATTTTATAGTTTCTTTCGGTCCCAGTTTAGCCTATCCCAACTAGAAATTGAGTGTTTGTCATTGTCATCGACAATATTATCACAGAAACAAACAGTTCTGGGTTGAATGCAGTTTATTATGGATCCGTTGAACCACACAGCGAGGGGGAGAAGTTTGGAATAGTACCTGCACAATGCATTGTGACAGCATAGCACATGAGACAACAGCAGAATAAGGAGACCTAAAGCTGGATGGACGAAGCAGACCAAAGCAATAGCAAGCAGTGACATAGCCAATGATGGATTGGCATTTATGACCCTCATCACCTGTCATACAGTATGAAGATAGATACTTTTGAAGGATCTCCGGATGTGGGACAAATAAAAGGGAACTGAAAAAGAAAAAGGAAAAAGCCTAGGCAAAAAGGTGCCACCCCTGAAGTTCTAGAAGTTAGAAGCAATAATTACCTTAAATGAGAAGAAACTAGTGGAGAGATCAAGTATCCACCATCGCCACCTGCAAAATTGTACTTATTTAGTTGATAACGAGGATGTCTTCTTATGTAAAAAACATATGAAACCAACACAAGATGTATGATCCATGAGACATTACCAAAAGTTATTCCAATGCATTTAAAAAGGAGAACAGGAAAATCATAAGAGCAAAGAGGTCAACTGAAAATATCCAGTTAGTAGAGAGAGAGAGTGTATCTTTAGTATATTAAGTTTACTACTTTACTTTTTCTTTTGGAGAGAGAGTGTGTGTGTAATTACATAGAGATAATGTGCATAGACATGTTTACTCTACATAATTCAGTCATGAGTTTTATTTAGTATATTAAGTTTACTTAATCTTTTGGTGTGTATCTTTACAAGAAGTTAATTATCAAGTTCCCATCAATGACAAATAGTTTAAGGGCAAAGAAGTCCACCATTTTCAAACATTTAACTCATTTAAGGGGATCATTTAAGTGCAAAATTCAACTTCTCTCATTTCTGAATGAACTGGAACTGGAACTGGAACATGCATGGACATCCATATGAATATGTAAGCACAAAACGTGTGTTAACGGATGCACACACAAAAGAATTTACATAGATAGATAGAGAGAGAAAAGAGAGATGGATCTGACCTTGTTTTAAAGAAAACATGTACTCTGGCAACCACATGGGAGATAATTTGGGTGGTCAGTGTCAATATGATTATGGTCCCATTTGCTATTAGGTAGCAAATTATTGAGACAACAAAGAAGCTAGTGACTGAAGGAAAGGGCTTTGGACTTAGACAGGAATAAAACAAAGCAATCAGAAGGGGTGAAATAGCCAGGAGAAGAAATGGCAGAGGCATTCTCAGATTGGATTCTACTGCAGACAGCAGTGAAGGAACAGGCAGATCAAGCTCCCATGCATTTGCTTGCCGCATTAGAGCAAAAAAGACTACAGCAAAGGAGAAACCAATAATCTGCATCATGAAAATCCAACTGAAGTAATAAGCTAATACATAAATCCCAGTGCCACCAAGTAACGAATATGCAGAAAACAAAAGGTCATCTCTGAGCATACAGTTGAAGGCAACACGAGTAAAAACAGAATGTCTAGATTAACACAAAGCAGGAACTTTTAATTTCCTTTCTTTTGTTTGCATGCAAAGAGAAAAAAACATCATATTGCACTATGTCTTTATGTTGCCATGAGTTTATTGTTTATTAGTATATATCATGGAAACAAGGCAAAAGTAAGGCGTTCTGCAGCGCACAGGCACTTCAAAGCAGACAAAACTTTAGTGACTTCAAACGGCCATCTCAACTACATCAATTGTTTTCCTGATTATAAGTATATTGTAACACTTCAGTTTAATGCCACTGTACAGTTACCTTTATGCATCAATAAGCAGCAATAGTGCCCTAGAAGCAGTGTCATGCTGCAAGCTTTCCACCAAAAAGTACATTTCATGATTTCCAATTCCAAAATAATCCCAAAACCATGCATGAACAAAAAGCAATTTGATTTTTTGGGTTTGCTGCATGTAACAGTAATTCATGAAACCACAGTATCTCGTGACTCCAATGAAACTAGAGCCCCAAACTACTGGTGGATAAAAAGAGGCGGGATAGAGCGGCTACATACTTCAAGCACAATACAGTTCTAATGGCCCTAATGCTTGACAATTTAAAGTGTCTTCACATGCACTATAAACTACCTGGGGATCTTCCTCCATGCTGCAAACTGCAGCCAAGGCCCTATTCTTCCGTCATGAGGATTTTCAATGTAGTAGAACATGAACATTCAGACTGGAAAATAATCTACTTCACATAATATTATCAAGCATAAATGGAAGCTTTTGAAAACTTTAAGAAAATATTTATCTTATAGCACGTCTTTTTAGCATATTTAGTATTGTATTCCCTTAGAGACATCGCAAATCAAATTAGAAAGAAAAAAAGTATATCCCAACTTCGTTATCACTTCCAATCATAAAGGCGTAGAAGCATGCCGAGGATCTAACCCAACCCTATAGAGCCTCAACCCACCAACATACTAACTTCAAAAGCGAAACTATTTTGCCGAACTACAAATTGTGAAGTTCCTAATTCGTCATGCAATTTCTAAGGTGAAGCTCAACGCAAGTAGAAGGTATGCACCAGAAGTTCAGAAACCAGGTATTTCTGACTTCATACATTTGAAGAGAAAATTTGCGGCAATCACAAACTAAATCTATCATACAAATAATATTTAAATAGGACTTATAAAAAATCACCTGGGAGGCGTATAAAAGAATAAATCTACGGCCAGCAGCAGTTAGAGAAACAGCAGCACTAGTTTTATAGGAACAATGTGGATCTACCTGCATACGGATCCCCTTTACATTACAACAGGAAAATTGTGTGAATTCAATAAACTGATGATGGACACTATATACATGTTAGCTCTACCAGTAATAGAACGTTGGTCTGCTCAGATCCCTGAGCTGAGCTCCAAAGTGCAGGTGACGAATCCACCTCAATTGTATGAGAATACAAATTAGGATATATGTGAACACCGGATGTAGCGTCCCATGCAAGGGCTACAGGAGGAAAGCATCGGAGCTTGCAAAGTCCTCCAAGATAAGAAAGAACAACCGTCAGCACACAATAATGTACATCATAATATAGAAAGTTATGCACACAATAGCCTATTTGTGACCAATAAAACCCTTTGGGCACACAGTCCATGAAAAAACAAAGATCAAGTCAAAATGAATTCCTAAAATGGTCTACCTCTTTAATGTCAGTAGTATGGCCCCTTCCTTCTAACTTAATCACCACTTTACTTATGATGTGAGCAAGTGACTTATTGCGGGCCCATTGGTGACTTATGCTTTGATTTCAGCTGGGGAGAAGTCGAGCACTTAAATTAGATCCATTTAAAACCTTGGAAATTAAGTTTCTAGAGTGCCCAGTATGCTTCAAAAATCTGTCTTTTTCTATGAACTAGAAGCGTACTCGCGCAATACAGCGAGATACATCACGATTTTAATGTTTCATTTTATTTTTTTATCGATTTACAGTACGATTTTGGATGGTTTTGAGAAAGTGATAATGTTTTTTTTTTATAAATTTGTTTAATTTAGGCTTAATAATATAATGTTTTTAATATAAAAAAATTAAGTATTTTGTTAGAATTCAATGATTATCTTACATATTTTAATGACATCTAGAAAAAATAACCAATTACATATTTAATAATATAATTAAAACAAAATTATAGTAATATAATATATTAATTAATAGTGATACATGGAAAGGTCTACATAAAAGGAAGGTCCTGCACATACCAAATTGGTGGGTGTTAGAAGCCTGCAGTAGTAATATGTATCTTGTGCTTTGATACTTGTAAATTAAGAGATTTTTAAAATCTTGCATAAAATGATGGTACCTTGTGCCTGATAATTTGTATTTAAGAGTTTTTTATCCGTGCTTTATAATATAGTATAGATGAAGATGTTACAACTAACCCTTTTTAATATAGCTCAACAGCTAACATTTTGATCTAAACCCTAAGCATCATAAAAATTCAGACAGTATACCTGCAATCTAATTAAGTACAAAGCAAAGGAGGGAGAGAACTCTATGCTAGATTTAATCACACAGAGCTCGGTTTGAAGTCAGTTCTGCTTATAAATCTATAGCAACAAATAGTAATCCTGGAAGGTTGCCAGACATATCATCAACGATGAAGCAAGAAAAAGTGCTTACTGCCATTATCCATGTCTCCAGCCTCTTCAACAGGAAGTCCAGACTTCTTTATCCCGCATCCTGTAGTTTGCAGAGACACTGTAGCAGGCAGAAGCCCCAAGCTGATACTGAATGTAATATTCATTGCAATAGGATGATCCTCCTTGATGAAAATATCCTGCCAATATTTTAATCCGAGTGGATCACTCTGATGAATCATGGAGAAGTGAGCAGACAATAAGCCTTTGGTCATATGGTAACCCCATCCAAGAGCTTGAGAGAGGGAGGGGGAATCAAGTCTCATAAGGAGTATGTAATTAAAGCCAAATGTGAAATCACCACTGTATTTGAGCAGTGTAGATATTCAAGAATGTACTAACCTTCTGAGAATACATAGACAGAAGCAAAGACTGACGAGAAAACTCTTTACGCCCTTCCTCTGGATTGAAGAACTGCCCAACTGCCATTGAAGCTGCTGGCGGAGGTCTCCCTGAAACAGTCTGGGTATATACAATCACTGTAAGTTGCTCACTTCAGAGAAAATACACAAGTGCTTATAATCTCCGTTAATATAAAAAATTGGCATGCTGACATCAGTATAAACATATACTACAGTGGAGCTTTTACCCCCAAACTAGTTGGACATGCTAAAACGAAACTCATCATAAATCAATAAAGCAGATGAAAAATAGCACAAATTATATCCTTCCATGCTCTGCCATCTATGCCAGTTCTTAAATCTTTCCCAAAAAAATCTTGACAATTCCCCCATGTCAGACTTGACTTTCCCTGCCTCTCCTAAAACCCTCCTCTAGAAACAAGCCTCTTATGCTTTCAGCACACAGAAGAAGTTGGAGTTGGAGATGATTAAATCCTCTCAAGTGGTTGTTGAGACGGTTTCTCTTCAAGCGGAGTCATCTCAGCCTTCTACTACATGTTGCATGGACTCAGCCTTCTACTACATGTTGCATGGACTCAGCCTTCAACTCCAGTGGATTAGGTGGTAACATAAGACTCTTGATGCTTTTTTTTTTGGGAAGGGTGTCCTAGGTTATGCCTAGACTATTCCCTTGGCAAATTATGACCGTAAGACATCAACATCAGCCCTGATTAAACCTCAGTGGCCACAATTGTTGTGTATGCCTAGATTCGAACCTTGGGCAGATGGGATACAGGTTCGTTCCTGACATTTTATGGGCCCTGGGCGTATGTGAAATCAGGGCCCTCCAAAAAAATTCAAAAGACATTTTTCATTAGTAACAAAAGCTGAATACACGAAATGTTAATAGTTCATGGATTTAAAAAAGAAATCTTATTCTTTTTTAGTATAGATAAAATAGTACTTAAGATTTATGTACTCGTTATTAGGTAATTAGCAACCAAGAGTATAATGTACTAAAAACAAGGATAATTTTGAAGTCCTAATATATAGATATGAGTTTGACCATCTACTATGGTTGATAAGTTTTTTAAAAGGTAAGATTTTTCTTAGTTCATAACAAGAAATATGCATTGTTCTGATACAAAAAGATAACTTATGTAGAGAAGTAATCGAGGGAGTCAATGAGAGATCAATGATATAGAAGATTATCAAGGTTTTCTACACATATAGACAAATGAGGATCAGTAGGAATATGGAAGAAAAGTTGATTAATTAAGATCCAATAAGAATAAATAATGAAAGAAACATATAATCTGCATGCTCAATGAACTCTTGCTTGAACACTTAAATATAATGTTGTGATGTGTAGCAGAATCCCAATGAAAGATGAAGAAGTCAAACAATTGATGAAAAGATTTGATTTTTTTTCATTCTTTTCTTGCTCCACTAAATAAGATGTTAGAATTAAAAGTTTATAGAACATGACATATATATCCTTTCAAAAAAAACATGACATATATAAGAGACATTACTAAATATATTTAGTAGGGAAAACTTATTTATTAATCACAAAACCATGTAACACGTCGTAACTCATAAGAACAATATATCGGTTGTCAAACAACAGTACAAAATCATTTGGAAAAGCAAAAAATATATAGCAATAACCAACAAAAGCATTTACGCAAAGTCGTGAACTACATAAACAAATAACAATAGTCATTATAAGCACAAATAGATAAAAAAAATATCCAACAAAAACATATAGCAACAACAAGCACATGAGCTTAAAGTTGTTGTATGTTGAATTGTTGAAGCACGAAAACAGTCAAGCAAATAGAGATAGCAATAGTATTGGACCTTGAACAATTAAAAAGGCAAAAGGAATAGGATATAACGAATGACCAACTATTATTTTTTATTTAGTTTTTCAGTGTAATTAGTTAATATGTTTTTGGGCCCTTATTATTCACTAAATTCTTTTGCCTCTTATTATATGCTACAATTTTTTAGGTGTCTTTAATATATTAATTTTTTTAGGCTACTACTATATAGTATATACTTGCGAAAAAATGTGAGCCCCTAATATTTTTGGGCTCTGGGCATGCACCCGTGCCGCCCTCCCCTAGGGACGGCCCTGATGGGATATTCCACCACATCCCCCAGGGCCTTAACGAGTACGCCACAACCCTTGTGGTTAAGACTGTTGATGCTTGTTGTGACTTCATACACCATGCTTTTATCCTATAACTAACATCCTAGTCAACTTACATACTTTTATATGCTAGAGGATATGTTTCTACTTCAGTGGAGTTTACAGGATCATGAAACTCTTCATACACCATGATTTCATCCTATGTACTAGAGATATCCTTTCTTAGTCACCTCTTACCATCCATGCCCACTATGTCCTCACCCTCAATATTGAGACCACTAAAAGTGTACTTCATATAACTGTTTGATACATGAGTCACTTCTCCACAGCTCTAGGTTTGTTTCTACATGTGACCCAGTCTCATCAATTAGTAGCAAAAGGCATACACCACATGATTTCACCTTATATGTCCTCCATCAGCTCATACTAAAGCAAAAAAGAAAGGGTTTAAATCTGACCTGTGTGCAGTTCTATTCTAATAAGAAAAACACGAGCATCTCTCCTCGCATAGTTACCACATAGTTATGACATCATAATACACATCCTTAATCACATTGACATACTTTCTAGAGACTTTCTTCTTCTCAAGAGCCAACCGTATAGCCCTCACTGGTACCCTATCTTCTGTGTCAAGATAAATGAACTTGTCCGTTTATCATTATAAACAAATACAAATACAATAATCTTCACAGTAATATTACAATGCAAACAGGAATTAATTTCCACAAGACCACTACTTATCCACATGATTGAAGATTTGAAGTGCATGTTTCAAGTGCCAGAAACAATACAAGTCAATCATTCTACAATAGAACAAGTGAAACAATGATGACGGAAAGTACAGAGGACTCTTCATTTGAAGTTAAAAATGTCAAGTGAATTTTAACTTCTAATTTTGATACACAAATCAAGCACGCTGACCAATCAAAATTCAAACCGTGCATGCAAAAAATCTCAAAGTTAAGCTTCCATCTCTAATTAAAAGTTGAAAGGATTTGAATGAAGGACAAATGACTATATACTTGATGCTAAATTCAATGACATGCAGAAGGAAGTATGATCTGCAACCAAATAAAATGACAGCATCAACTTGAAGCCATCTTCTTTTTGTGGTTTATTGGACACAATAAGATATTGAGCACTGAAAAACCCTATCACTTCAAGAATCATTTCATTATGATCCATAAGCGAAACCTAGGAATTTTTTCAGCATCATTTGACTATAAGAAAAGAAGCTATGGATATTTTCCACAAAATTATCATCGGTCTGTTGGTTAGTTCTTTGCTTTTTGTATGTGAGGTCCTGTGTTCGAGTCTTTTATCCAAAAAAGTTTCAGAAACATAATAAACCTGAAATTAAAAGCTAAAAACTAAAAAAATGATACAAATGGGATTCGAACCCACGCCTGGAAGGGGTGAAAAGACCGTGCAAACCAACTCTGCCAAGAGAAACTCGTATGTTTATTGTAGTTTCAAGAAATATATGGTTGCACCCAACAAAATAATACGATGGCACCTTTCACGACCCTAAAGAAATTTACACTAAGACGTAGGAACAAAGCGGTGGCTCATGCCACCGTATGCACCATAGTGGGTCCGCCCCTATTATGATCTCAATTCAGGCCTCAACAAAGTTCACATAGGGAAGCTACTTGACATAGTGTACAAGATAAATTTGGATGGTAAGGGAACACTACCGGGCTTGGTGCAACTGAGATCGTCAGGAATCTGAAACCATGCATATCCTTCGCATCCAACCAAAATACAGCAGATGGTGGTGGTTGTTCTGTCTGGCTTCCTGGTTCAATCTACAGGCATGACAGTACATACATTTATGATCAATTTAAACAGCTCATCACATATGATACTGCCACCATGGACAACCTAAAATCTCTAGATTTTCCTTCAGAACCACATAACTATTGCCTAAATCAGATTAATATAATATGCTCTCTAAATGAATGTGAAAATGAGTCATATTTGATGTATATAAAACGCAACAAAAAGAACAAAAGCAGAAAAATTAATAACGTATTAGGTATGCGATTTTACCTGCCTTGGTGCTGGTCCCGAAGAAATCTGTGCAATCTTTGAAGTCACTTCTACAACCCTTTTGCTAAGAGGCAAATCTGATGCGGAAGTTCCTTTTTCAGGCCAAAGATGAAGTCTAACCCCATAACAGGGAAGAAGATTTGTCACAAGAACAAAGTTGTTTCTCCCATTTGACCCCTGATAATCGAAAATTTTATATTTTGTTACCTTAGCATTCAATGTGATAAGAAAGGAGAAAGGAAGAAAACAGACTACATGGTAAACCAACAAAAAAATGCCATTAGAGCAAATATTCAACGTAACTTGAGATTTTTAGCCACCATCAGATATGAAAGAAAAATTTGTCATTTCCAACTATCAAATTCATCTCAGTATAATATCTGTAAAAATAGAAACTTTTTCCCTAACAAAACATCCTACAAAAAGTTCTTAACAATCATTGAAATAGGCAAAGCAACTACAGGTAGAGTAGATATGCATCTTAGTCACTGTGTGGATTCTATATTCCATCTTTTTCTTATTAGTTTGAGGGAATACCTGGCAGCAATCAATCAGGACTAGGAGCTGCAACAAGATGGATTAGATTTTCTAAGCATTGAAGATTATAGCTTATGGGTGTTGGTATTTGTCTTGGTCCTTCATAGTTTATACATTCTTTCTCAGTAGTACAAATTACGCTTTCTTGAAGGATCTTGAAGCACAGAAGCATAACCAGGTTCTGATCTTAGGACCTACGGATAAATAAGGCAAGAAGGCCTGTACACATGAGAGTTTCCAGGGATTGAGTTGTTCAGAAGTTATTTTTGCTGGAACTCAAAACTGAAATAGAAATTTACAAATAGCAACATAATAGAAGCTTGGGGCATTGATTGTTTTGGTGTCCTGAATAAAGAAACATACTGTAGAAGAATCACGCCTGCTACCTGAGCCTTGGAAGGGGTTAAAATCAAACAATACCAACACGTTGTATGATATGTTAGACAACCGAAAAAATTCATGACTAACCAGTTCCTTTATGTCCAACCATCGTCTTCTGCCATCCATTGCTAAAATAGTTACTGTTGGCGTCTTGATGTAAAGATCCCTTTCAAGTCCTTCGTCACTCCAATGAAGTTGACTAGGACATGCAGTAATTGTTTTCTTCTGAGACCCTGGAGCGCCAAACAATTGATCTTTTCAGACTTCTATAATGTCAGTGTGCAAGTACCACCTCAATTGGACACATAAGAAAAGTACTCCCTCCTTCACAGATAAAATGAGCCTTTTTTTGGTTTGGTCCACGTTAGATTAGCCTTTAGCTTTTCCCAGATTAAAGGAGCCTTTTGATTTTTGGTTTCTCATAAAATGCTTGCACATAATGGGATGGTCATCAAATTTATGGAGTCCAAAGAACATCCCTGACTCATGACTTTCAAGTCCATATAAACAAATTTTCACCTAAAGACCATCAACTCTCCAGCTCATCAATAACTAGTACTTTTATTCTAGTTTTTTTGGAATATAAATAAATAAATAAGAGATCCTAAATCAATGTACCAGCAAATCTTCTCTCTTTCTGCAAACGAAGATGTGGTGACTGCTGAAGTAAATCTGATTGCCTTGAAAAACTTCCTGGCATTCCACTATGAAGCATTTTTGTAAGAACTGCTAGTCTTTTCCTTGTGCCAGAAATTGGGTGACCAGTTTCAGGGTCTATCAAACTAAGAAGAGTATGTGAAACCTGAAAATCAGTTAGCAGATCAGACCCATTTAAGATATAAAAACTTGGAAGGTTACAAAGGAGAAGACTCACTTGCACCACAAGTTGATTACACCATAAGATAACCTGGTGCTCCATTGATAGCCATACATTCTTCATTCCCATGCTACTAATCATAAAACCATGGGTAGATGGGACAATGCCATCAACTGATTCTAACTTTGACCTCACCTAAAATGAAAAACCAAAGGAGTCAATCATGCTGCAAGTCTGGTGGTCATTGGTCGATATAGCTTTTATATGCATAAACCCAAAAAGTTTTAAGTAACCACACCATAGACAAAGAAACCAAAAAGAATGATGCTAATACTAAAGAAAAAAAATTGATAAACTAACTCTTTTATCATCATGTCGCACACTAAAAGTACCAGAAGTAGCATGTAAAAAGCAACTTGTCAAGTAGATGATACACTACGATTCCATAGAGCAGTAATCTATACTATATTATAAAGATGGCATAAAAAACTCTTAAAAACAAGTCTTAAAGCTTAATGTACAGCTATTTAATGCTAATTACTTAAAAAACAACCATTAAAGTTGTATATACTACACTTAATGCTATTTATTAATTTTCAATCATTATCTCTAACCATTTTAACTCTCCTAAAATCATTTCCCACTTTAACTCCCCTAAAATAACTCTCAGCATAATTAAATATAGAAAAAAAATCAATTTTTAAATATAAAAATATAAAATATAATTAAAAAAATCTAACAGAATATTTTATAAAAAAAATTATATTATTAAACCAAAATAAATTACATTATATTATTAAGTCTAAATTAAACAAATTTATATAAAAAATCATTATCAATCTCTCACAATCAACCAAAATCGTAATGTAAATCGACAAAAAATAGAAAATAAAATGAAACATTAAAATCATGATGTATCTAGCAGCATTGCGCGAGTACACTTCTAGTCTTAATATATATTCAAAAGAATTTTCATGTTAACGGAACCTCTGGACAAAGAGAAATGATAATCTCAGACATATGAATAAGGAAATGTCCTAATTAAATCAAGATAAAAAAAATGGTGCTTGTGATAGCAAATTTCTGGGCAGAACCGCTTAACAACATGCTAAACGGTACCTTAGACACTACTTTTCAATACTATGACAAGTTCACGTTAGCTAAGTGATTGAACTGCAACTTACTAAATACGAGTTTGAAAGAATTACACCACAGTCCATCTCATAGCCATCCAACATTAAATATAAGACATTGTGATATGTTTACGATGCAGCTTGAAAAATTACTATCACCTATATCAAACTCAACAAAAGATGTCAAAAAATCATCACCTGGTAATCATTACCACCACCAGATATGGAGACAACAATCACTCGAGACAGTTGATGACTGGACGAGTGAGCTCCTGTTCTAGAGATTTGAACCTCATAACCCTTTCTCCATTCCTTATTTATGTACTCGTAATAATGACCCAATGATGGCTGCAGTGCCACAGGAGGTGACCTGAAACAAAATCATGGACAAAATGTTACAATTATGGGGTAAGGTTTTAGACGCAGATTAATAATTAGAAAGTCCAAGAAAACTCACTGATGCGGAGTTGATAATGTAAGAACAGTTTCAATGGCTGACTTTCTCAAATTAGGGTGCACAACTGCAGCTCTAGCAACAAAACCACCCATAGAGTGGCCAACCAATATGACACTATTAGGCAGGCTACCAGATTCAACGGCACCTTCTTTCACTCGAGCATTTCGAGATTCTTTATATTGATCCAGGATCTACAAGCAGGGGCAGATGCTTGAAACTTATTTGCAAAAGAATATTACTGCGTATTTTTCAATCTGTCTAACATGCCGTTGTTTCAATTATGACACTATATTCAATCTTCAAGTGCTATTATAGGTGCTTTATACAAAGATAAATAAGGTTGATACCCTGTGAATGGCATATACTACATATTCTGTGTGTTCTTCAAGTATCTGACCATCCATTGCAGAATGTTCACCTTCAAGGTCTACCGCAAACCAGTCAAGCCTGCGAGTATACTGACTGATTATTGGAATATCAGTTTCATCCATCTCTACTCCCTCCTCAAACATTAAGGAAGCTTCTTGGTACAACATACGCTCAGGTGGGCCACCTTGATAAGCCCTGTCAGATTCTGCTGCTAAGGACCTGACCTGTGAAAAGTAATTTGGAAAAATAATAATAACTGTGTATCTATGGGCAAAAGAAACGGAATGTGACAGATGCTATATTCACGTCTGAAAAGATGTACATGAGAACAACTCAAATATCCATGGCAGGTAGGAAAGAAAGAACAAGTACTTTTAGAATTTTAGTTACTCGTTGTTTCCTGTGTTCATTTGGTACATGTTCATATGACCAGCAAGGAGGAACTTTAGACTTTGTTTTTGCAATTAAAAAGAGCTCCAATTCACAAAGTGCTCCATAACAAGCAACATCTCTTGTGAATATGGTGTAAAAATATTGAAAAGTTTGCCTTAAAATACCTTTATCAGAGTCCACCATTATAAGTGTGGCAAGGCAAAAAAGAAAAAGAAACAAGCTAAATTACATATTAGAAAATGTAAACTCACCTGCTTGTAGCTACCTCCATTGCCAGGGATGAAAAGAATAGGAACCCCACTAAGTTGTTTAAGATGCTCGTTAAAATCAATTTTTTTCCACCCTTCATGATACAAATACAATCCATACTTTGAAGAAGACAAACTTTCTGTTGCTGATATCGGAATGTAGGTTGGGTACATGTATGTCATGGCACAACCGTTTGAAATTGGCTTCAATATATCATATATAGCAACAAGAACAATCCCAATGGAAAGAACAACAATCGCTGCCAATCGAAATCTGGCCTTGAACCCTTCCATCTTTTGATCTATAACTAGATAAATATTCCCTCAAACTTGCATCCTTCAAGGATAACCAAACAAAATTTAGAGAAAATCATGTTTAAGATGACCAACATAAATTTGTTTCTCGTATTCATTAATTACAAAAGTTTATTATACCCACGTCTATGCAAGATAAGCACTTGTTCTAGATTTATAGTGTCGTGAAGAGTCTTGTTATCCACCTCAGTATAATTTTCCTGCACCAACCGTCTATTGAATATCCACTCTTATATTATTCTGTTTCTAGCAATATAATAAGCAAAGAATGTATAAATAACTAACGTCACAGGGTGCCATGAGAAGTGAACAAATACAAGTAATTACTGATGCGTGATCTAAAGTGCGTTTGTATATCGACTTAATACTTGTATTGAGCTTCGATCTCATGTTATCATACTCTCAGGTAGCACATAACTAATTTGCGATTCAACAACTCAATCTTCTCTATCGGCATCGCAAGAGTGTGTGTATAAAATTGTATACGTGTGATATATGCCGTCATTTGAAGCTTTGAACATTATATATTTGTTGAAAATCCAAAGTTGGATCTAAAAAAATCAAATAACAAATACCTTAGATTGATCCACCAACGACGAAGAAAAGTGACCGGCCGCCGTGATTTGAGTCAAAAATGGCAGATTCAATATATGCAATTTTGACCTTGCGACTGTTTCCTCCTCCCGCCGGTAAGTGAGTGAGGCCAATCCACCGGCGATGTTGGATTTTCCGGCGAAGTAGAAAGACTAGAAATGGACTGAAGTAAAAAGGTGAGGGGGTTTAGAGGGAATTAATGAAACATAGAAAATGGTCGTTAAAAAGTCGTAATTAAAAAACCCTTTTAATTGACGCATTTTTAAGAGAATGTTGTACTTTGGGCCATGGTCCATGGTCCATGGGCTAAGGGGATATTATTACACCAAAAAAATCAAGAATAACACCATGGAGAAAACGGGGATTTTAGGTTTAAGGGGTGTTTGGGATTGCTTATTTAAATGGCTTTTTAGCTTATTGTGATGTGGTATGAAGATAATCATTTTTTAGTGTTTGGATGGAGAAAAAATAAAATTGCTTATAGCGGTATCAAACCGGAGAATATAAGCACTTTTTCATAAGTCATTTGGTTATAACTTATCAACTTATTTGAAAAAAAAAAATTTGCTTATTTTATATGTATAAGCAATCCCAAACACCCCTAAATAACAACTTATTAGCTTAGGTATGAATGTAATATGCCTACACTTAAGCTGAGATTTTAAACTATGACTTGTGAGATGGGGTAGAACTCTTAAGATAGGATGATCTTAGAGTCGACGGAATTTACGCTAATTGATAGTTGTGGTAATGGTAACGAAAATTCTTACATATCATATGTTCATAATTTCATTTACCTAACGTTATTATGAAGATTTTTATGTGAGTACGATTGGTCTACTTTTTTATAACAATTGATGAATGTAGTAGTACGTTTTCTTATGTTAACATTCTTATAGCTTATTTATCACCCATATTCTCGTATGTGTATGGCAGACTGAAATGATTAATAACCGGAATAGACCGGAGGGCCTCGAAGCAACGACATCCACAGCCGACCAACCGTGGGTGACTCGGGCGGAAGAACCTCCCCGTCTAAATGAGGTGTTGGGTGGAAGAATCGAGCACACTCCTCGACGCAATTTAGAGACGTCGGAACCTATATTGGAAGAGGTGACAACGAAAACTCGAATGATGGATCGAATGATGTTGGACATGAACAAGGCCATGGCACAACAACAAGAGTTATTCTTGAAGCTTCTAAAGGACAGATACACCAACAACCGTATGCATGAGACGGTCGGCGAAAATGTTGTGGTGACGTGTAGATCCCAGATACAGTGCAATCAACAATCAATAGTAATCAATTAAGAACAATGAATGAGCCACAACTTCTAGTCATATGAATAATACTCAATAAAGGTTTAGGTGTACAGAGAGAATTTCTGATACGGAAATGTAAACCTTACGACTAGAATAATAACAATGAATTATTCTCTTCTTATGTTAACCTAAAACTAGGTTAAGAAACCATATATATGAGGCGTATTAGGCCTAATGGGCTTGAGGCCCATTAACAAAACAACTTTCAAACAATTACAATTCGAACCCTATAAATACGTTATACAACTTTCAACGCATTAGGACTTTCTGTCCTAACAATATCCCCCTAAAGTTGAATAAGGCATTTATCATCTTGAAATCTTCAAGCTTTGATATTCTCTCCATCTTAAATCTTTAAAGAACTTTGGTGTTGCTTATCTTCATGTCTTTCCCAGCTCCCCCTTGAATAAAGCTCTTGGTCTTCGTAGTTTCAACTTTGTAACCAGATTCAATGTACAATAGCCTCGACTGAATGCACTATCAAGCAGCTTTCAACTGTAGAAACTCAACACATCGGATCAGCACACAAGAAAGATAATGTGTGAGTTACGTGACATTCCACAGTGCAACTTCAGTTTAAAAACAAAAAATTTGTCTTTGAACTGCAAGTTGAATATGCTTTCGGCTTAAGAACTTGTTTCAATCAGCTCGAAGGAGGAACAAACTTGTAGCAGACACCACATGATACGGGATAGAAGAACCAATAAAATCTTATATGCTCAGCTGCAATCTTTGAATCCAAAGGCTTTTCAACCTCAGATAATAAAATTTTGTCACTACCCCTCAGATTTTGCTAACTCCCTCTCAACATGATAAAATGTGTCTTTGAAATGTGTGTCGTTCTCCCCCTCATGATGATTATGATAATCCTGAGCATCATGTAACTTCAAAGACTAACCGGATGAGTAGCAAAATATTAGATAAAGCGATTAGTAACCAAGGGTAACAGCTAACACAAAAACACAATAGTATCTGTTAGCACAACAATTAAAATAATTGTGTGGCCTATTTTCAGAGTTGGCATCGATGTATCTCTAATAGGACTTCCAGTTATCACTGAAGTAAAATATTAAAAAAAATTACTTCTCAAACTGTTCCGGCAATATCACAAAGATATGCAAAGGGAATCACAAAGATTCGTGCGTGTGTGAAAGAAGTATAAATCATATCGATTAGGCTTAAAGATTGATTCAACCTGGGACGCAGGTTAGAAATCAATAGGCACAGTGAGATGAATATGAAGTTCGGAGAACAGAGCTGATGTCTTCCTTTTTCAATATCTAAGACCTCCGAGTGAGAAATAGATAAATTATGTGCTAAATATCCATGCATATATGAAACAAGTATCTTTTGAGAGAAACTTGAGTGGTTGGGTGGGGTGACACGAGTTATCGACACTGGGTCCATGTTTGTTTCAATACCCATCTCCAAAGAATGAGAATGAATAGATTATGTGGTAACCCGAATAACTGATTTGGTTTGGTAAGGACCAATAATTCTTTTAAGTCTTGTCACATCCTCACCATTTTTTTTCACTCCGAACTCATCTATCAATTTAGACCCCTCACTGATATCTATGAATTTGATGTGTTTTTTGGGTAGGTCCTTTCGGTTATGGATTGACCATAGAAACATTAAAAGCCCTAACACTCTTTTAACTCACCAAGATAGAACATTGAAGTGAAATTTCTGATTTGAGAGAATCATGAGTCAAAAGCATTTAAGAGCGGGTCCTGAACTGAAGTGTTCAGAAGTCGATATGAAAAAAACAACAACGTGGTACTCCCCCTCAAAAGTGGCATAACCCTTGATTGTAGTCATGTGACATGAATAATCTGAATTAAATCACACATGACATTCCTGCAAAATAGATTAAGAAGTTTTTGGTTTTGGTATCCATGTTGTGATGGATCCTTGATGGTTAATTACCTTGGCTTTGGAGTTATTAAACTGAGGAGTGGGGATGCTATAAGTACCATACCAATTATTAACTTACCTTGAATCCAAAAAATCACTATTTCCACAGTGAGTGCAACAGATCGTTTGTCGGCGCTCCTGTCTGTAGTTGGTTTATTTCTCCAAACCATCTTGACTTTTCGAAACACATGATTATTTGAATCATCAACAAAATAATTATAGAAAATATTTGAAGGACGAATCCGATCTTTTGAAAATTCATTTGATTTGACAAACTTCTTCGAAGAATTAGATGTAGAAGGTGAACTTGAAGAATAAGAAGACTGGACAACTGTATCGGGACTGGCTTGTTCAAATAAATCAACTTTAAGATTTATTTCTTCAAGTTTATTGTCTTTTGTAGATAAAATATTTTTTTCTTCTAGAATCAAGTCAAATTGTTTTTGTAATTCGGATTTTACCTTCTGTTCTTTCAAAATCTCTGTTGTTAATTCAGATAATTTTTTTGAAAGCTTATGAATCTCAGTTTCGAAAATATTTCTTTCACTTTCAAAATCTTTTTCTATACTGTTGCGTTTATCATATATCTCTTTAAAAACTGCAACATTCTTCTTTTCAAACATTTTCTTTTCACTCTCAAAAACTTTTCGCTCTTTCTCAAAAGAATTTATCTCAATTATCAAAACGTTTTCAAAATCAGAAATCTGCTTTGAAAGTTTCGCATTTTGAAACTCAAAAACCTTTCTTTCATCAAAAACTTTCTTTGAAAGATCAAGAATATTTCTTTCAAAATTATTTCTTTCATTTGAAGAATCAACTTTTTCTTTTTCAAAAACAGCAAGTCTTTTCGTCAAATCGAGATTTTCATTCTCCAACATGTTTCCTCTTCCTTCAAGCATCAGGTACTTCTCTTATTTAGCTTCAAAATCTGCAACTTTTCGTTCAAGTTCAGATATTTTCTTTGAGTTTTCATGTAGATCCCTTTTATTTATATCAGCTTCTCTTTCAATATCTGAAATCTCTTGGTTAAGAGAGTATATTCGGGCAGAAAATGAAGAGTAATATGAATTATATTCTAACACCTTTTCAAGTTCTGAAATCCTGTGCTTGAGCCAGTCATTGTCGTCCTGTAACCGAGAAATTTGTTGATAATTCATTGTTACTTGGAAAGCTTAAAGTCCAGGGACTGAACTTGACAAGAGATGAAACTCTAAAGTGCAAGGACCAAAATTGACAACGAGTGAAACTTGAAAGTTTAGGGGTCACAAATGACAAACGACCGAAACTTTGAAGTACGGGGCTAAAAGTGACACAAAGTGAAACTTAAAGCTAGAGGGACTAAAAATGATAGAAAGTGAAACTTAAAGGTAGAAGGACAAAAAATGACATAAAATGAAGCTACTAACTAGAGGGACTAAAAGTGTAAAAGTTAAAACTTCTAACGGACTTAACTGAAAACTAACGAAATTGGACTAAAAATGAAATAAAACTAACCAAACTAACAAACTAACCGGACTAACGGAGACTTAACGGAAAAGAACCAAAATGAAAAGAAATTAACCATCACTTAACGAAAACTTAACGAAATTACTATTCATCGTCTTCTCCAATGAGACGCACCTGCAAAACTCAAAAACAGTTAAAAATAATAAATGCAAAACGATCGTTAAAGCTCCCTGATCAGTCCTTAACAGATTAAAATTCAACCGGCCAACCCACGATCACAAACGAACCAACCGAAAACTTTTCGAAAAACGATCGACAACTTAAAAAACTCGGTATGGGATAAAACTTTTTGAACAAAATGATCGTTTATGTTACCTTAAGCTCCCTCAACTGATTATAACTCGAAACACTCTCTCAAACTCTCGAACGAAGCAACCGAAAATTTTTCGGAAACCGAACGAGAACTTAAAAGTTCAACATGGGTTGAAATTTCTCGATAAAAATCGATCGTTTAGACTTCGTAGGCAACCCTTAACATATTAAACTTGAAAAACTTAGTTCACAATCTCTACCGAATCAACCGCAATATTTCGAAAATCGATTGAAAACTCGAAATATTGCCTAAGGAGTGAAACAGATGTGGACCGGGACCGGTATATGCACACCCCGGGGACCGGAACGGAAGCCAAATAGAGGACCGGTGTATATCACACACCGGGGACCGGAGAACCGAGAGATTAGAAACCCGGGGACGGTATATATCGGGGTTAGGTATCGGGCGCGGAAAGCCCCGGGCGCTGGAGGTCCCGGGAGTTGATGGCACCGGGCGTGGGGAGGTCGGGCGATGGAGAGGCCCCGGGCGAGGAGATGGATATATGAGATATATATATGTGTAAATATATGTATGCGATATATATATATATATATATATAAACGTGTTCCAGCGCCCCACAATGGTGTTCTAGCTAATCATAATGGAGATCACACAAATGAAATCAAAAAATATGTGGATGGAGGCGAAAGGATCCGGGAGACAACACCCCGGTCGAAAGACAACAACTCGGTCGATGGTGTCCGGGAGTAGGGGTCGGGCAAGGCAGGGTCCGGTCGATGGTCTTCGATAAAAAGGCGGCTATGGAGATAAACAGATAACTCTAAACAAATAAAACAAACCAATCGATTCCTTGATTCACATATTTGAATAACTTTAACTCATATTTGATGATTTTCATAAAATCGATATGCAAAAAGAACCCAGAAAATCGATCGAAATCAAACACTTGTTTATCCAAAAAAAAAATTGTAGCAAATAAGAAGTAAACCCAAAAAATCAAGGAAATCGATTATGCAGACTTAACTCAAATAACCCAGAAAAGCGATAGATAAACAGATATAGCGGACTTAACTCAAATCTAAGCTTCCAGAAAAAATTAATATGGACACACAACCACCACAAATTCAATCCACACAATAAACCATAACTCAAACTTAAAAATAAGAACACAAACCCATACGACCAATAAAAAAATATCGATTAACTCAAATATGCGATTAAAGGGTTTTAGACAAACCTTTTTGATCGTATCGAACAAAAATTAATTTGATCATACTCTGATACCAATTGTAGATCCCAGATACAGTGCAATCAACAATTAATAGTAATCAATGAAGAACAATGAATGGGCCACAACTTCTAGTCATATGATTAATACTCAATAAAGGTTTAGGTTTACAGAGAGAATTTCTGATACGGGAATGTAAACCTTACGACTAGAATAATAACAATGAATTATTCTCTTCTTATGTTAACCTAAAACTAGGTTAAGAAACCATATATATATGAGGCGTATTAGGCCTAATGGGCTTGAGGCCCATTAACAAACAACTTTCAAACAATTACAATTCAAACCCTATAAATGTGTTATACAACTTTCAACGCACTAGGACTTTCAGTCCTAACATGACGGGATCCGGGGGTACTGGAAATGAAATCCCCACCGAATGTCCTGTGACCTTGGATACAAGATCAGAAGGGAAAACTTGTTCCTTCAAGACTTTTCTAAATTGTCGACCGCTCGAATTCAAATGTGCAGATGGTCTGATTTTGTGCATGAATTGGATCAGGTAAATGTAGCAAGACTTCCGGACCAGTGAATGCGGCGAGAATCAAAAAGCCAAGTTTGGATCCCAAATGCTGAGAAGAGCAACCCTCACTTGGTGGAATGTTTATTCTACTTCTGTTGATACCACTTTTTTGGACCGGTTGACTTGGTCGACATTCAAAGAAAATTTATTGGAAGGGGATTGCAACGAGAGGTCGATGGACCGGATCGAAGGAGATTTCCGGAATTTGAAGAAGGGCAATTTGTCGGTGAAAGAGTACAATCGACAATTCATGGATAAACTAGGGTTGGTGGGACATCTAGTCTCAACAGAGAAAGAGAAAATTAAGGCTTACATCAAGGGCCTGCCCTCAGACATGATGTTCATGGTCCGAGTGTCAAAGGCCTCCACTATCTGGGAGGCGATTGAAGAGGCCCAATTAATAGAAAATGCTTGCAACCATGACAATGAGGAAGGTAGCCGTCAAGTCGATAAGAGAAAATGGGAGGGAAATTTGATGTCCTCCAAGAAACCAACATCTTACAACAACAACAACCACCGTGGAGCCGATCTTAGGCGTGATGCTAGGTGGTGTTCCAAGTGCCAAGCAAGCACTTCGGCCCATGCAACTTTTTTCCCGAAACTTGCTATAAGTGCGGGAAACCTTGCCATGCTTTTAGAGATTGTCCGGTTAAGGGACAAATGTGTTTTGAGTGTAAAGAGCCGGGACACGTTAGGGCAGAATGTCCGAAGTTGAAAACTGGGGGAACCGGTGGGAAGAAAGTAGATCATCCAATGGCGACTGGAATAGCAGAAGAGGCCAAGGCATCCTCCGATGTGGTATCGGGTACGTTTCTCCTAAACTTCGTGCCCACGCGTGTATTATTTAACTCGGGTGTCAGATTCTCTTTCATATCCGATGCATTTTGTCAAAAGCTTGTCATGCATATTAGTAGTTTAGAATATGCTATAGTGGTAGAAATAGAGAATGGTGGCCAAGTAGTCGTTCGTGATGTTTTAAGGAATTGCACCCTTGTTTTTTTTGTTGTCATGTATGACAGGTCATTATAGCGGTAGGGCTCGTCGGGATTGAGTGGGCGAGTGGCCAAGAGCGGTCCTTTTGAAGATTTGTTGACCGACACATATGATTTTAAGGACTTACCATTTTGGAAGAATAGTGAAACCCGACTATAATCTATTTTGATAAACTTAGATTATTAGGTTGTTGACTATTATTCTTCATTCCATTGGGCTTGTATACGTCACACTCTAATTCCTCATTTTAGGGTGATACACTTTAGTTTTAAATGTCATTACAGTATTATTCAGGTTTTAATTGACCCTATGATAAGGTGTACAAGTTTACTCTAGTTATAAACGTCATATTGCCGAATTTTTGAATTTAAATTGACCCTACATTTTAGGATGTTATATTTTAGGGGAGTTAAAGTGGTTTGAGATAAAGATTAAAAGTTAATAAATAACATTAAGTGTAGTACATAAAGCTTTAATGGTTGTTTTTAAAATATCTTAAGTAATT
This sequence comes from Arctium minus, assembly GCA_954870635.1. NCBI lineage: Eukaryota > Viridiplantae > Streptophyta > Magnoliopsida > Asterales > Asteraceae > Arctium > Arctium minus. Next base: position 10,996,534 of record OX941085.1, read on the forward strand.
ATCATTACATAACAGTACATTAAGTTTTAGCAATTGTTTTTAAAAGTTTTTTATAAATATTTTATAATTCAGTAGAGATAAACGAGTATGAATACAATTTCATAAGTAAATGAGAAAAAGAAAAAAACACCTTACCGTAATATAAAAATTATTCCGTACTTATTAAGTTACTAGAAGCGTACTCGTGTAATACAGCGAGATGCATCACGATTTTAATGCTTTATTTTATTTTTTTGTCGATTTATTTTTCTTATCATAATAAGACACAAATTAGGCAAAATGACTAAAATGGTCCATGATTTAATGGAGTTAACGGATGCGTTAGTCAGAGGGACCATGACCAAAATAAATTGAATACCACATGGACCAAATCCACAATAAACATATTATAGGAACCGTAGTCAAAAAAAGTAACAAAGCACGAGGACCAAATCCACAATTCACTCTAATTTGTATTTAAGAGTTTTTTATCCGTGTTTTATAATATAATATAGATATAGATAAGGCTTTTATAAAAAAAAACTCTTAAAAATAATTAGTAAAGCTTATTTTGATGTTTATTTTATAAAAAAAACATTATATTATTAAACCTAAAATAAATTACATTATTATTAAACTATCGAATAAATTCTTAAAAACAAACTTTTATGCATTAAATACAGTTTATTGATACATATTATTTAAAATTCAAGATTACAAGTTATGATGCATTAGTACAAATTTTTAAAGTTATATGTTTGAATTCATAACTAACTGATAAACATAATCAAAACAGGATAAACATCTCAATTTAAATATAAATAATTTAAAATATATAAGATAATCATTAAATTCTAACAAAATACTTACATTTTTTATATAAAAACATTATATTATTAAGTCTGAATTAAACAAATTTATAAAAAAAAATCATTATCATTTTCTCAAAACCATCCAAAATCGTACTGTAAATTGATAAAAAACAAAAAATAGAAGGAAACATTAAAATCGTGATGTATCTCGCTGCATTACGTGAATACGTTTCTAGTTTTAAGATAATCGTTACAAAAATTTAAAATTTAAAAGCTTACTTGGCTGGCTTTGGGTTAGAGTCTCCCTACTCTGCATCAACCATCTTTCAAATATATATGTATATATATGATATGTTATGTTATATAATACATTTTGAATCAGAAATCTTTAAATAATAATAGATGGTGAAATATGAGGATAATCCTTGAAAATGAATTGTCTATATTTTTTTTAATCGTGGGTGTTCAGGCCAGTCTGCACCGCAACTTGACTAATCTCAAGGCCTCGAAAAACAACCAAGAAAATCTTTGGCCTTGCACGACTCGAACCAAAAACATTATGAAATTTTAAATTAAGTAATTGGTTTTAATTAGTTGTATTTTGTGCTTAAAATGTTGTAATTAAGAGTTTTTTATGTCTCTTTTATAATATAGTATAGATAAGGGTATAATGGTATTTTTAACTTAATTAACGTTTAATATAAAATAATTGATAAACAACATATTTCAGTCAATAATTATTTCGATCATACCTCTTATTGTTTGTAATCATTTGGATGCGCATAAGTTAACTTATTGATAAACTATTTTGAGTAACTTATAATGAATTTTTTGACATTTTTTTTTTAATTATAACTCTGATCAATATTAATTATTATTATTAATAAATATTACCTATTAATTATTCATAAAAATAATTTGTAGTAGCTAAAAATTATTAACTAATTTTAATTATACAATAGATGCTAATAATTATTATTAGTTATTTATAAATATTATTAGCGATATTAATTATTTTTTAATTATTATTCAATATATTTAGATATCACAGATAAATATAATAATTCTATAAACTATATATAGAGAGAGATGTGGGTTCAAACGAGAATGAAAGTTATTTAAAAGAATAGCTCTCAATCAATCATTTTTTATGATAATATTGAAAATAATATTTTCCATAATTTAGATTAAAAGGGTATTAAGGTCATATCATATATGATATGAATTAATTTATGATAACATTGACTTCCTAAAAACTAAGGGATAACAATAAATCATTTAAATCACAATAGTATTTATCATTTTTCTTTATTCAAGCAAATCGGTTAATCCATTTCGGTAATTAATCTGATTTTGTTTGTTTCTTTAAGCAAATCCTGAATGTGCAACCCAAAATCACAGATGATTATATGATAAATACGTTGGACAACTTGTTTAGATATAATATGCAACACAAAATCACATATGATTATATTGTAAAGAAATTGGACATGTTGTTTAAATGTAATATGCATCACTAAATCACATGTGATTATACTTAATACTAATTAGATAGATTTTTATATTTGATATATTTCACAAAATCATATGTGATTTTATGATAAGTAGTTTGGATAAAATGATGTTATTAGTTTGCAACCCTAAATCACATGTGATTGGAATACAAATGAATTAAACAAAATGCTTGTCTATTATACTTAACGCCAAAATCATATGTGATTTTATGAATTAACACCAAAATTTGTATTAGGGTTTCAAAAAAACCAGGAGTGGGTTTTAAAAAATTGGGGATTGTCTAATTTATTTGATTGAGATTGAATGAGAATTAAAGAAAATCTGGTGATATTCTAAAAATAATCAATAACATAATTTGACATATTTCCCATTTTTACCTTATTTTTTGATATTATTATTATTTTAATTATCTATACTATATTATAAAACAGGGATAAAAAACTCTTAAATACAAATTATTAGTTACAAGGTACCATTATTTTATGCAAGATTTTAAAAATCTCTTAATTTACAAGTATCAAAGCACAAGATACATATTACTACTGCAGACTTCTAACACCCACCAATTTTGTATGTGCAGGGTCTTCCTTTTATGCAGACATTTTCATGTATCACTATTAATTAATATATTATATTACTATAAATGTGTTTGGTTATTTTTTGTAGATGTCATTAAAATATATAAGATAATCATTGAATTATAACAAAATACTTAATTTTTTATATAAAAAACATTATATCATTAAGCCTAAATTAAACAAATTTATAAAAAAAAACATTATCACTTTCTCAAAATCATCCAAAATCGTACTGTAAATCGACAAAAAACAAAAAATAAAATGAAACATTAAAATCGTGATATATCTCGCTGCATTGCGCGAGTACGCTTCTAGTTATTAACAATAATTGGTTGAGAGTTATTCTTTTATTCTTTTAAACAATTGTCATTCTCGTATGATCCTCCATATATATATATATATATATATATATATATATAGAGAGAGAGAGAGAGAGAGGGGAAAATTCAAATGAAAACTCATTTTTCATTGTGCACGTGAGGACAAATCTCAGTCACTCGATCTATTTTGATTCAACAACTCATATTAAATAGATTTTTAGTGTAACACCCCGAATTTCGTTATGTAATATTGGTATTCTAGTGTTAACTCTTGTCGTTATCACCGTAATTAGTTTATCGTTCGAATTTATGTTGTTCGGTGAAGTTGGAGCCTTCCAGTGAGTTCTGCGACTTGCTCGCGACTTATAATCGCGGCATTAGTCGCGAAAGCCTCTGTTGGTTTTAGGGTTTGAAGACACGGGCGAGTTATGCCGCGAGTTGAGGTCGCGACATAACCCGCGAAAGTCACTGACCGACTTAAGTGGCTTCAGCCACAAATATCTCATTTGGGGTTTTCATCACTTTTTCTCAAACTCTCTCATCCTCTCTCTAGATGTTTCTCTCTCTCTCTCTCTCTAGAGTTTGGTGATTATTATCTAGCTTTCGATCCGAGGTTTCGGTGTAGAAAGTTTCGTCTTGTCAAGAGGGTTGATATCTGGTTCTTCGGGTTTTCGTATAAACCTATTGGGTGAGTTCCTACTATCATTTTAAACTTTATACATATCAAAAGTTACCTTTTTGAACTCCTAAATATCTCAATTGTTTCAGATTTAAGTTTTCTACATATTTGATATAACTTGAGTTTTGGGAGATTTTAGGGTTCCCGATCATTGTGCTTACTAAAATAATGGATCTCATCTTATTGAAATAAAATGATGTTTTACTTGCACATTATGTGGATATGTGAAAAGAATGTTTAAGAACTCATTTTTAATGATTTTCATTCTTACCAGAAGTTGAACTGGAAATGACATTTTGTTTATAAAATGTGTTTATACCATATGTTTATTTATGGTTGGTCACGTATGTTGTTGTGACGAGTTTGTACCATTACTAGTGGATCCCTAGGTTTTGAGTCGACTGATATTATTTGGAGTTTACCAAGTAAAATAAATATAGAGCTACATGTGCATTAAATTGTGAGGCTCTGGCCGTTAACAAATATAGAGCTACATGTGCATTAAATTGTGAGGCTCTGGCCGTTAACAAATATAGAGCTACATGTGCATTAAATTGTGAGGCTCTGGCCGTTAACGAATATAGAACTACATGTGCATTAAATTGTGAGGTTCTGGCCGTTAATAAATTATGGAACTACATGTGCATTAAATTGTGAGGTTCCATAAGCTAATCAAAACGAAGAACTACATGTACATTAAATTGTGAGGTTCTGGAAAGAAGGTTTGTGACCTTATTTTAATGGATTTTATTTCTAACATCAGTTAACTTGGAAATGCTTGTTTGAAAGGTTTCCTTTTTGGATGCAAATGTTATATCCCTTGAAATTTATAAACTGTATGTTCTCACTAGGCTTTTTAAGCCTAACACTTTTTCTCAAATAATATGTATATCAGGTTCTTGTTAGCGGTGGGTTGCCAAGGGCTTGAGTGTCGGGGTTTGACCTCGAGGGTTTTTGAGATGATCAGTATTGGATTGTTGGGCATTTGTTAAGTCCCATATTTTTGGATGATTCGGGATTCACAACTGATGTAATCTAGATAGTATACGTTTAGATTATTTGTTGTTAGAATCCTTATCCGTATCCTGACTTTTGTAAAGGTTAAGTACAGTTCTCCTTTTTGGGAGGTTTATACCTATTGTTGATGCTTAATTGTTTAGTTTCCGCAGTTTTAAATTTACCCTGAAATTTAGGGTGTTACATTTAGTTTTAAAATGTTTAGGGGTAAAAATGGAAGAAAATTTAAACACACGCCTACCATATTTGACTTTTTATTTTCTTTTTTAATTAAAAACTTTTTACCTAATTAAAGTTTAAAATAAATTATCTTAAAAATTACTAATATTTTAATCAAACAAATTAATAAAAAAAACGAGAATCTCGTGCTCTTCGATATGACATCCATCTCGATATAGTTTTTTTTGTCGTTTTAACCTTTTTTACCTGAAATGCTATATATGTGTTATATTCATTATGAATATTTATGTACGTTCAAGTTTGTACAACGCCTCGACACCGTAAGTATGTAACTCGACATCACCTTCTTCAACACTTTCTTCAACGTCGTAAGGCATCACATTTATTCAGCACCGTAACCCAACACCCATCAAGATGAACCGATAACATATCGAGTAATTCTATTGTGAATCGGGAAACAAAAGAGAGCACGTCACGTCTCCACATATTCACAGGTCATTCATGTGATACTTGTCATGAATAATGTATCATTCAAAATAAATAATACAACATTCAGGGTGGATAATTCACGATTCATGAATTTGTGTATTATTCGTCATGAATGTTGTGTAATTCATTCTGAATACTATATTATTCATCATGAATAATGAATAGATGTTCACATTTGTTATTCATACTGAATGTGTGACATCCGGGGATGCGCATACATACTCATAATGAATTAAACCAAATTTCGGTTGTGAATTGGTAAACAAAAAAGAGTGCGCCATGTGTCTACACCTTCACGGGTCATTCATATATTATTCATCATGAATAATGTATCATTCAGGATGAATAATATAACATTCAGAGTGAATAATACATGAATCATGGATTCGTGTATTATTCATCAAGAATAGTGAATGAACGTTCACCTTTGTTATTCATACTGAATGTGGACACCCGAGGATGTGCATGCATATTCATAATGAATATAGTACATGTTGGGTCATCTGAAGATTTGAAGATGACCTCCTGATCTTCCATCTTATATCATCCTACTTAGAATATGTTTGAGGTTCTTTTAGCAGTTTGGTTTCTATACAAATGTTCGGTGAAGTCGAAGATCAGCCGAAGAAGACAAAAAGGAGTATATCTCTCAAAGCGGATTGAAGATAGTCTCCTCAGCCTAAAGCCAAGCATGCCTAAGTGATCAACACCATCGGCCAGGATGGTGTCAATCACATATCTTCAGGAGTATGAAGGTGTTCTCACATCTTCAGGAGCCGAAGATCTCTCAAGTCTTCGGCAGTCGATGATCTCTCCTTAGAAGCTGAAGATGTTCTCACATTTTCAGGAGCCGAAGATGCCTGAAGATTTCTTTCAAACACATTATACTTTTCTGACAAAGTATATATGTGATATCTTGCATTGACGTGGACCTCATCCCAAGATCATAAAAACTAAGTTTGTCTCTTACACTCTTTTAAGGAAAGGTCCACACCATCCCTGCAGGTCAACACTTCAAGACAAAGTCACTCCAAGACAAAAGGTACATCATGTACCATGCAGAAGACCTGTGTCCATCCCTTGCTCAACAGGTGTCTCATGCATTAAATGCATGAGGCACTATAAATATGATGGATGTTTCAACATGCAAGATCACCCAGCTCTACTGCCTTCAAGTTCTCTAAGTGCCTGGCAACTTTCTATCTACGAAGATCTTATTGTTTTCTAAGTGTTTTACAATTGTTCTTCATTCTCTATGTGTAAGATTATTTGAACATATCTCATATGTTCTCTTCCGCAACAATCAAAGTTTTCTATGTGTAATTCTTGATTTCAAATCAATAAGAATTAAATTAAGTGAAAAACTGTGTGTATTGTATTCAACCCCCTATTCTACAATACTTGTCTTATTTACTTACTGCTATTTGGGACCAACAAGTGGTATCAGAGCGGTTTAGTTTAACTCAATAAACTAGATCCGCAATGGCAGCCTCTTCTTCTTCTTCTTTGAACAATGTTTCTTCTCAAAACACCACTGCTGTTTCATACGACAATGGCTCTATAGCCAAACCACCAAAGTTTAACCCCAATAACTTCTTCTTGTGGAAAAGTCGTATGATACTCTTTTTAGAAGGAGTTGACAGCAAATATCCAACTATTTTACATGAAGGTCCTTTTATTCCTAGAGTTTGGGACCGTTATAATGCAGACAAGGCAAAAGCTGATGAGGACTCTTCTGAGGAAGAAAGAACTCCAGCTACTAGGAGATACATTGTAAAGGACCCCAGTAAATACAATGATGAAGACAGACGTCTTATAGCTCTTGATACTAAAGTCAGAGCCATCATTGCCCTCTCTCTGCCTGATGAGGTCTACCATTCTCTTGTTAACCTTTCTACTATAAAAGAAATGGGTCCACTCTGTGTGTTCTTTATGAAGGTACGTCTGAGGTGAAAAAGAGCAAAAAGATTGCTCTTGTAAGAAAGTATGAACTCTTCTCTCATGAGAAGGGTGAGTCTCTCTCAGACTACTACAATCGCTTTAACAGTCTTCTCAACGATCTTAAACTTGTGGGTCGCATCTATGATAATGAGGAAGTCTTGTGCAAGTTCATGGACTGTCTTCCTGAGTTTTGGGAAAACATTTGTACTTGCATCAAGTCTACCAAGGATCTTGATTCCATGCCTCTCACTGCCTTGTATGGCACTCTCTTCAACTACGAGCAGACTAAACTGCTTAGGAAGTCATCACAAAAGATATTAAAAGCTCTTCTCTAGCTTTTGTTAGTGATTCTTCCAAAAACTCTGTGTGTGTTCCTAGAATCACCTATCCCTCATATTCTGATAATAATAGTCAAGAGGATCCCAATGATCCTTCAGAAGCCTATCTTAGTGAGGCTGATGACGAAGGTGAGGAAATTTCCAGTAACTCTCGCTTCTCTTCGAGAAAATCCAAGTTTTCAAGAAAATCCACTTCTACTTTTTCTAAAACCACTCCCTCTGACAAATCAAATAAGGAATGTTACAGGTGTGGGAGGAAGGGACACTTTGTTTCTGAGTGCAGAAGCAGGTCTTCTGATAAATCCAGACAACCCTCCTCTAACCGTACCTCCTCTAGATTTGTCAGAACCAAGTCTAATTCTAATCAACCTTCTTTCCAAAAGACAAATATGTCTGTCTCCTCAAAGTCTGTCCGGGCTGAGAAATACAAGGCAAAATATAAGAGAGAGAAGGAAAGAAATGAAATATTGCTTAAAAAGGGAAAAAGTCAAATGACTGAAACCCATGATTGGGCAGATGAACCCACTTCTGAAAGTGACAAAGAAATGGTCAACCTTTGCTTCATGGCTAGAATAGATGATGTTGATAAACAATGAAGCTCAATCCTTCTCTATGGCCCTTGTGTCTGCTGAGTGCTCTACCTCATCTACCTAGGTACATCTCTCTTCTCATCTCTCTCTTTCGGCCTCTTAAACCCTCCAAAGAACAAACCTCCCTTATACCTCCCTTCCCTTTTACCCTCCAAAGAACAAACCTCCCTTATACCTCCCTTCCCTTTCTTCGACCCTCACCTCACCTTCGGCCCTCAACCTCTCTCACTATCTTCGACCCCTCTCTCTCACTCTTCAAAAGCCTACCGAGTCCACCATCTTCGGAGAAACTGCATCTACTCATGTGAAGTTTGATGATCTTAAGTCATCATCTCTCATGAGATGATGATTGGTGGATATCATCATGTGTTGGTGAAGATTCTCATAATCCTTCATCTAACTCAAATCCATATTTTCTTCTCAAGGCACATCTCATCATAATGGTGAACTACCTATCTTCTCATCTCCAATCCGTAATCTTCAGATAGTCTTCTATGAAGATCAAGATCTCTCCTTTCTCCCATCATTACATTTCACACCTACCAATCTCATTTCTCATCATATCACCTCTCCTTCCTCCATCATCCATATTTGATATCTCATTCTCGTCTCAACCTCAAACTTCACCACAAATCAATCCCACTTTCTCAACCATACATTCCTTCTTCACCTATTCATGTCTATCTTCCATCTATCTCTTTCAAAGATGTTCCATCCAACTCTCACCTACAACATTCCTCTCTTCCTTATCTACCGAACTTAAAAAAAAAAAAAAAACCCTTCGGTGGTACTGTTCATCGGCTACCGAAGATTTTAAAAAAAAAAATTCGGTTACTGTTCATCGGCCGAACTTAAAAAAAAAAAAAAAAAAACCTTCGGTGGTACTGTTCATCGGCTACCGAACATTTAAAAAAAAATCGGTTACTCTTCATCGGCCGAACTTTAAAAATAAAAAAAAAACCTTCGATGGTACTGTTCATCGGCTACCGAACATTTAAAAAAAATTTGGAGACTGCTCTTCGGCTGCTATCTGTTTTAAAAAAAAAAAAAATTGGGACTACTCTTCGGCTTGGCAACTGTTTCAAGAATAATAATAATATTAGTAATAATAAAATTTAATTTTCTTTTTCTTTTGTTTTTGCAGCCGAAGTTTTCTAAAATATATATATATATATATATTAATTATTTTCCAGCCGCCATTTTTGACTGTTTTGAAATAAAAAAAATAATTTTTTATTAATTTTTTTGTTTATGCCGATGGTGTTGAGTGTTGACTCTCTCTCTCGGCCCTCTCTCTCTAACCGACCACACCTCCTTTCTCTCATTTTAAGACTACCCTTCCTTTTCCTTTTAGCACTTTTATATCTATCCTACCCTCTTTAATTTTTTTAAACCCACTTCCTTTCTCTCATCTTACTCTCAATCTGACTCACCCTTCACACCCTCTCATCTTACCCTATCTCTCTCTCTCTCTCTCTCTCAATCCTCCACCGACCCGTTTCGATGGGTTTGGATTTATTAAAAAAAAAATCATTTTCTTTCTAGTCGTTAAGATATAAAAAAAAATTATTAATTTTTTTTTCTTTTCCCTTCCCCTCTTTCGGTGGCTCTCTCTCCTTCCTCACCTCTCTTTCGGTGTCTCTCTCTAGCCCCCCTCTTTCGGCTCTCTCTCTCCTCCCTTCCCTCTCCCACCGAAACCCCCCTCCCCTCCTCTCTTTCGGCTCTCTCTCTCTCACTACCCTCTCTAGCTGAAGAACCCTCTCTCTCCCTCACCCTCCCCGCTTCGGCCCCCCCTCCTCCCTCCTTCGCCCCCCTCTCCTCCCTCCTTCGGCTCTCTCTCTCCTCCCTTCCCTCTCCCACCGAAACCTCCCCTCCCCTCCCTTCCCTTTCGGTTTTCCCTCTCTCTCTCCCCACCCCCTAGCCGAACACCCCTCCCTCCAACCGAAAACCTCCCTAGCCGATCTCTCTTCTCTCTCCCCTCTTCTCGCCGACCTCTCCCCACCGAATCCCCTCTCTCTCCCTTTCCCCACCGAACCCCCCTTTCTCCCTCTCTCTCTCCTTCTCCTTTCGGTTCTTCCCTTTCCTCACTAAGCCGAACCCAACACCTCCTTCTACCCTTATTCCTTCGGCCCTCCAACCCTAAGCCGAACTACTCTCATTCCTTAATCCTTCCCATTTTCGGCCCCCCTCCACCGAATACAACCCAAACAACATTTTTGTTCTCACCCACCGAAAACACCAAAACCCAACCCCCTTCTTTTTTTTTCGGCTTCCTCACCCCCCCCATTCGGCCGACCCCCCCCCCCCCAACCTCATTTTTAACCTCTCTTTTCTTTCCTTCTTTCCCTAGACTTCCCCCTACTCACCCATCCCATCCCTTCCTTTTTCCACCTACTCCCAAATATTCCACACCTCCCTCCATTCCCTCTCCTTACACACCTCCCTCCCATTTCTTCTCCTAATTTATTTACCCATCCTTATTTTTTTTACCCACTTCCATTACATCAACTCTCATCTCTCACCTCTCTCCTCTCTCCTCTCTCCTCTCTTCCCATATTTCTTCCCTTTTTCCCCCATTATCTCTTCCCTTTTTTTTTCTTTCCCCAAAAAAAAAACAGAAAAGAGCCCCCCCCAAAAAAAAAAAAATTTTTGGGCCACTGAATTTATGAGTTCTTCGTGTCTTGTAATTTTTTTTGTGTGTCAGTACCATTTTTTTTTCTATGTGTTGGTGTCATCATCAAAAAGGGGGAGAAATATTGTTGGTTCTCTGGTTGATTTGGTGATGACTCTCCTACCAACACTTAGAAAGTCAAGAAGACCTCTCTCAACAAGGGCTCTCTATCCACCAATCAAGCTCTCAACCCAGGTATGTTTTTCTTCATAAACTCTCCCGATCTACAATGGGGTAATACTAAGGACACTCCAGTGTCCAAAGGTCCCTCAACTGTAGTGGACCCTTCTTCCCCTTTCTTCAATGACGTCGGCTAGCACTAAATCCTCAACTGCTACTGGCACCGCCGCACTTGCCCAAATGGCCATACCACCGAAAGAACCTTCGGCGGTTACCCAGGTCACACCCCATATCTCAAAGCGGCGACACTCAACCTCTTCCCCTCCCTCTCCTCTCAAGAGGCTAAGGAAGGTTTCAAGGGCCAAGCCACAAACTCCACCCACCGATTCTCCACAATCGGCAGGTGTTGAAATTTTCCCATCTGGGCCCGGGGACTCTGCTAAACCACCCAAAGCCACCTCCTTTGTATCCTCACAAAAGGACACAATTGTAAAATTGGGGACCCCTATTATTCCCTCATCAACCTTTTCCTTGGTTGATAAGGATGACTTGGACTCCTTCCCTATCCAAGGTGCCTCTTCTCCACCTCACAGCCTATCACCCAGGATTCTCAGTCCTGATGCTTCTACAAGATCCAAGGATGAATCTGCCCTTCCAGGAGCAGGTTCGGAGGATCCCGAAAATCTTCTGACTTCTTAGTTAAGAGGGAGTATGAGTTGAGGGGGAACATCTTACCACTCAAGCTTAAACTCTACTGAAACTAATTTTGCAATGGACTATGTGATCAAAGCCACCTGACATTAGTTGAGGGGGAGTATGAATTGAGGGGGAGCAACCAACCACTCAAGTTCAAACAATCCCGGCTACTGTCTTCTGTATCTTTGTATATATTTTTTCTTTCTCATTCTTTATTCATTGTATTCATTTATTCGTATGTATAGTTATACTTTTCATTCTCTTGTAAATGTCAGTATACCAACAAAAAAATGGTCTATGTGAAAAGAACCCAAAAAGAGTAAAAATGGGTCAAAATGAATTTATTCAGTACACTCTTTGTTCTATTCTTTAGTATGGATGTCATCCTCAAATAGGGGAAGATTGTTGGGTCATCTGAAGATTTGAAGATGACCTCCTGATCTTCCATCTTATATCATCCTACTTAGAATATGTTTGAGGTTCTTTTAGCAGCTTGGTTTCTATACAAATGTTCGGTGAAGTCGAAGATCAGCCGAAGAAGACAAAAAGGAGTATATCTCTCAAAGCGGATTGAAGATAGTCTCCTCAGCCTAAAGCCAAGCATGCCCAAGTGATCAACACCATCGGCCAGGATGGTGTCAATCACATATCTTCAGGAGTATGAAGGTGTTCTCACATCTTCAGGAGCCGAAGATCTCTCAAGTCTTCGGCAGCCGATGATCTCTCCTTAGAAGCTGAAGATGTTCTCACATTTTCAGGAGCCGAAGATGCCTGGAGATTTCTTTCAAACACATTATACTTTTCTGACAAAGTATATATGTGATATCTTGCATTGACGTGGACCTCATCCCAAGATCAGAAAAAGTAAGTTTGTCTCTTACACTCTTTTAAGGAAAGGTCCACACCATCCCTGCAGGTCAACACTTCAAGACAAAGTCACTCCAAGACAAAAGGTACATCATGTACCATGCAGAAGACCTGTGTCCATCCCTTGCTCAACAGGTGTCTCATGCATTAAATGCATGAGGCACTATAAATATGATGGATTAACCTATTATGTATTAACCTATTATGTATTAACCATTTATTAGTTTTCTAAGTTTTGATCAATGGTTAAGATATGTCCTCATGTGCACAATGAAATATGAGTTTTCATTTGAACCCACCCCTATATATATATATATATTTGCTAACCACGGCATTGATACTAACCGTGCTAACCGATTTTCAACCAATCAAAATCATTCTAGAGTTTATGTCCTCAAAGGGTAATATGGGTATTTCATAATCACGCCTATTTAATGTATTTCCATATTTCAAATAGTTTTAATATGGTAGTTATCTAAATATTAAATATAATATTTAATATTTAATGTATTTTCATATTTAATATATTTTCATATTTCAATGAGTTATTAATATGGTAGTTATCTAAATTTTAAATATAATATTTAATATTTAATGTATTTCCATATTTCGAGTGTGCATATATGCATATCTAGATGTCAATGTATATCTCAACCAATGCATAATAGATCAGCTGATATGCACATATACAACATGGACACATTCACAATACTCAATGTGTATATATGCATATTAGATACCAGTGTGCATATATGCATATGCTCAATGTGCACATATGCATATACTCAATATGCACATATGCATATTAGATATCAGTATGCACATATGCATATAATATTTCAGCAAACATATACATATATGCACTGTATGCAAGTGTGCACATATGCACTATCAAATATATCATTAGGTGAGTAGAACAATTTCTTGAAATCGTTTTCTCCAAACCGATTTCATCAGATCGAAAACAACAGATTTATTGAATCATCAAAAACTATGGTGAAATTAACATTATTAGCATATCATCAATCATCAAAAAGATGTCATTTACATACAAAAACCCTCTTTATGCATCTAACCTTTTATGCACCAAAAACTAATAAAAAACAAGTAATTTTTTCACAAAAAAAATTGAACGAATAAAAAACTACAACTAATACTAGCTATCGAGAGTCACCGGAAATGCCTTGTCGCCGCCGCCACCGTCTCGTTCTCGACATCAAGACTCTCTATTTTACTCACGGTGGGATTGAACTGAAACGGGATATCCAACTTCTCGGCCTCTTCAATCAATACACGTGCCATTTGGTCCAAGACCTCTTTCTGTTGATGAACACCCGTAATCCTCAAATGTGGAGGGCCTTCGGGACGTGCACTAAAATCACGAAAGAGTGCACGCCACTGAGTAGGCTCGTCAGCATTTAGATCGACCACGTGAACAATCTTCTCCCCTTCCATCGCTTTGATTATCACTTGATTAGCAATCACAAACGTTATTTTCAAGTACGGAAAGTACTGAAGAACATCTTCCGAACCAAAATGTTCTCCGAAGCAAACGAAATCTTAGTGGAATTTAAAGCCTTGTAAAGCCCAGGACATGGCTTGAGGATTTGATTCGATCACCAAAATCTTTTTTTTTTCTTTTCAAAAATTGGGGATTGTTTAATATCGCAAACTATAATTCAAACTCTAAGAACAAGTGAAATCAGATTTGATTGTATTTGAATTGTACCAATCTAAGTAAAATGTGATGAACAAATAGGATTTTGGTGATTCAAAATCAACAAGTAAATTGAAGAAAAAAAGCAGAGAAAGGAGAAGTACCAGGGGCAATTTTTGTGGAGAACACCTTGCCAAGCAATCCAAACAACACAAGTTCAGTATAATGTTTTCAAATCATCAAAAACCCATTTCGAAACCCATGAATATACCCTAAATTCAATTGTTGAGACTAGAGAGAGAAAGGGAGTGAGGAGCAGATGGGAGTTGAATTAAAAGCTGAAATAATCAAAAGAAGATCAATTCCTTACTGCGTTTTTAAATTCATCAAAAATCCAGATCAAATCTCACGATAACTCTCACAATTGGAATCGTTTTCAAATGAATTTGGGGGTTCTAGAAAGAGAGCGAATGAGGAACAATTTGGGGGTAGCGATTTTGGGGGATCAAATCCCTAATTATTTGGGGGTTTGATTTGGCAGGCGAATGTTTCCAAATTAAAATAAATTGTTTTTTGACCAAAATACCCCTGTGCATACATGCATTTTATTTTTATGAACTGTTTTTTATATTTTATTTTAATAGAAAATCAATTTATTGTGGACCATTGATCTCATTAATCTACGATTGAGATTGGTTAGCACGGTTAGCATCAATGTCGTGGTTGGCAAATGAATGGGCCTCTCTCTATATATATAGCCTTAGGTTCATTCGAGAATGGTAAATATATGAGAAATAGATAAGTAATCATAGTCATTCGTACGGTCAAGATTTGGTTTTGACTGGTCAAATAGTTCGGCTTTGACTAGTTAAAAGTTACGTCTTTGACTAGTCAAAAGTTGGGGCTATTCCAAAAATAGAAATGACACTTTTGTAATTTTTACAAAATACACGAGTTGTATTCATATATGAACCTGTATAGTTCATATATTAACTATATGTTTACATGTGAATCAATGTAATTCACATCTGAACTTTTTTAACTGATTCATATATGAACCTTTATGATTCATATGTAACACCCCAAGTTTTGGTGTGGAATATCCCTTTCATGTATTGTTACATAAATTAACGGAGGAACATAGTGCATGTGTATGTTATTGAGTTATGGACTAATGGACAACTTCTTGCGTCGTTATCTGATTGGTTGGTATTGAAAAAAGAGTTTTTTCCGAACAACTCACACACCAGGCGACATTGCCCGGCGACTATGACATGTGTCAAGGTCGCAGGGCATAGTCGCGAGGGGTGTACCGCGAGGACCTGAACGTGGGCGACATTGCCCCGCGACTTTGACATGGGCATAGTCGCCGTGTCATAGTCGTCGACGGGCTGTTTGGGTATAAAGAGCATAAGTCGCGATTTCAGTCATTTTATCTACTATATAGGGTTTGGGGCACGATTCTCTCTTCTGATCTCGGTAAGCATTCTGCCTCTAGACTCATCTCCTCACTTATGGTGATTCGTAGTCATTAATGGTGATCCTTAACACATTTAGGAAGTGTTGTTGGTGAGCTCTCAAGTGATATTGCATTTCCTCGATTTCTAGAGTTGGTTTCTTTCTTAAGGAAACTACCAAGGTGAGTTCATTCACTTTTACTAAACCTTATACATGTCAAATGTGAGTTTTAAATGCCTAAGTATCTCCTTTTTCGTATACTTAAAGTATGGGTCTTGTACCAAAACCAATTTTTGGAGATTTTAGGGTTTATGGTAATTTTCATGAAATATGGTTTTTATGAACTTGTTGATGCTACTAGTAATCTACCTTGCTTGGGAAAATGTATTTTAAACACTGGCTTTGTGTATGTATCACTCATGGATTTCACAATGGTACTATTGTGGTTAACTACTGATAAGTTTGTATACGAGAAATTACAATGTTTTAAAAGTGGTAATTGTAGAAGATGTTTATGTTTTCAACCTGTGTCGGTTTGGGGTACGGTCAGTTCACCGGGAGGATCGCCCTCCCAATTCGAAGTTTTTTCCTGGAAGTTTCAACCTTACCAACGATCATTTGGTAGAGAATGGGAACTATAATTAGGGAAAATAATTATTTATGTTCTTTATGCATATTAACACTTGTTGAAGTATTCGTTGGACAATGTGAGCATTATTTGATTTAAGTGATGCATTTGGGAGTCATAACCCCGTACTTGGTTATTATTGTTCTGGCGTTGGGACGACTAGTTTTCCACGTCGAGGCACGTTAGGTACCGGGTGCGGTATAAGTCCTTCGTGCTCAAGTATTACGATATTGGGTGAGGAGCTCGACATAGGAACCCGACGGGGTTGAACTCGAGTATCCGTGGGTGTACGTTTAAAGCCACTGAGCCTGACATCCCTTGCGTATACTTTATGTGTTTATTGGCTTTACTGACCCATCGAATGACTTACTTTTGTGTTTCGTCATTCGGGTTAGTAGGCGGGTCTCCCCCGTTAATCCAAGAGGTATTTGTGATATTTCAAAGAGCATCATTTTTATTATTACCGTTATTGTTGTTGTACAGAAAGAAACCTTTTACTCATTTATATATTCATTTCTTAAACTGCAAATGTTTGATCTCATTAGGCTTTAGCCTAACACTTTTTCTTAAAATGATATGTATAACAGGTTAGGTTTCCGGTGGGGTACGTCGGGACTGAGCGGATAGCTTTGGGGTCAAGAGCGGTCTTTTTGGGAGATGTATAGACCGGCGTTTTTGAATAGGGAACATACCTTTTGGAAGAATAGCAACACCCGATACTAATCTTTCTTATTTAAGTTAGATTATTAGGTTGTTAGTGTATTCTTCATCTGTTTGATTGTAATGTCTATAACTTTGACTCCCCGTTCTATCGGGATGATACTTTGGGATTGTTTATAGCAGGTTTTATACTCAGGTTTTTATCTATTTATAGCCGTCATATTGTAGAAATTCGGAATTTTTATTCCGCTAATTTTTAGAGTGTTACATCATATATGAACCAATTAACTGATTCGCATATGAACTAATTAACTGTAAGTTCATATATGAACCAATTGAGCTAATTAACAGATTCATATATGAACTAATTAATTGATTCTCATTTGAACTAATTAAATGATTCACATATGAACGTATAGTTCATATGTGAATCATATAGGTTCATATATGAACTCATCTCGCGTATTTTACGAAACTACCCTTTACCTTTTATAGACCATGCAAGGAATTATCCGGTGCTTTGTGGTCAAAGTCGCAAATGCTGACCAGATAAATGGCTAAGATTACTTCTCTATTTCTCATACGTTTATCATTTCTCAAATGAACCTCTCTCTCCACACACACACACACACACACACACACATATATATATATAGGGGTTGTTTTATTTGCAACCCTTAAAAAGGTTGCAAACCTTGCATGTAACACCCATATTTCGCCTTGATAAGTGTTACATAATCTAAAACAATTCTACAAAATACTCCAAAATACTCCAAAATAACGGCTAAATTAAAACCGTTTACAGCGGAAGACTTGAAAATAATAAATATATAACTTAAATGTTAATTCGTCCCATATCGGATTGCGTTACAAATCTATCTACCATAGACACCTGAACATAAATATTGGACTTAAATGGGCTAGACGAGTCTTTATACGTGTCTTTCCCTTGTTCAACATGAAACCTTCTGTCCCTGAGATGCATACTATAGTCAACTTATAAAGCTCAGTGAGTTCATGGTTTGCGTGAATAAAAATCATATCACATCATACATATCAACTTGTAAACTCTATATCAAATAATATGCATTTTCTTAAAACATGCAACATTTGAAGAAAAGAGATCTCATAAACTGTCTCCTCGGGTAAGGGTCATTTTGTCACTGGCATTCCTTGGGTTGTCAGACCTACACCTGTCTAGACACCCATTACGGGGTTGTGCCACTTGTCGTGTGACTTACTGGTCAAATGCCCACCCACTAAAACCGATCATAAAACTTTCATATGAAATAGCATGCTAGAGTTATTTGAAAACAACATAAACACATAGCATGCAACTGATCATAAATATCATACATGAAAAATATAATACATCATGTATGAAAACTGAAACATCATGCATACATACACATCACCATATAAATCATATAATGCTGAAAATAAATTTGTACATAGGTATGCATCCCAGTCTAAGTCTCATGAAAACTCACTTGATTGTGTGTAGATAGGCTACTTATAGCTCTTGAATGAAAAACCTACACATTTCATACCACCATATCCAATTAATGACTTATTTTCTTCAAAAGTCAACAAAAGTCAACTACGGCCAACCCGTCTCGACCTAAAGTCAAACTCCAAAACCGGGTCTCTTAATAACTCAAATATCTCCATTTGATCTCATCGTCAAAATATATTTTTGGGTCAAACGAGGTAAAAGTCAACCATTGGTCAACCTCAACTAACTTTAGTCAAAACCCAAGTCTAAAACTTGACGACGTTCTAAAACGTCAAAATAATAACTTTATAACCTTATAAACATATCTCTCCAAATTAAAGCATCCCGAACGTCAAAGTAATCAATTTACAACCTTATGAATTCATCACTGTAAATTAAAGCGTCCCGATAATTATTCGATCTAATTACGACGCTTTAATCCCATTATAAATTATCAAAACAACTTAATAAACCTCCAAGTGTTATGCTTGGTAACGACGTTGAACGTCGGTTTGTCTTTTCAATAACTAAAGCAATTATTTGTTCCGCATTTAAACTTTTCGATAATATTTCACCAAAATACGACGCTTCAAAGTCGTCGTTTAAGTTTAATTAAATAATTCCATAACAACTCATTAGAATATAATTAATTAACATAATCTAAATTTCTAAATTAGATTAATACATTAATTAACTGTAATTTAATTAATATACTAACTAAAGTATAATTTAAATAAATTACTTAAATTCTAAAGTCTTAATTAATCCTCATCAATTAAATAAATTTATTTAATTAAAACACCTCTAACTAAATACCCAATAAAATAAAAAAATTTGGGCTCCATTTAAAAAAACTGATGGGCCGACATTTAAAAAGGAATAGGCCAAACAAATATCAGCCCACCATCATATCTGGACTTAAAGCCATACCCAAGATTCGCACCAGACCTGACCTGTTCCGGGTTTTTGACCCGACGCGGGTGCTGTCGACCGACAGCCACGTTTTCAGGCCGTTTGGCCTCGTTTTTCCACCGTTTTCATTGATTTTTCTTGTAAAAACTCTAGAAAATGATTTTCTTCAACCATAGGAACAAAAATCAACGAAAACCATCAAGTATTGAGTCCCACACGCTCGTTTAAAATTTTGGTTAAAAACCCACTCGAAAATCAGCTTAAAACGCAAAATCGGACACTTTAAACCAAAATCTGAGACATAAGGCTACTAAGGTTCGATAAAGGACTTAAAAATGAAGCTAACCATATAAAAAACTCGAAATTTGGTTGAATATTCTACCTCCAATCGTCGATAAACGGAGCTTTTCGTTTACGAACTTCAACATCCGATTACTCTCTCAAAACTTGATTTTCTTGAACCAAAGTGATCTTCAATCGGTTATCTTTACTTATCTATAATTTTTTTGTATTAATAATTGACAAAACGAGCCAATAGGAAGCTTCAAAGGAGTTGTCGTTTTCACATTTCTGAAAAAAATCAGATTTGATATATTTACAAAACAGGTCCCTCTGCTTTGGACCTGTTGACATCTGACATAGACCCTTAACTTTTAAAAATCACATTCGGCCCCCCTTATATTCAATTGTTTGGCCAACTTTACACTTTTCACCCCTAATATGATATTTTCTTTCCTTTTTAACCCAAATGCATACAAACCCCTATATTCATTTCCCATTTTCATTAAACGACATAATTCGTCACTTTTCACGTTTTCCTTCATATTCTTTTTTTTTATAAAATAAAAACCGATTATATTTTATTTTCCTTCCCTTTTTTTCATATTTATTTATTTACTTCATTTTGGGGTGTCACATTGCAACCCACATCTTAACCGTCGGATTAATGATTGACATGTTTACTTTATAAAGCATTTGGTTTACTTTTCTTAATTACAATCTTTTAAGCCTTATGTACTACCAATTATTGCATGTTTACTTAATTTTCAACTTTACAACCTTTTAAACTTCATGTACAACACCATTACTGCATATAATCCACATCAATCAGCTTCAAATCTCGATTACGCCGTTTCATCCTCCAAGACATCGATTCATAATTTATTTCTTCTCCAAGACACCGTTTCATCCTTCAAGACATCATTTCATCCTCCAAGACAAGAGACAGAAATATGCAGGGCTTCAAATACGTATCAGGCTTCAAATCTCAAATCGATTCCTCATGTACGATTTCTTACCACCGATTTGTTTCTTCAAATACTTCACCATCGATTAAAACCAAAGGTTTGTTTCTTCAAAATTTCACCATCGATTCAAACCATAGGTTTGTTTCTTCAAAATTTCACCATCGATTCAAACCATAGGTTTGTTTCTTCAAAATTTCACCATCGATTTCTTTGGGTTCACAGGTTTGTTTCTTCAGAAAGTTCACCATCAATTTATTTGGGTTTGTTTCTTCAAAATTTCACCATCGATTCAAACCATAGGTTTGTTTCTTCAGGTACGATTTCTTACCATCGATTTGTTTCCTCAAATACTTCACCATCGATTCAAACCAAAGGTTTGTTTCTTCAAAATTTCATCATCGATTCAAACCATAGGTTTGTTTATTCAAAATTTCACCATCGATTTCTTTGGGTTCGCACAGGTTTGTTTCTTCGGAAAGTTCACCATCAATTTCTTTGGGTTTCTCAGGTATGATTTCATCAGTTTCTTTGTTTACTTTCACGGTTTCTTCAGAGGTTTCACCTTTGATTTTTTTTTGTTTCTTCAAAGATTTGGGTTTCTTTGTTTATTAACAAGTATGATTACACCATTGATTTGAGTTATTTGTTTATGTAAGATTTGAGTTTATTTGCTTTTTGCTATCGTCGCCTTTCTTCTCAATTTGCTATGTTCCTCCTGTTTTGCTTTTACACCTTATGGAATGTAAAAGTGAGTTTTTGATTGAACTGAATTTTGTTTATACTTTTTGTTGTTTTGCACTTCCACGTAGTTTTGATTTGAGTGTAGCTTTTGATTGAATTGAATTATGTTTTCTCTAATCTCTCATTGGGTTTGAGGAAACCTAAAGATTTGTTTGTCTTTGTTAATGCCTTATAGTAAAAATTGATGGTGAACTTTGAATGTAAGGCAAACTAGACACCATATGCAAATAAAATTGAATGCACAAGTTTGTTCTCTTTCTTCAGAAAGTTCACCATTTGCAATGCACAAGTTTGTTTTTCTTACTCTTTGAATGTAAGGCATTTTATTATATATATGAAAGTTGCATTGCAGATTTTAAAGTTGTGGATGAAATTTGCCAATCAACAATTTTTTAGTACTGGAGTGTCCTTATAACAACCTTTTGGTTTTGAAACTTGGATTTCGTCAATTTATTGCATTACTTGACCAAGCGTCACTTCATTTCAAATAAAAAATACATTTAGATTATAGGACTTACCAACAAATAAGCAGCATCAGATTTTCTCATTGCATCCCAAACAAGATGTGGGAAAGATCATTTTACTTCTAAACCAAATACTCAAATTACTTTCATAAGACTGTATGGTGATGCTTGCTTTTTGTAGGATGTATTGAAGAAGCTTTGACTTGTAACCCTCTTGTGATTTATTTGCTTTGAGGTATAGTTCTACCTGTAGGTTAAGATTAAAGTTTCAATCAATCATGATGGACGTCCAATTTTTGGAAAACCACCTGAGCACCAGTTTCACCAAAATCCACCAAATCAAGGGAATAACCAAAATCATGACCATGTTGATGATGATACAGAGTCCAATGGTAACAATGAAAATAGGGATGAAGCGCCGAACATAATTAATCTTGCAAATTCCAAAGAGGGAAAGATTATGGACTATGTTATTCTCGATTTTGAGCAATTAAATTCAGGGATAGTTAGGCCCCATATTCAAGCCCTCCATTTTGAGCTAAAACCTATCATGTTCCACATGTTACAAACCAATGGACAATTTGCCGGAATGCCATCGGAGGATCCTCACTCTTATTTAAAATCTTTTATGGAGATCACCAATGCATTCTTGATCCCTGGGATATCTAATGATGCCCTAAGACTCACTTTATTTCCATTTTCTCAAAGGGATCGGGCAAAGTCATGGTTTAATTCATTGGCACCTGGTTCTGTACCATCATGGAACAATATGGCTGAAAAGTTTTTGCGAAAGTATTTTCCACCTACCCGTAATGCTAAGTCCAAAAACGAAATTTGCATGTTTAAACAAATGGACGATGAAGCAATTCCCGATGCATGGGAAAGGTTTAAGGAGTTGTTAAGGAAATGCCCTCACCATGACATTCCCTACTGTATTCAACTCGAGACGTTTTACAATGGGTTAAACCCCATGGCTAAACATATGTTCGATGTGACATCAGGAGGGGCCTTTACAGCTATTACCTATAATGACGGGTATGAAGTTCTTGAAAAGATTTCAACAAACCATGGACATTGGGCTGATCCACGTGCCCAAACGCAAAAGAGGACTACTGGAATTCATGATATAGACGCATACACTGCATTGACAATTCAACTTGCTTCCATGACAAATATGCTAAAAAATATAACTTCTGGTTAAGGAGCACAACCGACAGTAACTACACCTATTCCAACAGTACTCTCGGTACAATTTGTTTGTTGTGGTGGGGAACACTCTTATGAACATTGTCCTCATAATTCTGAATCCATAAACTATGTTCATAATAGATCTGGTCCCTACAACAACTGTAACACCCGGAAATTCGCAAGGTAAGTATTTTGTCTCCCTTAATGCATTAATTACGCTTATGTGAGAATATGTGTCTTTATGTGCATTTTATGATCTTTATTATGTTGAATTATCATATAATTGAATTACCGTTCTTTAATCGTTCCAACCTCGCGCTCGTTATCGTAATTGGTCAAATTTCGGGTTGTTTGGAGTCTGGTGCGATTATGACAGACGACTGTTACATTGTCACTATCGTCGTGTCAAGGTCGCTGACGGTGTACCGCGGGTAGGGCGTGTTCGGCGACTATGACACGCGATTATGACCTGGTCACTATCGCCGTGTCATTGTCGCGGGGCATGTATCGAGAGATTCGGTGGTTCGACGACAATGCCCTGGCGACTATGCCAGTGGCAATGTCGCAGGGCATAGTCGCCCGCGTGGTCCAGTCTGCTGTTTTTAATTGAATTCAACCCCTCATTTCAAGCATTTATCATCAAAAACGGGAGAACTCTCATCTTGGGCGATTTTTGGGTATTCAAAGCATATACACACTTATTGCTAGGGTTTGGGGTTGTTGGGGTGATTCTTGGGTCATCAAGTCTCATCCAAGTGTATTTATTGAAGATCCTCATCAAAGTAATTCCTCTCCTACATTAAGTCGCATCTTCATCATCTAGGGTTTTCATCTTTTCTAGGTTTTGGTATAAAACCTAGATTGTGAGTTTACTAATCTTTGTCAAAGCTAGATACACACCATATACTCTTATTTGTTATTATATTATATCTATGTGTTCAAGTATTTGGGTTTTCTTTGTGGAAATAGTTAGAGATATGGATATTGATGATATGCCATAAAGTATGTTATATGTACCATTATTTGGGGCTTTTCTCATGGATACATAATGTGGATACCTTGTTATGATTAAATGTATGCATGTATGGGTATTATGAAGGTTCTAGTTGGAATACCACTTTGGTGACATATTTACATGCATGATGAATATAATTGTCATTTGGGACTTTTGTTGGACCTCATGAGGATAGGATGGTAACATTGTACCCGTAGTCGGTATGGAAATATGTTGGGTTGAAATATACCTAAGGACCTCCTATATGCAATATGTTGGACGAATCAAGGCAAGTTCACTAGGAGGATGTAGTCTTAGGGCACCACCGGGATGGTATGTGCCTAGACCTCCGCCACTCGGAAAGTTTCCTTTACGGTCTGATCTCCGGGTGTGCCGGGCCTTTGGGGTGTTCTTTGTTAAGGGCATCAAGGTGCATCGACTCTTTGGAGTGGAATTGATTGGTGCTTTGGGTCTCCCCTAATGACTCCTCATATATCGGACACTGGTTAACTGCTGATAAGAATTTATGACTATTCATGCATGCTTATTATTGTTCCACTCACTAGGCTTTTTGGCCTAACACTTGTTTGGTGTCGATGTGTATCTCAGGTTCTAGCGGCGCCGGTCCTAAGCAGGTTTAGTTGTGTTGGGGTGAGAGCTCGGGGATGTGCCCATAGACGCATTATGCTTTTGAGAATGAATAGCTTGGATTTATAGATGACAACCCTTTTGTAATCTATTTTATAGTTGTAGACTTTAGATTAGTTGGTTGTTATTTAATACACGTTAAATTACATTGGTGATTAATCGGGTTTTTTATACATTTCCCCGAATTTTGGGAGGCTCTTGCTATGGAAATTTTAGTATACCTCATGTCCGTTTTTCGAATTTTTGTTATCCCTATTTTTAGGGTGTTACAACAACACTTACAATGCCAGTTGAAAACAACACCCAAACTTTTCTTGGAATAGTCCATGTTTAAATCCACCAACACAAAAACAACAAGGAATTTCAAATTTTCAACCACAACATCAAGCAAGTAGCTCTCAACATCATCACCAAGGTTGTCAAACTACTCAACCATCTTTTCAAAACAACCCACCTTCACAAGCTGATTCATCATCTTATTTGGAAGCAATGATGAAAGGGTTTATGACCCAAACACAAGCTCTCTTAACCCAACAACAATCCCAAAATCAATCTATGTTTAATCAGCACAGTGCAATACTCAGGAATTTAGAAACCCAATCAAGTCAACTTGCACTCAACCAAAGGAATAGGTCCATTGGTACTCTACCTAGTGACACGGAAGTCCCAAGAGCCTTAGGAAAGGAACATGTGAAAGCAGTGACCCTTATAAGTGGTAAGAAACTGACAGAGGTTGTGCAAAAAGAATCTGGACCTATAACCAAAGCAGATTTTGAAAAAAACATAAGGTCATAACCCAGTGCTACAGCATTGCTCCCTGTTGACGAAATACCAACCAAGCCTCTAGGAGACCAAGAGTCTGATGAAACCAACCCTATCCCTAAAAGGTCTTATCATTCTATACTATTCCTAGAATAAACTCTTAAGAAAAAGACAGTAGAAAGTAGTGTTCCAACCACATCACAAGAGAATGCATCAACAAGCATCAAAGACCCATCTTGTTCAACACATCCAAGCAAAGTTGTCATAAAACCAATTCCTCCCTATGTACCTTTTCCCCAAAGATTAAGGAATCAAAAGGAGGAATTGCAATTTAAAAAATGATTGGATGTGTTTAAAGAGTTTCATATCAACATACCCTTGTTGAAGTAATTGAGAAAATGCCCAGTTATGCCAAGTTCCTTAAAGACATCTTAAGTAAGAAGAATAAGTTGACTGAGTATGAAACTGTTGCTCTTACTGAGGGATGCAGTGCTCTCTTGACCAATAGGATACCCCCTAAGCTAAAAGATCCAGGGAGTTTTACCATTCCTTGTTTAATAGGTGGGAAGAATATTGGGAAGACCTTGTGTGATTTGGGAGCTAGCATTAATCTCATGCCTTTATTTGTCTTCAACAACTTAGGAATATGAGAGGCTATACCCACCACTGTTACACTCCAATTGGCTGACAAGACAATTGCCTACCCAAAAAGAAAGATTGAGGATGTGTTAGTCAAAGTAGATAAGTTTAGACTTCGAGGCTGACAATGACATCCCTATCATTTTAGGGAGGCCATTCTTAGCCACCGGAAGAACTTTAATAGACGTTCAAAAGGGAGAGTTGACCATGAGACTCCAAGACCAAAAAGTCACATTTAATGTTTTCAATTCCTTGAAATACCCGGATGATGTAGAAGATTGTTCAACATTGAGTGTGATTGAATCAATGTGTTAGGAAGAGGGAGTAAGAAAAGCCTATGAGTTGGAGAAAGAAAATGATGAAGTTTTGACCATAGATGAAGAGATTGATGTTGAGGAGTTTGCATTAAGAAAATAGGAAGTTGTCCCTGTGAATGTTGTAGCAATTGAACCATTGGAAAATAATGAGCAAAATCCTTTCACGCCATCTATTGTTTCACCACCTGACCCAGAGTTAAAACAACTCCTATCTCATCTCAAAAATGTTTTTCTAGGAGAAGAAGGCAAATTGTCTGTCATAATCTCATCTACCCTAGATCTGCATCAAGAAAATAAATTGGTGGACACGTTGAAATTGCATACAAAACCCTTAGGACAGACCATCGCTGACCAATTTGTGATAACCATGATGCAAAACTTGTTTGTACAGAACAACAGATACATATATGGGTTGCTTGGTCAAAAATGAGAGTTTAGGGACATGGTAGAGATAATGAAGACTGGGTTGGTGGAAAAAGGGCAAAAGAAACCCAAAATGAGAGTGAAAGAACCCAAGGTTGATTTGGAGGCCAAAGCAAATAACAAAATCAGAAAATTGGGAACGAAGCCAAAGTACCTAAAGGAGAACAAGAGGTTGATTGCAGAAAATCAAAAATTAAAGGAAGATTGCTCAAAGCTTAGAGCATATGTTGCAGCTGCTGATGCTGCAGCATCCATGGACAGAACTGAAGGCATACAACCTACTCCATTGGAGTAGGGCATGTTTCATCCACTTCCTTAAGCTTCATTTTCTTTCCTTATTTTTGTGTCTAGGGATAGTTTTTATACATTTTTAGGTTTATTTTCTCAAGATTTCATGTGTGAGAATGTTTCCTATTTTGTGTCTATAGCACAAATAATTATTTGGTTAATCACAGACTCACCTAGTAGTTGTTCTTGCTAGAACTAGCTACATGTTTTTGGGACACATATGATCACACATCACCACAAGTTCTAAGGGATGAGATAGGCATTCACTTCCTTTCTCATTTGTTGCCACTTGACACCTTCATACATTATATCCTTAGAAACACATCCAATGAGGACATTGGACATTCCAAGTTTGGGGATGTGAGGGTTACCCCTCCTTTAAAAAAAACAAAAAACAAAAAAAAGAGATCAAACAAAAGAGCAAAGCTCTAATATGATACTTTGTTAAGAATGTGTCAAGATGCACCCAAAATGTCCTATAGGGGCAAGGTGCACACTGTCAATTAAAAGAGCACAAAAATGCCAATTTTTTTGAATAAAGTTCAAAATGATAGATATGTTGAGAGGAAAAGGCAATCTGAGGAAAAGATGAGCCAAAAATGAGTGAACCCATATTTCAAAGTCCTATTGACCTTATAAGTGGTATGTGTTTGAGCAAACAAATATAATGTGTAGTTAGATTATGGTGCATACACTTCTAGGTAATAAGTTTGTCACTACAGATTTATGAAAGGCTATGGATTGCAATTGTTGGTTGATTATTCATGTGTGTGCACTTAATGCCCTAATATTGAAAATTTTCAATCTTGAGTCATTTTTAGTTGTTTCTTTTAGTTGCTTGCGGACAAGAAACATTTTAAGTTTGGGGATGTGATATGCATTGAGAAATCAATGCATTTTCACTCCTGTTCTCTCTTTTAGGATAGTTGTTTTATTTTCAAATCCCTAATTTGAGTCTTTTTCTATGTTATTTTCCAAATATTTTTTATGAGGCTTAATGTGGTAATAAAATTTATCTTTATGTTAAATAGTAGCTTATTTTGTGTTTAATGTTTAAATATTGCAGCAGTGATTCACAGCATCCCCGTAGCATTGGTGGGCAGCAGGCTTATGGATGAGCTTTATGGATCCAGCTGTCACAGTTAATGGGCCTGGGCTTTTGAAGAAAACATGGATGGTTTTTTGAAGAAAAAATCAGCTGATTTATTTATCTAAGGGAAAAAGATAATGTTACTTGTTTTATTGTACTTCCATTTGTCTTTTGTGTAATATTGGGCTCCAAGTTTGTCTTTACCCATTGGATATTACCCAATTTATTTTGTATAAATAGATGGGTTTAGGTGCTTGTTTAGGACATATTCTAAGTCTAATTTTTAGTTGTAGTAGTAGAAGCTAGCTAATATTTTGAATCACCAAGTATCTAGATTGCAAACTTTTGGGCATCAAGATCTAATCGGTTCCACAACCGATTGTTACATTTTCAGTCATTTTAATACAAGTCCCGCATTTACTTTATTTCTCGCTTTCTCGTATTTATTTATTTACGCTTATCGCATTTACATTCTGTTAATTTATTATCGTTATTTACTTTACGCAATTTACTTTATGTCTTTAATTTCCGCTCTTTACATTTCTCGCAATTTAATTTCCGCCATGAGTAGCTAATTTCATTAGCTTGGGTGTGAGGCAAATGGTGAGTTTTTAAACCAAAAGAAAGTGGACGTCGTTTCTCAATAACGATGTTCCACCACTTCATTCTAAGTTTTATAAATTCAAACGCACTTTCTGACGAATTGATCGTTTTGAAAGTGGTAAAGTGTAGTGGACTCAGAGATGAGCCACATTAATACACGTCATATCGAATGACATAGGAAGTATACTTGGAAAAGTTGCTTACCAAGAAATTTGGAAACTGTGTTTTTCTAATCGATATATTCTCGACGAGTTGATCACGAGTCAAAGTGTAGTGGACTCAGAGATGAGCCACTTGGAACACGTCAACTTGGATGATATGAGAATCGACTCGAGAGAGTGATTTTTAACAAACTATTTTGTTTATTCATATACTTTAAGAGCACCGTTCGACACTATCACTGGTTCTGATACTGCACAGAGATGTGCCTGGTAGAAGCTAAATACAAGTGTTACAGCAGAATCTGAGAGGATCGTTCTCAAAGTAGGTGGTGGAACTAGTTGTTGAGAAACGTAATGTTGTAGCATCCTTACAACATTGGTCCACAGAAACTTGCGTTTGATACTCACCACAAGTCTTACACCCTTGATATCTTTATTCTCTGTTATCTTAATTTAACTGTCAACCAAACCAAACAAAGTCTTCAAATTCACCATCTGAAATCATTTCTTTCATTACACTTTTATTGCACTTTTACAACAATCTCTGTGGGACGATATTCGGTATTTTACCACTTTATTACTTGAAAGACGATATTGGGTCTCATTGTATACTTGTCTTGAGATTCAATTATCACATGTCTTAGTGGTGTGCAAACATTCCGCTATCATTGATGCATGAATCAGTACTATATTGGCAAATACATGTTCTGTTTTTGATATTTTCTTGGTGCTTCAACCTTGTTGTTTGTGTTAAAATAAAATCAATCTGCTTTGATGTCGAGGAGCAGAAAAGTTGTTTTCAAAATGCAGTCTACCATTTTTATTAGTGATAACTTTAGTCACGTCTTTAAATGTTTTTGTGTACTTTGAAAATAGAAGTTGTTTTAATATGTTGTGTCATGCAGGTTTTCCAGTAACTACAAGTTGAAGGAAAGCATATTTGGTTCCTGAGAATGGTGGCATAATCACTTAGGTGCATTGTAACATCCGAAAATTCAGGTAAGTATAAGGTTTTGTTAATCTTGTGATTTTGTGTTTTAACGAAGTAGAAGTTATATGCTTAATTTCTAATGGGTTTATATGAGGTTATTTGGTTTGGAAGTTTTAGAACCATCTTTGGAAAATAGTGGACCGCGCGACTTACGTCGCGGGTTGAAGTCGCGGCATAAGCCACGTAGGCCACTGGGGTGCATGTCTATGAGGTATCACGCGACTTACGTCGCGGGTGGAAGTCGCGGCACAAGTCGCGTAACCCACTGGAGAGTTCTCCCTGGAGTAAGCGGGTGACTTATGCCGCGGGTGCTAGTCGCGGCACAAGTCGCGGGGCAACCTGCAGTCCCCAAAACCCCCTTTTTCTCCGATTTTTCTCTCTTATTTTCATAACTTTCTCTCTCTCTCTCTTGGCGATTTTTCTCTCAAGAAACCAATCTTTCCCTCACCAAACCCTAACCTCATTAAATACAAACTCTTTTGGTGGTTGGATCTTTGGGGTCTTGCATTTACTTTTCTCAAGGGAACAATTATTAGGGTTCTCCAAGTTCCATCTTCATCTTCAAGTCTCATCTTCACCTAGGGTTTCATCTTTTCTAGGTTTTGGCCAAAAAACTAGATTGTGAGTTTACTAAATATTTGTCAAAACTAGATACACATCATATGCTTTTATTTATGGTTATTTATCTCTATTTGTTCAAATACTTGGGATTTTCTTATGAAGGAATGTTGGAAATATGGATATATGTGAAATACCATGGTCTACTCTAAATGTGTAAGTATTGGGGCTTTTTTTCTCTTGGATTCATAATATGTACATGTTGGTGTGATAAATGTATACATGTCTCGATATGACGATGGTTTCTAGTTGGAATACCTTTTTGGTAATATATAATATGCAAAATGAGCATGATTGTCATTTGGGTCTCATGATGGACTTATGTGATAGGATGATAACATAGTACCCATGGTTGGTATCGAAATGTATTGGTTGAAATATACCTCAAGACCTCCTGTATAATATGTTGGACGAACCAAGTCAGTAGACACTAGGAGGATGTAGTCTTGGGCGCCACCGTGATGGTACGTGCCTAGACCTCCGCCATTCAGGGTAATGCCATGGTTGTAGTCCTCGGATGTGCCGGGCCTTTCGGGTGTCTCTTGTTAGAGGGCCTTTCGACTCTTTGGGTGGAACTTGATTGGTGCTATGGGTCTCCCCTATTGACTCCACATTTGTTGAACTATGGTTAACTGCTGATAAGAATTGTAATTATTCATGCATGCTTATTATTGTTCAACTCACTAGGTTTTTTGGTTTAACACTTGTTTGGTGTCAGTGTGTATCTCAGGTTCTAGCGGCGCTGGTTCTAAGTTGGCATAGTTGCTTGGGTGAGAGCTTGGGGAACGCTTGCAAATTAGCATACATTGGATAGAAGAACTTTCGGATCTATAGATAACAACCCTTTTGTAATCTCTTTTCTGGTTGTAGAAATTAGATTAGCTGGTTGTTAATTGATTATCCGTTAAATTACATTTGTGATTGAACAGGTTGTATATTTTCCCATTTTTGGGAGACTCTTTGAAAATGCTAATTTATACATTTTTATGTCAAATTTACCCTAAAAATCAATGGTGATTATATGCTTAAATTGCCCCTATTGGTTTGAGTTTTACATTTTATTATTTGCGTTTAAAAAGAAAAAATAATAATAAAATAATAACTTTAATATTTAGTTTGTGTGAGTGTGTTATAAATAAAGAAAAAAAAATTACATTTGGTCCTTGTGGTGTACGAGATGGCAAACAATTAAAGAAAAAAAAATATAATACTTAATTGGGTGTTTGGGTTTTCGATAGGTAGCAGAAAAAAAAATGGGGTTTTTTAATTTGAGCTCTCTTTGTTGTTGACAGCCCATTGACTGCAGCCCACTCCCATTTTCTAAAATCAGGGCAGCCGATCGTGAAGGGGGGAATCGGCCGGACGAGCAGAAGAAAAGAAAAGAAAAGAAAAAGGGAAACCGTTGATGAGGGGAGATCCATGAGAAATTGAAGAGAAGGAGAAAAAGACGATTTTAGGGAAACCATTTGTTGGTTCAATCCATTAGGTAATTTTAGTTTTAGGTTTAATTTTTGATTTCATAGTTAATTTTTACATTTTAGCAATGAGTTTGTAAATATTTGATTGGGATTGTGTTGAGACCTGTTGAACATTTTCATATCATTTGATTTCCATTTATGCAAACTTTGATTTATACGATTATCATTGTTGGGTTATTTATTTAAGTCGGTACCCTTGAATAATATAGTCTAATTGTGAATTGCTAAATAGAGTTTTGAATCCGTAATTGTTCTCAATTATATTTTAGTAGCAAACGATACTTCGATTGATTAGGCGTCTGATTAATTTTAGTGTCGTGGGTTTGCTTAATCTAATCTAAATGGACGGCGTCCGTTCATTGGCTAGGAATGACGTTTGTCTAAGCCTAATGCAATTAGCAGTTGAGTCTATGTTCGTAACTAGACTTAATTAGTTGATTAGGAACTAGTTTATTGAGCGTCTCATGCTAGTTTAATTTTACGGACAAACAGAGTGTCGGTGCGTATCGATGCTCATAGCCTTTATTGAGCGTCTCATGCTAGTTTAATTTTACGGACAAACAGAGTGTCGGTGCATATCGATGCTCATAGCCTTTATGGAATAAAATGAGAAAAATCTTTTAAAAACAAGTCTATGATACATGGTTCGGTCAATTATTTAAACTCATTGCTAGTTTTTAATTATTTGTTTTACGCTTTAATTTTATATGTTTAGTTTAGTTCTCAATCCACCCCCCCCCCCCTTTTTTTAAATAAAGCGTAGAAGTTTAACACCGTTCACGACCAATCCCTGTGGATTCGACCTTGCTTACCGCTATTGCAATCTAGGTTGTAATTTGAGGTAAATAGGACTTTATTATTTGTCGGGCTCGACACCCGTCACTTTTGCTTTGGCAATTTTATATACCGCACGCCCGTTTTTCGGATTTTTGTTACCCCTATTTTCAGGGTGTTACAGGTGCATTAGTTTGTTTTTTCTCTTTTCATCAAGTCATATATGGATTAAAATGTTTGTATAAATTTGGTTTTTTTCTAGATTACTCTTTTTTTAATTCATCTTTGTTGGTTTTGCTGCATTTTGTGTGATTAATTCGTTTTTCAGTATTTGCCTAGATGTTGGTTTTATGTTGATTTTGATGTAACATTTTTGTTTATCTTTTGCCGGTGAAATGTATACGGTGAATTGGATCAAAGAGTTGTGAAAGACATTAATAGTTTTGAAGGATATTTTTTACCTAAAGTTTGTAAAAATGTTGCTGTTAAGTACATTAAAGGTGGATCCTCGCATGAGAGGGTTGAACATTTCGGTGTCACGGGTTGAGAATTACTTCAATGGAGTCACAAAATTAAATGGACTAAATGTTTTGTAAATATTGTATGGTGCAAATATAATCATTGTGGTTGCAATGACTGTGTTAAGAGGGACAAAGCATATGAAACATTTTCTTGATTTAATTGTACTTAAAGCTTCATTTTGGTGGATGGTTGTTGATTTAGCCTAAAAAATTTACGAGATGCCAATTTTTAAGACCTCACATCTGGTTGGTCAAAATTAATTGTGTAGGTAAAACAATGGGATGATGGAATTTTCTCTACTGTCAAACAAGTATATGTTTTTTACCGTCTTATATTGGTCATGTCTTCATAATCAGGATAAAGGTCTAAAATTGTTTTTGCAGATTGTGTCAGTAATGGTGGCTTTTTTCTCTCAACTCTTTTTTGTTTTGTACGTTTAAAATTGTTGATTAATTTATTTGTGATGTTGTCATGAGCTTGTATTCGGTTTTGATATAGATCATAACATTGACAACTTTTGTGAGAATTTTTCGGTTAAGAAGGATTTTGTGAAGAGTTTTCTGGTTAGCATTTATCAAGGTAATTTATTAAATTAGAACCTAAACCCTATACCCTAAACATTTATCGAATAGTTATATTTCGTTCAACATCCATAATATAGAAGTGTAAAATGGTAGTTTTTTTTTTACCAAATACTCGTATTTTATTTTGCACTAAATCATACAGTGTCGTTTAATCATTATGTAACAAATCCTTTAACATCTGCCAAACAACACGTTAGATATACCCAAGTATGTTGTCGGTTTCTCATATCACAATAAAATTTGACATCCCGTCGCATTGTGCGGGCATACAACTAGGTGTATTTCTACCAAAATCAGTATTCTTGCATGACCAACTTTATGTGGCGTTGTCTAGAGGGACATCTCGCGAAAATACAAAGGTATTATTAGTAAAGCCTGTGAAAACAATTCAATCGTGCCGGAGTCTACACATTTTTTACAACACATGTGGTATGTATCAAGAAGTCTTACGCGATTAATAAGGTACAAACGACTACTTATTATTACAATTTTTTTACAACACATGTGGTATGTATGTATAATAATCATAAGATTTTTCTTACAGGACATGTCTACATATGGATGTTTCAAGCGATACGTTATCGTATTCTGTAGGTATAGTTTATATTATCACAAACAATTATATTTCCATTTTGTTTAAACATGAATGTAGAGTTTTTTTGGTTAATAATGAGTTGCAATAACTGAAAACCATAATTAAATTATCTAAAAACAACAAAAACTTTCTAAATCTTTGATCAAAATACCATTATAAAATTTAAAGTTTATCATGATCAAAAACTTCATACGCTCGATTTACAAAAAAATTTTGGCATCCCGCCGCATTGCGCGGGTAGCCAATTAGTATGTATATATATATATATATATCTAATCAATTTTAAATTATTTCAATTGACATATTATACTATTTATTTATTTTTTTACTTTCTTGTTTGTGTTAATTTACATATTATATTATTAAAAATCTGTTTTAATTATATTATTATAATTTTATTATGAAATATATATTTGTAATTGACTATTTTTTTCAAGATGTAATTTTTGATCAATTTACATGCTTATAAACTAGTTTTTGTCAAACATAACTTGTTCATCAACTAACTTATCAGTCATCGGTTAGCTTATCAAGAATCACATAGTTTGTCAAACATAGCATGAATTCTCACATACATTAAGGTTTGACCAATGTATTGAAATATGTAGGAATTGGAGTTGAATTTAACCAAGTTTGCCCATGCATTTGGTTGGGAATAATTAGAATGAAATATGTCAACAAAAATTGATTATGAATGTTTGGTTCTCTGAATATAATAGAGGTGGTGAGGTGGAGGAGGTAGTGGTATCTATGGTAGTGGCGATGGCAATGACTATGGCGAACGTGGGGGTGGGGTGAAGGTGAAAGCGGTAATGGCGGTGGTGGCGACGACAATCGTGGTGACGACAACGACGGTGGTGGCGACGACAATCGTGGTGACGACAACGACGGTGGTGGCAATCATCGTGGTGGGATAGAATTGAATGAAACATGTATAATAACATATGTTTTTTTATTAATAGTTTATGCAAAACAATTTGAATTTTTTTTGCTATAACCCAAGGAATTTATAGGTTGTTTGGTTTATAGAATTGGAAGGAACTGAAATGGTCAATTATAATGACCAAATTCCAAACCCGTGTTTTGGTTCATGAAATGAAAACAATTGAATCCTTCAAATTCCATTGAATTCCACAATTTAAGGAATTAGTCATTCACTGGCTTAAGTGAAATAATTGAATTACAACCAAC
Organism: Arctium minus; assembly: GCA_954870635.1. Classification (NCBI taxonomy): domain Eukaryota; kingdom Viridiplantae; phylum Streptophyta; class Magnoliopsida; order Asterales; family Asteraceae; genus Arctium; species Arctium minus. Next base: position 11,032,454 of record OX941085.1, read on the forward strand.
CAAACGTGTGGTCAAATTTGATTCAAATTCATTCAAAGTCAAATCTCTTCAATAAATTTCAATTCCATCAAATTCTATTATGCAAACCAAACGCCCTTACATTCCACTATATGTGGAATTTGAAATATTTACCAAGTCTCAAAGTATGAATCAAACGCGTAGATTGATTTTGGTCAATTCCATTCTTTTAAAATTTGTCGGATTCGAACGAACTAAACACCATAATTCACATTTAGGTGGCGTTTATTTTTAAAGAGGTATGAAATCTGAAGTTTTATTTCAATTATGATTAATAGAATGTGGTGCTGAAGTCTGAAATATCGAGTAATAAGACTGCTTGTTTTTGTAACGTCTGTAAGCGTCGTGAGAGAAATGAGAGCATATGAACTGAGACGGCGATAAGAAGTTTTAAGAAGTTAGATCACCACTTCCTATTTTAGACGTATTTAAGAGTTAAGAGGTTATGAAAAAAACAAAAACAAAAAACAAACAGTCTAAATGTAAAAAAAGTATAAACTATTCAGACTCAATAGTCATTAAGAGATTTTTTTGAAAAAACAAACAACCCCTTAATGTAAGGGGGTTAAGGGCTTCCTCCGTTTGTCTATCGTTTAAAAACATCTACAAAAACTTCTCCCAAATAAAATTTAAAAATTAAAATTTTAAAAAACAATTATGTTCATCTCCAACAATTTCTTCATTTGTAGAGATTACAATACTAATTATATTATTAAAATAAGCTTTTAAATATTATAATACTAATTATATTATTAAAATATCTAATATAATTCATAAAATTTTATTTATCTGTCACAAACATTTTATCTCTAGTGACTTTTACGCTGTGTTCTCTAATCTGGAGAGAAAAGAAAAGAAATGGATAGAAAAGAAACGGAGAGAAAAGAAATGAAATGAAAATAATTTTTTCATTTGTGTTCTCGAAACAGAAGAAAAACGAAGGAAAGAAAATAGTTTTTTATGTTATTGAACATGAGAGAAAGGAAAAGAAAGATGTCAAATTTACAAATATACTCTTATAAAAATATATTATTTATAATGAAAGATTTGGTAGTTTTGTAATTTTAATAATTTCAGTAATTTTTTTAAATGATTTTAATTTCTTTCATTTCCTTTCTTTCCTTTTCCTCCCGCATTTGAGAGGAAAGTTAACAATTCTTTTCTTCCGTTTCCTTTCCTTTATCTCCTAAAAAAGTTTCGAGAACACGAGTTTTTTTTTACTTTCCTCCCTTTTCCCTCAGTTTCCTTTCTTTTCCTTCGTTAAAATAGTTTCAAGAACACAATTGATAGGAAAAATAAAATAAAAAATACTTATATTTCTCTTTTATAGTCATTTTTTTAGAGTTATCTGAATTTAAAAAAGTTCATGATTTTTTTTAAAATAATCCGTTTACACAAAAATTATAAAAAAGAAAAAACTTTCGAGATTTGATAACAACTTCGACTTTGTCGATAACAATAAATAAAGCATCACAGTCCAATTAAAACACTTACCCTTTTTCACCCCCTATATTTTCCCTCTGCAACCTCCCCTACATTCTCCATCGTCAACAATGGCAACACCGTCGTTCTCCGCCTTCAAATACTCCGACAGCCTAACCATCGCCGGAATATCATTCTTCACCGCCATTGTCTGCGAAGCCATCTCATGGCTCCTGATCTACCGCCGCACCTCTTACAAATCTCTCAAATCCGCCATCGATAAAGCCTCCAAAAAACTCGAAACAATGAAAACCGATTCCACCGCTCTACGCAAGTCCAAAACCAAAAAAATCGATCGAGTCGAAACCTCATTGAAAGAATCCAGCCGAGATTTATCGCTCTTCAAATTCAAATCAGGCGCCGTCGTTGCACTCATTCTCTTCGCTGTGTTCGGTTTCCTGAACAGCTTGTACGAAGGGAAAGCGGTTGCGAAACTGCCGTTTGTGCCGTTGAGGATTGTTCAGAAGATGAGTCATAGAGGTTTGCAGGGAGAAGATCCGACGGATTGTTCGATGGCGTTTTTGTATTTTTTGTGTTCGATTAGTATCAGAACGAATTTGCAGAAATTTCTAGGGTTTTCGCCGCCTCGTGGAGCTGCCGGAGCCGGTTTGTTTCCGGTTCCTGATGCATCGAAGACCAATTGATTTGCATCTTTAGTTGAGCCATTGTTGCCAAATTCGAGAGTAATAACAGAACTCCTCAATTTTTTAATATTATGTTATTTTTTATTACTTGTTTTTAACGAAAAATAGATTCATTATCATTGATTTGGTTTTTTTGACCGATGATTATATTATATAAAATTATAAATTATATTTATCGTGACACTTCGATAACACGTTGACATGCTTAATAAAATTTGGGATCACGTGAGATCAATCCATGGAGAGACCCAACAATTTTTTCATACGGTGGGTTTTTATGAGCTTGTCTTCATTTTTTTTACAGGCGTTCAATATTGCCCGATGTATTTTTAGCCTAATTTTGCTGTTTTGAGGGATTTCTAAAGTTTTTTGTTTGATTTCAAGACATTTTTAAGTTTTTTTTTTATCGATTTCGAGAGATTTTTTCTGTATTTTTGGTTGATTTCAAGAGATTTTTTCGGGTTTTTTTTGTTGATTTTAAGAGTTTTCTTTGTTTTTTGGTTGATTACGAGGTACGGTTGCACCTCTAAAATAATACGGTTGCACCTTCTAAAACGATACGGTTGCACCTTTCACAAACCTATTTTTTTTACCTTACGATGGAGAAACGATACGGTGGCACGTGCCACCGTGGGCACCTACACAGGTCCGTCCCTGAATCAATCTTGTAAGACCACGTTTTTACACTTGAAACTTTATAACAAAATACTCTGAAGGTAAAAACCTTCACAGCAAAACACTGTGAAGTTTCGGATTTTTTTACCTTCACAGTGTTTTGTTGTGAAGTTTCAAGTGTAAAATTGTGACCATACAAGTCTCATGAAAATAGGTTGGTCTCATGTGAACCCAACTCTGCTTAATAAGGTTCGACATCAATGAAACTGAGGGGTCGTCTGCTGCTTACCGTTAAGAGACATGACCCTCGTTTACCTTATTGTGTAACATTCTCAACAGTTAAAATGGATTTGTTGGTAAATATCTTAAACCCGATAAGCATTAAGTAAGGGTCTTTTCCTTCTCTTACCGGGTAAGACTCTACCTGCAGTAAATTGTAATTAGTATTAGGTTAACACTGATGAGGATGTTGATTACTCGAGTATAATTCTCCTCCTCGTGTTCTTCATGCTCCATTAATGTTTTTTGTTACGTTTTTGAGCTCCTTGGTTCTTGATTACAATCTCATGTCGACTTTCCTCTATCTACTTTACACGTCCCTTGTTTGCAACATTGATTAGGCTCTTCATCGTTTTAAGAAGACGTTGATGACTTTTGTTATGTTTGTATAAACAGCGGTAGAGAAAATTCACCTAAATAGGTTATTACGCTTTAAGTAATGAACACCTCCGAATGTATTCAACACATCCATCCACAACCATATACGGTGAGGATTTTGGCGAAGAAAAAACTATTCCAATTAAATGCATAATTAAGACATGTGAAGCTAAAGATATTAAAGAAAAAAGAAGAAAGTAAGGTGTACAAACTAATATTTCTTTTTTTCTACCCAATAAAGAATCCCCCTCTTCTCAACAAGAGAATAGAAGAATCCAATGACAATGCCCCGTTTATGTACGATTTATACGGACATTTCTTAAAAGTTATAAGTCATGAAAAACATGAGTCGACATATTTTAGATTGTTTGATACCCTAATCAATGTTGATAGGTGGGACGAGATGATGGAAGGCCAACGAAAGATTGTAATTAAGAACTAGTCGGCTCTATGACGTTAAATTATACTCTTGTAGCAGTTGGTTAGCCATTGCTCGTATTTTGTTTATGAATAACGAATGTTTATCTATTTGCGTTGAACGCAATGATGTATTGAGTGACCATTGAGTACCAACAATTACAACAAATAAATGAAACTTCATTAGGCACCACCACTCAACAGTCTCTTAATTGACGTCTATACATGCATGCCTTTCAAAATACCCTCACTAAGGAGGTGTTTGGGATTGCTTATTTAAAATAACTTGTGTGTTTTTTTTAAGTGATTATCGACTTATGTGGTGACCAAAAAGAGTTTTATAAAAAAAATGTTTGGATTAGCATATTTGTGTTCCTAAAACGTAATAAGCTAATAAGTTGTTATTTATGGGTGTTTGAGATTGCTTATACATGTAAAATAACTAAAAAACTCATAAGTTGTTTGAAGTAAGTTGATAACAATTTCTTAAAAACTCCTTATTAACGTGCCAATAAGCTATAAGCATTTTTTTCCCCAATCTAAACACTAGAAATAACTTATTAGTGGTGATAAAACACAATAAGTAAATAAGAAGTTTAAGTAAACAATCTCAAACACCCTCTAAATCCAACGTCTATATAAAACTCATTTCCAACATACGTCTCATATGCCTCTTTCCATGTCCTATTAAAGGAACAAAGGTAAGAGCATCTCCAACAGCTATGATAAAATAGAAAAAAGTGATATTTTAGCAATTTTTTGCTCCAACAACTATGCTATATCATATGCTAAAATAGAGAAAAGAGAAGAAAGAAAGTAAAAATCTCCAAATTTAGAGAAATATCTAAAACCCCATATTGAAGAGAGATAAATAATATTTAATTTTTTTCCACCAAATAGGAGACATTAAAATTGTATGTTTAAGAGAGATAAATAATATTTTATTAATATAATTGATGATAAATTTGTTAAAATAGAGTAGCTGTTAGAATTGGTTGTAATTTTTTTTAGAAATTAAAACTTTTTGTACCCTATTTTAAAAAAATTATAGCATAATTGTTGGAGATGCTCTAAGTATGCTAGTGGAACGTCAAACTGGTCTAAGGCTTCAACTATTGGTATTTAAGGCTATGTTTGGCAAAAAAAGCTAGCTTATCAGCTAGTTTTTTCCCAGATACATGTTTGGATGACCATAAGGTAGCTTAAGTAGCGTTTTGAAAAGCTAGCTTATTAGCTAATTTGTCAAACAATGCCTAAGTTTAACATCAATGGTACAAATGTATAATAAATAGTAGATATATTGTAATTAACATTAAGGCTATGTTTGGCAAACTAGTTTATAATCTAGCTGGTAGCTGATAAGCTAACTTTTCAAAACGCTATTTTGAGTAGTTTTTCAATAAGCTAGTTTTTGGTCATCCAAACATGTACTAAAGAAAAAAGTTAGCTTATAAGCTAGTTTTTTTTTGCCAAACAAAAGCCTAACTAGTCGTTATATTAATTTTTGCACAAAAATTTATGAACGCATCGTATGTCATCATTTTCAAACTATTGTTTGTTTTAACTTTCACCTCTATAGCAAAGTATTTTACTTGTTTGTTAAATTACATCCCATATGGAAGATGATTATGATAATAATGAAAAGGGAGATAAAGTGAAACAATCACGTGTTCTCCCAAAATATTTAGCGGGGAAAAGAAACGAGTCATAAGAGAAAATATCATATATTTTTTCTCGAACATTTTTATTTCAATACTAGGCATATACCCGTGTGATGCAACGAAATATAAGTAAAGAACAAACAATTAATGTTATTTTCTTATAAAACATGTCTTCAACAATTAACCATGACATAAGAATCACAACTTATAAAACTCTAAACACATAAAGATATTCAATAATTATTTTACATTACAATTATTGACGAAAAAAATTATAATGATATAATTTATAATAAGAATGAAACGTATTTTACGATTATGTATTTTTAATGTGCTAATGGTGGAAAAAAAATAAAACGTATGGATAGAAAACAAATTAATTTGTAGATATTCATGATATTTAATAGTACGGTTAAATTAAAAAATATTCAATATTGGGCTCGTTTTGAAGGTATTGACGAGACGATTATAGTAGTATAACTTGTAAAAAAACAAACGTATTTCTTCATTGCATTTTTGTTCATATACGATTATTTATGTTAATATGATAATGATGTAAAATGAAAAATGAAAAAACAAGAGATATAAAGTAAATTAAATAAGTAAGTGTAAGAGCGGTAAATGTAACATTGTATAAGAAACCACTTTGTATAAATAACTGTTTTATAATCTTTATCATATAATAGAGATATGTCCGCGCAATGCGGCGGGTGTAAAAGTTTATTTTTATCTTCCAAATTTATTTAAAATTTTAAATAAAGGCCAAAAAGGGCAGTTGAAGATAGACGTAAATTCCAATAATTTCATGCTTATAGTATAATCAAATTAAAGATAACAAATATCACTTCGCTATACGGAATTCGCTAGTTGGTGATTTATGTGAACTATTTCAATAATTTGTTATGTGTGTTATAATGTAACATTTTCAAAATAAAATGAATTGATGAAACGCGTTTTTAATATATTTTAGTTGGTTTACGTATTTTTAATATGCTAAAGGTGAAAATAAAATAAAGTGTAAGAATACAAAACAATCTTATCTGTAGATATTCATTATATTTAATAGTATGGTTAAATAAAAACATATTCAATATTTGACTCGTTTTGAAGGTATTGACGAGACGATTATAATGATATAATTTGTAAGAAGAAGAAACGTATTTTTTATTGCATTATTGTTCGTATACGATTATTTATGTTAGCATGATAAGAGTATAAAATGGAAAATAAGAAAACAAAAGATATAAAATAAATTAAATAACTAATTGTAAGTGTGATAAACGTAACATTTAATTGAGAGTGAATTGTGGATTTGGTCATGTGGTTTTGTGATTTCTTTGACCATGATTCTCATTCTATGTTTATTGTGGATTTGGTCCTTGTGGTATTCAATTTGTTTTGGCCATGGTTCTTCTGACTAACATCTCCGTTAACTTCGTTAAATCAAGGACCATTTTCGCCATTTTTCATTTTTTTGTTCTTTTACGATAAGAAAAAAACAATACTTGTATACACACACATATAAAGATATAAAAATAAATAAAATAGAATATTATTGTATGATTTGATTGTTTAACTTTTTTAAAAGACTAACTTATATTAATACGATTTAATTTTATTATCAAATTATAGCATAAATAATGAAAATACTTTAATTTATAAAATTACTGGATATTTGTTGACTTTTATATATTAGGCTAATATAAAATTTGTCAAATATTATATTTCAAAAAAAGGGTGGGTGAGGCCAATTACATGCCTACCTATTATTTTTCTCCTCTTATACATTTACATCAAATTTTATTTTTTAGATTTTCAATATAATTTGATTTGATTCGAACATTTAAAAAAAGGGAGGAAGAAGGTGCATATAATATTTGTGACAGCATTACCCTTATAAAAAAGATTGAAGAGAAAGGACTATATCATGTACTACGGCGGTGAGAAAATGTGTAAGTTATCGTTATCGGTTCAATAATTATAAACATTCAATCGATCGATGGAATGAATATAATTCTCTAGCATTTGTGACAACTATGGTTTATTTTATATTTACAAAAAATGTACAATGATGAATATATCATTTGATTTAATTTTATATGTTAAAAAATAAATTCAGTCTAATAAAGAAAAAGAAAATATCACCTGTAACTTTTGTCCTTGTCAAATAGGAAAACTGAATTGAAAATAAACTAATTTTGAACTTGGACTTCCGAACTAAATTTCGAATAATAGTATTTCTCAAAAAAAGGCATAAAAAAGAATTGAAATTCCTTACTACAATGCAAGGAATTTAAATTCCACTATATGCGGAATTGGACCCCCGAACTAAATTTCGAATAATGAACTAAGTGCATATATGTAATTTGGTCAATTTTCAAATCTTTAAGATCTCATCGGATTCCAACCAACCAAATACTACGATAAACTTCGCTATATATTGAATCCCAATACAAGATCTCCATTATAAACAACCTGGGTTTTTCATCATCCCCCATCATCAGGGACGAACCGATAAATTTTTTCATACAGTAGCACCATATAATATAGATTTTTTTTTTACAAAAAACACGGTTTTAATCGATGTGTCTTTATTTTTTTACCGACGTTCAATATTGGCTTATGTGTTTTTAGCCTAATTCCATGATTTCGAGAGATTTTTAAAGTTTTTTGCTTGATTTCGAGATATTTTTAAGTTTTTGTTATCGATTTCCATTATTTATGTTATTAAATCGTATTAATAAAATTAAATCGTATTAATATATTTAATCTTTTAAAAAAGTTAAACAATCAAATCATACAATAATATTCTATTTTATTTATTTTTATATCGTTATATGTGTGTATAAAAATATTGTTTTTTTTCTTTTTCATTTATGGACAAAAAAATGACAAATGGCGAAAATGGTCATTGATTTAACGAAGTTAACGGAGATGTATGGCCAAAACAAATTGAATACCACAAGAACCAAATCCACAATAAAATAGAATGAAAACCATGATCAAAGAAATCACAAAACCACATGGACCAAATCCACAATTCACTCTTTAATTGAATTAGGAAGTGGAACATGGGGAATAAAATTTCGGCTTCAAAAGTTTGTAAAAAAATGTATTAAATTTTTTATAATATAGTAGATATTATAGTGATGTAATTTATAATAAGAATGAAACGTATTTTTAATATATTTTACGATTATATATTTTTAAAGGGTTAATGGTGAAAAAAATAAAACGTATGGATATAAAACAATTTAATTCGTAGATATTCATGATATATTTAATAGTATGGTTAAATTAAAAACTATTCAATATTAGACTCGTTTTGAATGTATTGACGAGAGGATTATAATGGTATAATTTGTATAAAAAAGTAATGTATTTTTCATTGCATTTTTGTTCATGTACGATTATTTGTGTTAATGTGATAATGATGTAAAATGAAAAATTAAAAAGTAAGGATATAAAGTAAATTAAATTAGTAATTGTAAGGTGGTAAATGTTATTGTACAATATCCGTTTTAGAATTTTTATATAATAGTATAGATTTAATAGTATGGTTAAATTAAAAAATATTTAATATTGAGTTCGTTTTGAAGGTATTGACGAGACGATTATAATAGTATAATTTGTAGAAAAAATGAATGTATTTTTTAATTGTATTTTTGTTCATATACGATTATTTGTGTTAATATGATAATGGTGTAAAATTACAAATGAAAAAGTAAATGATATAAAGTAAATTAAATAAATAATTGTAAGAGTGGTAAATGTAAGAGCATCTCCAACAACATTGCAAAAATATAAAATTTTGGTTTTTTCTTTCCTATTTCTCTTTAACAGCTTTGATATATGGTTTGCTAAAATAGAGAAATATCAAAAAATCTATAAAATATAGAGAATTCTCTATAATCTATAAATTGGTGAGAGAAAATGTTATTTTATTCAATCCAACCAATAAGATTCAATTTTTAACATTTTATTTTAAGTTTTTTTAAAGTGTATTGGGATAATAAATTATGAAATATTATAATAATATAAATAATGATTGATTATCTAAAATAGAAAAGCTGTTGAAGTTAGAATAAAATGCTTTTAGAGATTTTGACTCTTCATTCCCTATTTTAGAAAAAAATTAGCAATGCTGATGGAGATGCTCTAACATTGTTAGGGTGGTAAATGTTATTGTACAAAAAATTGTACAATAACCGTTTTAGAAAATATAGAAAATAAATGATAACTTATTGAACAATTTAGTAAATGAAATTTGAAAAAGAAGTTGATTAGTGACAACCATAATTGACCTCTTACATAACCCACCTTTAAATACACCAATGTGAGAGGATATTTTTTGGCTTACTCAAAACATCTCCAATAGCCATGCTAAAATAGAAAAAAAAAAGATTTTTACAATCCAACCAATAAGATTCAATTTTTAACATTTTATTTTAAGTTTTTTTTAAAGTGTATTGGGATAATAAATTATGGAATATTATAATAATACAAATAATGATTGATTATCTAAAATAGAAAAGCTGTTGAAGTTAGAATAAAATGTTTTTAGAGATTTTGACTTTTCATTCTCTATTTTATAAAAAATTTAGCAATGTTGTTGGAGATGCTCCAACATTGTTAAGGTGATAAATGTTATTGTACAAAAGATTGTATAATAACCGTTTTAGAAAATATAGAAAATAAATGATAACTTATTGAACAATTTAGTAAATGAAATTTGAAAAAGAAGTTGATTACTGACAACCATAATTGACCTCGTACACAACCCACCTTTAAATACACCAATGTTAGGGGATATTTTTTGGCTTACTCAAAACATCTCCAATAGCCATGCTACAACAACTATGTTATTTTGTATGTTAAAATAGAGAAAAGAGAAGGGTGAAGATAAAAAATTTCAAATTTGGAGAAATATTTAAAACCCACTATTTAAGAGAGAGAAATAATATTTTACTTTTTTCTACCAATAAGATACATTGAAGTAAAATTTTGTAACAGAGAAAAATAATATTGTTTTAGTGTATTGATTAGCTTAATAATATAATTACTGCTACAATCTATAAAATATAATATTTATTGGAGTTGAAAGTGATTTTTTTAGAGATTTTAACCTTTGATACTCTATCTTAAAAAAATATAGCATAACTCTTATGCTGCGTTTGGTACGGAGAACAGGGTGGAACATGGGGAACAGAACAAACTTGTCCCATGTTTGGCGTGACTATATGTGGGACACGCTATAACTAAGTGGAACAAACATGAGACACATTTGTCCCATTTCACCCCTATAACTAAGTAGAACAACAATATTTTGATTAATATACCATTTGCTAAAAACAAAAACATAGAACATGTATTCTCATCATCCACGACTCAAATATAGGGGTGTGCAAAACCCGAATAGTCTGAAATCCGAATCCGCATCCGAACCGAAAATAAGATGATATTTGCAAAACCCGAATACCCCGAAATCCGATAATCCCAAACCCGACATTTGGGAGGATATCTGCGTTCAGATTGGGTTTGTTCGTTGACCACCAAACCCGTGCGAAAACCCGAAATAACATAAATCTATATTTTAAAAATTATATATATATATATCTAATTATTTTTTGAAAATCGTAAATTATAGTCTGTTGAAATATTTTCTAAATTTTAAACGTGCTATCGATTTCATCAAATTTTCAATCAATTGTATTCATCCTAAAAAATGATTGAATTTATTTATAACTTTTGCATTATGTATTAGTGATGTAATTTGTTTTATACGAAGTAATCTATGATTTTTTATCAGGAGTAAATTTGTCATTTAACCAGTCTAGTCATGTTCTGTCATGTCTTGCCAAACACTGAACAACTGTCCTGTTCTGTTATGTCTTGTCTTGTTTCATATTGTTCTGTTCTGTCTGCATACCAAACACACTCTTAAAGATGCTCTCAACGACTGAGGCTAGATGGGGGATCTATTGCCAACTGAGTTGTACACTAGAGATATTAGTAATATGAAATTACAAGGTCTTTCATTTTAAAAAGTGTATTTGTAATGTACATATTTATAAAAATGACATTTTATTCGTTTATTTACGATTCAAAAACATAAAAAAGTATTTTATCTATAATCGGTTCTCAAAAATAAAAAATCATTCTAAATTTAGTTCTATTTTGATAGTATAATTTTTATTTATTTATAGAAATAAAAAAGATTTACATTTTTGTTTCCAATTATTTCCCCTTACCCTTGTTACCAAAACAACTTTCCCGCTCGTTTGAAAACACAAAACACTTTCAAACAGTTCGCCAAAATTTCAAGCTCCTACTTTAACCTCCTGCAATTCCAACGTCAATCTCATTGCATCTCTAGCTGCCTGCCATCATCATCATCTAGAGAGAAGAAGCGCACATGGCGAAACGAGCAAAGAGAGATCTGAAGCAGTCTGAGGAAATCATCGATTCATCTGTACCTAATTCCGATTCAAAATCGTCGCCTCCATCAAAGAAATCTAAGGTCTCTCCTGCCGCCGCCGCCGCAGCTGACGAGGACGTCCGATTCATCGGAAAACCAGTTCCGGCTGATCAAGCCAGAGCAAAATGGCCTCATCGTTACGAACCCAAGGTGCATTTTTCTAGAATCAGATTTTTTGGTTGCGTTTGTGTACTTTTAAGTACTGACTATATGTAATGTTGTGTTATTGACAATTACAGAACAGAGTGAAGGTTGTCGCTTCATCAAACGGGTGAGGTTTTTATTTATTTATCGTTTTTGTGCTATTATCTCTATCTGAGTGTAATAGTGTATAAAACTAAAAAAGCAGTGTAATGAGCTTCGACTGTATATTAAACTTCTGTGTTGAGCTTTAGTTGAATCGCACAACCAGATAATCACACAGAAAGTGATACCAAACTCAACAACAAATGCGGAATGAGATGAGTGTTAAACAAAAATGAATGCAAATACACCAAAAATCAGAATGTAAGCCTAAACAAGAAAAGACAACACTAATTATGTGTGTTAGCTCATAAAGCTAACAATGTGGTTCTGATATTTTGCCTTCACACTGAAGGATGAGAATAAATTTCACTATGAAAAAATGAAGTAGAAAGTACAAACCATGCTACAGATATTGAACTTCTCACAAAGTGTTTCTATCAACATTCATAAGTGCTTTTAATGGTGTATTTTTTACTCTGCTAGGTGTATTTACATCGGGTGGCAATAATGGTTATTCAGTTACCTAAATGTCCTCTAATTTCCATATAATGTCACTTCATTTCCACAATAAGCATAAATTAGAAAATATGAGTTTTGTATCACCAAATGTTGATTTTTTATCACAAGAGTCCTTATGGTTAGCGCATTCATTAAATTTCTACATAAGTAACATAATATCCTATCGATCATCATGTAGGTAAAAAAGGAATTCACTTAATACTTAAAAGTCAAATTCGACACTAATCTTGGAAATCTAGTAACATTAGCTATGCGTTTGTTTATTTATTTTTCTATATCATGGCAGTGAATTGGATTGCAAGGAGATCATTCAAGCTAAGTGTCATTATACCAAAGCTGTTGTTGATGGTGTTGCTTTTGATCTTAATGATGATGCATTTGTCAAAGTGAGCCTCCTCTTGTCTCTCTGTATTTCCAATTCCATTTGTAGCTTTTCTGCAATTATATATTTTTATGTGAGTGTGTAAGACACCAATGCAGAAAGAAGTTCGTAAAAATTCACACATTTCTTGAATGTTTATGCAAAATGGTTATTGGATATTCCATTAAATCAATGTAGAGTTTGAATAGACATCCCATGTCTGTCAGAGATTAGAAGCATTTTCATAGAATTTTTGGCACACTAAAGTCTAAACACATGAATACTGGAAAAGCTTTTTTGCTTTGAATATATTACACCAAGGAACAACCATGCTTCTTATTTTTGCAAACATTTTTTTGGATTGAGCATAAAAATAAGATAGTTGTGCTGTGGAACAACTACAGAAGAAACCAAATAACAATAATGTTATAATGGAAATGTAATATATGGTAAAACACATTGGTCTGTGAGCCAGGATTCTTAATCATCTTAAAAATCCTTTTGATGATCAGGTTCTAAGCTCATTTTATTGTATTATGACAGGTGATTGATGGATTAAATTTCAAGTTATGATTTTTTAGCTTGTTTCTTGACACTTATATTTTGTGTTTGCATGATTCTATCAGGCTGAAGAAGGGAAGCCAGATTTTATTGCCAGGATTGTGGAGATGTTTGAAACTGTTGATAGAGAATTGTATTTTTCAGCTCAGTGGTTTTTTAGAGCAGAAGATACTGTGAGATACTTGCCAAGGGCTTGATATATATCCTATATTTTTTGTTCATGAATCATGATCCACACTCAATGTATGTTAATCAGACAAACTGTTGGATATATTGTTTTTTTCAGGTAATCAAAAGCCAAGCTCATCTTATTGACAAGAGACGAGTGTTTTGTTCTGACATAAAAGATGACAATCCCCTAGATAGCATTGTGTCGAAAGTCAAAATTGTTCAACTTTCTCCAAATGTATGTATCTTACCTACTTGTTATCATATTGGTTTTTCTACAGAAGTCTGTGTACTCATGAACTTCTACGTGAAGATAATGAACATTTTGGCTGTCTATGGTGCAATTCTAATGAGTTCTTATAACAGGTTGACTTGGCTGAAAAAGAGAAGGCACTCTCATCCTTTGATCTTTACTATGATATGAAATATTCGATGCCAGTTACATTCACAACACTACACACAGGTCAATACCTTGACAAACAAATGCTTTATTTCACATCTCTATAAAATCACATACAGTACAATAGTACAGTGTACACATAATATTTATATAATAGGGAAAATTGCTGTCTAGTCAAGTTTACAGGTGGGACATTGTTATCTTCTGTTAGGATTACATAAAAGTTTACATGTATCTGATTAAATTTAGTTTGCTTTGAGTGCAGAAAAGAGCATCACAGAGAGCGATGAGTCGTCTGTAATTTCAGGTGATGCTAGCTCAGATGGTGTAGTAGAGAAAAGCAATAAAATTGCAAAATCAACTGAAATTCATGGACGTGTAGAGTCTCAGATGACTCTATTGGACTTGTATTCGGGTTGTGGTGCTATGTCTTCTGGGCTATGTTATGGCACAAATATGTCTGGCGTGAAACTTGTAACAGTAAGAGTCGAGTAGCCAACCTGCATATGAAACTGATTCACTTAGTTTTGTTTTCCATGCTCATGCCAAATTCCACATAAATTTTTTGATATGTTCATTTGAATGCTACAGAAATGGGCAGTTGACATCAATAAGCATGCATGTGAAAGTCTAAAGTTGAACCATATTGAAACCGAGGTTGACATTTAATTTATATTCTTCCCTTGTTACTAGTCAACGAACCAAGGTGTTAAATATCTATTTTATTTATATAGGTGAGAAATGAAGCAGCTGAAGACTTTTTATCTTTGCTGAAAGAGTGGGAAAACCTTTGTAAAGAGTTCTGTTTGTTGGGTTCACAACATGATGAAGATACAAGTATAAAATCTGAAGAATCAGATTCTGAGGAGAAAGAAGGCAATCCTGATCCTTCTGATGGTGAATTTGAAGTAGGGAAATTGCTAGCTGTTTGTTATGGTGATCCAAACAAAGTCAACGCTAAAAAACTGCATTTCAAGGTATTCTACTTTTAGATTGTTGTGGAGACAAACTTAGTCAAGGCTGTATGCATTCTATATAGAAAGCCAACCACTTACACCATCAAATTTGATCATTTTTTTTCCTCAGCAAGTCATTCATATGTAGTTGTAATAGTTCTAAATCAACTACTCATGGTTGTATAACCACATATCATTGTAGGACCTTGTGAAGGCATGCCTACAAATACAGCTGACATTAGCAATGGCAATAAGTTGAACTTCTTTTTGAAGTATATAATGTTTAAATACTGCAAATATGTATGCACACTTCTCACTATTGCTGAGGTTTGAATCCTTGACCTCCTTGGAGGCTGGGCTCTACTGGTAACTAGGGTACTGTTGGGCCAAATACCCTTTGGTAGAATACATTGACCTTGTTAGTGACATTAGGTAAGTACTTTATTATTTCCTCTTGGAATTAGTCTTGTAGCCCCAAATGACAAAAGGATGTATTAATTTCAGTTCTAAGCCAGATTTTTATCAGCTACCGTATGTAATTTTTGGGTAAAGATTGGCGAGTGTTGAGTGCTAACTAGCTTGTTAGGTCTTAAGAGATTTATCGAACATTGAGATAGATTTGCAATATACCTCTAATGGACTATTAGGTTGTTCAATGTCTCCTTAAAAAGAAGAGGATAATGGAACATGAATAACTTCTCATGCTACAAAAAGTTATACACACAATATATGTATGTATGACAAAAGAATGTACAGTTGGTGTCCATTGATAAAGTAATGCACAAGAATATACAATCTTTTTCAGATACAAGATGATTAGATGATAGCTTCTGTATTGTCAAACAATATATAGCTAAACTAATCTATTTTTAATCATGGTTTGTGGATGCTAACCCTACATGCCCTATTAGGTTTAGGGAAAATAATAGGAACCTGAAGTTTTTTGCTGTTGTAACCGTTACAGAATTCTGCCAATTCTTTTGTCTAACGCTTCATATTCATCATGTTATTCTAAAAGATGCATCAGTTTCTTAAAATTCTTGTATGTTTTATCTTTTGATGAGACTATTCATACCAATTTTTTTAAGCTTATATCTTTGAAAATATTGGTATTGCTTTACATTTTCTCTTCATTTGTGCCATATAGGTGCAATGGAAGGGCTATGGTCCTAGCTATGACACTTGGGAGCCATTTGATGGTTTGAGGTCTCTAGCTTCAACCCTTTGGTCTTCATGTCATTTTGGTTGAACACAATTCTATTTCTAGAAAAGAAGTACTTACATGAATGTCTTCTTTTATAATAGCAATTGCACGGACGCTATGAGGGAATTTGTTAGCAGAGGATACCAATCAAGGATATTACCTCTTCCTGTAAGCTGACTTCTCTTTCCATTTTCACTACATTTATATTTTGTTCTCTTTATAAGCTCATGGATTGTTTATATTTACCCAGGGTGATGTTGACTTCATTTGTGGAGGTCCTCCGTGTCAAGGAATCAGTGGTCATAATCGCTTTAGAAACTACACTGATCCTCTAAAAGATCCGAAGAATCATCAGCTTGTAGTCTACATGGATATCATCGAGTTTCTAAAACCAAAATTTGTTTTGATGGAGAATGTATGTGATATTGTCAAATTCGCAGATGGTATTTTGGGATTTTATGCCGTAGGGCGTCTAGTTTCTATGAATTATCAAACACGCATGGGGATAATGGCTGCAGGATCATATGGAGTTCCTCAATGCCGATTGAGAGTTTTTCTTTGGGGAGCTAATACAAAAATGGCAAGTTTCTTTGAATATGCATACCATTATTATTCCACGTTATTTTTCTAACAGTTTTTTGAACCAACAGAATTTGCCTCAGTTTCCTTTGCCCACACATGAGGTTGTCGGTAAAGGAGTTGTTCCGCTTGAATTCAAGGTGATAGTGTAACTACATATATACACACATACATACATACATAGAGGGCATAATCAAATGAAAACCTCAAAAAGGTTGAAAACCAGTGAATCATTAGTTGTTTCACAAAAGATTGAGATTGTGAAACAAATACATGTAAAACACTATCTTAAATCCTAGTCTTGGATGAAAAAAAATCATGTCTAACTTTTTGTGGTTCTCACATGATTAGCCCCTATATATCTATATAAATCTTTGTAAATATGTGCTTATTTGTTGGTATTAAGGCGTTCGTTTTTTGATGGCAGGATTGTATTGTTGGGTCTGATAACGACAAGTCATACAAGTTAGAGAAGAGCATATTACTTGGGGATGCAATTTCAGACTTGCCTGAGGTATGCTAATTACTTCTAGGCCATGCCATTGATCAAATCTTGAAAAGATTGTGACATATTACATTACCCTTGATATTTATTTAATTTCACTTTAGGTTACAAACAACAATGGCAAGGATGAAATGGAGTATGCAGGGGCCCCACGTACAAGTTTTCAGAAATACATCAGAATGAGAAAACAAGGTGAATTTAGCAATACATTTCTGGATGCAATAGCACCTGCTTCTATTCGTATGTTTGTTGTTTGATTTTTGGTTGCTTACTTTTTAACTTGTTTTTCCAAAATTTATCAACTGTCTTTATTGTTTTCAACTTTTTTCTTTCAAACTTTTTTCTTCCTTTTTCTGCAAATTTAATCTGTATCTCTCTCTCTCTCTCTTTTTTCCTTTCAAATGATTTTTGTTTCAAGGAAACAACCACTCTACTTTTTTGGTGGAGGTTGTACATATCATTCTCCCTAGACCTTGCTTTCGGGTGGGATACACTCATATACTGAGTTTGGTTTGGTTTATTCCTGGATTTAATAATTTGTTCTGCTAAAAACCATAACCAAGCTTTATTTCTACAGCTGTGGGGAAAGATGCATCAAAAAGAAAGATGCTTTATGATCATAGGCCACTGGAACTGAATGAGGATGATTATGCTCGGGTTTGCCAAATTCCCAAAATAAAGGTTTGACAACCAACCCATCTGGCTAATCAAACATGCAGCAGACAAATGGGGTTGTATTTAACCAGTGATTCACTTTTTCAACAAAAAGTGAATGATTTCGAACAAATTATGGTCAAATTGTAATGCATAGCATCATATTTCCATTTCAGTTTTTATTTGATTATTGGATTTAAAATTGTTACTAAAACCATTATACTTTTCAAAATTGGTTACAAACCTTTTACATGATCAAGATATTGAATGGTTTTGAAAGTTAAACAGTTTTTGAAAGTTATAACAGTTTTTGAAAGTTGAATACTTTTAATAGGGGTAAACTGCATTAAAATGGAACTAACCTTAATTTCATTCTTATTTTGGGAACCAACTTTCAACACTTGTTGTCTAAGGGACGTTTTTTATTACCAAAATTATGTTTATCAAAATAGGATCAAAAGTGAAGTTTGTTCCATTCCCCAAATGGAGAAGTTTGGAAAATTTGCTCCTCACAATGCGAAGTTTTGAAAATTGGTTCCCCAAAGTGGAACAAACAATATTGGTTTTGTTTTGCTGAAATTTGTCCTTCTAATAATAGTTTTGGAAAAGTGAATGGTTTAAGTAGTGATTTTTAAAGTCTAGTGATCTACTTGTAATTTACAGAAAACAATTGTATTTGATATTTTTTTGGGTCTAAAGCAGCTTGTTCTTGTAACATGTGTGTGTATATGTATGTGTGTGTATATATATATGTAAAAGGAAGGGTTGAAACGAGAACACCTTCATTTTATGAAAATGCGAGAACACTTTTTACTATAGTGAATCACAACGTGGGCGACCTTTGGTGCGACGCAGGTCGTGGGCCAAGTCGCCTGCCCACCACCAGGTCCCTAACGTGTATTATCACATGATAAGGGTATTCTCTCATTTTCGTAAAAGGAAGGTGTACTCTGTTGAACCTCCAGTCCTCCACCTATATATGTGTGTGTGCGTGTTTGCTCATGCTGTCATGATAGCAGTTTTTTTTTCCTTTTCTTTCCCGTCAACTGATAATAACCATGGGTAAGTATTCATCAATATGCCTAACATATGCAGGGAGCAAACTTTAGAAATTTACCAGGGGTGATGGTTGGTAAGAACAACAAAGTAGAATGGGACCCTTCAGTTGAAAGAATTATGCTACCTTCAGGAAAACCTTTGGTACTATTTAAACATCAAATCTTTGTGTTTATTCCAAAATAAATCTCCCATTTCCAGTACTATCTATTTCTCTCTAATGACATTAACCAATGATACAGGTTCCCAATTATGCTATGACATTTGTTCGAGGAACTTCAAGGAAGTAAGTTTTTTTTTCCGCATTTATGTATATGGTACTATGCTTGTGATCTTGGTTGCTAAAGTTACAAACCTAACTAAAATGCAGACCGTTTGGGCGATTGAGCATGGATGATATCGTCACAACTGTAGTGGGTAGAGCCGAGCCGCACAATCAGGTCCCTAATCTTTACCTCCATCATGGCTACCAAATTAAATCAAGAAACAAATTGTTAAGTTTTTGTATGTTTCTTTCTTTCTTTTTATAGGTGCTGCTTCATCCTAACCAGGATAGAGTGCTTACTATTCGTGAAAATGCGCGTTTACAAGGGTTTCCTGATCACTATAAACTTTGCGGGCCTGTTAAGGAGAGGTAATGTCATTTTAATAGGGTGAATAATAGTAACTATTGAACTTCTGATTGATGATTTATTCTGATTGTGACTTTCTGACTTTCTGCTTGCACTCCACTGGTTTTTGGATAAATGACTTCAAATGAGTTTTCAATTCGGAACATGACATTCTACTTTTTAGTTTTGGTTTTAAACAACTTGCACCTGTAAAAATTTGGAAACACACTAGAGGGTCATTTTGTAAAACATGCATCTAGAGAAGGTGAATGAGCTAAAATAGCCCTACATGGACTAAATACTATTCTTGCAAGAATGGCAAAGTACTTAAATTTACAAATGTCAGTTTTGCACTTCTAAAATTGCCTACTCTGGCGAAATGCTGTGTGTATTTTTCTTTCTTATTAGCATTTTTTTCAAGAATTGGCATTGCTTGCAGTAAAAAGCTATGTACTTCATCAAACTCATTAGAGGTCTTCAACTACTATATTAAAATAAATGTTTTACAGATTTCAGAGTTTTTTTGCTCCAACTGTCATGCTAAAGTGTATGCTAAAATAGATTAAGGGGCTGTTTTTTGCTCCAACAGTCAGTTTTTTTGGCAGTTGTCGAATGGTTTGATGCAAAATGATTAAGTGGTCAGAATGATTAAGAGGCTCTTATTATATAGTGTAAAATGAAATATGGTTGTTTGCTAATTGTTCATAATGAAATTAGGATGCTGAATGGTTAAGCGATGGCTAAGATACAAAATCATTTAGAGGGTTTTGAAACTATTAAGAGACAGTTTTTTTTTTCTTCTCAAACAAGATTCACCTCTTACGATTCAGATGTTGCCTCTTAATGGAACCATTAAGAGGCAAACAAACTGCCCCTAAAGAAAGATAGACCTGAGAAATCTCTAAAACTTAATATTGAGGCGAGAGATATATTGTTTTAATTGTTTCCATCAATGAGGTTGAATATGTTATAATTTTTATAAAGTTTTCTTAAAGTGTGTTGGGATGATGAAGTAATGATGGAATTGCTAAAATAGAGTAGCGGGTGGAGTTTGATGTAAGATACTCTATTTTAAGAAGAGATTATAGCATAGCTGTTGGAGATGGTTTTTTTTTTGAAACATCCCTCTACCTCTTGGGTACATTTTACTCTCTAGACCCTATCTCCGTGTGAGATTTATTGTGTCCATTTAGTTTCGTTTGGTTTAAAAACACCGAGGTTTTTACATTTATGCAATCTTATTGTTTGGATTCTGGTTTCAGGTACTTGCAGATTGGAAATGCAGTTTCATTTTCTGTATCAACAGCTTTGGGATATACATTAGCCAAGGCAATCCAAGGGGTCTGCACCAGTAAACCATTGACACTCCCTGTCAAATTTCCCGATTGTCTTGGACAATCATCTACCGTAAAACAAGCTCCTCAAGAGTCGGAATGATAAACAAAAATTCGTCTCTCGGCTAACTAATATTCTTCACGAGTTCTAAGTCGTTGAACCACGTAATGTGAAAGAAAGTTTACGGGCCAAAGAATTCGTGTTGCGATGAAGAGCCTTGTTGCACTAGTTTCACACATTGATTGTGTGATTCTTGTTGAATGTAATCTAACATTGATTCTTCCTGTCATTGTTTAACAGGGTTTAATTTATCAAAAAATGAGTTTGGAGTAAGGTTTAGGTTGCTGATTGTGTAGTATTTGAATAAATACAACTGTTTTTGATGTATTCTTTATCTAATGATAATTGGTTAAATGCTAATTGTGGTTTTGTTATTGATCATTTTTCAAGTTTTACAGTTCACTAACAATCAATCGCATCATTCCATCAAAATTCATGCAATATATTTATAAGGAAAATGGTATTGAAAATTTAAGCGATATTTGATGGGGGTACTGTGGGGTAAAAAATGAGAATGATGATGAATAATGTGGTTTAGTTTAATATAATATAATGAGCTAATTACTCTAACCCCATTAATTTTCATAACTGACCAAATGAGGGGAATGAAAATTTATTCCAGCTCAATCCTCTTTTCTCATACGTCATTCTGTCTCTTGATGATGAATGGAACATATTTTGTATTTTCGAGTTTGACGGAATATATTTATATTAAAAATATTATATAAAACAATTTTTCATTGTTATATTGGTTTAACTAAACAGCTTAGGGGTTGTTTGGTTGGTTTTCCATTAAGTTATGTATGGATAAAGTTGTCTGTGTGGATTAATTTGTCTGTATAGATTTAGCAGGTTTTTATTTGAGAGAGTTTTTTCATAGATGGAAAGAACGTGTTTTTAATGAGAGGGACTGGTTTGGAAAAAACCTGGCTTTCTGCATAAAGCTCCCCCTTGAAATCTTACTGAATAAGCCACTTTCTATATCATTAAGCCACTACCAAACAGTCATATATAGTTGACTGAATAAGCTGTGAGTCTCATTAAACTCATTAAGCTGCAAACAAACAGACCCTTAGTCTTATTCTCATTCTCTTACATTTCTACTTTTATTTTCATTCACAATCCTTAAAATGAACCAAACGTCCCTTAAACTCTGCGATTTTCATATATGAATCTTTCTGTAAATGAAAAAAATATAACAATATAAATGTCATTAAAAAGAGTAAATTTGTTTGACATAATTTGATCATTAAATTTGATTATCCATTTTCAAGGTTTTTTTTTCCCTCTCATCAATATAAATCTTCGTATTTATATCTCCATATGTAACGTGAAAAACTTCATTATTTATTAATCAACAAATTTAGCTTCTTATATGAAATTTCATGTGAAATTCTATGTGAAGTTGCACAACTTCCATCATTCAACAAGCCTTTTACATTTTGACTCAAGTTTTTGCGTAATGGTTTTATGGATTTCTTCTTTAAAAAAAATTAGAAAATCGTTGATATAAACATTTTACCGACCCAACGTCCATTTACAAATTACAATACAACTTCATATGTAAAGCTCTATACAAAGCATCATAATGTGAATTTTAAATATCAAATTTAACATCAAATCACTACAGGAATACCAAAGCTTACAGCAAATTTGGTGTAACATTAATTAGTTATAACAAATTTCACACAAGGGAAAAGATTAAAATATATATATATATATATATATATATATATATATATATATATATATATATATATATATATAGGGTCTCCTTCTTTTGTTAACCAAATAATTGGTATTAACCGTGTTAACTGATCTAGACCAATCAGATTGGACCATTTTTTTTGGTTTAAAACGGTTAAATAGGGGTAGAAATGATATTTTCAATTTAATAATAATTATGGTATTAAAAATAAATTAATGATAATTATTATGTTTCCTTTTTTATGTCATTATATTGTTTTTTTGTTTAAATCTTAAAATTGGTAATTATCTCATTTTATTTTAAATATAATATTTTAAAATTTAAAATTGCTAGTTATCTCAATTTTTGTCAAACCTGTGTTTGAATATTTCCAAACATTTTTTTATGAAGTTTGCATAGCTTTTGTTTTGAATAGTTGACCATGTACTTAGATATGAAAAATGTATTGTGCATTTTTTATGAACATATATCAGTGTACACACATACACTGTATGTACATATGCACTGTATGCACATATGCAAGGGCGGAGCCACCCTGTAACCAGAGAGGGCATTGGCTCCCCCTAATTTTTTTTAATTAATAAGTGCTCTGCAGCTCTGCTCAAGCTTTGTGGTATAAGAAATAGGTAAAAACATGGAGAATGCAAGTGATGACTTAGGAGAAATAAATGTTAATAGTGTGGTAGTATAGACTTGCATGGAATTGCACCTAGGTGACACTTGGAGAGTCCTCAAAAGGTGCAAAGATGCACTTTTATTTGTGAGAGAGAAGAGATTAATTGAGAAAAAAAAATCCATTTTAATTTAAAAAGTTTTGTTTAGGCTTTTAATATGAAAATGTTTTGTTTAGGCGACTCATTATGTTAATATAAATTTACGTTAAACTTCAGTAAAATAAGCAAAACAAAATAGCATTTTCGGTTTGCAGTAGTTTGATAGTCGAAATCTAAATTATAAACTTTAAATGTTTAGGGGTGTTTGGTTAGAGGGAGTAAACAGTAAACAATGAGAATGATAAGAAAATAAACTATTTATTTTATATTATAATGACTTCATTCCTTCAAATGCCCAAATTTTCATTCCACGATTAAATTGGGTGGAATGAAAATTCATTCCCATTTTCATTATATGTCATTTTTATTTTCATTACGATTTTCATTCATCGACCTGAACCAAAAAAACTCTTTAATGTTTTTGATAGTAAAATAATAAAACTAAAATTTTGACAAAAAGAACATTTGAGAAAAAAAAATTTCCATTTTAATTTAAAAAGTTTTGTTTAGGCTTTTAATATGATAACGATAACATAAGAAGACATGGGGATTAAAGACAAGAAATGGTGCAAAGAACCAATAGGGGATTGGAGACAAGAGCTGGTAAGAACCAACAGGGGAAACGTTCTTATATATGCTCGGTGCTCCCATGTACTTAAAATTCTGGCTCCGCCCCTGCACATATGTACACAACAATTATGCATATGTGTATATATGCTATTATGCACATAATTTTTTAATATGCCAAACCTATTTGATGTGTAAATCAACTTGATTCAAATATGCACAACATGGAAAATTAGATTGATCCACATATGTGCAGATCATGTTCCACCAGGTCCACCAAAGTGTGTAAGTACATATGTGCATAACCAAGTGGACATTGCATTATTGTTTGAAATTTCACATTCATAACCAAGTTTCATATGTGCAAATATGCACCGAACAAAATTTGTAGTCATACCATATTTTTATGCACATATTGATTTAAATTTAAGAATTGATTCAAGTGCATATATGCACATACCATAATCGAGTGATCATATGCACACTTCAAGTTTAACTGTGTTATGTGTGTTAGGCGCAGTAATTCGTCGTGTAGAAGAGTAAAAGATCATCGTGTAGAAGAGTAAAAAAAAGGTAAATTAATAAACCTAATTCTAAAAATCTAACCTTCATCATCGATTCCTCCATAGTTATCAGTCGATTATAGCCCAACACAGGCCGCCACTTTCTTCACCAATTCTTTTAGGGTTTCGTTCTTATCTGCATCAACATCCACGGGGTTATCCATGGTGTTCGATTCTTCAAGATTTGGTTATCCATGGTAAAAGAAAAGCTACGCAGATTTCATAAAAAAAAGTTTGGAAATATTCAAACACAGGTTTGACAAAAATTGAGATAACTACCAATTTTAAAATATTCTACTTAAAATAAAATGAGATAATATCCAATTTTAAGATTTAAGAAAAAAAAGGAAACAAGATAATTATCATTAATTTATTTTTAATACCATAATTATCATTAAATTGAAAATACCAATATACCCCTGTGCATACGTGCATCTTCAAACCAAGGGCGTAAATCATTATTAAAATCAGTGTTCTATTGTAAGTCGTTGATCTTGATTATCAGTGGTTGAGATTGGTTAACACGGTTAATACCAATGATTTGGTTAACAAATGAATGAGACTCTCTCTCTCTCTCTCTCTCTCTATATATATATATATATATATATAGAGAGAGAGAGAGAGAGTGTGAGGAGGTTCAAACGAGAACGCTACTAACTCTATAAGAAAACAACAAATCATGTATAAAATTATATATGATTCAACATTAACGACCCAAAGTCTCCCACGACTTAAGTCGCGAGAATCATATTTGATTTTGTACGTGAATCATATATGATTTTGTATGTACTCGGCCGTTCTTGTGTTTCTTAAATAGATAGTATTCTCGTATGAACCCACCTCTCTCTCTCTCTATATATATATATATATATAGAGAGAGAGAGAAAGGTTCAAACGAGAACGTTAACTATTTAAGAAAACAACATATCATGTAAAAAATTATATGTGATTTTACATTAACCCGAAAAAAATGGACGTGGACGACTTTGGACGCGACCTAAAGTCACGCACAAAATCGCATGAATTATATATGATTTTGTACGTGAATCATATATGATTTTGTATATACTCGGCTGTTCTAGTATTTTCTTAAATAGATGTTCTCGTATGAACTCACCCCTCTCTCTCTATATATACATACTTTGAATCTTAAATTTTGGTGTAAAATTTGATACTATCATTAGGATAGATTTATTGTTTGTACCAAATTTTATAGATATTATGATAACCTTAGCCCAAATAGTCACCAAACTTGTGAACCTGAAAAAGGAAAAGGCAAACACCCTGATTTGTACAACACTTACAAAAAAACACCTTTTTACACACCACACAATCCCAATTCCTAACATCTACTATCAGTTCTTTTCTTTCACTTCCCCAACAAACCCTTTGTTTGTCCACATCTCAAAACCATCACCTCCTTGGCTCTCCCGACTCGACTCCGATGCCTCTTCGGTCTTGCCTCCTCCTCCTTGTGCCTTCTTTAGCTTTGCCACAAGAACCCACATGTTTGCGAGCTCATTTTCGAGATACGCCTCTCTCTGCTTCGACTCCTCGACCGATCGTTGTAGTTCCGATTCTCGTTCGTCCTTTTCGCATAGCACGGCTTCGTAAGACATTTCTCTCTCCCTGCTCAATGCAAGCTCTCTCTTCAACTCTGACTCCTTAGGACTTGCTTCTTTCTGTCTGGTGGTATCTTTACGCCCGTTCTTACTGAACCCCATTGTTCTACGTTGGGTCGGGGAGTTCTTCTGAGATGCCAACTCAGCTGTTAGTTTCTCGTTGTGGTTCATTAGCTTTGCAACTTCTTCAGATAAGGCCTTAAGCTCGACTGCAGCGGCTGAGGCCAGTCCCTTGGCATATGAGCTCTCTTCCGCCAGTTTTTTGTTATGGGATTCTAACTGCTCTTCAGATTCAGTTACCTCGGCTACTTTCTGTTTGAGTTCTTCAATCTCGAGTGCCTAGTTTAATACAATAGCATTAGATCACAATGCTGCTTTATTTGGTGCAAGAATAAATTGATAAAGTTTGTGTATTTGACGAATGGAATTATAAAAAGCGAAATCTGTAAAGAACGGAACTGATCTAGGGAAGCATGCCATCTCCGAACTTCACTAAAATATATATTGAAAAGTGTGCCGAGAAGATTTAATCCGAGGATATGTTTCTTATGAACCGTTTCTCAACATAAATTTGCGCTACTTGGTTCAACATCAAACATGAAATTGAAAGCGGTAATATGGGAATAAACCTGAGCTTGACAAAGCAACGTTGTTTTTGCATCTTTCTCTGCATTAAATTCACTCCTCGCATCGGAAAGTTGTTGTTTCAAGGAATTGATTGTTTCTTGCAGTCCTTCGCATTCATTGATCTAGAGGAAAAGTTAAATCTCGTAAAAGCCAAAACAAAAGAAAAAAACTCGCAATGTTAGGAAAAAAAACATAACCAGAGGGTCATTGGCCCAACGAACTTGGGTTACTGTTAGAGACCAACCTCCTAGGAGATCAAGGGTTCAAATGTTACCAAAAGTGATGGTTTTAAATATATACCATACAAACCATTACCAACGCTTATATTAGGAAACAATCGAGATATTTATTGAACCAGATATTTATTAGACTAGATGAACGGTTAAGATTGGCTTGTATGGTTTGTAAGAATTACATGGTTTGTATTTGAAACCTCCTCCTCCTCCTCCTCTCTCTCTCTCTCTCTCTATATATATATATATATATATATATTACTTCAAAAAAATGACACTTGGTTTTTACCTTTTGGTTGAGCTGCTCTTGAAGTACTCGATTATCCCCGGCTTTGACCTGGCAAAAAGAGATATAGGACATGTCTCAGAGTACAGTATACTGTTTCTTGAAAGACAAAAAACCTTGAGAAACATTCACTTCAATGTTCTTTCACAAATCCAAACTTATTAAAAATACCCGACCAGAGTTTGGAGTTGCTATCTGTTTGTGACTTGGAGCAAGTGGTCGTGTTTGCCAGGGATTCACAAGGTCTGGATCATTTAATGTGATTTTAATCAAGCGGTTCGTATTGCAAAATGATACGCCTTTTCGAATTATGTGGGTTGGATTGATGATCACCAACCTTCACTAATCATAGTTGCAGTAAAAAAATTATTCATGTTCATGAGTTAAATTGATGAGATATGGTATATTTGGTGACTGATAAGAAAGAGTACTCAAAACAAAAAGTAGCTTATACCATTTGTAACTTCTAAAAGCAGGTTACATATTTAGATGACGTTTGTTTTTTAAGAGGTCTAAAGTCTGAAATCTTATTTTACTTCTGATTAATAAGAGATGGTGTTGAAGTCTAAAATCTGAATCAATAAGACTGTTTGTTTTTGTAACGTCTGGAGGCGTCTTGAAAGAAAGGAGAGCATATGAAATGAGGTGGCGATAAGAGGTTTTAAGAAGTTAGATCACCACTTCTTATTTCAGATGTATTCAAGAATTAAGATGTTCTAAAAACTGGAAAAAAAACAAACAGTCTGAATGTAAAAAGGTCTGAACGATTCAGACTTAAGAGTCATTAAGAGTTATTTTAGAAAAAAAACAAACAACCCTTTAGAGTCCCTTGTTTTACAAACCCGGCAATTCATACAAACTGACAAGCCAGTTTTCATGTGTTGTTTCATATACGAAACAACACGTGTGAAAATGCAGTGTTGTTTCATATACGAAACATTCATAATTGTTTTTTCCACACACAAAACAATCTTGAACGTTAAACATATGAAACAACTCTGTATAGACATTGCATTTTCACACGTGTTGTTCCATATGTGAAGCAAGACATGAAAATTGGTTTGTAAGTTTGTAAATGATTATGTGTCTTCAAATTTATTACATATAGATACATATATGTGTGTGTTCCAAGATCACATACCTCAAGCTCAAAGGACTTCTCACTTAATTGTGCTTCTAGCTCAGAAACAGACTGCATAAGATAAAAATTTCAGTTTAAACGAAAAGGCTACACCAAGAGCAAGGGCATACATGTAAGAGATAGTAGCACTTACTCGTGCTTGTTCAACTTCACCCATTTTGTGACGAGATGATACAGCGGAATAAGCAATTTTGTCTTCAAGGAGTTCGATTTGATCATTCTTTAGCTTGATTTGTTCATTCAATCGGGTAATCTCAACCTGTAGGTTGTAAAGTGATTCTCATTTCATCAGTATATAAACGCCAATTACAGTTGATGCAAGATTTGAGTTATTACATTTATAAATTCCCTCTCAGAGTCTCTTGTAGCCTCCGGAGACAACCGCTTTAGAGCACTTAAATGGATTGCCATCTCCTCCGACAAAATCTTTTGCTGCTCTCTAAGGAGATCAATTTGGTCAATTGTCTTTATGCTAATCTGTCAATCACAAACCAAGCGGAAGTTTAAATGTCTGAACTATGACGAAGACATCCTTGTCTTGGGAACCAAAAATTGAACATAAGATATTTAAAGGAACTTCATTAGTCCAAACCCAGAAACACGATACAAAGAAGGGAAAAATTGTACTTTGACAGAGCTCCTAGGTCAAAGATTCTTTCAAGTGTTTTTAAGCTGAAGTCACTATGACTTAATGCTGAGATCTATCATTGAGCAACAATAAATTAACAATGCCAAAATACCTGTGTATACAAGCAGTTTAAACTGGCTTAAAGTTGTATAAAAGAATATCTGACCGCCAACCCGAGACATAGACTTCCCATCTTTAAGAGATGGTTGTTTTAAAAATCTACGGAATATTTGTGCACTGACGAATGTACAGTTTAATTTATTCATGTACGTGTGGATAAAACTGAAGAGAAATTACTTACTAGACTCTCTTGTTGCAAGAAGATATCCTCATTGATTTCTTGATCTTGTCTGCCCCCTGATGAGAATTCAGCAGATCTGCATTCCGTAAGCAAAGAGTGTGAATGTCTGGGTTCAGTCGGAAGATTATGATTATCTGCTGGGGGAGTTGAAGATGTGCTGAGAGACTTGGCGCCACTTGATTTATCACTAGTACTGGTCAATGCCCCAGAGATACTGTCTCGTCTCTAGTAAAAGCAGTAATAGAATTAACCTCCGTAGGAAGCAGACTTGCGAGAGGATGAGAGACATAAAAATACATAAACACTGACATTGAGGACTTAATAGTTTAAAGAAATTGATCAATATTGCCACCCACATACTCGGTAAGTATTAATAATGAAAACAGAAGCAGCAGAACTTTTAACATATGACATGCAATCCCAAGATTTGTAAAAAATAGGTTTATTGAAACAAAAGAAACCTTTCAGTATGATACATATAATTGAGGTGCATGTCCCTATTTACTAATTTATTTTCAGTAACAGGGGTAGGAACCAATATTTCAATGCAGGTTTTCAGCAGCATGGCAACAAATTATTGAACTTCAAGAAAGTCTGCATCTAATTTTGCATGCATGTAATTACTTGCACATATGTATGATATTGATCAAGATTTTTCACAATCTGACTAACTGGACTTGACAGCATATTGGCCATTTACCAAATTCTTACCCGGTAAGCGCTTACTAGCAAGAGATTGACCTTCATTTACATTATCGTGTAACATCCTTGGCTATGAAAATAGATTGTTGGTAAGCATTTAAAACCCGGTAAGCGCTTACCGGGTAGAAGTTGTTTCTCACACTTACCGGTCAAGACTCTTGGTCCTTGCCTTATCTCTTACCGGGTAAGATTCTCGTCCTTTCCATGCTCAATCAATAAGGTAAATGAAATTGGTAAACGCTTACCCAGTAAGCGTCTAGTAAACGGCCCTTAATGTCTACTCTTCCCATTTAGGTCAACTGAACAAAATATAAGAACAATTTGCCAAGCAAAAATAACTTGCAATAGATAGACCTAAGTTAAGCTTACATTTCATGAAAAGTGGTTTTTTTTCCTATTGTGGTCAGCTAAACAACACCAATACAGTAGTCAATTCAGGGACTTAAACCTGAACCTAAGTTACTTGGATGAGGTGGGTAACATTCAGCCAAACACCTCTTCATATCTACTAAGTCTAAAAAGCAAAAAATTACCATTGCAGAAAGTACACTTGCTAACAACCATGATAAGGTCGCTTTGCAACTAATCCATGCAGGTAATAAAGAAAAACAAGGCAGAGCAGGTTTCTCCTTAGTGTTACATGGATTAGTTTATAATCCAATAGAACTTCAGCCTGATAAGTTGATGGATCTTCTGCTTCTTAATTATTTATCTTTCTTAAGGTTTGGTGGTTCCAAAACCTTTTCCTCCATCAGACAGTCATCTGATTGACCATGCAAGCAGACCAAGAAGTCAGGTTGAATAATATTCACATACTCTTGTCATGCTACAATTTTCATGAAGTAAAATCGAATATTCTTAAATCTTTGTCATCGGTTAAATATGTAAAAGAATGTGCTAATTCTTACACGAGTATATAATTATGCTCATGATCTCGACTGAAGTTAAAAAAACTACAGCTTGAGCAAAAGTTAAGTAGCAAAAAAGCGGATACCAAGTTCGTCAATGAGTACCTATTTAATCAAAGTTGAAAGTTAATTGTAGTTACTCCAGAACTTGCTATTCATAGCACAAGTGTAATTGAATTATTAAGAACATGTATACTCCCTTCATGCCTAGTTAATAAGGACGTTTGATTTTTGGCACTCATGTTTGGGTAACCCTGGACTCTAGTCACTTCAACTAAAATCCGTTTGAATTTTTATGTCTTGGTAAAGTAATCACAAAATAAATTCAACAAAGGAATTTCTTTATGCGAGCAGCCTTGATCATGTTTACGAAGTCAAACACTAAAATCACTTTGGGATGGAGGTAATTCATGGTTTCAGAAAGAAGACAGTTAGCTTGGCAAAAAAGGAAGTGAGAGTCGTTACACAAAAATAAACTTGGTAATTGTGTATTGTATTATTGTGTGAAACACGATTACAATCAAGGGTATATATAAGAGAAACATTTACACTCTAAACCCTCTAATATAAATATGTACGTATATCACATTGTCTAACATTCCCTCGCAAGCTAAGGTCGGGGAGCGACCTGTAGCTTGGACCGTAATAGGAGAAACCGTTGTGAAGGTAGCGGCTTAGTGAACACGTCTGCAATCTGATATCTGTAGATATAAACTGAACTGAGAGCTTCCATTGGGCAACCATTTCTCGAACAAAGTGAAAGTCCACTTCTACATGCTTGGTACGGGCATGAAATACAGGGTTAGCTGAACGATACGTAGCTCCAAGATTATCACACCATAAGGTAGGAACCGATTTCACAGGAACCCGAAGTTCGCGCAGCAGTGTTTGTATCCATGTGAGCTCAACAACGTATCGGCTAGAGCCTTGTATTCAGACTCTGTTGACGACCGAGAGACAGTCCGTTGTTTTCGTGCGGACCATGATACTAGGTAAGAACCAAGATAGATAGCATATCCCCCGGTGGATCGACGGTCGTCGGGGCAACCAACCCAGTCTGCATCTGAGAAGCCAGTCAGAGAGTTGTAAGCAGAATCAGTGTAAGCATGAAGGATTGTGCCGGAATCATGCATGATTCGTAAACCATAGTCAGCAGTGCCCTGCAAGTAGCGAATAATTCGTTTGACTGCAGTCCAATGATTTTCAGTGGGGGAGTGCATAAATTGGCAAACTTTGTTGACCGCAAAGGTGATATCCGGACGAGACAATGTGACATACTGAAGGGCACCCACAATTTGGCGGTATTTGACCGGATCAGCAAACGTAGCACTATCACCAAGAGCAAGATTAGCAGTAGTGGTCATAGGAGATGAAATCGGTTTAGCATTAGACAGGCCTGCACGTTGCAAGAGTTCAAGGATGTATTTCCTTTGTGATAGAAGCATATCATGACCCTGACTGGTTACTTCAATACCGAGAAAATAAGACAAGCGACTCATATCCTGAACAACAAAGGATTGGCTAAGACGTTGTACCACTTTGTCAATAGCCCCCGGATTGTTTCCTGTCAAAAGGATGTCACCAACATAGACTAGCATGTACAAAATGGTGCCCCTGTGGGAGTAAATAAACAAGGAAGGGTCCGTCTTAGAGCCTTGAAAGCCAAGAGAATGAATGACCGTAGAAAGGCGATGAAACCACGCTCTAGGGGCCTGCTTTAATCCATATAAGGATTTGTGAAGTAGGCAAACATGGTCGGGTTTGGCCGGGTCAACGAACCCTGGTGGTTGTTGCAGATAAACTGTCTCGTTGAGATCACCATGTAGGAAGGCATTTTGCACATCAAGTTGCCTTAGGGACCATTTCTGTGTTACAGCCAGAGATAGAACAACACGGATGGTGGTCGATTTAACCACGGGACTGAATGTCTCCTGATAATCAATGTCTGGTTGTTGCCGAAACCCTTTGGCAACTAGTCGTGCCTTGTAACGTTTTATTGCCCCTGTTTGGTCCCTTTTCAATTTGTATACCCACTTACAATCAACAACGTTGGAATTCGGAATACGTGGCACTAGTGTCCATGTACCATTCCGCATCAGTGCTGAATACTCGTCAGCCATGGCACTACGCCACTGAGGATACTTGTTAGCAATAGTAAAGGTGGCCGGTTCGGTATCAGGTGAAGGAAGTTGGGTATGGTATGAGGAGGCATTGTAGGGTTTGGTCGGTTTTGGATTTGGGCGTAGGTTGGATGGTCGAGTACGGATGGGTTGTTCAGTGGTAGAGGAGGGAGGGGGTAGGGGTAGGCTGAGGTGGTGGTTCGGTGACTTTGGAATGGCGGTGATAGGTCTGAATGATGGGTGGTTGGGCTGTGGGAAAGGCATTGGGAAGGGTGGTGGTAGGTGGTGTTTCGTGTGGGACATATTGCACGGTGGGTATTGTTGAGGGTGTTGGTTCTGGTGGAGTAGGATGTGTATTAGGTTCAGTGGAGGGTGGATCGGTGGGTGGTAGGTCAGAATTGGGATAGGTGGAGACGTAGGGATTTGGGGTGGTTGGAGTAGGGGTGGGTGTAGGAGATGTTTGGAAAGGAAATGATTGTTCAAAGTAAGGCCGGTTTCAACATGTCGATGTCGTCGTTCAACAAACCCATTTTGCTGCTTGTATGTGGACATGAAAGGCGATGGGTGATGCCGAGAGGAGAGAAGAATTGGGAGAGATTCCGAAACTCGCCTCCCCAGTCGGTTTGGACAAATTTTAGTTTGGTTTGAAAATGCCTTTCAACCATCGCAAGGAACCGTTTGAAAATGGCATAAACATCAGACTTTGATTTTAATGGAAAAATCCACATAAATCTGGAGTAATGATCAACACACAGCAGAAAATAATTGTGACCATCAAAAGAAGGAACAGGAGCGGGGCCTCATACATCACATAAAACTAAATCCAAAATGTGCGAACTTTTATAAGTAGATGGTAACAAATGAAGTTTGGACGATTTGCCAACAGAACATGAGTCACAAAAAACACTAGCACATTGATTTTGTAAAGGTAAACTGTATTTAGACAACATGGACTTCAAAAGCTGTGGATGTGGATGTCCAAGTCTTTGGTGCCATGTAGTGAAAGAAGCACGAGTGGTGGAAAAGGACATTTTTTGAACATGTTGAGTCTGAGGAAGACGGAAGAAGTAGAGACCACCATTACTTGGACCCGTGAAGAGGAGAGTGTGTGTAAACTTGTCCTTTACGGCAAAGAAAGTAGAGTGAAATTCAAAATACACATGATTATCAAGATAGAATTTTTGGACAGAAAGTAGGTTTTGTTTTATGTCAGGTACGTGTAGTATGTTTGTAAGGGAAAAGGTTTTGTTTGGTGAAGAAAGATGTGAGGAAGCAATGTGTAGGATGGGTAAACCCTTACCATTGCCAACGTGAAGGCTGTCCTCACCGTAGTAGGCCTCAGAGTTATCGAAGCTAGATAGGTCCGGTGCAACATGATGGCTAGAGCCAGTGTCCGGAAGCCAAGCTTGTGACCGGTACTCTGTAAAGTTGGCAGAAGGTGGTTGTCTCGTCCTCATAGTGGCAGGGTCGCGATTAGGGCAAAGAGACGGGATATGACCAATCCCACACCTGTTGCATGTGCCAAAAACAGTGTTTTGATAACTAAATTGATTACGATTACCTCCTCCTTGACTTCTGTTGTTGTAGTTTCTGCGTTCATGTCTAAAATCACGTCCATGGCCACGGTTATTCCCAGATCTGTTGGTGTAAAAGGCCTGTGTAGGCTGTGCATTAACAGGCTTAACTTGAAGACCAAATTGTGACAGAAGTTGTTGAATCACTTGAAGCTGATCCGGTTGAGGAGTAGACGAGATTGGAGTGAAGGATGTCATGTTTGTCATCGTCGTTTAGAGCCGGAAGGTACTATTCACGCCGGAAAACACTATTCACGTCAGAAACACTGTTCACGACGGTGGCTGGCAGAAATTGGGACGGTTGCTATTAGGGTTTTGGGAGCGGCGGCTATTAGGGTTTTAGAAGCGGTAGCTATTAGGGTTTTAGGAGCGGTGGCTCTGATACCAAGATAAACTCGGTAATTGTGTATTGTATTATTGTGTGAAACACGATTACAATCAAGGGTATATATAAGAGAAACATTTACACTCTAAACCCTCTAATATAAATATGTACGTATATCACACTTATTGTCTAACACACAATCAACCAGATAAACAAGAACCCTAACAAACAAAGCAAGAATCACATAGGAGACTTACCCGTGGTTTCAACCAGTTAAGTAATCCGGGCTTCTTGGTTTTTTTCTCCTCTTTCAGTGCATCCTCATTATTTTCCACACTTCCATCAACAGAAACATACAACTCAGTGTTTTCATCATCCAAAATTAAGTCACGCTTTCGATGCGGGAGATATGCAAGCTGGCCATTGTAAGAGATTATTTAGATTATATAATTACATTTTAGAAAAACATAAAGTTAGTATATTAAACAGAATACTATATCACAAAGTCAAAAGTTTTTCGAAATCAGGTAAACTGAGGAAGACATCGGTTAACTCAATCAGACTACCTCTTCTTCCCCAAAGGAGTGTCTTCTTCTTAGATTTGTGAAATGAGGAAGTCTAGATGAGGGCGAAGACTTGGTGGAGACTAGGATTAATTTGGTCAGCCTCTGTATTCGGCTTAGCAAAGCAGCTTTAGCTTCTTCTTCTTGCTCCAATCTTGATTGCAACTTCATTTGACCGTCTTCTAGCTTTACACATAACAAAAACCCAAAAGGAACTGGATAAATAATAGGAATTCACTACTTCAAGGAAAGGAGAGGGGGATACAACTTTCTCAAGGAATACACAAGTGATATAATGTTGTAGTTGGGTGTGATTCTTTAGAAATTTGGCAAGTCCAGCCAACTTAAAGGAAACACTCAACTAAGCAAATACTTGCAAAGTCACAGCACAGTGACCAAATTCATGAAGAATCTGGTTATATCGTTGTAGAGAAACGGATAGAGAATATCAATGTGTTGATACTCCTGTCTCTGTTCAGACAGGAGATATTTTCCTGTCAGGCTGTCACAAAAAAGAAAGAAGGAAAAAGAACTTCCTATTGCAGTAGCAAGCAGCTTCTCATATGCTTTAGTTCAATGTTAAACCCAAGCCACTTAAATTTTGAGAAGTTCCATCATATAATTCTGGTCATTATTTCATGGCTTTCATTATTTTAAATATGAAATTCCTTGAAGGTTACCTTTCACTTGAGCAAGAATGAATTGACACTGATCACTATGACCTTGTGTTATAATAAAAAGAACAATGCATGCAGTTTAATGGAATATTCTAATGGTTAGGAATACCTTTTGTTTAAGAAGAACGATATCATCTCCTCCAGTATCCTTAAGTTGAGGAACTACTACAATGCCACTCTTCAAGTGTTCTAGCTCCAACTTTAATGATCGAATTTCATTTTGGTATTTCTTGATAAGGGATTTCTCGTCAATGATCTGCAAAATCATAGGCTTACTTTAAAATATTGTTGAAGAAGATTACTCTGAAGCATAGAGGATTTAATGCCCATACCTTATTTTGTGCTGCCTGAATTTCAATGTGTTTTGCACGGTGGGCAAATTTTAATGTATTATGCGTCTCCTCTGAATTGCTTGATGAGGGAGTAACAGTGCAAATAAGCTAAAAGAGGAAGCAAATAAGCACTTCAAGAGCAGATAATACTATGGTTCAAAAGGACAGTGCCATGCTTTGTCATTAAGTATTTATAAGACGTGGTTGATTTGAAAGATGTATACAAGACTTACAGATACTCGTCCATGTCCACTTAATGAAGATTGAAGGAGCCTAGTCAATTTTGAGTCCCTATATGGTATATGAGCTGCTCTCACGTCTGTCAATTTCGATATAACCTGTGATGCTTTCAAGTTTAGCAATTTCTACAAGATATCTAATTAGCAAGATATAAAACAATGTATATAAGCGCAAACACAAAACCCACCAATGTTATAGCTTAGGCCCATCCTATAGAGAAAGAAGCAAGAATAGAACTGTTGGGAGGTAAAACTAGTAAAGGGAGAGTTAGAATTTGGTGAGGCGTCATCTATACTTGTTAGATCTCATAAGGTACAGGCCAAAGAATAAGATGTTTGCTTATTCCAGTAGAAATTATGGAATCGGTTGCCCAAAGACTTTCAGATTTTATGATACATATCCTTGGAGTACAATTATTCACAATGGTGCCCATTTCTTTTTCCCCCACATACAAATAGTAGTAGAATGCTTTGTAGCAAGAAGAATTTAGTACTAAACAATTACATGACTAAAAGTAGACATTTGTAGAGCAAACTATTACACTGGTAAAATAATGGCAATGATTGAGGCCTCACAGTTCCAAGGGTCAGCAGACTTTTATTAATATAGGATCCTTCTTTTCGACGAACACCAGTAGTCTCAGCTTTAGAGCTCTCAGAACCTGCCAGATCTATGAGGTTCTGCAAATGGAGGTGAAATGAAGAATGATTAAAACTAATGTAAATCAACAAGCAAGCATTCTGAGAGCAATAAGTGCACGAAGCTGGGTTATTTTAAAAAAATCTATGCATGTGATTCATAACAGTAAATAATCTAAAAAAATATTCAAGACAAGCAAACATGAGCCATTACAAGCCCAAAACTGATAGACAGGGTGATGTTAAAATGTAAGGTGCGGTTCAGATGCATACCAACTGTGATAAGTTAACAGCCCCACCGTCACCATTTTCACCACAAGGGCTACTCTCTATTGTCTGTGAGAAGGTAATAGAAAAATAAAATATTAACAAAATATTTAACATGAGAAAACAACAAATACAAGAGAAGCAAAGAGCCTTCTATTTGCATGGAAAAAACCCAAACGAAATCATGACGAAGTTAAGCTAATTCAGAAAGTTACCAATGTAAATATTGTGTGACTTCTGCTGCTGAGCAAATTAAAATTTGTCGAACCAACATGTCTGTGCTCTGTGATAACAAAGAGCACAAGAATAGAAGATCAATTACCTTCACAAAAAGAACAGATCAAATAACAAGATGTAATTTAACCACGGGTAAAAGCTACACCCTAGAATATTGGATTGCCAGTACCGGTGTAGGTGTAAATGCAATCAGCGTGGAAGAGAATCGTGGACTCGTAATAAGTGCGCAATACTTGAAAGCAAGTACTAAGTTGATAAGTCTAATTTTAAAGATAAGCAGCTAAAACAAACAAAATGACGCTTGAGGACTAAATTCTTAGAACACACTTCTGCATCATATCCTTAAGAGTAAAACAAATAGCCTCATCTAAAAGCAACCTTGATGAGGGTAATATTTACCCTATGACGCCCTTCTATAAGAAGCATAGGGGATAGGCCAAAGCAGGGCCCAAAAGGTAAAGAAAAAAAGAAGACATTTGGAGGTAGACATTTTCTACCAGTTAAAAATCGGATATTCATCAGCATGATCCAAGAAGAATGGACTTAAGAATAAACCATACAAGAATTCAATGGACAACAAATGGAATGGATCACTAGTTCAGTCCAGAATAACGAAACCTCTATATCCTTCTAGGTGACCTAGCATCTGTAATGGAAAACATTAGATACATAAGAGTAAAGCACAGAAAAGACGAACCTTCTCCTGCTGCAATAAGGGAAAGGGCATGGGCAGGAGATAACACAACTTCCTCCTTTATACCTTCAACAAAGGTTCCCTACAAGCGTCAAGCAACAATATAGCATATGTTCTTTTAGAATTGGTAAAAGAGTTCGATAGAGCTAGAATACATTGCATTGAAGACAAGAAGGCCATCTTATATAGAATTGTGAAATAAATAGGACATTATTATGGGATCTTGAATAATGGTTGGTACATTATCGTATAGAAATGCATGGTCAGTATAACATTGACATGCTTGGTAAACCCATCCAATGTCCAACTTTGACAAGTTAAGATGATTTGTAGTTCTATTTTGCCAATACATCCTCCAACTTTGCTAAGCATATAGGCAATATATATACCTTCTTGCATTGAAAGAACGTATATAAATAAATGCTAGCAATATCATTATAAGCTGAAAATTTAAACCAAAAATGTCAACGACTTGCCTCTTTCATTATTTAGGTCTTTAACCCCCCCCCCCCCCCCCCCCCCTAAAACAAAAAATCTAAAACATGCAATATAAATGTTACTTCATGTGCCACAAGGTTAACTTTGATTTCAGTTGAATAAGCCAACACTAATTAATTTGGACGTTGACATTGTATGAAGACGACATGAGAAAGCAAGCATCAGAGTGATATACAAAAAAGTTACCTGACTATCCTCCCTGATTCTTAAATTTTGTCCTGCTGGATTCAACAAGTCGTTAACAACCTGAAGAAAATAAGAAACTTAAGACTGCAACAGTACACAAAAGAAACCAGGTGTTGATGTCAATAAAGGTTACCCATATATTTTATTCAGTGCATTCATTTGGTATGGTTATAAGTGGCATTTATGCAGATTGATATAAGGTAGTGACAAAAAGAAGAGCTAACAAGCTGAATACATTCAATTATGAGAATGTCCTCACAAGCTTAGTATTTAATATATACACACACACATATAGTCGGTCATTTAATAGGTAAAGTCTGCATCAATTATGGCAGAGATGGAAATGGCATGCAAAGCAGATGAAATAAATGGCAAAGGTAGGATTGTCCCATAGTTCTGAGTGAAAAATGCAAAGATTAGATTTATTTATTGTGTAGGAAGCACCAACAAGCTAAGGCCACTGAAGAGATCGTTTAGAAGCCCACCTCATTATAAATTTCCAAATATGAGACACGGAGGAGAAATTCACGACTTGGAGTCTGAAAACATAAAAAGATTATCAGATATTCCTATTTAAACAAGAATAACTTGCATAGATGGTATCAAAACTTTAGCCATACATACCTCTTGAATTATGCTGAAAGCATCCTTTACCGCCAATGGGATAATTCCAGGGGACCTCTGATCGCCCTGCCTTGTGTGTATGACCAAAATAATCAAAACAACTACAATGGAATGCAATAGATAGATAGATAGATAGATAGAGAGAGAGAGAGAGAGATCATAAAGGCTTAAGGTTCATGTTTTCACGTGGCTTATAGCCTTATAGGAAGTTCAGAGAAACTATAAATCTGAAGCTGATATTAGCAAGCTACAAAATGACAAAAAAAGGCATGATATACTTACATGCATAGTGTGGGTCTTCCCACTACTTGTAACACCATATGCAAAGATAGTCCCTGATATTGAAATAGGTCATATAAGATATATGTGTGGTAATGATGGCTTCCAAGAAAATATGTAAATTAGACATAAATAGAGACAATTAACAATAATTAAGAAGAAAAGACCACTAGTCTTTATACAATAACTATTACTGATCTTAGGATGCTATAGTCAAAGATACATGGCAACCAAACATCTTATTGTATAGATTCAAGGGTGCTGGTTTAATTGATAAGATAACCAAAACTTTCTCTGCACAGAAGCTCCAGATTCACTAAAAAAATCCTTTTGTAGTGAATAATTTATTAAAATAAATAAATTTGGGCAAACGACAAGAATTGAACCCGCGCATGGTGGATTCACAATCCACTGCCTTGATCCAAATATCTTAAAACTTTAGAACAATCATCATAGATGGTAATGCATGATCTTTTCAAGTAAGCTTGTGCACACTTAAAGTTCCAATGGCTTTATCTTCACATGCCATAGCCATCTTTGTGACATAGACTGAATTTGGAAGAGATCAAGGGTGAAATACTTCCCAAGCATCAAACATAACAAAAAGAAGATAACACAGCTTGAAAGATTCATGTTTATTCCATCTAAAAAATATACTATGGGTTCTGCAAAAGTTCACTTCACACTTATTCCTGAAATCTAAAAAAACAATCCATCTAATGATGTTAACACCACCAAGCATTTAGCTTGAATAGTATACAGCCAACCCACTAGGTAGTAATACCTTGAAGGAGTTATTAGAAAAAATAAGCTACTTACACATAGAATATAACATACCATTAACGCCTTCCATAGCACCACCAACAACATGATGTGCTGCAATATCATATACATGACGTGTTGTGGTTGTAGGCCCAAACACCCGATCTGTATGTTAAAACGGGTGAGATTAATCAACATATACAAACTTCAAATGTATTTTATAATATCAAATATGCAGTTTGCACAGGAACTATCTCTAAAAGAAAGATTTGTAACACAAAAACGGACGATTGTATGAAAATAATCAAAAGACATTAAATTTGGATCCAACAAACAAAAATCAAACTCACCTACCTACAAAACAAAAATGATAAAGCACAAAGCTGGCAAAAGAATCCTCCTTATACCATAGATCTTATATAGGACTAAAAGATGAACCAAAGGTCATCTGTAGGAATTATATTCTAGATGAGTTTAATTAGCGGATGTGATCTAACAATTTTTCGCAAGAATAAGCCTTAACATATGCACATCATTGGTTGGATACTTCACGCCTAGATACTACAAGGATACTGACCTGGTAAAAATTAAAATCACCGCTATTCAAAAGTAAAATGAGCATATGATGCTTAACCTGATAAACTGCACATCAATGTGAGGCAACATTCTCAAATAAGCTTTAGAAGATTAATATGAGAACGCACTCGAAATTTTTCACAAACATGTTCAGGTCCTCAATTTGAGTGGACCTCTTTTTTCAGAGATAGGAAAACCTTCTAATTAATAAATTCCATATTTTACATGTTACCCTTGTAACATAAATTTGTTATTAACTTTTGACATTATAAATAAGCTTGGATGATCTTGACAAGTTGCGCATGTCTCATGCTCTGCAATGAAAGGCCTTAAGTTCAACAGTTAAATTAACCCACTTGCATTTCTCCCTCAAAGACTATGTGTACCTGTATTTGTTTCCAATTCGAATTTACCAAATTCTCAAGTGAGGCCTGAGTAGCTCTGGTCACCTTACAGTCCTACCTAAAGTTACTCAAGAAGGCAAGCAGTCAGTTTACGTCCATCATTCACAGCTGCTGCTTATATATGAGGGGAATTCCATGATAGCAACAGAAAATCGTGTGGCATGGTGAGTGAGGCTTAATTATGCCATTTTACAAATGATCTGGCTAAACTGGAAAGGTCAAAAGTTAAGTTTCAGCTGCTCACTTTCTTAGGTTTGAACAGAAAGGTAATACTAACTAGTCGTGGAAGATGCATTGGTGTTCTTGAGGTATTCTGACAAGTGAAAACAGAGAGATGCCAAAGAAAACAATTTAGCTCCCATGTTTGGTTATAACTTTTTCCATGTAAAACCTTGTCTTTGCAGTACTTTTATATTCTTACCACTCAGTTCCACTCTTCATTAGTTGTTTAATTCGTTGTCTCTACTCTCTGATACACTGAAACCAGTTACACCAGAGTAGTGTTTGGCAGCATGGAATCCAAATTCTAGAATGTGAATTTGTGTTAGGTCAGCTT
The DNA here is from genome assembly GCA_954870635.1 of Arctium minus. NCBI lineage: Eukaryota > Viridiplantae > Streptophyta > Magnoliopsida > Asterales > Asteraceae > Arctium > Arctium minus. The sequence goes on from OX941085.1 coordinate 11,075,252, forward strand.
TGTTTAGCTAATTCGCGAAGTGCGATTTCAAGATCGCAAACAGTACGCCAATAAGTTCAACCATTGAATACAAGTAATTATGCTTCACCATAATGTACCATACCATATGCATAAGCTATTGATGGAGTATGCTCGTTCCGCACAATTGTTTCTCCGTCGGCATACCACGCAATCTCCTCCCCTTGTCGTATTTCCCTAGGACTACACCAATAGAAAATAAAATTTTGCTTCTAATCAAATTTAACCACAACAAAAGCAAATAATATCACATTCAACTCAATTTGATCACCTGAGAGGCCGAAACCGAACAGTAACCGTGACATTCTCTTTCGATCTCTCCGAACTCACCGGCAAACTCTCTGAATAAAAATACTGTGGCTTACTTCTAGCTGATGAAGCCGGAGAACTCAGATTTTCAACTGAAGCCTCTGGAATATGTTTCGACGACGTAGTCGTCGATGAAGACAGCGAATTCACATACTTCGAACTCGATTTCCTTGATTTCAATCCTCCTTGCTTCGACGCCATTACAGAATACAAACTACTTCTCCCAAATACGATCAAAAACAAAACATAATCCGCTTTCTGAACACCTTTCGTTAGTCCTTTTCAGCAACTCAAATTTATAAAACAAAATTTAGGATCTGAGATACAAAAAGTGGATGAAGAATAACATGATTTGAGAGTGATGGTGGTTGGTGAGAAATGTGTGAGTGTGGGGGCTATGACCAATTAGGGTTTTTAGGTGCAATATTTTGTGTGCTTGCCTTGGAAGCGATGATCCTTCATGAGAACTAATATCTGTGTCGTCTCCGTACTTTTCAGAGAGAGATCAGAGATATGGAGAACACCGAAAAGAAAAAAAAAACGCCAAATTAATTAATGGGATCCAATCAGATAAATACAAAAAGTGGTTTGGGAATGGGTTTGTTAAAGAGTAAATTACGTTTTTAGTCCCTGTGGTTTGTTAAAATTTGCTAATTTTGTCCCTATGATTTTTAAATTTCAGTTTTTGTCCCTATGGTTTGTAATTCATTTCTATTTTAGTCCCTGAGGCCAAAACACTGCTTTTAATTATGAAAGATTAAAATAGAAATGAATTGTAAACCATATGGATGAAAAAAGCAATAAAGTTGAACCACAAGGATGAAAAAAATAATGAATTATAAATTATATAGATGAAAATTATAATTTCAAAACCGTAAGAATGAAAACAGAAAATTTTAACAAACCACAGGGACTAAAAACGTAATTTACTCGTTTGTTAAATTATACTTGTGTGTTTTGATGATATAATTTAATAAAATATTTTTATTTATTTTATTCACTTTTAAAATAAGAGCATCTACATCAAACTCACACTCATTTCTAAGTAATACGTCTAACTCGTTCTAACTGCTACATCATCAACTACCTATTAGTATTTCGTATATGTATTTTTTTCAATTTATTTATATTAATGTATGTTTATTTTAGTAATTAAATTAGTAATTTAAACAAAAAAGTTCCATAAAAAATATCATTTTATTTAATATAAATTGTGGATAGAAATTTAATGAAAATTAATGTTCAGACAAATTAATAAAAATTAATGTTCAGACAAATTATTAAAATATTAATAAATAATGTTTAAACAATCTAATAAATGAATTAATTTAAAGAAAAATGTAATAGTTTTGTCTACTTGAATTACAAATGATCTTGCTAAATTAGCAAAGTAAGAGGTCTTGCAATCTACATGGATATGTCCCGTCATGAAAGGCCATTTAGAAGATAAATGTGGATGCTCTAATGACTCCAAAAAAAATACTTCCTACATCACAAAATAAGTTTCCATTATTTTAGTTTGTTATAAAATAAATGTGAATTTTTTCAGTATACTCTTAATTATGAGGTTGAGAAAACTTCCCCAAATATACTAAGGGTAAAAATTGTTGTTTAGTTAATTAAAAAGTGTAATAATTACACGTTTGTAAAACTGTGTCTTTTTTATTATAAACATTTATTTTGCGATGGAAATAGTATATTTTTAAGTTATAATATAATATATTTATTAAATTAAATCCAAAAGAATGTAATACCTTTTAGGATGAAAAAAATTTATGATGTTTTTTTATGTATCATTTTTATGTCTTATTGAATAACAGGTTAAACTCATAAGATGTTTTTTTTTTGTTGTGTGCTTGATAAGAGCTTAAAACATCTTACCATTCACTTATTAGACAAGAAGTCAACTGTAAACACATGTTTTATTAGTTTATTTACTGTCATTTTATTTACCTAAAAAATAGAAACCGTAACTCGCTTCTCTCGTCTGTAGGGTATTGGATATATCAACTTTTAATAGGTTTCAATGTTGTTTTCCATTAGTATAAATCAAACCTGGACTGTATGTTCGCTCCTAACATCGACATTTTAACTTTGATAATTAAACTTGTTGTTTTTCAATTTTACATTTATTGTAGATTTCGTGTGTTTTCTAAGAAAAAAAAATGTTTTGTTGGATTAAAATTTACGGCAAGTAACATTAGTTTAATTTTGTAAAAATGAATTAATGATTTGATGACTTTGATGTTGATTTCTTAGCGTATTGAATTGATTTTTCTGTTTGTTCATTGGATTTCATAACCATTTGTTGGGTACATGAAAACGAATTGATGATAATTTTTATTTTTATTTTAATATAAATATTATATTTAATTTAATAAAAATCGATGAAATGTCTAAAAAAAGAAAGATATATTTAACACTAAACGTATGACATTATTATGCATAAATCATCCATGAGGAGATGGACCACCAACTAATGCGAAACCAAAAACTAAGTGGGGACACAAATGACTTTTTAGACTTAACGTATTGCATATTGTGTCGATTGTTAATTGGTCAACTGAATCGATATTGTGATTCCCTTTTAATCAAGTATAAGTTACGTTATGTTGGTACGTACGTAATTGAGAGGGTATTGTCCAAGTACAACCTTAACAAATGTGAAATTAATTACAGTTTATTGAATATATTACATAATATTAAGGGGATGTTCAGTTTGATGGAATGGTTTTTAGAGATTTGTATTTTGTGGACGGATTTGGAATCGGAGATATTTGGATTTTGAAGAATTTAAAATCTTTCGTGTGATTTAGATTGAAATTGAATTACAATCTTTATAAATAATTTGTAAAAATAAATTATAAATAATTATTATAAACATGATTAAGTTACTTCTTTATTAATTACTTATTACAAATCAAATTTTTTAACAAATTTTAAAATATTATTATGTATAGATCATACGAAATCCCGTGAAATACCAATTACCTCGTGGGATTTCAAAATCCTGTGTTTATGAGATTTCAATGTCTGGAAATCCTTCAAACCAAACATAGATTGGAATGAAATTCAATTCTAAATCCAATCAAATTCAATCCAATTCTACAAACCAAATTAGGACCTAATATATTAGTTCCAACTTCAACGATCTATAATCACTGTTTTTGTGTTCCGCTATTGTTGAGGGCATATTCAACCATGCTTTGATTTTTCTAACATATGGTTTATAAAATCAAAATATTTAAACAAATTGTACAATTAATCAACTCCAACAATTACTCTATTATAGTAATTCCAACATTAATTATATTATTAAAATATTTTATAAACTTATCATCATAACACACTTTTAAAAAGGAAACTTTATGTAAAAAAAGGGAATTTAATTAAAATGCCCTAACATGGAAAATCGATACCCAATATGCCCCAAATCTTGTCATTTTTGCCAAAATACCTTATATGTCCGCGTTTTCACTATTACACGCGGACCCAACCCTCGTTTTCACTATTACACGCGGATCCGGCCCTCGTTTTCACTATTACACGCGGACTCAACCCTCGTTTTCAATATTACACGCGTACCCGACCCTCGTTTTCACTATTACACGCGGACCCAACCCTCATTTTCACTATTACACGCGGACCCAACCTTCGTTTTCACTATTACACGCGGACTCAGCCCTCGTTTCTCACCATCCTCGTGCCAAAGGAGTAAAACGCGGACCCGTCCCTCGTTTTCACTATTACACGCGGACATATGGGGTATTTTGGCAAAACTGACAAGATTTGGGGCACTTTGGATACTAATTTTTCAAGTTAGGGCATTTTAATTAAATCCCCTAAAAAAAATATAACACCTTCAATTTCAATGGTGGAAACAATTAAAATAATATAGCTATCTCCTCAAGATTAAGTTTTAATTTATCAAAATTTGAATATTTCTACATTTTCTCTTTATTTTAGCGTAGTTATCAAAGTTTAAAAAAAAACTTAAGAATTGTCACTCTAGCATAGCCATTGGAGATGCTTTAATCATCAAAACTCAAATTTAAGCTCTGATATGCTATTATAGCTTTTCGTTTTTTCGGCAACAATGCTCCTTGGTAGTACAAATCAATTCACAATGATAGTATCGTTAAGCATCATAAAAAAATTTACTACGATGAACAAATTTACTGGTGTTCCAGCCTTGGTGTAACCGCCTATACATATACGCATATGAACATTTATAATTATTGAGTTTTTTTAAATATAATATTATATACTTTTTTGGTTAAAAATATTGGAGTTATTCGGACATGGTCCACTCGTGATTTTGGGCGTGTGATGACGACTGAACAAGAAAGAAGGAAAAAGCCAAATGGGCAGTTGGATGGCGTATGTGATGGGTCGAGTATTTTGGACTGAATTGTAAATATTGAGTTTTAATCTGGCCTTTTTAGCAATATTTTAATTTAACGAGGGGGCATATTTCAAATAGTGCGCACAAACACAAGTGTGTCACCACCAAAAAAGACGGGATCACGTTCACAGGGCATCTTTCAGGACAAGAAAAGGATTTAAAAAAAAAACATCCACAAGTGGGTTTTCTGCCACGTGTCAATATGGTAAACCCTGTATATATAGCCTTTTTGTAAAATTAATATAAAATTTACACGTATATTGTTCGTCAGGCAGGGAAGCCAGATAGGGGTGTACATCGGGCGTAGTGATGGTCAAAAATCAGGTTGGGGCCAAGCCGGGCCAAAACGGGCTTCGGGCCTCAACAGTGAAAGCAAAAACCCGGACCAACGGGCCGGGCCGGGCCGGGCCAGGTTTTACATGAAAACGTGTGGCCCGGTTAGGCTTGGGTTAAACCGGTTAACCCAAAACCGGGTTGGATCGGGCCTTCGATTTTTTTTTATTTTTTTAATAATTTCTTTATGTAATAATTAATTACTAAACTTTAAAAAATAAATACACTTTAAAAATACGTTTTATTTATAATAAATCTCTAAAATACACTTTAAAAATACGTTTTATTTTTAATAAATCTCTAAAATACACTTTAAAAATACATTTTTTATAATTTTAAGTTATAAACTTACAATACATAAATTCTAAGAACCCGAAGGTCCCGCTCCCGAACCCCCACCCTCACCCCATCCCCATGGATTGTAATTATATGGATTGTATGGATTATAGTATGGATTATACTCTGGATTGTAGTCTTCAAGAGTTCCGTAATTTTCCAGTCGATCAACAGCCGTATTAGCATCAAGGGGGTCGGTGTTGTTGAAAAACTTAAATCAAATAAGTTTTTTTGGTGTTGTGCAACTCACCAAACACAATGTACAAATGTTTAAAGCTTGGATATGTGGATTAATTTAAGCCACATATTTTTTGGAAGTTTACTTGACTTGGATTTTCTTTTTGCATGGGAAATATGGAAGATATCTTGGATGCCAACTAGATGCCAACCCATACCCATTTGTCTTCTTGCACCATTCTATCCCTATAAATACATGCATCATTCCATCCCAAAAATACACCAACAAAAATAGAAGTATTCTTTCTATTTTTCTTCTTCTTCTTCCTTGTTCCTCTTTGTTGATATATATATATATATATATATATATATATATATATATATATCATTGATATATATTTATATATATCTTGTTTTGGGGGAACATTTGGTTAGCTGATTTGTTGATCCAAGGATCTCGTAAACACGTTGTAATTTCTCCCGGTTGGTAATATAAAGATCTCTCTCTCCCTGTGGATGTACACTATCACACTGATAGTGGAACCACGTTAAATATTGCTGTCTCGATTTATTTGTTGTTTCGTAATATTTTATCGTATATTCGATAACTGCTATATTTACGCTTGTGGATCGGTATGAATCAATAGACCAAAATATACAATATTTAGATCTTGTTATTCCGCATTTGTTGTAACGGGTCAGTTGCACGTGATTTATTGTTATCATTTTTGGGACCGTAAATCACTTGAAATACGATATTGTAACTGCCACCGACCCTTACAATTGGTATCAGAGCTGCTAGATCTAAATTCGTTTTAGATTGTATATTTTTAGTCGCACGATAAGTGCTCGTTAAAAATGTCTGTTGATTCAGGAAATCCGTTCGCCGGTTCCGTTTCCAACTCAGACCCAAATGTTTATCAAAAAGGTGCTTTTAAATTATCGGGGGTCGGGATTAGAATAGAAAAATGGAACGGGGAGGGTGATTTTGGTAAATGGCAGTTTACTACAGCAGCAACACTTAGAAAAAACGATGTTCACCCCGTAGTCTTTGCTCCGGAAGAAATAAATCCGGATATGTCCACTTTAGAAGCTAAGGAAATGGAGGTTTGGGCCTTCACTACCTTACAAATGGCTATGGGTCCAAATGTGATTTCTGAAATCGTTTCTGAAAAGACAGCCGCAGGGATTTGGAAAAGACTTGAGAATCTTTATCTCAAGAAAACTTTGACTAACCGACTGTTATTGATGAGGTCGTGTTTGTTCTTCAAAATGAAGGAAGGCACTACCATTCAGTCCCACATGACTGAATTCGAAGACATCATCATGAAGTTGAAGGCAACAGATTCTATTTTTGCCACAGATAATGAGGCACTCGCCTTGATTCTGTTGTATTCACTTCCCGAAAAATATTCCCAGTTCACTAACAACTTTATTTATGGAAGAGATTCCATATCTTTGTCTGTCGTGAAAGCAAGGATGATCTGTGAAGAACAGAGAATTCAGATGAAAATCGGTAACAGTTCGCGGGAAAACAACCACAACAGTCATGGTCTATTTGCCGAAAGAGACCAAGACGATCAGCTCAAGGGAAGAACTCGTGGTCGCTCCCAATCTCGTAAACCTGGTCATCGCGGGAAATCTAAGCAACGTGGCAATTGTAATTATTGTCACAAACCAGGTCATTAGGTCAGAGACTGTCCGAGTTTGAAAAACAAGGACAAGAACAAAGCAAAATCTTCAGCAGTTGCAACCGAACAAGATACAAGCTTCTCAGCAACGGTTACTGCACCGCAAGGCGACAGGCGTTGGGTGTTGGATACCGGAGCTTCGTGCCATATGACACTATTTCGGGACTGTTTCACTACTTTCGAGGAGTTCGAAGGTAACCATAATTATATGGGAAATAGTACATCGTGTGTCACTCGGGGAATTGGTTCAGTCAGAATCAAAATGTTTGACGGTACTATTCGAACTTTATCAAATGTTAAATTTGTACCGTCTATGACTCGTTCTTTGATTTCTGTTGGACAACTGTCCAAACTTGGCTGTAAGATTCGAATAGAGAATGGGAGTATGCGCATCTCCAAAGGGAACTTCGTGGTGATGAAAGGTGAGCAGGCAGAAAATAACCTGTTTCATCTGGTAGGAGAAACCGTCAGCTCTGATGTGTGTGTCGCAGATAGTTCGAAAAACTTAGATGCTATGCGTTTGTGGCATCTTAGGTTGGGACACACTTCAGAGAAGAATTTGGAGATTATGCGCAATCGGAAACTCATTGCAGTTGACACGCCTACGAGTCTGGACTTTTGTTCAGAATGTGTCTCGGGTAAGCAGACGCGTGTTTCTTTTGGTGTTGGAAAACACAACACCAAAGGGATCATCGATTATGTTCATACAGACGTCTGGGGACCATCTTCAATACAATCCCTTAGTGGAAGTAAGTACTATGTTACTTTTATTGATGATTTCTCGCACAAACTTTGGGTGTATGTGATTAAGTTAAAGTCAGATGTTTTTGAAATATTCAAAACTTGGTTAGCACAAGTCGAAGTCGAGACTGGTAGAAAATTAAAAGTGCTTAGATCTGACAATGGTGGTGAATACACTAGTGGTAAGTTTAAAGACTTTTGTTCACGTAGAGGTATTCATCGACACTACACCACACCCGGCGATCCGCAATCAAACGGAGTCGCTGAGCGGATGAATAGGACCTTGTTAGAAAATGTCCGATGTATGTTAGTTACATCTGGTTTCCCTAAAATGTTTTGGGCTGAAGCACTTCACACTGCTGTACACATTGTGAATCGGTTACCGTGTTCAGCCATTGGGGGGGAAATTCCAGAAGAAATTTGGAGGGGTAAGGGTTGTATCTGTTTGAAATACATACATGTATTTGGATGTCCTGTGTATATTCATGTGACAGGTCAGGACAAGTTAGATCCCAGAGCCACCAAGGGATTCCTACTCGGCTATACAGATGGAATCAAGGGTTACCGAATCTGGAACCCGGTCACCCGGAAGGTGATTCACTCTCGACATGTGACCTTCGATGAGTCGATTATGTTTAAGTCTAATCACAATCGACAACCCGTTCCAGAACCGGAAATTATCTCTTCTGTTTCTCCAACAGCCGATGGAGATGAGATAATTGTCAGTCCTATTGTACCCAACTCATCTGCTCGTGGTTTCACTCTGGGATCAGAATCTGAAGAAAATGTTAGTCCACCAAATACATCTACTTCTGATCCAATTAGTTCAGTTCAGGAAGAAATTCTGAATGATGGTGTAGGTCAAGGCGATACAATTCCAGTATCAGTACCTGCGAGGCAAAGCTAGAGAACTATCCGTCCTCCTAATAGGTATGGTGATTGGGATTTTGCAAATATGAGTTTTACTGACCAACTAGAGTATGCTTTGCATGTTGTACAGGATGAGCCGTTTGATTATTCGGAGGCCCTAGCTTCGAGCCACTGTGATAAGTGGTTAGGAGCTATGCATGAGGAAATGGAAGCTCTGTCTAAAAATAACACTTGGGAGCTTTGTCCATTACCGAAAGCCAGTCGTGCAATTGGCTGCAAATGGGTCTATAAAGTCAAAGACGATAAGCGTTATAAAGCTCGCCTGGTTGCAAAAGGCGTTGCACAGCGGAAGGGTATCGAGTATGACGATATCTTTGCGCCTGTGGTTCGACACACATCTATCCAGGTCCTTCTGGCCCTTGTGGCAATTCTTGATATGGAGCTCGAACAGTTAGATGTGAAAACAGCTTTTCTGAACGGAGATCTTGAAGAAACCATCTACATGAAACAACCGGAAGGTTTCATCTCCGACAACAAACCTGATTGTGTCTGTAAATTGAAAAAGTCCCTGTATGGACTTAAACAGTCGCCTCGACAATGGTATAAGAAGTTTGATTTGTTTATGCTCTCGTTGGGTTTTGAGCGTAGTGAGAAAGACGCTTGTGTCTATCATAGATCAAGCGGTGGCGTTTCTATTTATCTACTTCTTTATGTTGATGACATGCTGATAGCTTGCAGGGATCGTTCTGAAATCAACCGTTTGAAAGATAGGTTGAAATCAGAATTTGAAATGAAGGATCTCGGTGAAGCTCGTGTTATTCTCGGCATGGAAATTGTTCGGGACAGAAAGTCCCGTACTCTCAGGTTAACACAAAAGGGCTATATTCAAAAGATTCTGAAGCGGTTTAATCTTGATGGAGCAAAGTCGGTGTCTACGCCACTTCCAAGACATATCAAGATTACAAGAGACGATTGTCCGGTAGACGATATTGGAAAGGCTGAGATGGCAAAGATTCCGTATGCAGTGCAGTCGGGAGCCTCATGTATGCCATGGTATGCACTCGTCCCGATCTTGCACATTATGTTGGTGTGATTAGTCGGTTTCTATCGAACCCGGGTAAGTCACATTGGAATGCAGTGAAAACTGTATTTCGTTACTTAAAAGGTACGAAAACTCACGGCCTCATTTATGGTATGCAAAACAACTGTGATATTCTTGGTTACTGCGATTCAGATTACGCAGGTGATCGCGTCAGTTGGAAATCCACTTCTGGTTATGTTTTTACATTAGGTGGAACAACTTTCAGTTGGAGATCTCGATTACAGTATGTTGTTGCATTATCAACTACCGAAGCTGAACTTATTGCAGCGGTGGAGTCTGCCAAAAAAGCAGTTCATTTACAGGAACTCTTGTTTGGTTTGGGCCTGGAGCAGACTACTTTCCGTATTAATTGTGATAGCCAGAGTGCTATTCACTTGGCTACAAATTTGGCGTTCAGCTCTCGAACAAAGCACATTAATGTGTGTGATGCATTTCTGGTAGCTTTACACGACGCAAATGTTGTGTACTTGAAGAAAATATTATCTGAAGATAATGCTGCAGATATGTTCACTAAGTCGTTACCGCCAGCCGCATTCGAGCATTGCTCGAATTTGATCCAGCTCAGATTGTGTTAGTGTCGTTTGGCACCTTGTGGGAGAGATGATAATATTGCTACAGATGACATAGCGACATCTTTGGGGAGATATTACTTGGTACATGTTTTTAGGTTGCTTAACTCGTTCATTTATTGAGATTGCTCACTTGAGGATTTTTGCTTTTGATTTTGACGGGTGATGGTCGAGCCGAAGCTCGTCACGATCAAAATGCATTCTGTTACCTCGTGTCAATCTCTATCAGCTATTTGTCCGTATTCGGGGGATTGGTTTTCGTCAGGTGATTTGCATATCATGGTGGAGTGTTGAAAAACTTAAATCAGATAAGTTTTTTTGGTGTTGTGCAACTCACCAAACACAATGTACAAGTGTTTAAAGCTTGGATATGTGGATTAATTTAAGCCACATATTTTTTGGAAGTTTACTTGACTTGGATTTTCTTTTTGCATGGGAAATATGGAAGATATCTTGGATGCCAACTAGATGCCAACCCATACCCATTTGTCTTCTTGCACCATGTTGGGTCATCTGAAGATTTGAAGATGACCTCCTGATCTTCCATCTTATATCATCCTACTTAGAATATGTTTGAGGTTCTTTTAGCAGCTTGGTTTCTATACAAATGTTCGGTGAAGTCGAAGATCAGCCGAAGAAGACAAAGTAGGAGTACATCTCTCAAAGCGGATTGAAGATAGTCTCCTAAGCCTAAAGCCAAGCATGCCCAAGTGTTCAACACCATCAGCCAGGATGGTGTCAATCACACATCTTCGGGAAAATCCGAAGATCTCACATCTTCGGGAAAATTCGAATATCTCACATCTTCGGGAAAATCCGAAGATCTCTCAAGCCTTCGGCAGCCGATGACCTCTCCCTATAAGCTGAAGATGTTCTCACATCTTCAGGAGCCGAAGATGCCTGAAGATTTCCTTCTAACACATTATACTTATCTGACAAAGTATATTGTGATATCTTGCATTGACGTGGACCTCATCTGGAGATCAGATAAAGTAAGTTTTGTCTACTACACCATTTTAAGGAAAGGTCTCTACCATCCTTCTGCAGGTCAACACTTCAAGCCAAAACACCTCAAGACAAAAGGTACATCCTGTACCTTGCTGAAGACCTGTGTTCATCCTTTGCTCAACAGGTGTCCCATGCATTTAATGCATGAGGCACTATAAATATGGAGGATGGTTCAACATGCAAGATCACCAGCTCTCAAGCATTCAAGCTCTCTAAGTGCACTGACATTCTCTCTCTACGAAGTTCTTATTGTTTTCTAAGTGTTTTACAATTGTTCTTCATTTCTCTTTGTGTAAGATTATTTGAATAGATTTCATCTATTCTCTTCCGCAACAATCAAAAGTTTTCTATGTGTAATTCTTGATTTCAAATCAATAATAATTAAATTAAGTGAAAAAACTGTGTGTATTGTATTCAACCCCCCCTTCTACAATACTTCTTTTATTTACTTACTGTTATTTGGGACCAACAAGTGGTATCAGAGCGGTTTAGTTTAACTCAATAAACTAGATCCGTGATGGCAGCCTCGTCCTCATCTTTGAAAAATGATTCTTCTCAAAACTTCACTGCTGTTTCATACGACAATGGCTCTATAGCCAAACCACCAAGGTTTAACCCCAATAACTTCTACTTGTGGAAAAGTCGTATGATACTCTTTCTAGAAGGAGTTGACAGCAGATATCCAACTATTTTACATGAAGGTCCTTTTATTCCTAGAGTTTGGGATCGATATAATGCAGACAAGGGAAAAGCTGATGAGGACTCTTCTGAAGAAGAAAGAACTCCAGCTACTGGGAGATACATTCTAAAGGACCCCATTAAATACAATGATGAAGACAGACGTCTTATAGCTCTTGATACTAAAGTCAGAGCCATCATTGCCCTCTCTCTGCCTGATGAGGTCTATCATTCTCTCGTTAACCTTTCTACTGCAAAAGAAATGTGGTCCACTCTATGTGTTCTTTATGAAGGTACGTCTGAGGTGAAAAAGAGCAAAAAGATTGCTCTTGTAATAAAGTATGAACTCTTCTCTCATGAGAAGGGTGAGTCTCTCTCAGACTACTACAATCGCTTTAACAGTCTTCTCAATGATCTTAAACTTGTGGGTCGCATATATGATAATGAGGAAGTCTTGTGCAAGTTCATGGACTGTCTTCCTGAGTTTTGGGAAAACATCTGTACTTGTATCAAGTCTACCAAGGATCTTAACTCTATGCCTCTCACTGCCTTGTATGGCACCCTCTACAACTATGAGCAGACTAAACTACTTAGGAAGTCATTCACAAAAGACATCAAAGGCTCTTCTCTAGCCCTTGTCGGTGAATATTCCAAAAGTACTATGTGTATCCCTAGGATCACCTATCCTTCTGACTCTGACAACGATAGTCAAGAGGACCCCAATGACCCTTTAGAAGCCTATCTCAGTGAGGCTGATGATGAAGGAGAGGAGACCTCTGTGGCTCAGCTTTCAGATGGTGTTGCCATGCTGGCTGGCTTTTCTAAAGGCAAACCTCGTTTCTCTTCTGGAAAATCCAGGTTTTCTAGAAAACCCTCCTCTACTCTTCCAAAAATTGCTTCCTCTGACAAATCAAATGAGGAATGTTACAGGTGTGGGAGGAAGGGACACTTTGCTTCTGAATGCAGAAGCAGGTCCTCTGATAAGTCTAGACGGCCCTCCTCTAACCGTACATCCTCTAGGTCTGTCAGAACCAAGTCTGATTCCTACCAACCTTCCTTTCAAAAGTCTAACACGTCTGCTCCTTCAAACTCTGACCGTGCTGAAAAGTACAAGGCCAAATACAAGAGAGAGAAGGAAAGGAATGCTCTTCTAGCCAACAAAGGAAAAGGTCTTCTTGCCGAATCTCATGATTGGGCAGATGAACAAACTTCCGAAAGTGACAAGGAAATGGCCAACCTTTGCTTTATGGCTAAAATAGATGATGCTGATGATGGTGAAACCTCTTCCACCTCCATGGCTCTTGTGTCTGCTGAGTGTTCTACCTCATCCACTCAGGGTCTACGGCACCAATAAATCTGGTATCTCGACAGCGGGTGCTCAAGACATATGACCGGCAACAAATCTCTTCTTGTGGACTTCGTGCCTTCCAAAGGTCCTTCTGTCACCTTTGGTGATAATTCCAGAGGAAGTACTAAAGGTTATGGAACACTCTCAAATGGTTCCATCACCTTTAACAAGGTAACCTATGTTGAGGGCTTGATGCACAATCTTCTAAGCATAAGCCAACTGTGTGATCTGGGCTACAAAGTGATGTTTGAATTATCTTCATGCATCATTTTCAACGAAAAGATGGAAACCGTACTCTCTGGCTACCGCAAAGAGAATGTCTATGTCATAGACATGGGACATAGCTCATCCTTCGGAACAAACATTTGCTTTGTCTCTGAAAACTCTGCTAAAAGATGCTGGCTCTGGCACAAGCGTCTCTCTCATCTAAACTTCAAGACTTTGAATGTCCTTTCAAACCAGGAGCTTGTCACGGGCATGCCAAAGTTGTCCTTTGTGAAAGAAAAACTGTGTGCTGCATGTGAGAAAGGGAAACTCACAAAGTCTTCCTTCAAGTCCAAGCAATGCTTCTCCATCACTCAGCCTCTTCAGATGCTTCACATGGATCTGTGTGGACCAGTCAGTACTCCAAGCCTTGGTGGTAGAAGGTACATTCTGGTTATTATTGATGAATTCACTCGTTACACTTGGGTATTTTTTCTCAGGTATAAAAGTGACACTACTGAAGAAATCATAAAGTTCATCAAAAAGTCTGAAGTGTTGAATGGGCAGCTGGTAAGATCTGTAAGAAGTGACAACGGAACAGAATTCAAGAACAGTATGTTGGATGACTTTTTCAATGAAAAAGGCATCTCTCAGAATTTCTCTGCCGTCAGAACTCCACAACAGAACGGTGTAGTGGAGAGAAAGAACAGAACGCTATGTGAAGCTGCCCGATCCATGTTGAGTGAATCTCACCTCCCTACCTACTTTTGGGCCGAAGCAATCAACACTGCATGCTTCACCCAAAATAGGTCTATCATTGTAAAAAGACATAATAAGACCCCTTATGAAGTCTTTTATGGTAGAAAACCCAACATTGGTTTTCTTCATGTCTTTGGGTGTGTCTGCTACATTCTCAATGATAGAGAAAATTTGGGAAAATTTGATCCCAAAGCTGACGAAGGTATCTTCGTGGGATATTCTCTCACTTCCAAAGCTTTCAGAGTCTACAACCTCCGAAGGAAGTGTATTGATGAATCCATCCATGTCAAGTTTGATGACCTCAAGATATCATCACTCTCTTGTGATGGTGAAGAATTGAACAGATGGATATCCTCCTGTGTTGGTGATGGTCCTCTTGCAACATCATCATCGGACATTCCCTACACAGTTCCCACTTCTCTCTACCAAAACAATGAACCCTCTACATCTCACAACCCCTCCTCTCATCAAGAGGATGATCCTCAGCCTACCCAACCTCAACATACACTCCAAATCATCCCAATCTCTCCATCTGACATCCACTCCCCACCTATACAAGCCGATCTTCCATCCATCTCTCCTCAAAATTACCCTTCCAACTCTCCTCTACAAATCTCTTACCCTCCTCCTTTACCTCCTGCCCTCAAGTGGACAAAAGATCACCCCATTGATCAAATCATTGGTGATCAACAAGCTGGTGTACAGACTCGAAGAGGCGTTGGTAACATTTGTCTCTATGTGAATTTCCTTTCTCTCATTGAACCAAAGAAAGTTGACGAAGCTCTAGCTGATCCATGTTGGATCACTGCCATGCAAGAAGAACTTTCTCAGTTCGAAAGGAATAAAGTCTGGAGATTGGTTCCTCGTCCTTCCCGAAAAACCATCATAGGAACCAAGTGGGTCTTTCGAAACAAAATGGATGAAGAAGGCACGGTGATCAGAAACAAGGCTCGACTGGTTGCACAAGGCTATAGGCAAGAGGAAGGAATTGACTATGATGAAACATTTGCTCCAGTTGCCAGACTTGAAGCCATCAGAATCTTCCTTGCTCATGCTGCCTACAAGAACTTCAGAGTCTTCCAGATGGATGTCAAGAGTGCCTTTCTGAATGGGGAGCTAGCTGAAGAAGTCTATGTGAAACAGCCCCCTGGCTTTGAAGATCCAGTCCATCCTGACTATGTGTACAGGTTAGACAAAGCTCTCTATGGTCTAAAGCAGGCTCCCCGTGCCTGGTATGACACTCTTGCTGACTTTCTCTTAAAGAACAAGTATACAAGAGGTAAAATTGACAACACTTTGTTCATCAAGCAAACCTCAGGTAATCTTATCCTTGTTCAAATTTATATGGATGATATCATTTTTGGTGCCACTGATGAGTCACTGTGTGATGAGTTTGCCTCTCTCATGAAAAGCCAATATGAGATGAGTATGATGGGGGAGCTTACTTTTTTCTTAGGACTTCAAGTTAAACAATCTTCAGATAGAATCTTTATAAATCAAAGTAAATACATTCGTGACCTTCTGAAGAAGTTCAATTTTGAAAACTCCTCCCCCATGAAAACTCCCATGGCACCACCTTTGAAACTCCATGCTGATCCGGATGGTGTATCTGTGGATATCACCAGCTACCGAGGCATGATCGGCTCTCTTCTTTATCTTACTGCTAGTAGACCAGACATTATGTTTGCTACTTGTCTGTGTGCGCGTTACCAAGCCAATCCGAAAGAATCTCACTTGGCTGCGGTTAAACGCATTTTTCGGTATCTGAAAGGTACCATGAATCTGGGTCTTTGGTATCCCAAAGACTCAGGTTTTGATCTAATGGGGTATTCAGATTCTGACTTTGCAGGCTCTAAGATTGATAGGAAGAGCACCACTGGCAGCTGTCAACTCCTTGGTGGCAAGCTTGTTAGTTGGTCTAGCAAGAAGCAGAACTCAGTCTCAACCTCTACCGCTGAAGCTGAGTATGTAGCTGCAGGAAGTTGTTGTGCTCAAATCCTCTGGATGAAGAACCAACTTAGAGACTACAATCAGCTGTACTCTCACATCCCAATTCTGTGTGACAACTCAAGTGCGATCGCAATCGCAAACAATCCGGTGCTACACTCTCGTTCCAAGCACATTGACATCCGATATCACTTCATTCGGGATCACATCTCCAAAGGTGATATCGAGTTACATTTCATCCCTACCGACCTCCAACTGGCGGATCTCTTCACCAAGCCTCTTGACGAAGCTCGGTTCAAGTTCCTCATCGGCGAACTCGGTATGTTAAATGCCGATGTTTAGTCTTAAAAAAAAATGAGAGAGAAATAAACGAAAAGAAATCAAAAAAAAAAATTGAGAGAGAAAAGAAATGAAAAAAAATGAGAGAGAAATAAAAGAAAAGAAATCAAAAAAAAAAAAAAAATTGAGAGAGAAAAGAAATGAAAAAAAAAATGAGAGAGAAATAACAGCAAAGAAATCAAAAACAAAAAAAAAATTGTTTTTTTTCTTATTTTTATTTCTCCTCACTCTTAGCCGATCTCTTTCTCTCACTCTCGCCTCCCGTCGGTAGCCGACCACCCACACCACCCCCATCGGCTACCGACCTACCCATCTCCCCCTTCGTCTCTCTCTCTCTCTCTCTCTCGGCCACCTCTCTCTCCTCTTCGGCCCTCACCCCCTTGCCACAAAAATCCTACACACCCCCTTAGCCGAAGCCTCCCCTCCATCCCTCCCCTCTCGGTTCTCCTTTCCCGTCGGCTACCGACCCCCCCTCTCCTTCTCGTCGGCTACCGACCCCCCCTCTCTCCTTCCCATCGGCAGCCGACCCCACTACCCTCTCTCGCTCGATCATTCTCTTCCAAAAGCCCTCCCTTACCCCTATCGGTCCTCCCCTCCCCTCTTTCCATTACCCGTCGGCGGCCGACCTCCACCCCATCGGTAGCCGACCACCCACACCACCTACACCTTCTCCCATTTTTTTTGCCTCTCCAAAAATCCCTCCCCCTCCCCATCGGCCGAACAACCACCCCCCCTTTTTTTTATTTATTTTTTCCCACTCCTTCCCTACTACCTTTCCCTATTTTCCAACCCTTCCATTTTCACTTCCCTAGAATTCCACTATTCACCCATCCCATCCCTTCCTCCACCTACTATATCCTACCTTTCCTTCTATAATACTTTCCACCACTTTTCCTTCCCTATTTATTTTTTTTCCTTCCATCTATCCCATCCTACCAAATCTCACCTTTTCCTTCCATAATCTTTTCCTCTCTTCTTTTCTTTCCCCAACTTCTAGAAATCATCCATCAAATCTTCTTACACACTATTATCTCCTTCCATTATTACCTACCTTTTCAAATACCTTCCTTTTCTTTTTCCCTCCTATTCCCACTATAAATATAACCCCCCCTCATCCTTTTTCTTATCATCCTTTCTCTCATCAACAACCTACATTTTTTTTCTCTCCTCCATGGCTTCCCCTTCTTCTCCCAAGGTTGTCAAGAAAAATATGATGACACCTCCTTCCTCTCATGCAGATCTCATTTCCAACCCATGCAACCATGTTGCAAGGTTGGAAAGTGATCCCAAACACAGTGAATTTAACCCTATAGCTTCTTTCCTCCTTAAATCCCCTCTTCACTTTGCCTTGACACACAACCCACCAAAAATGAGCAAACTGCTCATTGGCAATTTTTGGCTTACGTGTGTCTATGATAGTATATCCCAGAAGGTGTCTGCTTCCATTCTCTCAGACCCCACTTCACCCGATCTCACTTTTGGTGTTGATGACGTTCGTTCGGCTCTACACCTTCCTGTGTACCAATCTTATGAAGCATTCCCTCTTGGCAACGAGCACGAGGAGGTTGTTGCGGCACTAAACTACATCACTGGCGACCATGCCCGGAGTCCGCAGACACTGCTACGCAAAAACATGGGAGGTATATGGCATTTCTTCTTCTCTCATGTTCTTTTATGCCTTAGCAAGAAAACGGGTGGCCATGATCAATGTCCATCCTACATCACACAGCTCGCTCATGCTCTTATCTTTCAAAGAAAGATTGATTTTGCCCGGTACTTCTTCCATGAATTAGTCAGTGTCATCACCCCTCCCAAGCGGCCGCATGTCGCCTTTCCTCGGTTTATCTGGCTCATTCTTTACCAAAAATTTGCTACTACCATTGATGCCTCTCGTAGCATCACCTTCGACTACAAGGCGCCCATTATGACCAAACCTCTTCTTCATAAGGGGCCTTTGGCAACTGACAGTCCTCTGCTTCCAGATATGGTCTCTTTCCTTACTTCTCCCAATCTACAGTGGGGAGATGCTAAGGACACTCCGGTGTCCAAAGGTCCCTCCTCTGTAGTGGACCTTTCTCCCTCACCCTTAGTGACGTCGGCTAGCACTCTCTCATCCTCAGCCACCGACACCGCCGCACTTGCCCAATCGACCATACCACCTAAAGGACCCTCGGTGGTTACCCAGGTCACCCCCCACACCTCAAAGCGGCGACACTCTACCTCTTCCCTTCCCTCTTCTCCCAAAAGAAAGAGGAAGGTTTCTAGGGCCATCCCACATACTCCATCCTCCGATTCTTCACAATCGATGGATGTTGATATTCTCCCATCCGGGCCCGGGGATTCCGACATACCCACTGCCACCACCTTTGTATCCTCCCAAAAGGATGCAACTGTAATATTTGGGGACCCACAACTTCCCTCTTCCACTCTCTCCTTGGTGGATGAGGATGACTTGGTCTTCTCCCCGGACCAAGGTTCTGCTTTCTCACTGCATGGCCTGTCACCCGACCAATTTTTGGTCGATGATTATGCACCGCCCGGTGAAACACGGGTCTTACCAAAGGCCAGTGTGGAGGGTATTTCACAATTTTTAGCTTATTTGCAACAGGGAAACGAGCAGATGTCACCTTCCCCAATTCCTTCTACTTCTACTGTGCGGGTCACTCCTACTTCCGCTCCCATCATTCCCCCAGAGGTTCTGGCCGATATTCAGGAAGCCAACCGACAGCACCGCCTCATTGGTGCTCAGTTTCGTGAACATCAGACCATTCTGGGCTCTCTTGTCAAAGTCACTTGTGACAAACTGTTATCTCTTGAGACCTCCAATCAGCACCTCACTGCCTTGGTCACTGCTCTTCAAGCAACCTCTAGTGCTCGTGATGAGGAGGTTCGTAGGCTTCAAGCGGCTTCGGAGTCTCATCGGGCCATCACTACTCAAATTCTTGAGTCCTTGCAGTCTCTTCATCAAAAGGTTGATTCTGTGTTGGTTGCTCCCCCGTCAGCCGCTGAGGGGGAGAAAGAGACGGTTCCCATTCCTTCAGACAGCGACTGTCAGGGTCCCACTCCCATCACCAATGCTCCAACCGAGGGGGAGCATTCTAGACAAAGCAGAGACAAAGGAAAGAGCAAGCTATCTCCAGATGAAGAGGCCTTTTTATCTCATCAACAAAAGTCTGCTTCTCTAAAGGCTTTTGTTTCTGAAGCTGATAGGCTCAAACTTCAACCACCAAACAAAGTCACCTCTGACTTTGGCCTTTCTAAAGCTAAGCTTGATTCTCATGACATCCCTTGGTACCGAAAGACTTTAATGGAAAGAAAGTTGAAGTCTAAAATTGTTGAAATAAAGCTTGGCACCACCAAATGCTCAGATGAGGTTCGGATGTTAATCATTAGAGAAGACAAAAGTCATCACTCCACCAAATTCAGCGATCTTGAAGACTATGGACTCTCTGAATGGTACGAACTCTCTGAACTCTTATCTAAATCTCTTAGTAGGCACAAAGTTTTGGCCAAGAAGACCATCAATCGTCTTCTTGAAAAAATGAAAGACATTGCAAAAGATTATAAGCATTCTCCTGAAGAAGAAGCTCAAGTTCAATGTCTCAAAAAGATGTGTCTCTCCTCCTCTCCACAACTCTCCTCTTCTGTCACACAAAACCTCTTCAAGGACATGGTTGCCAAGGGAATGATTCCTGATATAAAGAATCTAAATCTGAAGACTCCAGGTGGTCCGTGTCCGACCCGTATTTCAGGCACTACTGGTACTGTAGTGTTTAGGCCAACCAAAGGAGTCTTTTTCCTTAATGAAAAGGAAACTCCCATGTTCTTCAGACATAAGGAGATCCCCATTGCTGACACCAAATTTCTGATTGCTATCCTATCTCTTATCCCCATAAGTTCTGAAGGTTCTCTCTTCCGTCGGGATATTCTTGCTGAGCTCCATAAAAGACAGAAGAAAGAATGAGGTTCTTCTTTAAATCTTTTTACCTTTCTAATGTACTTGTAACCGTTGTTTTGCTAAGTGATACTTAATACAAGTGCATTTCCTTTATTTAGTTTGTACAAATATACTTCATTCTTTTATTCTTTTGTAAATGTCGGATATTCTTATAAATCCTTAAAAAAAAAAATCTATGTGAAAAGAACCCAAAAA
Source organism: Arctium minus (assembly GCA_954870635.1). NCBI lineage: Eukaryota > Viridiplantae > Streptophyta > Magnoliopsida > Asterales > Asteraceae > Arctium > Arctium minus. The sequence continues at coordinate 11,096,239 of OX941085.1, forward strand.
GAGTAATTACGGGTCAAAATGAATTTATTCAGTATACTCTTTGTTTCATTCTTTAGTATGGATGTCATCATCAAATAGGGGGAGATTGTTGGTTCTTTTATCATCCATCTTATATCATCCTACTTAGAATATGTTTGAGGTTCTTTTAGCAGCTTGGTTTCTATACAAATGTTCGGTGAAGTCGAAGATCAGCCGAATAAGACAAAGTAGGAGTACATCTCTCAAAGCGGATTGAAGATAGTCTCCTAAGCCTAAAGCCAAGCATGCCCAAGTGTTCAACACCATCAGCCAGGATGGTGTCAATCACACATCTTCGGGAAAATCCGAAGATCTCACATCTTCGGGAAAATCCGAAGATCTCACATCTTCGGGAAAATCCGAAGATCTCTCAAGCCTTCGGCAGCCGATGACCTCTCCCTAGAAGCTGAAGATGTTCTCACATCTTCAGGAGTCGAAGATGCCTGAAGATTTCCTTCTAACACATTATACTTATCTGACAAAGTATATTGTGATATCTTGCATTGACGTGGACCTCATCTGGAGATCAGATAAAGTAAGTTTTGTCTACTACACCATTTTAAGGAAAGGTCTCTACCATCCTTCTGCAGGTCAACACTTCAAGCCAAAACACCTCAAGACAAAAGGTACATCCTGTACCTTGCTGAAGACCTGTGTCCATCCTTTGCTCAACAGGTGTCCCATGCATTTAATGCATGAGGCACTATAAATATGGAGGATGGTTCAACATGCAAGATCACCAGCTCTCAAGCATTCAAGCTCTCTAAGTGCACTGGCATTCTCTCTCTACGAAGTTCTTATTGTTTTCTAAGTGTTTTACAATTGTTCTTCATTTCTCTTTGTGTAAGATTGTTTGAATAGATTTCATCTATTCTCTTCCGCAACAATCAAAAGTTTTCTATGTGTAATTCTTGATTTCAAATCAATAAGAATTAAATTAAGTGAAAAAACTGTGTGTATTGTATTCAACCCCCCCTTCTACAATACTTCTTTTATTTACTTACTGCTATTTGGGACCAACACACCATTCTATCCCTATAAATACATGCATCATTCCATCCCAAAAATACACCAACAAAAATAGAAGTATTCTTTCTATTTTTCTTCTTCTTCTTCCTTGTTCCTCTTTGTTGATATATATATATATATATATATATATATCATTGATATATATTTATATATATCTTGTTTTGGGGGAACATTTGGTTAGTTGATTTGTTGATCCAAGGATCTCGTAAACACGTTGTAATTTCTCCCGGTTGGTAATATAAAGATCTCTCTCCCCCTGTGGATGTACACTATCACACTGATAGTGGAACCACGTTAAATATTGCTGTCTCGATTTATTTGTTGTTTCGTAATATTTTATCGTATATTCGATAACTGTTATATTTACGCTTGTGGATCGATATGAATCAATAGACCAAAATATACAATATTTAGATCTCGTTATTCCGCATTTGTTGTAACGGGTCAGTTGCACGTGATTTATTGTTATCATTTTTGGGACCGTAAATCACTTGAAATACGATATTGTAACTGGCACCGACCCTTACAGGTGTTTGGTTCTTCTTCTTCATCGTCGTAACGTGAGACGCCACCGGCACTACTAGCATCATCCTCGGTTACGGTTCCCGACGTACTTAGTCCTTCGTCCACTTCGTTTTCAGCTAAGTTTAATTCCACATCGTCTATATCCGCCTCCAGGCTTGTTTCATGTTAAATTCTTTGTTGGCTATCCAAGTAATCCTTCAAACATATGCAGCACTCTACCGACTCCGGGGTTAATCTTGACCGACACTCCGATATGATCCTGCCACTAAGAGAAAAAGCAGACTCCGAAGCTACGGTACTAGCTTGGATTGTTAGTATATCAAGGGCAATAGATGCCAAAACCGGGTATTGAGGTTGTTTACCTTTCCACCATTATAATAAATCTAGTGATTCAACATCGTTGACGGTTGTGGAGGATGCCGCTATAAAATTAGTATGTATGTACATATTGAATTCACTCAAATTATCCCCATCAAATCTAGATTTCTTACTAGATTCATTTAAAACCGAGTTCATAAAATTTGCCATTAAGTCGGATCGGTTTCGCCCACGAGAGCTAGAACTAGAACCCGGTGAAAACATTTGACTTGTAGGGGTTTGTTGGCTTCCTCCCCCATAATTAATTCTATAAATATCAAATAATTGATGAAAATCACTATTAAATTGTAGTATGCGGTTCCTTGAAAAAGAAGAATTTGTAGCCGTATCCAAACCAAACGCTACACATATTGATTGTATTAAAACTTCGACACCCGTAACATTTAAATACGGGTTTAATGTCGCGGCCCAAAGAAAACTGAAGGGGATCTCTTTAAAATATTTTAACAATTTTGCTTTCATTGGTGCTACCACGTTTTGAAAGTTGAAATGTTCTTCGTATTGAGAAATTTTATTTGCCAAAATATATATTTGATTTAAAAGTAAAGGGTTTGTTGGATAATAAATACCGAATAACAGAGTTGTTGCAGTTTTGAAATCGCCCAAAATATCATGTAAACCTTCAAGCATTTGCCAATCATATTCAGATATCGTGTTATCCAGGTATTGAATGTTATAAAATGCTGAATATATAGTTTTTGTCTTAATAAATTATCCATCATTTTGTAAGTCGAATTCCATAGAACCGGCATATCGTGTGTCGGTCCCAAAGCTTTAAAACCGACATCTTTGCAATATTTTATATATGCTTGTTGCATGCTTTTACCTTTTGTGAAAATCCGGCGTAACATAAGCCTAAACTTAGTTAAAGAATGTTTACATACTACTAAGCCGTCTTGAATGGCTAGATTTATTATGTGTGTGCAACAACGTGTATGAAATAATTTTTCATTTAAAATAGGGGATAAAGTCAACTTTAATTTGTCCACACATAACGTATTATTACTAGCATTATCAAACGAAATACTAATAACCTTATTAGTTAAATTATAATATTCAATATTTCTCATAATTATACTAAATTGACGCTCACCCGAATGTGGTGAAGCAAAGTGCTCAAACGTGATTACACGTTTGCATAATTGCCACAATTGCGGCACAATCCAATGTGCCGTTATGCATATATAAGATTGTGGCAATCCGAATGGTGCGCTCCATATATCACACGTTAAAGAAATGTTGTTGGATAATGATAAAAACATTTGTCGCGTATCTTTTTTGGCCATTTTCCAAAGTTTTATAGCATCACGTCTAAGAGTTTGACGACTTACCGAACCCACGTAGCGTGGTTGGAGCGAGAGTTTGATCATGTTCGTAATGTGAGGATTGTCGAAATGTCCGAACGGCAACCCCACTTGAATGACACATTTCATTTGCATTTCTCGGGCTAACGCGACATCATACAACCATAATTGACCGGAATTGTCAAGTATGGGTTGATTTAGATTGTCACCCGATTTCAACTTCTTGCACGAAGACTCGTGGTGGCGCTTTAACGTGGTATTTGCGGCTGCCGCAAAGAGATCTCCACACCGTTTGCATTGCGCTTTTTTTGTACCGTCGGGGAGCATCACCATGTTGTAATGGTTCCAAATCGGTGCTTTTCGTCCATGCTCGACAATAACTTGGTAATTTTGTTCGGCCATTTTGAGAGTAGAGATTTGAGACTTGAGAGTAAAGACTAGAGAGTAGAGAACTAGAGATATTAGACTAGAACTTGCGAGAAACGAATATAGCGAGAGCCGATAAATGAGAATTGTATGCGTTTTTGCGTTTTGTAAGTTGGTGTCACTATCCATAACCAACAAGTATTTATATGGGTTTGGAGGGGTAAAAAACACACAAAAAAAGGTCAAAAAATGCATACAAACGGCTAGTTTTTTTGAAATGTAGCCGGGCCGCCAAATACTCCAAAAACCCAAACCAGTCTGGGTTTTCGGGCTGCAAACCGGTTTGACACTGGGTCGGGTTTTCAGTCGGGCTGGGCTCGGTTAATCGATCGGGACGGACCCATTTGGCCATCACTAATCGGGCGGGTTTAGGTGGACAAACCATATACGATACGGTTGCACCTTATACGAACCTAAAAACGATACGGTTACACCTTATACGAACCTAAAAATTTTACCCTTCGTTGACGAAATAATACGGTGGCACGTGCCACCATAGCCACCATAGTGGATCCGTCCCTAGATGAAAATATGAAGATGTTGATATTGTTGATTAAAATGATGTCCATTTTATAGGGATGAAGATTGATGTTTAGGTATAGAAAGGGAAAACAGAAAACTTATAATTGATGTATTTGGGAATGAAGGATGATGTCTACTAATAGGAAATGGAAAATATCAAACTTCAAGAAGGTTGCTATAGATGTTGAATAAACAAGCCTCTTGATGTTGAATCTTCAATAGGGTTGAACCAAATGGATAACATGGAAAATTTAATGAAAAAGCAAAAGGGTAAATTGGTTATTTTATTTTTTTAAACATATTATTCAACATTATATATTAATATCAATTTAGTTTAAGGTATTTTTTGACAAACATAAGTTAACTTATTTTTTAAGTACATGTTTGAATGAAAATAAGTTAGCTTATAAGCGAATTTATCGATAAGCTAATTGAGAGTAACTTATGAGAAGCTTATTGTCACTTTTTTCAATTATAACTTTGATTAATATTAATTGTTATTCATTATTAATAAATATTAATTATAAATTATTAATGAATATTAATTTCAGTTTATTAATTAATTATAATTTATAATTAATTATTAATTAATATTAATTTCAAATTGTTGATTAATTTATATTCACTAGTATTAATGAATAACCATTTAAAAATGTTTACATAAAAATTAAAGTTATATGTTTCTTTTGTTTCATAAAAAATAAAAACTTGATATATAATTTTAATATAATATTTATTTAATATTTTTTTAAAGTATTAATTAACTAAGATATGTAAGGTTGACCAACTTTATTTTTATTAATATTATATGTAGTGTTAATATTATATATAAAATAATACTAAGTCAAATTGAAATCTATTAATTAACATATTCAATTTTTTTAAGTTGTTTTGTATTAATTAACATAGTATATCATTAGTGAATTGTTTGAAATATATCTTGAAATGTTAAATTTTTATTAATTTTTAAACATGTCATTTTTGGTCATTTTACAATTTTCAACTAGGTTACCAGCTAGTTTTTGCCAAACATATTTAGTTCATCAACTATTGTATTAGTCATCAGCTATTTTATCAGCTATTTTGCCAAACTAGCCTAAGCAATATAGATAACATAATCATACAAACAACTTAATCTATACAAATAGAAAAACAACAGAGCACCCCGTCAAATAGGGTATGTAAGGTAAGGTAGAGGCTGTAAAAGCATATCCAACAAATTCTAAAAAATGAATATTTTAAAGATTTATGTTTCAACAAATTCATCAAAACTTTCTTCAAAATGGATAAAATAAGAGAAAGAGACTGAAATTCTCCATGGAGAACTCTTCAAAAATAGTCACCTATCAAAGAGAAACTATTTTTATTTCTTCATACCAACAAAAATCCTTTAGGTGTAGAGAGAGAATTTTTTATTAAGAGTATTGAATATTTTAATAATATAATTTAGAGTGAATTGTGAATTTGGTCCCTGTGGTTTAGTGATTTCTTTGACCATGGTCCTCATTCTATGTTTATTGTGGATTTGGTCCTTGTGGTATTCAATTTATTTTGGTCATGGTCCTTCTAACTAACACTTCCATTAACTTTGTTAAATCAAGGACCATTTTAGTCATTTTGCCTATTTTTTGTCCTTTTTTGATAAGAAAAATATAAACAATATTTTTATACACACATGTATATAAATACAAATATATATATATATATATATATATATATATATATATATATATATATAACGATATTAAAATAAATAAAATAAGACATTATTGTATGATTTAATTGTTTAATTTTTTTAAAATTAATTATATTAAATACGATTTAATTTTATTATTTTATTGTAATTGTGAAAAAAGATATAGTTTTATTGTTTTAATGTAATTAAAATTTCAATTTAAACAAATCAGATCATAAAATTATATCTTATTTATTTAGATCGAATAAAAATAAAATATAGTTTTATGATTTGATTTATTGAATTAAAATTTTAATTAAGTTAGAGACGATTTAATTATATTGTTCTTTTACTATCATTGCAACAAAAAACTTATTGTTAATATTTTAACACCAAAAATCATTGAAAACCGTTGAGAAATGAACTATAATTTTATCATCTTAAAATTAGAAGCTTCAATTTTCATATTGTTTTTCAGTCAAAAACTCAAAATCAATTTTTATATTGTTTTTAGTATGATAAAATTAAAGTTCATTTCTCAACGGGTTTTAATGATTTTTTGTGTTAAAATATCAACAATAAGCTTGTTTGTTGCAATGATAATAAAAGAACAATATAATTAAATTGTCTTTAACTTAATTAAAACTTTAATTCAATAAATCAAATCATAAAACCATATTTTATTTTATTCACTCTAAATAAAATAAGATATAGTTTTATGATCTGATTTATTTAAATTGAAATTTTAATTACATTAAAACAATAAAACTATATATATTTTTCCACAATCACAATAAAATAATAAAATTAAATCGTATTTAATATAACTAATTTAAAAAAAATTAAACAATTAAATCATACAATAATGTCTTATTTTTTTTTAATATCGTTATATATATATGTATATATATTTATATTTATATACATGTGTGTGTGCATGTGTGTATAAAAATATTGTTTATATTTTTCTTATCAAAAAAGGACAAAAAATAGGCAAAATGGTTAAAATGGTCATTGATTTAACAAAGTTAATGAAAGTGTTAGTCACAATGATCATGACCAAAATAAATTGAATACCACAAGAACCAAATCCACAATAAACATAGAATGTGGACCATGGTCAAAGAAATCACTAAACCACATGGACCAAATTCACAATTCACTCTATAATTTATATTATAATCTAAAAGAATTAAGAAACTTTTGGAGATTAACATAAATTTTTTTAAGATTTTGATTTTTAACTCTCTATTTTAGATAATCTGTTAAGATGCTTTAAAGTTTTTTTTAAGAGGGTCACTAAGAGCATTTACATCAATTTTGTAAAAAGTTTTACAAAATTATATGGACATGCCATGTAGATTGCAATAGCTATGACACTTTCTAAATTAGAAAGCTCATATGCAATGCCAAATAGATAACATAAATATTTATTTAATCTAATTCTTTTATTAATTTATTTGAACATTAATTATTATCATTCTAATCAAGTTTAATTCATTTATTAATTTGTATGAACATTAATTTTATATTATATTATAATTTACTATTTCTATTATAATTTATTATATTATTTATATTATAAATAATTATATTTAATATTTTTTGTGATATTATAAATTATTAAAATATGTAAATATAAATTATAAAGTAGTTGATGTTATGACAATAGGGACAACTTTTGAAAGATATACATAATTTTATTGATGTAAAATATTATTGAAAAACTAATGTAACATTTTTAAAAAGAATTTATTATTTCATTGATGTGTTAAACTTAAAGGTGGTTGGGTAAAAGAAAAGCTAATTTGATTTTCTTTTTATTATAGAGTTGACCGGCGACAATAGACCCCACCATCTATGGTGTGGATTTGTCCGCCCTGACGTAAGAATAATCCATTTCCATGCTCAAGTTTGTTGTAAGTAAAAAGTGAGTGTCTTGTAAGAACTACTATTGTGGAGAGTTTTTATAAGAACCTAACCCCTTTTGAGTTCTTATAAACCTTGGTTCTTACCATAAAGTTTGTGTGAAATGACAATTTCTTCATTTTTACTGGTAGTTAAATTAAATATTTGATATTTATTTATAAATATATATTAATTTTTTATGTTGACATGAGGTTCTTATAAGAACTATCATTATGGATTTTTATATAAAATTTTAAATTGATGAGTTAAAAATGAGGTGACACCAAATATTGTAAAAATGAGGTTCTTGTAAGAACCTCCATTAGAGATGCTCTTAAACGAAGGAGCATGTAAATATTCTTATATATAAATTTAATTAGTTGTTTGATAATACTACACGATAATAGTTAGAACTATAGGGCCAGTTCAGGGTGCGTACAAGTTGGGTTGGAGTTAAAAATATTTGAACAACTTAATTGAATGTTTACGGTTTAAAAAACCTTAACCCAACCTAACCCAAAACAAAAGTACAACCCAATCCAAACCGTACGGGTTGGATTGATCGGGTTGAGACTTTGGTACGTCATTTTATAATATAATTACGTGATTGTGTTTAAACGAATTAAAATCAAAATAGGAACATACAAATAAAGCTAACAATTGCATAAGAGATGTTAAAAATTTTTAAAAGATATTTGCATGAAACACTATTAAGGCTAAAGTATGACTTAACAAGCATATTGAATCTAACGGTATCAAAAGGCAGCGGATTTACTGAGTTGGGTTGGATTCAAATGACTCTAACTCAATTCCAATCCAATACCTACTGATTGAAGATTCTACAACTCGATTAGATATCAAGTGAGTTAAACCATCAATTATGTAAAGAACATAGTCACCTCGTTCTTGTATAATTTACATTAAAACATCGATTATAGTATTTGTTTTATGTTCGTTGACCTTGACTCGATTATGGGTCTTTGTTGTCTATTGAGATAGACCTAGGAACACTTGCCTTAGGAGTCAAGATGTTTGGATATGCCATCGTAAACAGGTCGATATATCAGATAAGCTCAAGTTTCATCGTCGGTATTAAGCTCAGTTGGGACTCAACTCGATAGTTCAACAAATATTCTTTATACAGGTCTGATCTTGAAAGATTCATACCTCATTCGAAAAAGATTGAAACTTTATTTGAGGAGGGCTTGAATAACACGAACACGTCTACCTATATTTGATAAAAACAAGCTTTATTATAACACTATATTTAAAAGAACTATAATACTTGTTAAAACAAGGTTGATTTCAGCTCGACCCAAAACTGCTAACACACACACACACACACACACACACACACATATACGTAAAGATTAATTAAAGAATAAGCTTGATAATATTATAAATATTAATTTATAAAAGGATAAGCTTTACAAAGGTTTTTCAGAATTTGATATCAAGTTATCAACTAAATCAAACTTACAGCCTTATTGTTAACAATTAATGAGTTTAATGTGACTCACAACCATACATAACTGTTTGGTAGTGACTTAATAATATAGAAAACGACTTATTCAGTAATCTTATAGGACGAGCTTTATTCATAAAGTCAAGTTCCCCCCAAGGTCCCAATTAAAAAGACACACTTCTTCCATTTATGAAAAACCTTTCCAATCTATTCAGATAGATCAATTCACACAGATAGCTTTATCTATACATAACTTAACGAAAACCAACCAAACAATCCCTTATTTTCATTCAAGGTCAACTGGCCTCCACAACAATCATAATTCATGAGGTGATAATTACATGGGCACAAATTCTTATCAACCTCTATAGTCAGCTACGTTAACCGACAAAGTTTTATTTGGTTTCAAGTGTATGTGATTATTAACTTTTGATCAACCAAAGATTATATTACCATAGGGGCTTTTTTGGAACAAAAAACTATGGGGACCAAATCCAAGACAAACTTAAAACCAATGACTAAATCCGTAATTTACTTTTTCTTTTTGAAATGGCAACATGAATCCCATAGACAAATTATGTGCAACTCGTCCATAAGAGTTGCCATTTTATATATAAAAAAAAAAGTTGCAGGTTTTAAATCTTCATTTCGAAAATCCGAAAAGCAGTTGTCGACGAGAGACCTCACACAGCAATCGAGGAATGCATATCAGCAAGAGCTCGGATGTACGTACTGTGTTCTGAAGTGGTTCCGAACCCCGGTATGAAATCACGGAAGAATCTCAGAACTGCAGCTAAACGTTGTGGGTCGTTTGATGCATATGCTGCTTCTAAGAATAAGGCCGGCCGCACACTATTTACCTGATTCACGAACATTAAAAATCCGCTTAAAAACTTTTAAAAGTTAGACGTATTGGGTAAAAGGGGTTGTATTGAACTACATGATTTGGATCCATGAAACAAAAATTATCACCTTATTTTTGCGTGCATAACGTAAAGCTTCGAGATAACATCCATCTTGTACAAGCAACACCACGTAGTCGTGATGAAGCTGGAGCTGTCTCAGCATATCCAGGCCCAACTTTCTCGTTTGGATGTTCTGACGCCCGGTCTCTAGCAGTTGAAGTGCAACCTCTTTCGAGGGCTCAATTATCTGCAAATCAAACCAATTCAACCACGTTACACTTACAAGAAAGTATTACTTCTTCCGTCCATGAAAAATTTGCCACATTCCATTTTTTCAGAAATCTTTCATGCTAAACTAACCTATTTAAATTGATGCTAATAGCTTTCGGTTCTTTAAGATTCATTTATTTTGTCTAACATGAAGGTAAACTTCACGGTTTCTTAGAAGTATATGCCAAGTTAGGTGTGGAAATTTTTACGGGATGGAAGGAGTAACACCTTAGAGATTAATTGGTTGTCCGAGGACTAATAAATTGCATCTACAACCACACAAAATGTTAACACCAAGTGCCTGAAGTGTAAACAATGCAAGTATAAACTGGCGATATGAAGTAGAGTGTAAAATAGACGGTCCCAGCCCTAAAATTTTGGCATACCTTATTCAGAATGAACTGTCCAAGTTCAGCATATCTCTCGTTCCGGCCAAGCAGCCGCACTGCCATGACATAGATATTTGGATGCAGTTTTATTTTCTCCAAGTTGGCGCTGCAAAAGTAGAGATGTGAGAAGGTCCATCTAATATTTGGAGAAAACATAAACAGACTAAAATAAAAGATGTATAGAGGGAAGTTCTGTTAGGAACCCAAAATTCATTAAGAACCCAAGAACGTTGCGTTACGTGTCTACCGTCAGGATGAATATTCATCATAAATAACACATTCATGATGAATATGGCCGTGTTATTCATATGAATTCACACATTCATGATGAATATTTTACCACATTCATGATGAATATTTTACAACATTCATGATGATAACACACCCATATTCCTAATGAATATGCCACGTGTTCCTCCAGTTCCTAATCAATTTTAGGTTCCAAAAGGAACCTGCCCCAAGATGTATATTCTGTTAAACAAAGAATAACTTATTAACTACCTTCAACATGCTATATATGAAATTGCTAACTCATTAAGCTAAGAACCGATTACCTCCTTATGAACTCAACAATGATGGCAAACAAGTAAGAAGCATCTGCAATCATCTCTTCCTCCACAGAAGCAAATACAAAGTTGTACAGCTCATCTGGTGGAATGGCTGCTGAAGTAACTTCGGAGTCTTGCTGTTCAGAGACATTAGCATTTAGTGGTTGGTTATCATGTAGCTGAGATTCAGAAGCCATCGAATGATCTCCAATTCTAGATGCAACAGCACCCACTGAAGTTTCTCTATCTATATTCCCACTAGAAGAATTAATATCAAGAAATTTGGCCTTTGCCTTCTTGAAATTAGCATTATCCTCGGAGTCTGAAGTTGAAAAGCCAGAATTGTGTACAGTTCTACGGTCAACTCCACTTGTAGGTTCGGTTTTGATAGATTTACCAGATGCATCTGCACCACTAATATTGTCACTAGTGCTTGTACCGACACTGTTCTCAGATACACCAGGAACTGTGGGTTTCTCGGACTTCCCACCCTTCGAGTAACTGCCGGTTTTAAGTGAATAAGAGAAAGAGTTCACCAATACCTCTATTGCTCGGAAAACCATGGGGAGAGGTCTTCGCTCAATGATGAGAGAGCGAGCTAGTTCCAAACACAACTGTTTAGCCTGAAATGGATAAGACGGAAAATAGTTATAGAACTTACTTTTGTCTCCTCCAATTGAAATTATAAAAAAGGAGCATTTAAGCACGAAGAACATTAGATCAACATCTACTTCATCCAACTTAGAGGCACTCCTAGTTTGTGAGCATTGATATAATTACTTTTTTCGCTTCCAACTTCCTCCGCTGCAAAAACTCAAGGACTGATGGCACTTCTGAGCTACTTGCCGAAATTGCCTGTAATCGTCAGGGATAAAATAAAAGCAAGATTAGTACAAAACTACAAATTGCCATCACAGGGATCATAACAGACCAGCCATCAGAACTTGCCTCCAAATCCAAATGAATCTTCCACAAAAAACCAGTAGAAACATCACATACAAGGCAGGGGACAAGAAAATTCCAGTCATCACTATACAAATGAGACGCCGTATCAGTTGATAGTGTTGTCTCTGAACTTTCTGCATCCTTCCTACCTGATTGAGAGGATGAAATACTGATGCGTGGCAAGCCCCTTATTAAAAGAGGAAGTGGAGCAGATACAGGTGTTCGTGAATCTGCAAATATATCGTACAATATGACAACCTTTGCATCCACTTGATGGACGAGCAGAACATTGTCAACCACACTTACAGCTATCTTGCTGGAATAAACAGGTAGAGAACCCTAAAAAAAAGAAAAAGGTGACAAACTAGTGATTATTTTGTTAAAAGTAATCAATTATAAAAGATACAGAATAAGATTCAAAGCTAGCCGAGCAAGGACAACAATATTATGCATAAACTAAATGTATTCTATACTATACAATACCAACCCCAACCGTTGTTTCCATCACAATTCACAATAATCTGATGCAAAAAAAAATTATTTGAAAAACACACTGATTTGTGAAAAGAACATCATAAAGACCAACCTGACCTGAGCTCAAAATTATAAGCAAGCAAGCATAAGTTCTGTTCTTTTTTCTTTTTTATGAGGTGTGGTAGCATGTTGAAGCAAGCAAGTTGGAAAGCACACGATATGCCAGATGCCATGAAGATGATTAAATTTATTATCAACTGCTCTTAACATTGTACAAAAATATAATTTACCTGCTGGATAACAGCATCACGATAAAACCTATATGAATGCAGTAGCATTGCAACTCTATCAACTTGTAAGCAGTATATCCTTCCATAACTGTGATTCCACCAGAGCAATTGGGATTAAAATGTTGGACAAAGCCGAACCTTTAGGAGTCTCAAAGACCGATAAATATATATAAAGCTTACACAGTGACAATATGAACATCTTCAGCAGCAAGAACAGGCTTACTATTAGCATCAGACTTTGCCATTGCCATCTCAAACCTTGGCAATCGAATTATACCCGCAGAGGAAAGCTGCACAAAAAGAAAATTAGCAAAATGATTATGATTTTTACAATCCAACATTAACAATTACATTGTTTCTGTCCAACATGTATATCACATCAATATTGCAAAACCGGATCGCTATTTATTGAATTTTGGCATTCACCCAATTTGCATGATTCACTACGAAACAGCTACCCAATGAAGTAGGGAAGTTCCATAACTTTTTGATTGATTCTAACACAAGTGAAATGAGAAAAGAAGCAAATAATCAGATAGCTTTAGAACACCCTAAAAGCAAGTGGTTATATGCCTACGGCTATACCTGATATCCAGTAAAGCTTTTGCATTGCATTCCTGAAGCAATAACGATTAAGCGGCTTTCATGCGTGTAGATGTACCAACTCACATTCATTTTCTTTGTCTCAACCAAATCAAGTGATTTTAGCTCTGGCACGTAAGTGTAGAGATCCAGTCCACTGTAATTCAACTCTAATCAGTCCAATAGAATTATTAGCTTAAGAAGTAAGAAGATCTTAACAAATGAAGCAAAACAATCATAAAAATTAAGATTATTAAGAATAGTGAAGAAACAATATGCATAAACTCAAAAGCTCATGTTTCCTATTTTAGAATTTTCTGGGCCATAGGCTTTGAGCTAGCACTGTAACATTTCTCCTCGTGAGGGAAGTACTCAGAGAGCAACATACATCATTTTTCAAATCTGTGATTGTGATTGCATCTCATTAGGGCCAATTACTAAAAAACAACCACCTACAATTTTTTAATAGTAACTAATCCAACTCTCATGCATCCCATATAGCCAGCTTCCCGTTCTCAGTGGTCTTCGTTGAATCTTAAATGGCTTTTAGCAGCTGGTTTCACTCAGCTTCCTGCCGTATTTTCTTTTTAACACTTTCCGATCCAAATTAGAATTACTTTTGTTCCTTTGAAGAATCACAACTAGTTTACTGTACTAATTTTTGTTAGTATCCCCAGCTTAGTCCGTACTACCAGCATATGAATGTAGTACAGTTTTTAGGACCGGAAGTACACAAATGTGTCATCACCTATAAGTACATTAATGCCTCTTATGACATTTGAAGTAAGAACTTGACCAAAACATGTATATTTGCATGTCTCACGGCCAATAACTCACTGTTGGTACACTTACTATTATATTACTTCATTATATTTGATCATGTTATCTTTTATTCTTCTGCAAAAGTTATTGTTACTAATAAATCCAAAGATTTTTGTGCTTTGATACTTGATACTTGGTATTTGGTAATGAATTTTCCAATAGTTTGTTTTGTTAATTTTTTCCTACTTAAGACTTCTAACATCACCACAAAATCATTAGTCATGCCTGCAATGAAGTTCTTTTCTTCACATCTCCTTTTTAAACTATTTTGGAATAAAAGCATTGTGGTTATTGTTGATAGCATAACTTCACATCTGTATAACAGTATAAGCAAGGAATTCTAGCAGTTGACCAATCTTGTGCAAAATGTGTATATAGGGGAGACCATGGAGTCTGTTGCTCCCCATGCCCCATTCCTTACTAGAAAATCGCAATCCTTTGATAACACGGATTCCACAATCAAATAAAAAGTTATTCTATGTACCAATCCTCACATCTCCTACTACCGGTGGGAGCTAGATTTGCCTCAATTGTTTGTCTCGTTCCTTCAGCTTTTCCCAAAGCAGCTTGCACCAGACTACCCACTTCCTTTCTTTGTGACATCTCCAAGATAATTTAAGCCAATATGCTAGCTGATTTGATGCATATTGGCATTGTTAGAAAGGTGGGTTCCCCAAATACATATGGTCAGGATATCACATTGGCAGTGAAACAAAGGCAAGTGCGATTTGATAATTACACATATGACAAGGTTATAAATGGTGTGAGGTGTGATGTGGCGGTGAGGTCAAGCCTTACAAGCCACAACAAGGCCACAACATTTTTCAATGTGTGACTTAAGACGGCAAGTCTATATATCATATGTATACACAGAGAGAGAGAGAGAGAAAGAGAGAGATTTTCTACTATTACTCAAGATCCCATAAAAACGTAAAAAGGGAAAGGAAAACTTCTAAGAAAAAAAATTAAATTTAAAAATCAAATAACATGTACATAAAAGCTCGGTCATAACACGCCTCAAGATGCCATGCTGCCCGCCTCGTCTTACACAACCGCTACGGGGGCTAACATGGCGTTGGAGATGTACCTCACACCATGGCGCACCTTTTAGAACCATGAGTACCACTAGAATATAATTGTGGGTTATTGGTAGCATACACATGACCATACAAGATTGTCGGCTACCTCCATCAATAAATTTCTAGTTTTTTTGAAGTATATAATACTATATATAGCAAATACTCACGCACACTCCTCACCTTTGGTGAGTTCGAACCCTTGACCTCCTGGGAGGCTGGGCTCTACTAGTAACCCGGGTATCGTAGGGCCAATGCAATAGAAATGATTAGCTCTCAGGTGTAGATGCCTGAGAGATGAGTGTGCGGGCATGCGTGCGTGTAACCTAGAGAGATATCTAGAGGAAATCTGTTCTATCGACTGGAACTTGATATTCCTTAGAACAATTTTACCAATTATCTGAGACTATCCAACATTGCATGGCAAAATACTGTTGCATAATCAACAAAAATACGTTCAAGATCACTTATTCATATAAATAGATTAGTGCCCTTTAAACTAAGAGATATATGAAGCAAGCAACAACTAAAATTGTCTATGAAAACAAAATAAGAAATATGTTAGGAGAATTCAAAACATTCAGGAGAAGGCAGAGTAGTATAATTCATAGTAAAGAAGTTTCTTGCAACGCTAAATAATTCAGCAACCAGAGGATGTGATACGGGGGTAACACGGGTCGTTACTTTTGAAAGACCGTTAAGGTTTTAAAAAGTCGTTAGGGTTTGAAAAGTAGTTGAAGAGGAACCGCCACCTAAGGGTTTACTTAGGATAAGGTTGACACGCCACACAAAAGGCCCTCACCTCTCGTGATAAGTGTAAGAAATTGAGTTCACTCAAATTCAGAAATTCTTATTCAAAAGTAAAATCCCTTACAAAATAGCTTAAAGGGGTTTTTATAGGCAAGCCAAACCCTTAAAAGAAACCAACTAACCTAAGGAAACTTGAAAGAAATAACTAATCTTCTAGGAAAAGACTTGATCAAACTAGGCAACTAAAGAAAAAGGAAACTTCAATCTTTTAGAAAAGACAACTCCTTATTGAATATAATTGTCTTGACTTGCTCCCCAAGTGTCGTCCCGATGTTGCTACATGCGGTTGCACACAAATCCATTTCTTCGTCCATTGCACCCGCATCACGATGGCTAAATACATCGAAGATAACTATTTGGTCACTAAAGTTGCAGAAGAAACTAAGGATGAGATGGATCCAGATTAGTCCTAGAAATGGATACATTCAGATTACCTTTCGCTCTGACTATTGTGAATATGAATATGCAGGAGATGACATTTAACCATTAAAAATACATGGACATAGAAACTTCTATTTTAATACTCATTCACTTGATAGGTAATTTCTTAGAAAGTACCTGGTCTTGACAAATACAATATCACAAACTGCACAATCTGTCCAAAAGAAGCCCAATATACTACCGGACTCAGACCGGCACTTCTGACTAAAAGTGTCTCCAGTTTCTCTGACCCAAAACTGGACCTCGTGATTTGATCGTTGAACAGCTATAATCTTTGCATCTAAAGAATAGCGGACAGACAGTACTGGCCCCTCGCTTATTGTATCAGTGGTTGGGGCAACATCAGGAGTAAAGGGAGAAGTTTTCCAAGAAACAACCTAATACATTAGATCAAACTCAAAAATTGGACTTGTACAAATTTAGCTAAATAATTAATTAAAACATGGTGTAATGGATGAGCTGAAATATGGTGCATATGTATCTGGCACAACAATCATCTACGCTTCCGACTAAGTGTGAGGTTTTCGGCAGGACTCAAGCATACCCCTCCAAGGTGAAACAACCAAATAAATAAGTAAAGGAACTTACACAGTTGCATACAGTATGTACCTTGTCAGAGGTCGGCGAAATTAATAGTTTATTTCCATCATCATAAAATAAACCTCTTGATCCATCATTTCTGCATCTTAAGGGGGGATATTGGATGTACGTATGTGACAGAGCACCAGATCCACCAAACCCGACCGTGGGTTGAGAACTTGATGTATTCCCAAACATTTAAATCAGTCTTGTCTTTCACGTTTGAGGTTTGAAGTTAATAATCACAGGGAATCCTTCTCTGGAGAAATAACACCGAAGAACAAAAACAAGGAAGAGTATCAGCTTAATGGGATAGTAAGGAATGCAAGAGCAAACTATGGAAAAACATTCCAATATCTCTAAGCTAAGATTTTAACCTTTTTCTGAATGTACCAAGATATATGTTGCTCCGATATATATGTGAAGGAAAATCTGTAAATCTAATGCTTTCCTTTGAGCTGCACAAAAAAAATAAGCAATTTGGTGGAAGTATTAGTTAGAGAGAAAAAACAAGTATAAAAAAGTTTTTTTTTCCTCAAATTCAAGCCGTGATATCAAGCAATAAATACCACATTCTGCATGCAATTCTTTAATGCAAGAAATTCTTTCAAACACATATCACGTTCAATTTGAGGAACCTTTGCTGCAACACAACTCCCGTATTCTTTTGCCTGCAATTTTATATAATAAATACATTGACATAACATGACAATGAAGTTGACATGCTCAGTTCATTCGAACTTCATTAAAAAGGAATAGAAGATTTATTTAAAATTAATTTTACAAAATGTCCCTATTTCCATCGAGTGAACTGATCAAAACTGAACAAACATGAGCCAGGATTGTGGACATGAGGGCTGAACAACTCGACCTCTTATGAGTTTATATCATCATTCAAAACTAGTGATAAAGCTTCTCTTCGTCTCTCTCTCTCTCTCTCTCTCTCTCCTCTCTCTCTCTCTCTATATATATATATTACAACTAACTAGCTGCAAACACAAAATGTAATGCCTGACATCTCTATTTGTCTTCCATGTTTTGCGCAATTTCGCCTCAGCCAAAAGTTAAGTAGAATAACAATGCATTATTACTCGCTCAATGAGTTCCACATTAAACCTGCTCAACCAAACTCGGTCTGTGTTCCAAATGAGGTGGTGGAGGGTTAAAAATGACTGATATGGATGTTGTAGAAGTACATGAAAGAGAGAGCTTAACCAAGAGTATGCTGCTAATCGAATAGTTTTTCTTCATGTTCTAATCTAAGGCCAAGTTCTTTCATACACTAATCTATTATGTCATTGTATGCTACCTTTCATGTGGATCCGTTTCAATCAACCTAGCAGTCACCATTGTCAATGATATACATGAGAGTCCATGGCGATAATAACAATGTTCCTATAATTCCTATGACTTGTCCCCCTAACCTTCCGTCGAATTTTAAGATCACAAATCAATGTTGATGCATATGGCTGTATCACTAATTACCCATCATATGAGTAGCTTCTTCAATATCTCTACCTACCTCAATCATAATCTTGGCACACAATAGAAATAATAGCAGGTCTGTATTTTTGTGCATTCGATCATGGATCCACACCTTGAAGACACTAGACAAAGAATGAAACTCCTATGCAACTTGCTACAGTTTAACAGCAAACCTGAGCTCCACAATTCATCAGAATCCGTTTTAGTGGGGAGGCGGTGGTCCTTTCTTTCATTATCAACTACCTGATATACGTCAATTACACAAAAGTTAGTTGTCCAAAATTTTAAATCAATTAACAGTTAACAAATATAATGCCATTGCTCAACATCAATAGTACTCCATGCGTCACACACAAAAAAAACTTACTATTTTGAGTTATCACAGAAAATTGTGGCACTTCTTTTTTCAGAAAGATCCCATTTCAAATTTACCTATTTTCTCTTTATCAATCGCTATAACAAATTGGTGACATTGATTGTGGTCCATTTAATATTTTAGGTAAATGATCATTAGTAAAGACTTATATTAAACTGCTTGCATAGTTTAGGTTGTTTTTGGAAGGAGGGAATACATGGTACAGCAAATTCCGATTTAAAAGGAATACTTGCAATAATACTTCTGCTTCATGATTAAAACAGAAAATCTGAAATTAATTTCAATATACTTTTGGCCCCTATCCAAGGTCAGTAGACGACCTTAATGAATGTTATACATTGTAGTCACGATCAATTGTAGTAACATATCACCATATATCAAATCCATACTAATCTCAGAAATGTAAACTGGATCCCTAATTAACACCTAGCATTCGTCACTCGATAATTTCCATGTAATAACAACATAAGCACAAATTGCATCTTAGAACACCTAGATTCTTCATATATCATAACATTAAAACAAGAATTTAACTAATTAAAGTCTTATAAACCTGAATTATCAGAAACAAAGGGTTTAGAAGATTATCCGATCTCTATTGCTTACATTTCTGATACCGCAGGCCAAGTAAGTTAAAATTAAAGCAAAATACCTCGAGAATTAGCTTCCAGTTTTTCAGAAAACATCACAGAGCGATCATCAAGCTTTTCGTAGTCGAATAATCTTTACGGCAGAGAGTAGCTTCACCGAGTAGCTTAACCACGAACCGCCCTTGAAACGACTCGAATACGTTCAACTTCGAAGGGGTGTGCAAGTCCACCGAATATTAACAAAGAAAAGTTGCAATAAGATCCCTGAGATTTGACCAACTTTCAAAAAAGGATCATAACAAAAACATTGTTTACATAAAAGCCATGATAAATAGTTTGATTCAATTTTTAAATGTAAATGTTGTTAAGGGATTGTTTATCAAACAACTTATTGGGTGAGCATGGTAAAGACCGAAAATCTTACCGGTAAGGGATATGATAACAATTGAGGTTCTTATCTGGTAAGTATTGAAGAATACTCTTACTCAGTAATCGTTTACCAGGTACAGACGCTTACAAACAATCAATTTTGATGATTGAGAACGTTACCCGACAAGGTAAATAAAGATTGTGTACTATTTGTTTTGTTCCAGTTTAAAATATATACTTTATTAGTATATGTAAAAAATTGTTTGATCCGATTTTAAGTGTAATTATTATTAAATTAATATTTTAAATCAATTACTTATAATTACAATTGTTTTCACAATCTTTATATTACTTATCATAAATTAAAAAATATAAAAAATGAACATACAAAATCTTTATAAAACACATTATGAGATCGACCTCACAACAATAAGAAAGGCTTTTTAACAAAGTTTTTGGGAGGATGTTTTATGTAAATTAATACAAATATTAAGGTCTTTTCTGCAATTTAACCATTTCCATAGCCATAGCCCAGAGGTTGAACTGTTGAACATATGTTGTAATTGGATTTGGACACATCATAACAGATTTGGGCCATGGCCCAAAATTAAAGGCTCACGGAAGCCTAGTAATTGTTTTTATAAATATAGGTCTTTAAAAAAATGGTGATATTAATTAGTTATCTATATCTATATCTATACTATATTATAAAGCATGGATAAAAAACTTTTAAATACAAGTTATTAGGCATAAGGTACCATCATTTTATGCAAGATTTTAAAAATCTCTTAGGGTGCGTTTGGTTTGCGGGATTGGAATGGATTTGAAGGGATTTGGATTTCAAATCCATTCCAATCCTGTGTTTGGTTTGCAGGAAAGGATTTCGTTGACCGGATTTCAAATCCGTTGACCATTTTAAAATCCCTCATATGATGGATTTGGAAATGATTTGAAATCAAAATCCGGAAGGATTCTAAAGCGCAATGTTTTAAAAACTGTTTTTTTGGTTGACCCGGTGTGGTGACCGGGTCACGGTTCAACCACCGGGTCAACCCGGTTTCAAGAATTTTTTTGTAATTTTCATTTTCCTACATACATATATATACACATATATATATATATACATATAAAACCAAAAATTTGATGTTCACAAGTTAAAACATTAAAAATACACATAACAACAAGCTTTACATAATTAAAAAAACACATAACAACAGGTTTTACATCAATCCAAAAACATCAAAACGAAACATAACGATCAAACTAAATCATAGATCTTGAGACATTGGAGTGTTGGTTTTTAATGCTAATATGTATTGCCTATTGGACTATTGGTTTTTAACTTTTGTTACCGGGTCAACCGGTTCGATACTGGTTCGTTATGACCGGTTCAACCGGTTTTTTAATAGAACCGGTTGGTTCAAATCCGGGTCATAAAATGGCATCAACCCGATCGCAATTGTCCCGGTCTCTTCACCGGTTCAACCGGTTCGACCCGGTTTTTAAAACATTGCTAAAGCAACAATTAATTGATGATTAAATATATAATTTTAGAAAAATCGATAAAAAAAATTAATTTACCAACAAAAATAAATTCTTTATAAAACGAACAAATAATTAAAAAAAAAAACTCAATCCAAATTCAAATCCTAGAAACCAAACAAGACTTGTAAAGCAATGGATTTGAAATCCATTCCAAATCCTACAAACCAAACAAATGAAGGGATTTCAAATCCCCCCAAATCAAAATCCCTCCAAATCCAAATCCCTCCTTGAAATCCAATCCATTCCATTCCAATCCCGCAAACCAAACGCACCCTTAATTTACAAGTTTCAAAGCACAAGATACATATTACTACTACAGACTTCTAACACTCACCAATTTGGTATGTGCAGGATATTTCTTTTATGCAGACTTTTTCATGTATCACTATTAATTAATATATTATATTACTATAAATTTGTTTTAATTATATTATTAAATATGTAATTGGTTATTTTTTCTATATGTCATTAAAATATATAAAATAATCATTGAACTCTAACAAAATACTTAATTTTTTTATATAAAAAACATTATATTATTAAGCCTAAATTAAACAAATTTATAAAAAAAAAAATTATCACTTTCTCAAAACCATCCAAAATCGTACTGTAAATCAACAAAAAAACAAAAAATAAAATAAAACATTAAAATCGTGATGTATCTCGTTGCATTGCACGGGCACGTTTCTAGTTTTTTTTTAAATTGTGATATTAGTTATTAGTTTTAAAACATATTAAAAATAAAATTCAACAATGACAACCGGTGTCACGTTATATGAAATAAAATATTTCTTTTAACTGTGGTTGTCGAACCAGCTTTCGGGCACCTCCACTAATTCAAGGATCGGAGAACAGTTAGAAAAATCCCCAGTAGTGTTGTAGGATTCGAATCGGTGACCTTTGAAGAGAATCCCAAAAAGCCCAAGACTTATTACCAGTTGGGCTAACCCACAAGGTTCAAATAAAATAATATATTTATGGGTCGGACATCAAAAGACGGATATAATGAAACACTTTTCATGATTTTTAATCTCTTGTAATTTTATTTTCTTGTATTAGTGATAGAAAATGAGTAGCTTTTTATGCCAAGATGTTACTCTTGATTCATTTTTATATTTTTAACGTATATATATTTGTTGAAATATTTTTGTATTGGTTCTTCATGGCTGGCTTTTTTTTCTAACATTTATTCAATAGCTTTGATAAGAGAAAACACAAACTATACGTAGTTGGATTTTCAATATCTAAGGTATTATCACTAAAGTAATGAACTTGATACCACTTATATCGCCACGATAAAATTCCAGTCTTGTAGTTATTTCTTTCTATATCTTGTTAAACAAATTTTTTTATTACTCTGTAAATAAGTAAATAAATAAATAAAATTCATTCTTATTTGACTTTTGAAAATCAAAACATGATTACTTAAAATTTAAAATAAAAATAAAATATAATCTCAAGACCAACATAATTAAGCAATGGCTTTAATCAAGACCAAGAGTATATTGAAATTCTCTTTCTAAGCTTTCATAAATACAAATAATGGACCCCTAATAAGCAACTTCCTCAAGTATAGGGGAGACAATGCTATCATAAATTAATGATACATTTGTTGAAAAAGCTTATTGATCTAAAATCTACTCATATCTCTCTTGAAAAAGACACGACTAATTTATATCAAAATCAAGGACCCCATCAAACAAAGATTTTATATGAACAAAGTGGAAAGTTAAAAAAATTTGTTTTCTAGAGAATCATTGTGTTTACAGTTTCATATGCTTTTATATATATAGATGGTATATATGTGTTACGAAAACCCTGATTTAAAGAAAGTTGTGTTAACTGTGTCACATATGCTTATTTGGGATCTAATCAGGATGGTTGAATTATGATCGTATACTATCTGCTTCTTGACACCAAAATCAAGAACCCTGCACAAAGAACATATATTTGTGGTTTAGAATACCATTTACCGTTATGTTTTGAATATAGTAAGTCTCGTGTTATCATTTTATTGATTGCTTAGTTAAGACGTATGCATGATTGTACTTGGACACATGAATAAGCTAACATTAACTTTATTCTGTCAAGATCTTTGGATTTGTTTGAGACAATGAAGTTCACATGGGCATCTCTTATATGTTTTGGAATATGCAATGGTTTCAACTAACAAACTTCCATGGAAAAGGGTCCTACTTACCTTATGGCAAAGCTTTATATGTATAATTGAAATAGTGGAGTCAAGAAGAGTTTATGTGAATGAAGGTAGTAGAACAAAAGAAGTACAAAGGAGAGACATATCTGTATGTGGAAATCTGAGTACTTTGTAATTAGGGACCACATTGATAATGCCAATAGCAAAGATGATCATCAACAATGGTCCACCAAAACATGTGTGTTGGATCAACTTAAACCTCAATCTTTCTCTTTTTCTATAGTAGAATAGTCAATCATAGCCAGATACCATTCTTAGTGAACACCTGTACATTGTGCAATAAGAATCGTATAACAATATTCTCTTATTACCATTTCATTGAACATGTATATGCTCCATTCTGTACAATAACAATGTGAACAAGTATATACATGATCATGAAATATAATACATTAGAGCATGCAATTGAGCTTAATTATCTGAGTTAAGAGTTTATGTTAAAACGATATAGTCGATATAAGATAACAATATAAGTTACATGTATTATAAATGATGTAATAAAAGGTTAAATTACCATCATGTTCTACTGTTTCTAGTATTGAAAAAAGCCAAAGCCTAGCTATGTGGGGGCATGCAATATTCAAAATGCATAAGAACTACTACAAAACTTGTTGGACTTGTCAACTCACCTATCACTCATGTTACATATTACATGTTAAAAAAAATGACAAATGCTACTTAGGCAAAAAAAAAAAAAAAAAAAAAGAGGAAAAAAAGAGAGACATGAAAAGAAATAGGAACATGTTCTTAATTAAGAAACTTGTGGTAGTTGTTTTTTCTGTTATGAATTGGGATTGTTAGATACAAATATGTGTATGTATATGTGTATATATATGTGTGTGTGGTTGTATGTATGCATATGTGATATGTTTATATGTATGTATAAAATTTTGAAGTTGTTTTATACAAATTAATACAGTAATTTATATAAGAATATAAAGTTATGTCATAACTCATCATAAACCCAGAAAGTTTGAAAATAAAACTTGAATCATTTAAACACATTTTCAAGATGAAAGAAAATAATTTAATGGCAACCAAGTATTAACTTTTTCAATCTATGCATTAAATTTTTGTCATATATACAAAATAATATAATAATGTATGTCTCTAGTACTGATATCAAGTCAACATCTTAATCAAAGATGTGGACCATTTAAGCCAGTCATTGAAGTAAATTAGGGGTTACACACACACACACACACACACATATATATATATATATATATATATATATATTCATGTGAATCTTCTTAATTTTGAAGTCCAATTTAATAATAAATTTGGGAAGATGTTTTCTCATATCAAACACGTAAAAAACAAATCTATACTAATTATTATTGATTGAAATTGTTATAGTTTTTTAATTCAATAATAATACACTACAAAACAAATGACTTTTATCCAAAACAAATATCTAGGGAAATTCCGTCGGTGATTACTGACGGAACACCCACAATATACCAATGATTCCGGTAGAATCCGATGTATTTAAATAAAACTAGAAGCGTACTCGCGCAATACATCGAGATACATCACGATTTTAATGTTTCATTTTATTTTTTTGTCAATTTACAGTACGATTTTGGATGGTTTTGAGAAAAATGTTTTTTATAAATTTATTTAATTTAAGCTTAATAATATAATGTTTTTTTATATAAAAAAATTAAGTATTTTATTAGAATTCAATGATTATCTTATATATTTTAATGACATCTAGAAAAAATAACGAATTGCATATTTAATAATATAATTAAAACAAAATTATAGTAATATAATATATTAATTAATAGTGATAAATGGAAATGTCTGCATAAAAGAAAGACCATGCACATACCAAATTGGTGGGTTTTAGAAACTTGCAATAGTAATATGTATCTTGTGCTTTGATACTTGTAAATTAAGAGATTTTTAAAATCTTGCATAAAATGATGGTACCTTATGCCTAATAATTTGTATTTAAGAGTTTTTTATCCGTGCTTTATAATATAGTATAGATATAGATAATAAATTAGGGCTCTAGCTAAACTGTTATTGATTTAAGTTTCCCACCAACAATGTACCCACTAATTTTTGTGACGGATACTCCTTTAACGACGAATTTTCCAGGAAAAATTTCGTAGGTAAAAATCTTTTATTTAGTAGTAATATTTTTCTAATCTTGGTTAGTTTATTGATTTTTATAATCATATAGTTTAATATTAGTGATATTTGATGATAAGTTGATCATTAGCTTACAAACACACACACACACACATATATATATATATATATATATATATATATATATATATATATATATATCATGTATAGGTGAATGATTGTGTCTGAGTTAACGGTAAGAAGCGTGAGAAGTGGATATGAACCATTGATCTCTTTTAATCTCAAGCCCTCCCATGAATTACGACTTAGAAGGGAATTGATCTGGTGCATCTTATCTCAGTGCATCTCGTCCTAACTACTAGAAAATGTCTTAATACTGACCACCTATTACCGACGGCAAAAATCTGTCGGTAATCACCGACGGATCACCGACCAATTTCCGACGGAATGAAGTTATTTGCGACGAATAACATATCCGTCGGTAAATATAAACATTTCCGACGGATCACCGACGGGCCGAAAATTATTTTATTTTTGATTTTTTTAAATATTGAATTCCGTCGGAAAACTTATTAATTTAATTATTATTTTATTTTCCAACAATCCATCGGTGGTCCGTCGCAAATTACCGACGGATTTCTGACGGCCATTAGGAAATCCGTCGGTAAATTATTATTTTATTTTTCCAAGAATTTCGTTGGTGAACTGTTGATGTATGTATGTATGTATGTATGTATGTATGTATGTGTGTGTGTGTCGAATGCATATAAGTGTGTGTATATCATGTACTTATCTATATGTGTATGTACATATGTATATGTCTATATAGTATAATATATAAAACTTTTTTGGGATAAAATTAAATCTGCAAGGTTGAGAACATTACACGTGAATTGATCCGAAAAACAATAATTACAAAATATATATTGAAATCAAGAAAGGGACCATGTAGATTGCAGAGATATATAGATATCGATAGCTAGCTTTGACATAAACTTGAAGATGGCTCCTTTGAAAAGGGGTTGTGTTAATGCAACATCTGAAAAAGATGCCATGGTTTCTGGTGGTCCATAACTAAGAGTTCCAGACAACAATGATGCAGAAACATCACAATAAAGTAGCTAGTATATATATATATATATATGCATATATAGATTTAGGGTCAGGTTCAACCATTCAGGGAAAAACCTCAAAAAAAGGGAAAATTGAGAAACACCCTGGTAACCCTTTATCTAGACGGTATGCACTTGTGTATGCAAGTAATTTGTAACATGCACACGTTCATATGCACAAGTGCATCATGCACACGTGCATAAAAACCAAAAAATCAACTTAATTAACTTGTATGCACAAATGTATACCGTCCAGATCAAGGGCTACCAGAGTGTTCCTTAGTTTTCTATTTTTTTGAGGTTTTTTCTTGAACCTTCCTCAATAGATCTATATATGTATAGGGTTGAGTTCTTTTGTTAACTTCATATTCTTGTTAACTATGTGAACTAATCCAAGCCATCCATCTTGATATTGGATGGTTGAGATTAGGGGTGTGCAAAAATTCAACCGATCCAATAGGAACCGACCGATCCAATTAAAACCGACCGACCATAATTGGATATCCAATTGTAATTGGATCGGATCGGATTGGAAATCTCAACATCCAATTTGGATCGGTCGGTTCTTGGATGGTAGTCCAGAACCGACCGAACCGAACCGACCAACATCCAATTACCCATCCAATTAACCATCCAACTATCATCCAATTTTTTTTTGCAATTTGCTTAAATCTAAATTTGTTTTGTGTTGGTTTAGAATTCTTAGTCTCACTTATATTGGTTTTAACACAAACGAAAAGTAATTAATTAGAACATTGCATTAAATTAACATGTTGGATGGATCCAATCTGATCATCCATTGGATGTCGGATGGATCCAATCCGATCCAATGGATATCCAATAAGAATATCCAAGGGATATCCAATCTGATTCAATGGATATCCAATATGATCCAATGGATATCCAATAAGAACATCCAATGGATGGAACCGAACCGATCTAATCATCTATTGGATTGGAAAAATCCAACATCCAATGGATGATTGGATCGGTTCGGTTTCCCTCACATCCATTGGATGTCAACCGATGAACACCCCTAGTTGAGATTAATACTTAATTTTTATTAAAGAAAAATGTCTCATTTATTACATATGAAGTTGAACATGACTGATCAAAGGTATTATGAGGGAAAAAAAGGTTCATAGTATTAATCTATATGAAACGCCTAATTGAACATTTATTTCATTACAATAGAAACAGATGACCATTTATTACATTTATTTCATTACATATGAAACATTTATTATGGGGAAAAGAAAATTATTTAATCATAATATACAATATAATTATGGAACCTTCATTTTTGTAACTCCCAATAAAAATTAATTTTAATTCAGAAAACACATGAACATCCCTGAAATGAACGCAACAACGATGAACATCGATAGAGATGAACACAAATGTTCATCGATGAACACCTTAGAAACATAAAACATTGATAGATGAGAACATCGATGAACACCTTACAAACATAAAACATTGATAAAAGGGAACATCGATGAACACAAACATTGATAGATGAGAACATCGATGAACACCTTACAAACATAAAACATTGCATAAAACACATATGTTCATTGTTAATATATGAATGTTCGTGTGATTTACGAATGATGATTAATATATGATAAATTTCTTGAAAAGAACGACTATACGATCTACTATTTTATCAAACATATGCACCGAAATATGTTTATCCTATTGATATGATGTAAAAAAATGTAGGATATGAAGATAATACAAGAATCATAACTTATCATGTAATTATGGAAACTTGTTTTTTGTAACTCCTAATAAAATTAATGCAAAATTGTTAGAAATAAAATGACATATATACCCTTTAACATTAAGAATTTCAATAATTTAAACATCAACAATCCTTGAATTCCTATTGGTTGAGCAAAGTTCATAAAGTTAACAAAAAATGGATGATTAATAAATGATCTTGCTATGTATATTAAAAGCTTTCTCTCAAAATGGCTATATTTCTTAGATTCACACTTTTTGAGTGGAGATTTTGCATGTGTTTCTATGTTAAGTGACAAAACTACAATGATTTGAACTTTGAAGATGACGATGATGATATATGAAATTGAGATATCTGGTGGGGACAAACGTTAATTAATTGAAATCTATATAAATCTTGAAATTAATTAATTAAATTATTTTTTGGGAAAAGGGAACGAAACCGGAAAAACTAATTAAATTATTTTTACATATATTTAATTAGGGTAAATTAATTTTAATTTATTTATGATTTAAATTAATTAATCTTGACGTTAGCTAGGTTTTACTGTACTCTCTAAATCAATGTTTTGATGTTAATATATTGGTCGAACGAGATAAAAATATGATTAAATTAGATATATCCATGTGCATATCAAATTAGCATTATTTTGGTTTAGAAATAAATAGTAATATAGTATTATTTTATTTTATACATGGGTAATTTTGTAAAAGTAAAAATAAGCATGTATGATAATTTTTTAAATGATATGGAGGGGAAATTTAAGTGAATGGTGTCACTTTGTACCTTTAAATTAATGAGAAATTATAGAGTGGGCTCTCTCTTGTCTAGTTTGTATTGCATCCACAATCTTGGTAGCTTAGATTTAGGGTTGTCATATGTGGATATTTTGTTTCAACATTAAATTTCCACTAAAGTTTAGAAAAACATCAAAAATGTCACTCAACTATAAAAACATCAATGAAGACCATCCAATCTTAAATTTCCTATCCTTTATATATATATATATATATATATATATATATATATATATATATCCCAAAATGGTCAAAATGATGAACACCCTTAACTACATATAATATGTATTGTTTGGTGGTCACCATAAAAAGAAAAAATAAATGGCTAAAACTTTGAAAAAGAAAAAGTAAAAATCCCAAGGGAGGAGAGGGATCATGTTAGGCGACGAAGATGGAATAACAGTAGACAGCGATGAAAAAGGTTGCAAGTGAAAATGACGATTTATATATTTTGTTATATATGCCATACAAGTCATCTTATATATTCCTTAATTTAAATCAAAATTAATTTTCAACTAAAATTTTAAGTTTTGCATTGAATTTGCTACACTTTTCAATAGAAGATTTTGAATTTAAAAATTGATCACCCACACAAACCTATCACCAAAAAATTAAAATTTGGATGACTTTCTTGAAAATATTAAAATTTGGTGATCTATTTAATACATTTGGTGATAACAACACCCGAGAGAGAGAATACAATGTATTTAAAACATTGATCAACGTATTAAAAGGAGTTTAGAATACAATGTATTTAATACATTGTATTCTCTCTCTCACAATATATATATATATATATATATATATATATATATATATATATATAGGGTCAGGTTCACGTGAGACCAAGCTGTTTCCGTGAGACCGCGTGAGACCAAACCTTAAAACATAAAACTTC
Source organism: Arctium minus (assembly GCA_954870635.1). Lineage (NCBI taxonomy): Eukaryota > Viridiplantae > Streptophyta > Magnoliopsida > Asterales > Asteraceae > Arctium > Arctium minus. The sequence continues at coordinate 11,126,857 of OX941085.1, forward strand.
ACACCGAAACACTGTGAAGGTAAAAAACATTCGAACCTTCATAATGTAATCACACTATGAAGGTAAAAAAACCTAAACCAAGTTAAAAAAAATTAAACATTCACAGATAAAAGACTGTGAAGGTATATCCAAACCTTCACAGTGAAGACGCTGTGAAGGTAAAAAAAAACGAACATTCACAGACGTTCACGGTGTTTTCCCTATGAAAAGTTCGATTTTTTTTACATTCACAATGACAACAACGTTTTCATTTTAAGTTTGTATTCTTCGTTCTTATCGATACTTTAGTCTATGAAAACACGGTGCTTGAGTCGTTTAGTGCACTTATATGTGAATTATATACTAAAGTATCGACAAGGACGAAGAAATACAAACTTAAAATGAAACGTTGTTGTCATTTTAATAATTAAAATATAGTAGACCCCTCTTTTGTCTACTACTCCCCCTAATTCGTGCATTAATCCAGGGAGTTTGGAAAACATTTGCGTTTACTTTCTACATGTTTCCCAATATATGGATTTAGGTAATGATTTGGTAAAATATGTAATGTTCTCCTGACATCTTACTTGATTCAATTGAATCTCGATGAGAGTTTTCTTATTGCTGATTGTATAAGACTTAAGCAGAATATGTTTTTTGTTATCACCCTTGATGTATCTTATATTCATTTCTTCGATACATGATGCATTATTTTCATATATGCAAATAGGATATTGGTTGAACCCAAAATTACTAACTCCTCTAATATATGTAATGATAGTCCTTAATCATATACATTATCTCATGGAGAGTAATATTATTGGATTAGTTAAAGGAGGTCGTTACAAGGGTTTGCCTAGCTTACTTCCAAGCAATCGACGTATTCCCAGTGGTAATTCCTTATCCAATTTGAGAACAACCTTTGTATGGGTCAGACAGATACCTAATATCAGCAAAGACATACCAAGATGTTGTTTGGTGTTTTTCTATAAGAGCTAGTACTTTTGTTGCTTACATTCTAAGTAGGTATTGAATTTTCATTATCAATCTCATTTTTATTTCTACAGGGAAAATATAAGCCCATGTCAATGGTTCTAAAAGATTTACTTGATATCATTCCAAATGACGTTGCGTTGGGGCTGAGCTAAATCTAGCTAACAAGTTCACTGAGAAATAGAATATACAGTCAAGTGTGTTGTGCTAACTACGATAATGCTTATATTGTACTTAGATAGGGAATTCCAACTCCCAACACTTTTTCGTCACCATCCTTTAGACGAAATGGACAATTCCTTATATCCAACACTTTGACCAATCATGGGAGTGCTAACCGGATGCGCTTTGTCCATATTAAATTGCCTGATTATTTTCTAGACATATACGATCGGTGAATTAATATTTCACAAACTCGGTGTCCTGGCTCAAATAACTAGATAAACCCAAGTTTTCCCAAGATTTTTATCTCAAATTTAGATTTCAAGTTGCTTGTGGTTTCTCTTATTTCATAAAGAGTACCTATTATGTTCATAACATCGACATATAAAGCTACTTTGAAAATCTATAACTTGTTTTTCTACATAAATACGCAAGGGCACAGTTTATAGTTCTTATATATCATTTCCCAATCAAGTGTTCACTTAGGGGGTTATACCACATTCGCATAGATTGTTTTAATCTATAAAGTGAGCGTTTCAATTTTATTGCAAATGCACTTCGTGGTTTAGAGTTACTTGATTTTGGTAATGTAATGCCATCAAACACTTTTATATCTCTGAATCTAGATCCCCATAGAGATATGTATTAACCACATCCATGAGTTGCATTTCCAGTCCTTCGAAAACTACTAGGATAATTAATTAGTAGAACATTATAAAGTCTATCACGGGAGAGTAAGTCTTCTCGTGGTCAATCCAAGGCGTTGTGAGAAACCTTGCGCCAAATAAGAGTCTCATACATTATGACTTAATTATTCTCATTACGCTTTAGGAAAAATGACAAACAAATGCCCAACATCAAATACTAGTCATCTAAAAAATGCATCAAGACCATGCTCGTCACTCACGACCTTGGCAACCCACCGCTAAGGAAATCTGTTATACATATCATTTGAGAAAAAGTGTTAGGCTTAAAGCCTAGTGAGAACATACAATTTATAAATTCGAGAGACATAAACAATTGTATCGAAAGGAAACCTTTTCGAGAAAGTTTAGTTTACAATTAAAAATCTTTGTCACATAAGGACCATTCGGTCCGAAAATTCATCTTGCGATGACGGGGGATACCCGATTTACCAAGGATTGTGGCGGAACACAAAAGTAGGCCACAATCCGAGTTGTGAGCTAAATACTTGGAATCCATGGCCACGAACAACATAGGTCCGTACTAAGATGTGAGGGAGGGCCCCCGAGGAAACCAAGTCATACTTCACTAGGACTACATTATGACCCATGGCTAGTAACCGATCTCACATAACCGTACCAAAGGCCCCCGAGGGTCAAATGCATCCATAGCTACAAAAAGGGGAAAAAACATCCCAATAATATAAGCCGACTTAATACCTAGGGATCCACTAGTAATAGTCTAGACTTGTCACAATTTCATTTGTGACCAACCATAGTTAGTCATATGGTTTCAATAACATTTATCACCCAAAATGCATTTTCATGTTTAACTGCTGATAAGAATGAAAAATCATAGAATGAGATTATATACATTCCTTCAAGTAAACCATATAAATGTGAAAGTAAAACTCCATTTTAATTCAAATAAGATGAAACCCTTTATTTTTCTTGAAAATGATTGGGAACCCTAAAATCTCCCAAAACTCAAGTTAGGTAAAAAATGTAATAACTTAAATCCAAAACCATGGAGATATATAAGAGTTCAAAAAGTAATCTTTGACATGTATAAAGTTTAGAAAATGGTAGTAAGAACTCACCAAGTAGGTTTTAGAATAAAACCCAAAAACCTAGATTTTGACCCTTTGGAGAAGATGAAGATGGAGGTGAAGCTTCCAATACCGAATCCTTGGATGATGCTCTTAACTCTAGCAATAAATGGTATCGATGGTGGTTGAACCAAACCCTAAAATGAAGTTAATGAAGAGGGAGAAGTTGAGAGAGAAAACTTGGAAGAAAAGAAATGAGAAATGAGAGAATTGGGGCTGAAATCTTACTTAAGACGTTCAGGGCCTCCGCGCGGGTCATGGCACGGGCAGAGCCGCGCGGTGACTCGCGCCGAACACTGGACCCGCGAACAAACAGACCCCCGCGCGGGTCATGGCGTGGGCCAATCCGCGCGACCACTCGCGCGGGCCAAGCCGCGCGACCACTCGCGCGGGCCTCTGCTTCCAATTTTCTTCAAATCTGGCCAAACCAAAATTCGGGGTGTTACAATCCTCCCCAACTTGGAGATGATTTCGTCCCCGAAATCCCAACTACTCGAAAAGGTGAGGATATATATATCTTCGCTTCATATCCTCTTCAGCTTCCCACGTCACATTGGCTCCCCGATGATGCTTCCACTGCACCTTGACCATAGTAACCTCCTTGTGACGCAATTTCTTAGACTTCTTCTCTAAGATAGCGCCGGGTTTTTCTACACAACGGTTACCCTCATCCACTCTTAGCTCGGAGAGAGGAATGACGCTTTCTTCCTCCACCAAACACTTCCGGAGGTAACATATATGGAACGTGTTGTGGATTATGCTCAACTCCGGCTGCAGTTCCAATTGGTAGGTTTGCAAACCAACCCGCTTAAGCACTTTGAAAGGTCAAAGGAAATGTAGACTTAACTTCCCACGTTTTCCGAACCTGATAATGCCCTTCCATGGCGACACCTTAAGCATCACACGGTCGCCCACTTGAAACTCCATTGGCCGCCTCTTCTTATCGACATAACTCTTCTGCCGATCTTGGGCCGCTTTCAATATTTCTCTAATGCTTTTGACCTTATCGGCCGTCTCTTGCACGATTTCAGGTCTGGCGAATTGCTTATCTCCCGCTTCAAGCCAACACACGGGAGTTCGGCACTTCCGCCCGTACAACGCCCCAAATAGTGTCATCCCAATACTCGAGTGGTAGCTATTGTTGTATGCAAACTCCACCAAAGGTAGGCGAGAGTCCCAATTACCCCCAAAATCGATGACACAATACCTCAACATGTCCTCAAATGTTTGGATCGTTCTCTCGCTTTGCCCGTCGGTTTGCGGATGGTAAGCCGTACTCAACTTTACTCGCGTATCAAGCTCTTTCTGAAAACCATCCCAAAAATTCGAAGTGAACCGACTATCGCGATCTGACACGATCGACAAGGGTACCCCATGCCTCGAGACCACTTCATCAATGTAAAGTTTTGCTAACTTGTCCATTGGTAAGGTCTCGCGCATAGCCAAAAAGTGAGCGCTCTCAGTCAATCTATCGACTATTACCCAAATGGTATCGTGACCTCGAAGAGTTTTAGGCAACTTCGTCACGAAGTCCATGGTAATATGTTCCCACTTCCACTCGGGAATTTCTAAGGACTGAAGACTCCCATACGGTCGTTGGTGTTCAACCTTCACTTGTAAACACGTCACACAACGCTCTACGTAACGCGCCACATTAAGTTTCATCACCGACCACCAATAATGTAACTTCAAGTCCCATTACATTTTTGTACTTACCGGATGAATGGAATACTTGGACTTGTGGGCATCCTCAAGAAGTAGTTCACGATTACCCCCAACTTTGGGCACCCACACACGACCGTTGAACAATTTTACCCCACGGCTATCTTCCGTTAAGAGCAAACGTTGCTTTGTCATGACTTCCTCCTTGAGATTTTCTTCCAACAATGTTTCTGCCTACGATGTCTTGATCTTCTCAACAAGAATAGACACTAACTCGATTCTCGAATGGGTAGCCTGAATACTTCCGCTATAGTCCTTCCGACTTAACGCATAGGCCACTACGTTTGCCTTACCGGGATGGTAAAGCAACTCACAATCGTAATCCTTGAGTAACTCGAGCCACCGCCTTTGCCTCATGTTTAACTCCTTTTGATCAAAGACATACTTCATGCTCTTATGATCCGTGTAGAGTGTACATTTCGTGCCATAAAGGTAATGTCGCCAAAGCTTCAAGGCGAACACCACCGCCGCTAGCTCCAAATCGTGGGTAGGATAGTTCTTCTCGTGAATTTTAAGTTGCCTCGAGGCGTAAGCGATCACTTTGCCTCTTTGCTTCAACACACATCCTAATCCCATTTTCGAAGCATTGCTATAGACCACGAAGTCTTCCGACCCTTCGGTTAGCGACAAGATTGGAGCTTCACACAACTTCTTTTGTAGAATCCGGAACGCCTTCTCTTGCGTTTCGGTCCAATCGAACTTCACATTCTTCCGAGTTAAAGCTGTCAAGGAAGAAGTGATATTCGAAAAGTCTTGAATAAATCTCCGGTAATACCCCGTCAGACCCAAGAAACTTCGGATCTCGGACGGACTCTTGGGAGGCTCCCAATTCATCATGGCTTCAATCTTGGAGGGGTCCACTTTCACTCCGTCTCGAGTGACAACGTGACCCAAGAATTGCACCTCTTCAAGCCAAAAATCACATTTGGAGAATTTGGCATACAATATTTCTTTTCTCAACACGTCGAGAACTTCACGAAGATGTTTATCGTGCTCTAACTCGCTCTTGGAGTACACGAGTATGTCATCAATAAATACAATGACCGACTTGTCGAGGAATGGTCGGCACACTCTATTAATCAAATCCATAAACACCACCGGTGCGTTAGTTAGACCAAATGGCATCACGAGAAATTCGTAATGGCCATAACGCGTTCTAAAGGCTGTCTTCGGAATGTCTTCTTCTCTCACCTTCACCTGGTGGTAACCTGAACGTAAGTCGATCTTGGAAAAACACCCCGCCCCTTGGAGTTGATCGAACAAGTCGAATATCCTTGGAAGCGGGCACTTGTTCTTCACCGTTGCTTTATTCAACTCACGGTAGTCGATACACATTCTCATTGTGCCATCCTTCTTCTTGACAAACAATACTGGAGCTCCCCAAGGCGACGGGCTTGGTCTTATGAAACCCTTCTCCAAAAGCTCTTGGAGTTGTGCCATCATCTCTTGCATCTCCGATGGAACCAACCGGTAAGGAGCTCTAGCAATAGGAGCCGCTCCCGGCACGAGATCAATCCGAAACTCCACTTGACGATCGGGTGGTAACCCGGGCAAGTCGTCCGGAAAGACATCGGGAAACTCACGCACAATCTTCACATCTTCAAGCTTTAACTTCTCGAGCTTGGAGTCGATCACGTAGGCTAGGAAAGACGAGCATCCTTTCACCAAGCATTTGCGCGCCTTTGCCATGGTGATTATTGCTACTTCTCCTTTCCTCTTCTCACCATATATCACAACAACTTCACCATTGGGATTGGGAAGTCGAATTAATTTCGTGGAACATACGATCTCAGAATGATTGTTTGCTAACCAATCCATGCCGACCACCACATCAAAACCTCTGATTAACATTGGCATCAAATCGATCAGAAAATCTCTCCCTTCAACTCCGAGGGTACACTTCCTTAGAAGATCGCAGATCAGAACTTGACTACCATCTGCTATCTCTACCACTAACACATTCTCTAGACTATTAGTGGACATAACAATCTTTTGACGAAACAATTCAGATATAAAAGAGAAATTGGCACCCGTATCGAATAGTACACGAGCATGTACGAAGTTTAGGAGAAACGTACCCAATACCACATCAGCGGATGCCTTGGCCTCATCGGCCGTCATCTGAAAAGCTCGACCCGGAACCCTAGATGGATTCTCTTTCTTCTCCGGCGCGCTTCCCGACTTGAGCTTCGGACAATCTCTCTTCATATGACCTGGTATCTTGCATTCATAGCAAACAAGTCCTCTGATCGGACAGTCGTGGGTGATGTGATCAGATTTACCACACTTGTAGCAAGATTGAGGAGTGGGGTTACAGTTGCCATGGTGCTTGCTATGACACCTCTGGCACCATCTAGCTTCTTGATAACCGCTGAAGTTTCGGTTTCCGACAAAAGGTCGGGTTCTCTTGGGAGGAACATAATTGCTCTCCCATTTTCTCTTGTCCACAGCCACCACAGTTTTCTTCGGTTTACTCTTCGCGTAAACCTCTTCCATGAACTGTGCCTCCTCAATAGTCTCACGAAGGTTGGAAGCCTTCGAATTTCGGACTATGGTCATCATGTCTGACGGTAGACCCTTCAGATAGGCCTTGATCTTCTCCTTTTCTATTGAGACCACATGCCCCACTAACCCCAGTTTTTCCATGAATTTACGGGTATATTCCCTTACCGTCAAGTTCCCTTTCTCAAGCGACCGAAACTCCGCCTCGATCCGATCCATAGCCCTCTCGTTACAGTAATCTTCCAATAACTTCACCTTGAATTCGCCCCAAGTCAGTTGGGCCAAAATAGTAGGAGAGAGGGTGGACTGGACAACATTCCACCATATCAGCGTCGTATCCCTGAGCAGTTGAGTACCGAACCTCACCCTTTGGTCATCTCCGCACTCAGATGAATCGAAGGCTTGTTCGACCGCTCGAATCCACTTTACACACGCAATTGGATCTTCGGAACCAGAGAACTCTGGTGGTCCACAACCCATAAAGGATTTGTAGGAACAACTCTTCCCACCTCTCGGAGTACCAACAACCCTGTGCTCCTCAGTTCTGATCCCATTACCGGTGCCTCCAGAACCAACCACGATGTTTTCAGCAATCGCCTCATTTCTATTGAGGCTAGCATCGCGATCCTCTAACAACTTCAAGAATGCTTCTTGCTGCTTCTCCATGACCGAAGACACCATTTGCATGATGCCAGCCATCATGTCAGCTTGAGGGTTTGCCTCTTGAACCACTGGGTTGGTGGATGCCAACTCCACTCGAGGCACTTGCTCTACCTCCCCAGTGAATATCGGTGGCAAACCAGGAGGAACGACTACCGGTGCTCTAACCATCGGGTTTCGCTCGGGCGAACTAACGTCGCGAAGGTCTCCGTCGCCTAACGGACGACTACGTGTGTTCACCATAACTGAGTAATGGCTGCCACACAAGCACAAGAAAGAGTAAGAGAGAGATCAATAGAATAAGCACAAATAACGTACTACTACATTACCAGTTGTCATAGTAACGGCACCTCAAGCACAATTATGTATAAATCTTCTCATAATAACATTAGCTAAGTGAGATTATGAACATATAACACATAAAGGTTCTTGTTACCATTGCCACAACGCTCGATAACTATAATTTTCGTCGACTCTAAGACTAACCCATCTTAGAAGTTCTACCCAACTCACAATCGATACTTAACATACTCAGTCTAAGTCTAGACATCTTACATTCATGCCTAGATCACTTAAACTAGAGCTCTGATACCAACTTGTAACACCCTAAAAATTAGAGTAATTTAAAATTCGGAAATTGGGCAATATGACATTTGTATTTGGTATAAACCTCCCAAAAAGGGGAAAAGTACTAGGCCTTTACAAAAACCTGTGAACGGATAATGAAATCAACAACAAACTAATCTAAACATAACTATCTATATTAAATCGGTTGTCGACCCAAAATCACCAAAAGATGGGACTTAAACAAATGCCCAACATCAAATACTAGTCATCTAAAAAATGCCTCAAGACCATGCTCGTCACTCACGACCTTGGCAACCCACCGCTAAGGAAACCTGTTATACATATCATTTGAGAAAAAGTGTTAGGCTTAAAGCCTAGTGAGAACATACAATTTATAAATTCGAGAGACATAAACAATTGTACCAAAAGGAAACCTTTTCGAGAAAGTTTAGTTTACAATTAAAAATCTTTGTCACATAAGGACCATTCGGTCCGAAAATTCATCTTGCGATGACGGGGGATACCCGATTTACCAAGGATTGTGGCGGAACACAAAAGTAGGCCACAATCCGAGTTGTGAGCTAAATACTTGGAATCCATGGCCACAAACAACATAGGTCCGTACTAAGATATGAGGGAGGGCCCCCGAGGAAACCAAGTCATACTCGTTCACTAGGACTACATTATGACCCATGGCTAGTAACCGATCTCACATAACCGTACCAAAGGCCCCCGAGGGTCAAATGCATCCATAGCTACAAAAAGGGGAAAAAACATCCCAATAATGTTGGGTCAGAATAGGCTAAGGATGGATACTACTGCCAGTTGAAAGGTATTACTACTGCTTGTAATGTTAATACTGCTAGTAGAATTAATACTGCTTGAAAAGTTAGTACTGCTACTTGAATAGTTAGTACTGCTTGGAGAGTTAGTACTGCTAGTAGTTAATACTGTTGAAGATTACTACTGCAAGCATGGTTAATACTGCTCAAGGATTAATACTGCTGAGGATGTTTATGCTGCTCAATGTTTAATACTGCTAAAAGAAGATTAGTGTTGCTTCTAAAGATTCAGAAGATTTGAAGATAAAGATGAGTTGGAGATATGGTTGAAGATAATTATGGTATTGATGCTGAAGATCAATTTTATTTTGATAATTATCTTGTACTCAGTCTTGTATATATAGTATAGAAGTCTTTGTTAGAATTAACAATTATTCATACGTTTTGTTTAGAGAGAATTAACCTCAAGAATAGTTTAGATCCTTTCTATAGAGAAGTATAGAACGTCTGTTTAGCCTGTTAAACAGATTGAGGTTTTGTGTGTAATCATCAAGTTTTATGCAATATAAACTTATGATTTGAAGTTCTATATACTGTTCCATTGATATTTGTTAAAGTGTTTTTCCGCAACTTCTTTAACATTGTTTCTGAGTTTGTGTTAAATTCTTGTTTGAGTTTCGATCCTGACAAATAATATAAGCCGACTCAATACCTAGGGATCCACTAGTAATAGTCTAGACTTGTCACAATTTCATTTGTGACCAACCATAGTTAGTCATATGGTTTCAATAACATTTATCACCCAAAATGCATTTTCAAGTTTAACTGCTGATAAGAATGAAAAATCATAAAATGAGACTATATACATTCCTTCAAGTAAACCATATAAATGTGCAAGTAAAACTCCATTTTACTTCAAATAAGATGAAACCCTTTATTTATCTTGAAAATGATTGGGAACCCTAAAATCTCCCAAAACTCAAGTTAGGTAAAAAATGTAATAACTTAAATCCAAAACCATAGAGATATATAGGAGTTCAAAAAGTAAGCTTTGACATGTATAAAGTTTAGAAAATGGTAGTAAGAACTCACCAAGTAGGTTTTAGAAGAAAACCCAAAAACCTAGATTTTGACCATTTGGAGAAGATGAAGATGGAGGTGAAGCTTCCAATACCGAATCCTTGGATGATGCTCTTAACTCTAGAAATAAATGGTATGGATGGTGGTTGAACCAAATCCTAAAATGAAGTTAATGAAGAGGGAGAATTTGAGAGAGAAAACTTGGAAGAAAAGAAATGAGAAATGAGAGAATTGGGGCTGAAATCTTACTTAAGACGTTCAGGGCCTCCGCGCGGGTCATGGCACGGGCAGAGCCGCGCGGTGACTCGCATCAAACACTGGATCCACGAACAAACAGACCCCACGCAGGTCATGGCGCGGGCCAAGCCGCGTGGACACTCGCGTGGGCCACAACTTCCAATTTTCTTCAAATCTGGCCAAACCAAAATTTGGGGTGTTACATCCAGTAATGATTCTTATACATAGTTTAATCAAAGACAATCTCATGAGAGGTTTATGTATTGATGAAAAATAGTTGTGCCTTACTCTTCTCTTCTTTTAGATGAGTATCTATCGAACCAAGTAGCTTCCCCCATTTCCGTTTGGGAGCTACGGTCTCAACCACACCTCCACCATGTGTGATTGCAACGCACTTTTCAGCGACGTTGTGCCCTTGTTTGGGGACTTTATCCTTGCGAGTATATTTGCGACTCACATATGTGACCTTGTAACTTCATTAAACGTATCAGGTATCGAGTCTGATTCGTTTGACTTTAACTTTATGTTGTGAAGTTTTGGGGATCAAAATGGGACAGAGTGGGAATATTCAATGACACTTCCTGTCGTTCCCATGGAAAATATTTTTTCCTATCTCCCCCTAACGACGGGAAGACTGTCTCATGAAAGTGACAACCCGCAAATCTAGCGGTAAAGAGATCACTAGTCAAATATTATAATTAGCGGATAATTGTTGGAGATTCATATCCAACATATACCAAATCATCTTTAAGGACCCATTTCGATGCGCTGTGGGGCCGCAATTGGTACATATAATCAAACATGCGTAAATATAAATTATCCGACTTATATCCAGTTACCAACTGGTACGCATGAGGTTGTTTAGCAAGCAGTGGGTCTAAAAACGAAAAAAAAAATTGCATATATATAATAATTGCATAACCCCAGGTAGATGTGGGTAAATTTGTGCGTATTACTAATACCCTAGATGTCATAATATTCTTTTGATAACAATTTCTATGAGACCATTTTATATATACACATGGGGTATAGGAAACTCTACATTGATCCTAATACATATGTAATTAACATCAAATCCTTATGATGTAAATTCTCCAACATTCCAAGTCAAGTAGACTTGATGAAATAATTAGGGTGGTGAGCCCTTAAACGTATAGCTAGTGCTAGGAGTGCAGTATTTCATATGGACAGTAATATGACATGCGTTCATCGTGTCGAAACCAGAACCATAAAGTACTTTAATGTCCCGCATTCTGGATGTTTATGTCCATAAATATCACATTGTATTCGTTGTAACAATGGAATGTTTTTGTATTATGTCCTTAGATTTAGGATGATCTCATTCCTGTCTTGACTAAGGTGTAGATCCCAGTACAGTGCAATCAACAGCAAATATTCAATGATGAACAATATTTAAGCCACAACTACTAGTCATATGATTAATATGAAATCAAAGGGTTACAGGTTTCCAGAAAGGATTTCTGATTAGAGAAAGTAAACCTATAGACTAGTAATCTGGAAATTATGAGACTAAACTAATAATGAAAACAAAACAACCTTTAGATACTCAGGCTTTACAAGATAATGGGCTTATGGTCTTTTAGGCCCAACAAGCTAATAACACTTTCAACTAATTACAATTTACACCCTGAACTTCTATTTAACACATAAATTACCCTAACAATCTCCCCCTTTAAATAGAAGTTGATAATCGCACCAGTTTGGAACATAAATCTTTCGAAAACCAAAGCTGATCTCGAAGTATCGTATTTGAGTTCTGTACTCCAGTTGCTCTTCAATTACACCCAGTGCTTCAAGAACAAGTGGCTTGTATTTAGGATCCAAAAGCTGAACCCCTTTTTCATCTTCATCAAGTGCACGCTTCAACTTGTCTTTCAGCAACATTAACGTACCGTCACAGAATCTGGAAATCTGACTGAATCGAATGAAACACATAACACCTTTGTTGTTTACGTAAGTCATGCTGAGTTCTGGAAGCTTTAACAGAGTAAACGCTGGTACATTCTGGGCTTCAAAAGGAATCTTCAAATCAGGCTTGAGCAGGTTTATCTTTGGCTGGTCGCTTTCTAACCCGATCTGAAAATCTTCCACCAAGGCAAGCTTCATCGCACACTTCATATATCTCTTTACTGTCTCGAGTGCATCAATGACTTCCCCGGGTCTGATGGTTCTGGTCTTTAAGTCTCGAAGTATGAACAACAGATCTTGTGGTTCAAGACACGGAAAGTCAGCTTCAGAAAAACAATACTTCTGACCATCTTCTCTCATTACCATGAAGTCTGAATACTTTACTTTCATGAAGAAGGCAGATTGAATCTGGTCAACTGATGTAATCCTGAGCTTTGTCTTGGAGTACTTGCCTTGAAACTTCTTATACACGAATACGAGCTCACACTACTTTTCCTTGCTTTTTACTGACTGTAGACCATGAAGTACAACTTCATCATACTTCCGAATCCAGTGGGCAAAGATCTTCTTTTGGCTTTCTTCAAGGAATGACACTTTGATTCTGACTCTTTCCCACTTGGATGGACGAACTGGCAGAGTACTTTATGTTTCCATAACTGGTGACGCTGGAGGAGATCTGACGGGAATATCTGTATCAGGAAGATCAGGGTGATCAACAGGATAAGTCAAAAGTGGAACCGCAACAGAAGTCTGAATATCTGGCTGATAATCTAAATGAAGAATCTCATCAATTTCGGTTTGCATGACTACCAGCGCTCTTTCAGTGTTGGCATATTCTTCTGTCGGGTCAGAAACTTCATAAGGATCAAGAATTAACGCCCAGTCTGCAGGAACTATCGGAGAACCTTCATCAAATTCCTCAGGCTTTTCAACTGTTGGATAATCGTATAACACTAAATCTATCACCTGTTCCCGTGCCTATCCCTGCCCTTCTGGTTGAGTACCAGAACCCGAACCCTGTTTCGTTCCCATATGAACTGTTTCCACAGACTGTGTCTCCAGCTCTGTTAGGCGTTGGATCTTCTCCCCCTCATGGTGTTCAGGATCATCCTGATCATCATGTCGGCGCTTGAGCCTGTCTGCCTGGCTTCGGCAGGTGTCCTCCACGGCTGATAGGCGTTCAGTCAACACAACGACGGTTTACTACAAAGACTGAAGCATGGCTTGTTGGAGTTGGAAGGCTTCAGGAGATATAATGGGTTGGGGTGGTGGTGGGGTAGGTGTGGATGCTTGGCACGTAAAAGCGATAGAAGATCGACATCTTGGGAGAGTTCTGTTTGAGATTGGGCAAGAAGTTTGGCAAGGAGTATGGATTTCAGGTCCTCGATTGACATATCGGTAGCTGGAATGAAGGGTGGTGGTGTAGGAGGTAGTGGTTCAGGCTCAGTACCTGGACCTTTGCCTTTGATCATACGCTTCAATGCGTCTACCTCCTCCCTTAACTCGGATCACATCATGGTGTGGACAGCCTTTAGGGCGCCGTCCATAAATTCCCTTGAGACGGACTCATGTTGGGTAACTCCTGGGTCACATAGACTTCCAGTTGTAGCTACGACTATAGAAGTCGAGCCGCCTACGTTCATAGCTGGCGTGATGATAGCTGTGGTAGGACTTCCACCCAATCCTCGTAAACTAACCGAAGTTGGAATTACTATAGGTGTTCCGGCTGGGACACTAAGGCCACCAGCAGTAGCCGAGAATGGGACCCATGTCCTAGGAATAGGAGAAATCATATCAAATGGCTCTCGACTTTGTGCACCCAAAGAAGTCGAGAATGGGGGTTGCTGTTCACTTGGTTCAATACCGGAACTCTCCAAGTGAGAGACCAGTAGTGTGCTATATCCCTGTGTGAAGATGAAACCACCATCTGTTGAGAGATGGCGGAGTGGCTGGGTGGGGTGTGCAATTGTGCCGCTAGGTCTACGGCGACTCCTTCAATACCCTGTCTCAACACATGAGACTGGGTAGCAGATGTGGCTACCTGGCTAGATGTGGCTAGGGGGGTACAACAGTTGATGGTTGCCCCATCACTCGTGTACGCTCATTTTCATATTTTCTCTTTCTTTCCCTCTCTCAGATCACTTGAATATCATCTTCGTCTATAACTCCCTCCGCTCTCCTTATATCTTCAGATGAGGGCTCATCATCATCACCATCAGAGTCAGAAGACTCATCATTTGATTCTGATGCATTGGTGGCGGGTTCCGACTGACTGCCGGATTGGTCGGCTGCCTCCGCATACTCGTGTGCGGTTTCAGCAGTTGTGTCCTGTTCAGATTCGGTGGCAGAAGAGGACTGAACGTTGGTGGATTTAGTAGCTGTGTCCTCTTCAACCATCGGAGAGGCTGTCCGTGGCGGTGTCGGTGATCGTCGTGAAGTACTGACTTGTCTCGGTCCAACGACACTGCCTACTCCAGTTCCCCTCACTGTATGTTCTCTCGTTACACCCTTTCCGGAAGCCCCAGCTATCCGGACACTACCGCCTCTCGTACGTGGACGCGGACCCTCACACCTCTCAGGTCGTGCTCCCTGGGCAGGTCCTGCCGGTTCTGGTGGGACCATAGGAGCTGGAAGATTGTGTGTGTGCCTATACGCTATAACACTCAGTGCCGTGGGATGAGCATAGGCCAGCAACCCGACGGGGATTAGTCGGGCGACAACACCTTCGGGATCAGGACGAGTTGGTATTTTGCGAGTCGGGTGTTGTGGACAGGTTGGGTGCGATGAACGGCGTGCAATGTCGGGATACAGATCCATGTAGCTGTGGATGATCAGTTGGAGAAACCTCATAAACGGTATGAAGTTCTGTCTCTTTGTAGTGTTGGCTTGTACTCTCTGAACAAGCTCGGTCCAGAGAAAGTCGGCGAAGTCAGTGTGGCGATGAAATGCCACAGAGTGGAATAGCCGAAGGATGGGGGTACTCGTCTGATCGATGCCTTTCGTGATCGCCGAAAGACACCGATTGAGGTACGTAAACAACGTGTACCAGATAGTGGGGAGGTGCTTGCGGTTGAACCCAGATGGAAGGCGTAGATCTGCGCCGTAGCCTAGAGACAAGATGTCAGCGCAGAGAGTTGGATCCGAAACGATCGGGTCAAAGCTATTTCGCCCCGGAACTGAAGCGGCGGTCGGCAGATTGAGGAACTGTCGGAAGAGATCACGAGTGAGAAGCACTGGTGTGTGACCAATCCGACCCTCTAGCTGGAAACCATCGTCGACTTCCAAAGCAGTTAGAGACCGCCAGAACTGTTGGAGATATAAGTGTGGCACTTCGGTAGTCTTCGTAAGTGCATAGGATAGAGGATGGCCCATGAGGATCTCGATGATCACCTGATATTGGATGGCAGGTTGGGTGACATCGAGATGGTAGTTGTTGGGTGTGAGCTGAAGGAACTGATCCTCGGGAATCAGTTCGGCATCGGCGATTGGGTCAATCGCTGGAGGTGGGTTTTGCGTCATTTTACCTGTGAATAATAAATCGGTTAGAACTAAGGTACGATATAAAACAAGGAATCATTGGAGTTAAATTGCCATGGTTTAAACCACAACCAATTCTAACTCCAAGTCATTGGGAAAAAGAAACCCTAATTCGTGAATCAGGGTCTGTAACCAAGGCGCGCAATACCACAAACATTTAAAGTGACAGATATCCAACACTTACTCCCATCACTGTTGCACCACACAAGCATATATATAGACTTATTAATCTCATAAGGGACTGAAAGCACCAACCAACAGTATGTATATAGGATGACCAAAAGGACCGGGGGTGCTTCGACCGGGATGAATCTTCGACCGGTAGAGTTAAACGACTTGGAAGGGCTAAGACCGATATGGTCTATGACCGGGGTAGAGGTCTTCGACCGGTAAAGGTCGTCGACCGGTAAAGGTTTTCGACCGGTAATGGTCTTCAACCGGGAAAGGATTCGACTGATAGGATCATCAACCGGGAAGGGGCTTCGACCGGTAAGGATATTGTACGACCGGTATTAACACTCGACCGATATAAAACCTGATTGACCGGAAATCACTTAGGCCAATCATAACCAAGAAACCCTCGACCGGAAAATATTATGACCGGGGAAATAGAACGACCGGTGTTTATAATCGATCGGTATTCCCCGGTCGACCGGTAACAACCCAAAACAGATAAACTCCCGAATCCAGATTCGAATAAAAAGCAAAAACGAACCAATCGAACACTAAACTTAGAACTCCTTGAGACCCTTAATCGATTGCAATAAAGATAAACACAAAGGACCCCTTAAATCGACTTAATGTCGATGTGAACCACAACAGATGCGGCGGCCTCCGAGCGACCGGAGGTCGGGGTGGTTAAATCGACCATTGACCGGGGATCGATTATCGACCGGGGTCAAATCCTAGTTCGATCGACAGAGATTGCGATTACGAGAGAGATACATCGATAGAGGTAAGTGAGAGAACCAACCTGTTGCCGTCGATCGATAGCGAGAGAGACGAGAACGAGTGAAAGAGACGGCCGGTCGAGAGAGATATAGAGCGATATCGAGAGAGAGATGGGGATTTAAGAACGAGAGATAGAATGAGGGAAAGCGAGGACCGGGGTGGGTTTAAACCCTCGGTTGAGGGATTGGGCCGGGTATCAGGTCGGGTCAGGGCCGGGGCCGGATGTGGGCCGGTCCAAAACTTTAAACACTGAAAAAAAATAAAAGCAAAACCAAACACATATTTTTGTATTTTTATTTTTAAGGAAAAACAATTTTAAGAAAAAACTTAACTAAAAGAAACTGTGAAGAAATTGAACGAACGGACAAAACTAAGGAAGACCACATTAAAAAAATCCTAAGAAAAAAATTTTTAACCAAAAAAAAAACGACTCCTAAGGAAAAAAAATAAAACTACGGAATAGGAATTGCTCCCTCTCGAACATGGAATTACTTACGAGATTTTGCTCCCCCTCGACGATTACAACGAGGAAATCGAAACACAGGAAAAACTTACCTGCTCCCCCTCGAATGGAGGACTTTTGAACTTACCAAACATCGTACGAAAGTGCTCCCCTTGAACACATGAACATCTTCGAAACTGTACCACAAGCGACTTACTCTCGAAAGGATTGAAACAATGGACTACAAAATAAAGTGAAACACCACGAAGAAAAGAAAAACACACGAGAGAAAAAAAATAGAAACTTGACGAAATCTAATTTATTAATACAGAAGTTTGGAACTTACACAGAACTGAACGAGTAAAAGTCAATCACCAATGAGTGTGAGCATGAGCATCCAGAGACAAGTCACTGGGGCACTAAGTCACAGTCATTCGTGATTGAATGAGACTCGGATAGGTCTGGGAAAGGGTAAAACTTTCAGATTTAGCTTACCTAGCTTGGACACAAGATAATTAAAGCGTTTTTCGTCCAAGGCTTTGGTAAACAGGTCTGCTAACTGATGCTCTGTATTAACAAAGTGGAGTTCGAAGGTACCTCTTTCCACGTGGTCTTTTATGAAGTGATAACGCACATCAATGTGCTTCGTCTTCGTGTGCTGGACTGGATTGCTAGATATTGCAATGGCACTCTTGGAGTCACAGTAGATGAGGATCTTCGAGTAGGTAAAGCCATAGTCTTTCAGCTGGGTGCGCATCCAGATAACTTGCGAGCAGCAACTAGCTGCTGCTACATACTCCGCCTCGGCGGTAGAGGTGGACACGCAGTTTTGCTTCTTCAAAGCCCAACTAACAAGACGATCACCCAAGAACACGATATGTCCTGATGTGCTTTTCCGGTCCAGCATGTTTCCAGCATGGTCAGCGTCCGAGTAGGCTGTCAATTCAAAACCTGTCTCTTTTGGGTACCACAAACCAAGATTAGCAGTACCTTTTAAATATCAAAAAATATGCTTAACAGCAGCTAAGTGAGACTCTTTAGGTTTAGACTGAAATCTTGCACACAAGAAAGTCGAGAACATAATATCTGGCCGGCTCGCCGTCAAGTACATCAGATAACCTATCATTCCCCTATAAATTGTAGCATTCACGTCCTTTCCGTCAAGATCGGAGTGTAGCTTTATACTAGTAGACATGGGGGTTTTCATAGGTGAAGAATTTTCCATCTGGTATTTCCGAAGAATGTCCGAGATGTACTTAGATTGATTAATGAAAATTCCTGTTGCTAATTGTTTTACTTGAAGACCCAAGAAAAAATTCATTTGCCCTATCATGCTCATTTGAAAATGTTTACCCATAAGGGCAGAAAAGTTCTGACAGTACTTGGGGTTAGTGGAGCCAAAGATTATGTCATCAACATAAATCTGTACAAGAATAATATCGTGCTTTTCTCTTTTAATAAAAAGGGTAGTGTCTATCTTACCTTTAGAGAAACCAGATTTGACTAAGAAGGATGAGAGAGCATCATACCAGGCTCGTGGTGCTTGCTTAAGACCGTATAAGGCCTTGTCAAGAAAGTAAACGTGATTAGGGTTTTCAGAACTCACGAAGCCTTCGGGTTGCGAAACATATACTTCCTCCTTGAGAACGCCGTTCAGGAACGTGGATTTCACATCCATTTGAAAGACGATGAAATTTTTGTGGGCGGCGTAGGCGAGGAACATGCGTATCGCTTCAATGCGGGCAACCGGTGCAAATGTCTCCTCGTAATCTATACGTTTTTGCTGGCGATATCCTTTAGCCACTAGACGCGCTTTGTTCCGGACAATGATTCCATTTTCGTCCTTCTTGTTCTTGAAAATCCATTGTATTCAATGATGAACAGTATTTAAGCCACAACTACTAGTCATATGATTAATATGAAATCAAAGGGTTACAGGTTTATAGAAAGGATTTCTGATCAGAGAAAGTAAACCTATAGACTAGTAATCTGGAAATTATGAGACTAAACTAATAATGAAAACAAAACAGCCTTTATATACTCAGGCTTTACAAGATAATGGGCTTATGGGCTTTTAGGCCCAACAAGCTAATAACACTTTCAACTAATTACAATTTACACCCTGAATTTCTATTTAACACATAAATTACCCTAACATAAGGATTAGGGTATATACAAAAGTTTTAGGTATTCGAGAGGGCATATTATGATGGCAATGTTGTTTCTTATGCTGTAGAAGTCAACAGTTGCAATTTGCCTCATTCCGCCTTTCACTCGAAAGAGAATGCGTCTATGTGTATTTTGCAATACACGGATCACTATGTCATAACCATGGTGTCTCACATGGTCATGTCGAAACATATATATGTCATTGCCCCCAAAGTTCTTTATTGGTGACAAAATATGTTTCGATGACCCAATAATCTACTAGTTTGACACATTAGTTTTCGTGATATATGTTTACTTTCATATTCATTAGAACTTATGTATATATGCTCATTTCCATTTCCATTTGATACAAATATCTTTACAAGGTTCCTATTAATCTTGTACCAACAAGAAAGTGACAGTCCATTGTCTAAGTAATTTGGTTGGATGTATTATAAAATAAGTATTTGTCTATCATTTTAGATTGTGTGGAATATTCTACAAAAACTCAAGCTCTCCTCGATACATTCCTACATGGAACGAAGAATATTAATAGTTTTATTATTTATTTAGATGTATTTCTTTACATCTATAATGGTTACATATTCGATTTTATTTTAACAAATAAATTAATTTTGATACTTAAAATTAATTTCAAATAAACATATGCTTAATAAATATTAAATATTAAATATTAAATTAATATGTTATAGTTCATTTTCAACTTGTTCCCTTTTTGATATAAGCACTTTTTAGTGCATTTCTTATTTGATTGTCCATTATCACTTGGGGTAATAGTTGTATCCCTACTCTAGGTGTTGAAAAATCCTTCCTGACTCTTACCAAGACCCTGACCCTTTCTAGGGTCTCGTCCACATGGTGCATAAATGTCACATGTGTGAAATTGTTTTTAACTCACAATCCTTTGGAGTTGTTTCCACCTCTAACACTTTCATTATTGATATCAAGAATTTTCGTTGTCTCGACATATGTGGCGTTGTTATTTGAAAGAACTTTGTCATGTCTCTTAACCACTTGCAATTGGTTGATGAGTTTGTCTAAAGGTTACATTCCAACTTATATTGGTTCATTAATATTTACCGATGTATGAAAAGTGAAAATAATGTTATGAATCATGTCATCTTCTATAAGTTCCTTGTCATAGAGATTGAGACGCATTTTGGGATACATCATTTCTTTGTTGAAATCAATTACCTTTTTGTAATCGAATAAGTGGGTTTCATTTCGATGTACGATTAATTCGGGAAATACATGTTCATGAATACTCCCGATTCTTTCTTTCGGGGCATCCCACTGTTCTTTGTGGGTTTTTAGTGAATGTATTCTTATGAAACGTAAGATTTATATGTCGTCTCAAAACATGAGGGTATTTGCTTGTACCTTTTCAAGAGGTTGGTTTTAGAGTCAGTAGGGAGTTGATGGACTTTAGGTATTTTCTTGTACTTTTTCAAAGGGAGGTTTATATACTCATTTATGATACTCAGATTCTTTTGAGTTTACGACGTTGACTTTGGGATTAGTTGTTTCAACCATTTACATATATAAGGGATAATATATGATTTTCTGTTTGATAAGACAGTGGATTGTGGTTATAATTATTATTTTATGTATGAAATTTCATTATCATAACCATATTGGATTTTTGTATGCTTTAATTTTATAGATAATACTTCATCAATATTTCAATTTGCGAAAAAGAAATCACTCAATCTATTGGATTTCCAGGTAGTAGGGGAATCACATGTATTTCTTAAGTCCCTAGAAACCTTAGGTCTGTTTACACTCGTTTGACAAAATCCAGTCGATATCTTGTGATTTATTTCATTTAAATATAACATTATTAATTATAGAACATTTGGCATGAGACCAAAATGACTATGAGTTTGACATATAAAGCCAATTTTAATATTTTAATACCTTAATAGTATTTTTGGCGCTTTTGGTAAAGACCAAAAATATATGGGGTTAGAAGTCTAACTTCCAAAAATTAATTATATAGTTTAAAATTATGAGTAGAAACTCAAAATAAAGATAAATGTTTGAATTTAACATTTTCATGCTATTTTTGAACCTTTTGCCAAAATAACAAAAGTTATGGGGGTTGGAATTATAAATTTCAAAGATAATTTATAAGATTGAGGTTAATGAGTATGAACTCATAACTAATTTATAAGATTTAGAAGAAGTCTGTAATTCTCATTAATCATAAGCCCTTTAAATAGAGAGAAGTTTATAAAGAAAATGAAACATTCATTATGGTAAATTCTAATACTAGGAAAATATTATATCAATTACTTCTTTTTGATGATGACACATAATCCTACAACAAATATTAGAATTTATAATAATAATGAAACATATTTTTAATATATTTTAGTTGATCTACAATTATGTATTTTTAATATGTTAACGGTGAAAAAAAATAAAACGTATGAATAGAAAACAAACTAATTCATAGATATTCATAATTTTTAATAATATGGTTAAATTAAAAAATATTCAATATTGGGCTCATAACTCATTTTGAAGGTATTGACGAGACGATTGTAATAGTATAATTTGTAAAAAAAAGAAACGTATTTTTACATTGCATTTTTGTTCATATACGATTATTTGTGCTAACATGATACATGTGTAAAATAAAAAAAATGAAAAAACAAGGGATATAAAGTAAATTAAATAATTAATTGTAAGGGTGGTAAATGTAACATTTAATTTTAATGTAATTAACATGGGAGAACATGATATGGCTTTCCAAAAACCGTTTTCCAAAAACCGTCTAACTATATTAAAATTTTAATATAATAGTATAGATTATATGTTTTTGGGTACATCTATAAATTAAAGTAATTATTAACTATATGTATACATATTTCCTTTTATATAATCATATTATTTTGTTCAATTTTAATCAAATTAATTACAAAAATGGTCTATTTAGAGTTATAGCATGGGGAGGAACATTTTGATAGAGACAAAAGTTAACATCTCCACTTTATTGCTCTTATGTTAGGTAATTTCATTATAAATATAACATGATTAATTTTATTGTAACTTCATTATAAGTATCAAACTAATAACTTTTTATTTAAATATATAATTACAGAAATGTAAAAGTATAGTATAACATGCATTTTTATTTATTTTGCTGAATCTTAATTATAAAAATGAAAAAGTTCTATTTGATTAAATTTATCAGTAACAATTCTGATACATCCATTTATCAGATAGATGAAAAAAAGTAATCGGCCGAAAACCATAAAAACAAATTAAAAAAATTCATTTTTGTCAAAGAAAAATGTAGCACAAATATATATATATATATATATATATATATATATATATATATATATATATATAGGGTCGGGTTCATTTGTTAACCCGATTTTTTGTACTAACTTTGTGAACCAAATCTTGACCATTGATATTAAGATGAAGGGCTAAGATTAAAACCCATTTACATTAACTTTTATTTATTAGCCTTATAATAATTAATTATATGGAACATATATGATAGGGGCTTTTGAGGAAATTCTTAACCCTTTTTCACATTTAGTATTGTAACCTCCACATTAAATAAATGTTACAATTAACAAAAAAAAAATCAATAATGACATCATATTTTTATTGTACATATATATTAAACCAAGGTTAACAATGGCTTACTAATGGTTGAATTATGTTAACAAAATTAGTATGAATGGGATGAGAAAAAAGTAAAAGAATTTGTAAGGGAACATATATGAACATGTATATGTTAACAACCACTCCATTAGTGTTCATTTGAGAAAGTGAACGTATATGAAAATAAATGGACATATATATCACGACCGAACATCTATGATCATTCATTAGAGTTCATTTGACATATTTGTTGAACGTATATGAACATATATGGGCATGTATATAACGAATGAACATCTATGATCATTCATTACAGTTCATTGCATGTCCTTGTTTGGTTCATGACAGGTATGTTCATCTCGTATATCGGACAAATTTCTCGAAAAGACCAACTATACGATATACGGATTTAACGAAAAATGAACAAATCTACTATAAAAATATTCAAAAAAAAAATATGAAAAAGGATACAATTCTGAAATCGTAACCTACACCCAAATTTGGAATCTTGATATTTGTAACTCCTATACAATTAATGACATAAGATTACATATCAAAATGACAATACTACCCTTTTCTATTAAATAAATAAAAAAATAAAACATAAACAAACCTTGCAATCTTATTGGTTGATGACGGTTCACATAGTTAGCAAGAAACACACGGTTAACAAATGATCCTCCTTCTCTCTCTCTCTCTATATATATATAGAGAGAGAGGGAGAGAAGGATCGTGTGAGAAGAGAGTTAAGGTAAGAAGGTAAAAAGATATATGGATCCTTTATCATCTTTAATGTCAAACCCACCCCATGAATCCGTTTGATACGGGAATCAATCTGGTGCATCTAATCTCTGTGCATCTCATCCTAAAAAGTGAGGGTTAGACCGGAGGTCTAGTGAGACCCCTTAAGTATAAACAACACACCACAAAAATTCCATCAAGATGGGTTATAAAAGAGTTAGAGATAGTTCACACGATAAACTTTTATGCACACTTTCAACACGTGTAGATGGCACACGCTTATGGTCATGCAAACATGTGACAACGTGTTCGAGTTCACACCTGCCCTTAGATAAATGTCATGAAACGAATTCATGCATTTTAGTTGGGTCACACCTCCCATATAAAGCCATCACATGTTCATCCCTTCCCAATGAATGCACACTTTATTAATGATCATATTCTAAATTATGTCAGTTTCAAACATAAGATAGGCATATCATTAAAGCAATTTGCATAATAAATGATTATTTGTAAAGTTAGAAAGGTTGGAAAAACTCACCTGAAGTCCAAGCCTAGATCACACACCTTAGGCTAAGGATTTCCAAACCGAACACCTAAATTAAGGTGATCAAAGGAAGGTATTAATATCCCAATTATACTCACTAAGGCTTACTATTAACTCCCCTAGATGCTAGACTAAGCAACAGCCCCAAACTAGCCTTTGAACCAAAAACCGAAAATCACCACATAGTGACTTGCACAGTCTAGCTCGTGGCCTTAATACGCCCAGCTACCCGCCTAACTCTCTGTCTCCACGCACAAGTTCAGTTCGGGAATTCCAATTCCAAAACCTAGTTTTAGTCGTTTCTCCATTGATTAAAGGTTAAAAACTCTTAATCAAACTCACTTATATCTCTTCCCAAACCTCTCCAATCCAATCTAAATAACACATTAAGGAGGGTTGATTTCCATCTCATGAATCCACAAGAAACTAATCAATTATGAGTTTCTACCCTTTGGGATCATTTCTAACCCTAAACCACCAATTATTACAAGAAACCCCAAAATCTTATGTTAAACCAAACAGGTTACTCAACCAGGAAAGGAAATAGGAAAGGAAATAACATAGGGAAAAAGGTTCTTACCAGAGATGGTGATTTATATCTTGCTACCCTTCCAATTAGCTCATCTTCTTCCTCCCTTATTGTCTCACGATTACACACACACACACACACACACACACAGATGTATCAACCGACTCCAAAATGAAATGAGAGGAGACTCAAGACCCTTTTAGCTCCAAAATTACACTCTAGTCCCTAGAAATCAAGTCAACACCCCAAATTACCCTCTAACTTCATTTAAAGGTTTTTAATCAAGAAATTGGGTCATTACACCTTCTCACCATAGTTTTTATTCTCATCGGAGCTCAACCCTATACAAAATATATATAGCCATAGGTTCACATGAGAAGTGCTAAATGTATGAGAAGTTGAGAAGTGATCCTAGCCCTTCATCTAAAAAAAGATATATTATATTGCGACTTTGGCTGCGAAGCACCGGATAATTGAGTCGCATGGTAACAACTATGCAAAAGATAAAGAGGTAGTTTCGTAACTTTTACAAAATAGGCTGCAAACAAGTACATATGTGAACCTGGTTCACATATGAACTATATGTTCATATATGAACATATATTTCATATATGAAATTGTGTAATTCATTTATGAACTATTTAAATGACTCACATATGAACTATATATTCATATATCAACCCGTGTAATTCATATATGAACTATTTGAACTGAGTTATGAACAATATATTCATATGTAATTCATATATGAACTATTTTATCTAATTCACATATGGACTATTTAACTGATTCATATATAAATTATTTATCTGATTCACATGTGAACTATTTAACTGATTCATATATGAACCCGAATGATTTATGTAACACCCTAAAAACAGGGATAACAAAAATCCTAAAAACAGACATACGCTATATAAAATTGCCATAGCAAGAGCCTCCCAAAAATGGGGAAATATACAAACCTGTTTAATTACAGTTGTAATTCAACGGACAATAAATTAACAACCAATTAATCTAATTTCTATAACTAGAAAAGAGATTACAAAAGGGTTGTTATTTATAAACCCAAATGTTCTTCTATCAAAAGTATGTCCAAATGCAAGTATTCCCCAAGCTCTCACCCAAGCAACTATGCCATCTTAGAACCGGCGCCGCTAGAACCTGAGATACACATCGACACCAAACAAGTGTTAGGCCAAAAAGCCTAGTGAGTTGAACAATAATAAGCATGCATGACAGTTACAATTCTTATCAGCAGTTAACCAAAGTTCAACAAATGTGGAGTCAATAGGGGAGACCCATAGCACCAATCAAGTTCCACCCAAAGAGTCGATATACCTTGATGCCATCTACCAAGAGACACCCGAAAGGCCCGACACATCCGAGGACTACAACTAAGGAAATTCCCCGAATGGCGGAGGTCTAGGCACATACTATCACGGTGGCACCTAAGACTACATCCTCCTAGTGTCTACTGACTTGGTTCATCCAACATAATTTATAGGAGGTCTAGAGGTATATTTCAACCAACACATTTCGATACCAACCATGGGTACAATGTTACCATCCTAACACATAAGTCCATTATGAGACCCAAATTCCAACATAACCAATATTTAGATACAATATCGCCAAGAAGGCATTCCAAGTAGAATTTATCATCTACTATGTCACATATACTCCAAATCATGTCAAAATACCAATAATATGTATATATGAAGTAAATCCCAAATATTTGACAAGTGGAGTAAATCATGGCAAGATACTCATAAGAAATCCTCCAACATATTATTCATAAAACCACCATCAAGTATTTGAACACATAGAGATAAACATTTTGAGAAATGTTACAATAATAACAAGTATGAGATGAAGATATGTATCTAGTTTTAACAAAGGTTTAGTAAACTCACAATCTAGGTTTTGAACCAAAACCTAGAAAAGATGAAAACCCTAGAAGTTGGAGAGATGAAACTTAAAGATGAGAGGTGATTGATCTTGAAGAAACCCTAGAAAATCTCCTTGGATGATAATAAATGCATACACTTCAACCCCAACTACCAAGATGATTGATATTAATGAGGGTTAGGGTTTGGGAGTGAAAGGAACTGATTTTGGGGTCTCAAAATCGCCCAAGGAAAAAGAGAGAAGGAGAGAAAATGGACACAAAATCGGCTAAAAACGCATTTAAGTCAAACAACCCGACCGCGATAGTGCCCGACGATAGTGCCATTGGCACTATCGCGTGTCACAATCGAGCGACTTCCCCGACTCTCGGTACACTCTACGCGAGAGTGGCCTGCGATAGTGACAATGTCACTATCGCGACCATCATCCCCAACTCGCTGTACATCTCCCACGAGAGTGACCGGCGATAGTGACAATGTCACTATCGCGTGGCACTCTCGCGCCACACTCCCCTCAGCCCAAAAATGCAGTCTGACACGATTACGAGCACGAGATTTGAACGATTACGATGGTAAATCAGTTTACATAACATTTCAATATAAAAACGATCATCAAATGCATATAAAGGCCCATAATCTCAAATAGACACAATTACTGTATTAAGGGAACAAATACTTACCTTGAGAATTTCCGGGTATTACAATCCTCCCCACCTAATTGGGATTTCGTCCCCGAAATCTCATCCTAAATTAAACAAGTGAGGGTAACGCTTCTTCATATCATCTTCGGACTCCCAAGTAATGTTAGCACCCCGATGGTGCTTCCATTGGACTTTAACCATAACCACGTCCTTATGCCTCAACTTCTTCACTTTCGATTCTAAAATCGCCTCCGGTTCTTCCACACAACGATTCCCATTGTCCACCCGAATTTCCGACAAAGGGATCACGCTTTCATCCTCGGCTAGACACTTCCGAAGGTAACACACGTGGAACGTAGGATGTATTCCATCCATTTCCGGTGGTAAATCCAACCGATAGGCTTGTAAACCAACTTTCTCTAAAATGACGAAAGGTCCAAGGAAACGAGGAATAAGCTTCTCACGCTTCCCAAACCAGATAATTCCCTTCCATGGAGATACTTTCAACATGACACGGTCGCCCACTTGAAACTCGACCAGTCTTCTTTTCTTGTCCGCATAACTTTTCTGTCGATCTTGCGCCGCCTTTAGCCTCTCCCGAATCTCTTTCACCTTGTCCGCCGTCTCTTGAACTATTTCTGGCCCGGAAAATTGCTTCTCGCCCGCTTCTAGCCAACAAACCGGGGTCCTGCACTTCCGTCCATACAATGCCTCGAACGGTGCCATTCCAATACTCGAATGGTAACTGTTGTTGGACGCAGACTCTACCAAGGGTAGATATGAATACCAACTTCCCCCGAAATCTATTACACACGACCTCAACATATCCTATAGCGTCTGGATTGTCCTCTCGCTTTGACCATTCGTTTGAGGATGATACGCCGTGCTCAAATTCAGTCTAGTACCCAACTCTTTCTGTAAGCTCGCCCAAAAATTCGATGTGAAGCGACTATCTCGATCTGATACGATAGATTTCGGGACTCCGTGTCTCGACACCACCTCATCAATGTAAAGTTTGGCCAATTTCTCCATTGGCAACGTCTCCCGCATTGCAAGGAAATGCGCACTTTTGGTTAGCCGATCCACAATTACCCATATAGTGTCATGGCCTCGCAAGGTCTTCGGAAGCTTCGTCACAAACTCCATAGTGATGTTGTCCCATTTCCATTCAGGATGTGACACCCCGAGTTTTGTTTGACCAGTTTGGAAGAAGAAGCAAAGGTAGTGGCCGACGCGAGTTGCCGCGCGGTTTAGCCCGCGCCATAACCCGTGCGGTGCACTGCTTGAAGATACACTTATAACATACATCTGTGGCTTAACTTTGTGTACCCGCCACATTCAATGGAATCGGGTCTTCCCCGTCACCGAAAGGTGTTGTTTTGGGTACTGAGTCTTGTGTCCATGTTTTCGGTGACATATTGCATATGAGATTTATTAACCATGATTTATGGGTTGAGTGTTATGCCCCACCCATGCTTTGGGTGTTTTGGGATGTGAAGTGTTATTCACGGTATCACAATTGGGAGTCGATTTATATTCACGTTTTGAGTGAGTTTTGGATCACATCGTTTTATAGAGAATGGTTGTTTTGGAACATTGTCTTTAATGGTGTAAACTGTGGAAAACGAGTCGTCTCTATTTCTAAAGTAAATTAGTTTGAAAGATCTTGATTTGAACTGATTTCCTTTCTTTTAAAGATATATCTATTCATGTTAAAACTCTTGAACTCACTAGGCGTTAGCCTAACCTTTTATTTGTCGGCATGTGCATCAGGTTTCAGTTGGGGTTGGTCCTAGCGGTGCTATGAAGAGATGAACACTAGTTTGCGTGAGAGTGAGTAGCTTGGCGAAGTCTTCCGCAGTTTGGAGATAGCGACACTTATTGGGTTTTAGTAACACCTGTCCTTATTATTGACTGTAGGTATAGAATGAATGTATGTATGGAGGTTAAATCTTAAATTATGGTTATAGATGAATCATTTATTGATGTATTTAGAAATTTTTTAATTAGTTGCTATTTCCAGAATTCAGGGTGTTACACCAAGTGTCAAGTTCATCTTCCACTTTCTTCTCTCCTTCATTCATTAACTAGGGTTTTCTACAACATTTTCAAGGTGAGTTTCTATCCCTTGTTCTCATGTATTTATTATGTGATATAACCTTCCCCTACACACCCTAACTTTATATTGTGGTTTTGGGATACTTGACCTAATCATGGAAAAGGGGAACTTTAGGGTTTTAGTACTTAAATATCCTTGTTTGGAAAATGGTAGTTATACTATTAATGGTGGTGTTTTATAGTTCTCTAAATGTTTTGAAAACCCATTTCCCACGGTTGGAATTTTGGTAAACCCAAAGTGAAGATTAGGGTTTTGTTGAGTTTCAAGTGTTGGGTTAACTTATGATAAAAAATTAACACTTGGAGTGGAATTTATAATTATATTGTTGATGGATTTGAGTTGATAAGGCTTTCCTTCATAAGGGAGGTCAAGTATACATGTAGAAGTATTATTCATGTAAATGGGTCCTAATACCCATGAATTTGTTTAATGATGAATGAGTTAAGATGCTTTATTTTTAAGTCTTAGTGCAATGGATCCATAGGCACGGTGTTCCTATGTCCCATTTTGGACATTAGGTTCACCACTTTGGCACAGAATAGGCATCGGGTCACCATGGTAAGTAAGGTGTGGACCTATATGGTCGGGCAACATCCCATGGGCAGTAAGATGTAATTCCTTTGTGCTAGAGTTCCCCATTTTGGAACTCTCAAGAATAGACCTAGAGGGGTTGACTTGACGTTTTTCGAGCAATAGACTTAGAGGAGTTGAGCTTACTATGTGATTGGTGTTGTTCATACCATGTTTTATATCACTAATGATTTATTTGATTTGTTTTGATTTAGCTCATGACTAGATCAGCCGTATGACTTCAGCGGGTTTACATTTAATTATTATGTCGCTTAATTATTCTCACTAGGGTTTAGCCTAACGCTTGTTCTTTGGTGGTCATGTATGGCAGATCATTCTAGCGGTGTGACTCGTCGAGATTGAGAGGACGACCTTAGAGTCAAGAGCGGTCTTTTTGAAGATATAGTGACCAATACATTGAAGTATAGAGTTTACCCATTTTGGAAGAATAACGACACCCGACCTTAATCTTACTTGACCAAGTTAGATTATTAGGTTGTCGAATTTATTCTTTAATTGCTTTGGGTTTGTAATTGCCATACTTTGTTCCCCGTATTGGGTTGGCATACACTTGGATTAGTTTGTCATATCCATTTTTTTATATACAAGTTGTTGGGTCTCCCTTTTAGGGTGGACTGGTTTCCTCCACTTTTAGACATTATATTTCTGAATTTTCCATTTTTAATTTCACCTCAATTTTAGGATGTTACAATAAAAACGTACAAGTTTTGGTCGGGTTGACGGGTTGGTCGGGTTACTTTGGGCTCAACCCGTTTCCAACCCAATGGATGCGGTTTGGGCAAAATTTGTATCGATTATGTATCGGGTTACCTCAGTTTGAGTATTTTTGCGATTTTTCAGGTTGGGTTGGCCGGGTTGGTGGAAATTTGAGCACCCCTAGTGTAAGGGTTAGAGGCTCTATTAAAGATTTTGCTGGTTTTCGTTTACGTCCTAAGAAGATTGTAAAATTTTAAAGTAGTCTTGGGAAATCAAGTGTTTAGATAAGTTGAATCTTCCATTTGTGGATTGTTTACGGTATAAATGTTCGTATGCGAGTAAGGGAGGGGAAAATGTAACACCCTCAAATCTGGAAATAACAACTAATTTAAAATTTTCTAAATACATCAATGAATGATTCATCTACAATCACAATTTAAGATTTAACCTCAAAACACACATTCATTCTATACATACAGTCTATAATAAGGACGGGTGCTACTAAAACCCAATAACAGTTACTATCTCCATCTACGGAAGACTTCACCACACTACTTACTCTCGTGTGAGTCTAAAGCTCAACTCCTCGTAGTACTGCTAGAACCAAACCCCAACTGGAACCTGATGCACATGCCGACAAATAAAAAGGTTAGGCTTAACGCCTAGTGAGCTCAAGAGTTTTCACTAGAGATATGTAAAGCAATAACTTTAAGATTGTTATTTAAAATCATGATTTCCAAAATGCAATACATTTAATTTGAAAGCAACCAAAAAGAAATACATTAAATCTTAAAACAATCTCCTTTTCCTCATTCACCCCTTTTGTGATGAAAATCATAAAACAACACCTCTTTAAATAAAGCCAAACCCCAAAGCGCACGTAAAACATAACTGACATTATAATGATCAGACACTGAAAACGTAGATAACTCCAACTTCCAAAACATCCCAAAAGCTCGGATAAGTTTCAATATTCAAAACCTTAAAACATGGATAAATACCCATACTCAAACGTCTCTGAAAACATGGATTATAAAACTCCATAACCAAAACAACACCTTGCGGTGACGGGGGAGACCCGATTACACAATACATGACGGAACACAGAATGTAGGTCACATAACTATGTAGGAACACCAAAACGTGTGGGTTACACACATAAAACCTACCGAGCTCAACTACTCCAAGTCTATTGCTCGAAAACATCAAGTCAACCACTCCAGGTCTATCCTTGAGAGATCCAAAACAGGGGAACTCAAACACCCAATGGAATTACACCTTACTGTCCATGGGACGCTGCCCGACCTTATAGGCCTACACCTTACTTACCATGGAGCCCGATGCCTATTCCGTGCCAAGGTGGTGAGCCGAATGTCCAAAACGGGGACATAGGAACACCGCGCCTATGGATCCATTGCACTAACTAAACCATTACATGGCTCAAAACGAATGAACTAATGCATTCAAAATTATGTAATTCTCAACTAAGATGCAGTAAATGCAAATCATAACCAAACGCTCAACATTGAGCTATTAAAAACGGACAAATGTACTCAAAATTCAACAAAATCCAAACAGAGCCATAAGCTCAATAAATCCAAAGACCCAACGTTGAAATTCATAAAATAAAATCAAACATAAACAACCCGTACTTATGTAAACCTATGCTCCAAAACATATAATTAACTCCAACGTAGTTTAGATTGGGGCAAATCGTTTTTCCAAGTGAGTTCATATCATTTATTCCTTCAAAACGTCTCATGACATAAAATCAAACACTTATCCCATAATACACAATAAAATGCATTTATACTCAAACTCTACTTCATAAAATAAATCATTAAAATACCAATGCGTATGATTTATTTGTCAAGATGCTCAAAATCCCAAACGTGAGTGTTTTACAACGTTTATAAAACCAAATACTTCAAATAATTAAGATTCGTCAAATAGCTCAACAGTTAATAATCTCATGTAAAACATATAAACACTTTAAAATAAGCATTTTGGCATGTACACCATTTTCACAAATCAACTTGAACTCACCTTGCTAGATTTAGGCTAAATCTAGGTTTTACCCCAACTTGAGCTCCTTTGAAGAACACTTGAATCCACAAGCAAAACCTTCCAAAACCTATATTCACAAGTTTCCAACCATGAATATACTCATTCAACCATTAAGAATCAATCCCCAAACATTTTACATCAAAATCCCAATCTTGACCAAAACCCCAAATGTGACCTAATTTCACCAAAACTATCAAATCCGAAATTTGAGAAACCAATCACTAGGAAATCATCAAGAGAACATTTATATCTTATATTAGGGTTTAGAAATGGAAGGGATACACTTACCACTTAGATTTTATGAAAACCTATAAAACTTAGAAATCTTCAAAAAATGGTGGAAGAACACATGAACTGGCACATGGGGTTGAGATCACAAGCTTGATGGTGAAGAAACACCTTGAAATCCATGGAAATGGCCTTAAAATGAGTCAGGGTTTGTGGGTAATGAAGAAGAAGCGATTTGAGAGAGAATGGGGAAGTTTTGGAGAAGAGAATGAGAAAGAAAGCTGATAATTCACATTTAACAGCACCCTCGTGCCCTGGTGCGACATTGACCATGTGACATTGCCCTGGGCAATGTCACTGGTATGTACCAGTGCACGATACACTCCATGCGATTGTAACAGTGCGACTGTGACTCGTCATAGTCGCCGGGCATTGTCGCGGGACCTTTCCGGAGCCCCGAAACTTGACTTTTTCACTTCCAATACTCCCGATACTCCAAGGGACTTTAAGCAAAACATTTTCCAACAAAACCCCACTGTTTACAAGTAGCAGAAACGTCCGGGTGACAGTTACCGAAATTACGGGTGTTACAGAAAACCCTAGCGTTTTTCCTCTGGAATCGAAGGTAGTCACCGAGAACCCGAGATCAAATCCGGATAGGCCACGACCCGAGAATGAAACCCGGATAGGGCTACGGCCCGGGATGAAACCTGGATAGGGCCACGGGTTGGGATGAAACCCGGATAGGGTCACAGACCAGGATGAAACCCGGATAAGTCGGGGACCGAAGGTTCAGGGGGATCGACCGGGGGGGGGGGTTCAACCGGGGTTTAGTTGGAAGCTAGACAAGGTTTAACTATGACCTGCTTAGACACAATATAGGTGCTCGACCCTTTCTGAAGTAAGTTCGGTGTGTGTGTCGAATTTCCATCGAACAGGTGAGTTCCCCTAAACCTTTCCCAATTTATATGGAAAATGATTTATAAACCTTTGTGTATTTGAAAGTTATTATTGTATTGTTGATGTGTGAAATCTGAAAGTATGCTCACGTTAATATCTAAGACGAAGGATTTCCCTTTTTACTCGAGATAATTATGTTATCTTTTTATAAACTTCCGTTTGTTTAAGGAGTCGGGTTACACAGTGGTGTATGGGTATCTCGGGAGTGGAGAAACCCTGAGAAATCGGTTGAGCCGTGTGCCTTGAATTTGTTTCTCGCGCACACGGATATGACATCTACTGGGGCCGAAAGGGGATCTACTAGGGGCCCCGAGTGTGGACATCACTAGAAGGTGATGGAGGTTAATCCACTGTGTAAATCCCTTCTGTGGAACTGGCGTTGTGAATTAAATTTATAAGTTGTTTAACTTGTTCTCGGAAGAGAATTCACTAGGCCTTATGGTCTAACCCTCGTTTTTCAAAAATTAAAACCGTTTTCAGGTAAGGGAACTAGTGGTGCTTCTTCCAAAAGGAATGAGACATTTGAAGGCTAGGAGTCAAAGATAGCTGGTCTATAGCACTTTTGTAATTGCGGTTAGCTTTAGACGGCTCGACTATAGAAGGATGTTTCCGTATCTAAATTTTGAAGACCTTGTTTTATATTGAGTTGTAATGGGACCCGTTTCGGGAATTATTATATTATTATGCTATGCTTGATTATGAGTTGTTACATTATGTTTTATATTGATAACGAAATTGGCTCATTATCAAAAGACGAAATATTTAGTATTTGTTTGTATTTAGGGGCTGTTTGGTGGTTGCTGAATGGTTTAGTGCAAAATGATTAAATGGTCTGAATGATTAAGAGGTTTTTATGATATAGTGTAAAATGAAATATGGTTGTTTGCTAATTGTTCATAATGAAATCAGGGCTCTTAATGGTTAAGGGAATGTCAAGATACAAAATCATTAAGAGGATTTTGGAACCATTAAGAGGCAACCCTTTTTTTTTGTCAAACAAGATTTACTTCATAGCGATTCTGAGGTTGCCTCTTAATGAAACCATTAAGAAATAACCACTTAGTTAACATGAGTTGTATATAAAGAAATAGGTTGATGATATGTTTAGTTCAATTTAGTTGAAGTTTTGTGTATGTTAATTAATATGTATGTATGCATGTATACATATATATGCATCTTTTGTTTAGAACTTTAAATTATTTTGAAAACTCAGGAGTCATCTATTTTGTGTAGTATTTATTATGAATAACGTAACAAATATTAATGATGAATAATAAGCAATTTATTTTATATATTTAAGGTTTTCTATCATGAATACTACATAAAATAAGTAGTATCAGAGTTTTCAAAATATTATGTATACATGTAGAGGTGAGTTCAAACGAAAATGCGTTCAATTTGCGAGAAATATCAAATCACATGTGATACAAACATATCGTGTTGACCAGCGTGCAAGTTTACAAGCAACTTTGGTCGCATTAATCAAGTCGTTAATTTGCATCCTTTTGGATGTGTTATATCACATGTGATTTTACTCTAGAAGACTATAATCACATTTGATCTGAACCTCTCGTAATGTGATCGACTTCTTGCATGATCCTCCATCTATGTATGTACGTAAACATGTAAAGACAATTATGTCGGCAACTATATCTATACTATATAATGAAAATTCTAAAACGGTTATACGGTTATTGTACAATCTTTTGTACAATAACATTTACAACCTTTAATCTTTTGTACAATAACATTTACTACCCTTATAATGTTACATTTACCACCCTTACAATTACTTATTTAATTTATTTTATATCCCTTACTTTTTCATTTTTCATTTTACACCGTTATCATATTAACACAAATAAGCGTATATGAACAAAAATGCAATGAAAAAATACGTTCCTTTTTTTTACAAATTATACCATTATAATCGTCTCGTCAATACCTTCAAAACGAGCCCAATATTGAATATTTTTTAATTTAACCATACTATTAAATATCATAATATATACGAATTATCTATACTACTAAAACGGTTATTGTACAATCTTTTGTACAATAACATTTACCATCCTTACAATGTTACATTTATCATCCTTACAATTACTTATTTAATTTACTTTATATCCCTTACTTTTTCATTTTTCATTTTACACCGTTATCATATTAACACAAATAATCGTATATGAACAAAAATGCAATGAAAAAAGACGTTTCTTTTTTTACAAATTATACCATTATAATCGTCTCGTCAATACCTTCAAAACGAGCCCAATATTAAATATTTTTTAATTTAACCGTACTATTAAATATCAGAATTTATACTATATAATGAAAAAACTAAAATGGTTATTGTACAAACTTTTGTACAATTACATTTACCACCCTTACAATGTTACATTTATCACCTTTACAATTAATTATTTAATTTACTTTATATCCCTTATTTATTTATTTTACACCATTATCATATTAACACAAATAATCATATATTTACAAAAATGCAATGAAAAAATACGTTCATTTTTCTACAAATTATATCATTATAAGCGTCTCTTCAATATCTTCAAAACGAGCCCAATATTGAATATTTTTTAATTTAACCGTACTATTAAATATCATGAATATATACGAAATAATTTGTTTTTCTATTCATACGTTTTATTTTTTTTCCACCGTTAGCACGTTAAAAATACATAATCGTAAAAATATTTTCATTCTTATTATAAATAATATCATAATAATTTTTTTCGTCAATAATTGTAATATAAACTAATTATTGAATATCTTTATGGGTTTAGGTTTCATAAGTTGTGATTTATCGGTCATGGTTGATTATTGATGAAATGTATATAAGGAAATAACATTAATTGTCCGTTCTTTACTTACATTCCGCTGCATCTCGCGGGTATATGCCTAGTATATATATATATATATATATATATATATATATATATATGTGTGTGTGTGTGTGTGTTTAAGAGATCCTCATTACCAAAATGGATATTTTGGAGCATTATTCGTAAGTGGTTTCCAACCTCATATCCATATTAGAAGGGGTAAAAACAACCAATTAAAACTAAAATAACTCTATTTGATTGATACTTGTTACCAAATGGTCCCAAATTAAAAAACTTTTGCAGTTTGATAAGTCGTTGTTTTGCATGCACATTATGTTGCACAACTCTCAATAGTTACCCAAAATTATCATTATCCTCATTTTGGCACCATCAGGTTTGGGGAAATTCTATATCAGTTGGTAAGCTTGAGGTGACGTTAGCTAGCGGTGGACGTATGATTTTTATCGATCGGTGACATCTTTAATCTTTTAACGTGGACCCCGAAAAGTCATCCGATGTCTTTTTAGTCGAATTCCATCTTTTCGATGGATTTTGAGGATTTTTTTTTTGGTTGATAACACTTTTAAAGTTTAGTATGTGCACCTTTTATATCCAAAAAATATCTATTTGCGAGAATCGGTTGAGCAGGATGTTAAAAATGTCTAGGTCTCGCAATAGATCTCATTAAGTTAATAGGATTAAACAATAAAACGTCATATACGTTTATAGAAAGTTTTTTTTGAATGTTTTAACAAGTTTTTTAGAACATTTTTAAAATAAAATGTTGTATTAACTATTTTATAAAAAAAATATAGAAGTATCATATAAACACATCTTTTTTTTATAGAAAATTTGTGTTTATAGGACATTTTCAAACAAACTAGTATTAGTTATTTTATAGGACAATTAAACGTTTTTAAACTCAATTTTATTGCAGTACATTACTGACATTGAGGCGTGTGAGAACTTTGATTCCACTTACATGGTTTCACGCCAAAAAAACAAGCCCATATACAAGACTTCAAAAATACAGTTGTTGTTATCTGAATTATGAGGTAGCCGATCAACACCGACTTATTAATATTAATCTTGAGCCAAAATTCTTGTTCTTTGATAAATTGAAGATCTTTCTGACTGTTATCTAGGATTCAATGAGATCAGTTGAAATGTGCGTACACTGGTCAGGATATATACTTACGGTTAACCAAAAATTACATACAAACATGTATGTGTATTTAACCTTGATTTTGTTTTATGTTGGTTGTATTTGTTTGTGTGAAAACTTTTCTTTTTGCAATCAAATAAAAGTATAAACAAAAAAGGATGGTTGATATATGGTTTATATAACACATCAAATTAATCCACCCAACACAACCCATTCATTTCTCATTTTGACTATTTCTTCCAAAAAGACCACCTATTTAATTAACTATGACATAATTTGCACACTATTTAATCCAAACTTATCCCACCAATTTATCGGCAAAGGTTCAAACGAGAACATTCTTGTTTTACGAAAATGTGAGAACACTTTTGGACCTAAAAATTATTTAATACCATAAAAAATTAGAATAAATGAAAAAGTTACTAGTTTTTTTTTCAATAATTTTCTATTATTTTAAATTTTTCCGTATCTCTTAAATGTTGTTATTATCATAAAAAAAAGTTATAATCGATGCGTCTGTTGTCGAAAATGATGTGATAATACTATGACAATAATGTTATTGATAAATCAAAGACTTCTTATGATGTGATAATGATTTGATTTTGATGTGATATAATGTGATAATGTTTTGATAAATCAAAGATTTCTTATGATAATGCTTATGATGTGATTTTGTTATGATATTGATGTGATTTTCTTGTGATAATGTTGTTATATTGTTGTGATAATCGAGCACCGGTGAGGATAACATCTACAATCATCATTCTTTTGGTTTATTATGTGATTTTGTTGTAATAACGATGTGATAATGTTGTGATACATTCTGATCGATGAACATATTATCTATACGTGATTTTAAGGATAATGAATTTACTAATATTATAGATAAATACGAAATCACATTATTATCCTTAATTATCTATTTTTTTCTTTAAATTATATGAGTTAAATAATTTGGAGGCTCAAAAAACGTTCTTATACTTTCGTAAATTATGCGTATTCTCGTTTGAAACTTTCCCCCAATTTATCACCATATGTCCATATCTAAAAATATGCGTGTCTATATATGTATAAATAAAAGATAAAAGATAAAAAAAATATATATATATATATATATATAATTTGAATATATGACTTTTAGGATATATATATCTATATCTATACTATATTATAAAAACGGCATAAAAACTTTTAATTACAATATTTTAAGCACAACTTACAACTAATTAAAACCAATTACTTAATTTACAATTTCTTAATGCTTTGGTACAAACTTTTTCAAGCACAGTATCTCACATAATCATCTATTTGTGGAATAGATACTCATTTATTAATATAACTATTTGTTTTTTTGGTGGAAGATTTTATAAAATAGATTTTATATTAGCATAATCTATTTTAAATGTAGATTTTACATTTAAATCTATATTAATGAGATGTAATATAAAATCTTTTTTCTTTCGTATTTTTTTATATTACATCTCATAATGATTTTTCCATATTTTATTTTATAAAATATTTTTTTATATTTCATTTTATAAAATCTTTTTACATAATGAGATGTAATATAAACTCTTTTTTCTTCCGTATTTTTTTTTTGCTAATATAAAATCTATTTTATTTTATAAAATCTACACGTATTTTATATTAGCATAATATAAAATCTACACGTATTTTTTTTCACGAGTATTAAAAGAAGAAAAAATAAGGTTGATATGAATTAAAAATAAAAAATAACGAGATACACTAATAAATTATCGTATTCTTTAAAATAAAAATATTACGCAATACTTTCCAAATTAACCAAGTGTAAAGAAAATAAAATAGAAACGATGTAGATATAAAAATATTCTTCCATATTTTTAATATATTTACATTTAAATGTAAAATCGAAAATGAAAATAAAAGATTTTAAAATATTCTCAAATTCACTATAAATATGTATAGTTTCTCTATGTATCATCTGAATACAAGAAGAAGACGAACGGTCGGGTGTCAATAACGAAACCTGCAACTAAACAAAAGGTATTCCACTATATTTTTGTTTCTTTGAAAAACTACTTTTTTATATTTTATTTTATTTACTGAGGATTTGTTTATATTTTTCAAAACCCACAATCATATTTTTCGAAGTAGGGGAATAAGATATATATACATATCTTTATTTTTATCCACTAATACTATGAGGTCTTGAAGTCAATAGTCAGATAAATTTTCAAGTGGTATTGAGTGAATTTGAACTATACCAGTTGAGTTGCCGGTTACAAAAGATAGAAATCATTTATTTTCTTTGTTATATTTGATGTGGGTTAAATGTTGTTAATTAATCTACAGATTTATACGTTCAAAGTGATTGTCAAGTGTTGTCGAGGAGTTTTCAGAAAAATTGCAAAATCTGTAAAAACGTATGTTCATATTTATAGTTATTTCAATAATAGTGATATGTTGTGAGACATGTCGTTTGAGTTTTAAATAATGTAATACAAAACTATTACCAATAGTATTACACAAACTCATAACAACAAACGATTAAGAATATATGCAAGTTAACCACTTATGAAAATACATTCGTTTTTCACATTGTATTTCATTAACTGTTAACAGATAAATTATGTTTCATTTTAACTCGGTTCAATATTCCAACAAAAAATTTATCATTCCGTGCAATGCACGTACCCAACACTAGTTTTTCTTAATAATCAAACTCTACATCTTTTGATATTGCACTTCACGATACACAACTTGTAAATTTGTGTATATATACATACATATATATATATATATTACACACACACAGAGATCGATCGATCTGGAATTCTGGATGATATGCGATGGAGGGTTGGAGTTGACATAGAAAAGGATATATCCTGGTGATATGTAATATATTATATATATATATATATATATATAAAAGAGGTAGCATGCAGTACCTACCAACATCACATGAAGATGCATATATACAAAATATTGAATTATAGTTATGGTATATATGTATGCATGTGTCTTATTCAAGACACCTAATTGTGAAAGTGATATTGGGGAACATCCGGATGGTGACTCTTTCCTCTTAATTTAAACACCTAAAGAAAGAAAGAGGCATATATGCATGCAGACCAAAAAACTCTTTTAAACTACTTAAAAGAGAGAAGTTAGGGTTTCAGAAGATGGTGACCTTTTTCTTGTCCCCTACCCATATATATATATATATAATATTTATATCATGCCCCTTATTCTATCCCCATTTTTCCACTTTTCATCCTTCCACTTCTACTAATTACACCCACACCATCAAGACTAGCTACCTGCTTGATTTGTTTGATGAATCAAGTTTTCATGGTCATTTAATTAATTATCATCATCAACATCCACTACTAGAAAAACAAGCAATTTTGGCATAATTTTTTTTGACATAATTCAAAGAAGTCAAACACCGTTGACTTTCACTGGAAATCTGTCGAAAATTTTATTCTTTTAATTTTAGATTTTTAAGAAATTAATCAAATAAAACTTCTGGTAGATCCGCCCAAAAGTTCGCCGGAAAATTGCTTTTTCGACAGTCAAATCCGCTGAAAATCACTATTTCCAGAGGATTTTCCGCCAAAAATGGTCCTATGTCTTGTAGTGATCCACCTTAGTTAATTTGCATCAACTAATCACTACGGGGGACGACGTGGTTTTCAAATTAGAACACCTTAAAGATGAAGACGGTCATGTGCGGCTCATGAAACCGCCTCATGCAACTAGCTTGATTATTATGCCGGTTTTTTTCCATGATAATTTAAAAGAACTAAGTTTAGGTCGAATCGTCTAATGAATGAGGAATAGTCAAAAACTTAGGTTGGGCCGGGTCGCAATGGATTAGTGGGATTGCCCATAATGGAGGCCCGGTAACACTGGAACGTGTGTGTGCGTTAACTTGCCGTTCAAAAAAAAATATTTCTGAGTATGGTTTTGTATGGTATTTGAAATATACATATCTTTTAAAGGTATGTTGAAAAGTATGCCCTAGGGTCAATTGAGTAATTTTAAACCTAATTACTTTATGGGTTTTTTTGTATGGTTGCAAGCTACAAAAAGAATGTATGTATGGATATATGTAGATGCATGTATGTAGGAATTAATCTGAGGTACCACTTGTAAAGAAAATGATACAAGAAAGCCAAAAAGAAACAAAAACAAAACCCAAGTGGGAAACCCTATCCCTAAAGAGTCACATACAAAGAATGGGATGTTTGTCACAATGAACATGCAGCATGAAAACCTCCAAATTAATTCCAACCTGGGAATTATATATATATAGAGAGAGACGGGGGAGATTCAGGGAAAAACCCTAAAAAATTTAAAAACTAAGAAACACCCTGATAGCAGTTTATCTTGATGGTATGCACATGTGCATATGCACGTGTGCATGTTACAAATTATTAGTATTCATATGTGCATACCGTTTATATGAACGGTTACCAATGTGTTACTCAGTTTTTTTTTTTTTGTGGTTTTTCCCTGAACCTAACCATATATATATATATATATGTATGTATAGAGAGAGAGAGGAAAGTTCAATCGAGAACGTTAATTATTTAAAAAACAACAAATCATGTACAAAATCATATGTGATTTTACATTAGGGCAAAAATTGGACGCAAACGACTTTGGTTGTGAGTTACGTCGCGGGGAAAAGTCGCGTGAATCATATATGATTTTATACTTGAATCATGTATGATTTTGTACATAATTGGCCGTTCTTGTGTTTTCTTAAATAATTAGCGTTTCTCGTTTGAACCCACCCCTATATATAAGGTTAGGTTCTTGTGTGAAGTTGAGTTTAACGTGAGAAGCCTTTATCAACTGTTGGATGAGAAATGGACGCACATTAGGATGAGATGCACTGGATCAATTCCCTTATGAAGTGCGATTCATGAGTGAGTTTGAGATTATAAGTGACCAAGAGTTCATAGCCACTTCTCACGCTTCTCAAGTTAACTCAATTTCTCACCGGAACCCAACCCTATATATATAATGGGACGTTTGTAACAATTATGAACATGCATGAAAATCTTCAAATTGTCACATATATATATTTTTGTATTTTGTATCGTCAACGTGCATTACTATAGATTTTATTTAAATCAGATTTAATTTCGACGGTTCTGAAATTAAAAAGCAAGTCTTTAGGCATAATAGGTGTATGCATTATTGCATATATGTCTTTAAAATGATTATTGTAACTTCAAGTATCAAAATTAGGTTATCATTAATTAATTAAATGTTCAAAATCACTTATAATATTAATCTTACCCTCAAAAATCAATCTTCTTAACTTTTATTCTTCAATTTCCATTATTTTGGCCCTACATTAAGCAGCACATCCTATCACCCTTTTAGAATAAATTACTCCATGGTAAAATTAGGATGCATAATTCTGTCATCATATTATTTTTTTCGAAAATTTATTATATATCACAAACAGTGTTCTTATTTTACCGACAAATACGGATCATTAATTACTAATGGCTTGTTAATTCCAACAACATAATTAATACGTAAACCACAAGGGCTGTGGTGTGGTGGTAAATGCTTGAGGAGTTCATAGCGCTCAACCCGGGTTCGAGCCCCACTAGCAGCACTTGTGGCCACTGAGAATAAACTCAGGGCTGCACGCTTTAGCAGCTGGGCCAAAGGCCCTAATTGCCAGGGATTAGTCTGGGTCATAGGCCCAGGATACCCTTTCCAAAAAAAAAAAAAAAACATAATTAATACGTAAACTTAACTGATTATAGCCGATGCCCATCTGTCGTAATAAGTATAATTAAAGCCGACGAATTCATCCATCCGTCGTTTTTTATATATTTGAAAATGAGTTAAATATAAGATATATAGTTATAAAAAGAAAACAGTTTTATTATTATCCATAATGTGTGTGTGTGTGTGTGTGTGGTGCAGAGAGCATAGCAGAGCACCAAAAGTGGTGTTTATTGAGATGAGATAATTTTGGCTCTTTAAATGAGTGAGTGATCCCCAAATTGGTCCCCCTTTTCTCTCTTTTTCATACTCAAACACAACTGACCATCACTTTTTAATGGCAAAAGACACCAACACATTTTCATCCATTCTTTTTTTTATTCATTTATTTTCAAAAACAACTTAAAAAAATCAATACCCAACTGTTCAAATTTTAACAGTCCTTTAAACAAACCGAATATAACCAGTTCTGGTATATCATTAATTAATTTCAAATTCAAATCATAACTCAAACACTCAAATTGCAATCAAACAATAACCATTATAGCATATTTAATATATGTACCCGATGAGGGGTACATGAAAACTGATCAAGACCATGATTCAACTAAACCGTATATATAGTTGAATCATGGTCTTAGAGTTGTTTGTTTACCCCTTTAATGATTCCATTAAGAGTCAACCTCTTAATCGCTAAGGGGTTGTTTGGCAGTTGCTGAATGATTTGGTGCAGAATGATTAAGTGATCAGAATGATTAAGAGACTCTTATGATATAGTGCAAAATGAAATACGATTGTTTTTTAATTGTTCAAAATGAAATCAGGACTCTTAATGGTTAAGAAGGGTCAGGATACAAAATCATTCAGAGGGTTTTGGAACTATTAAGAGGCAGAAATTTTTTTTGCCAAACAAGAATTACTTCTTAACAATTCAGAGGTTGCCTCTTAATGGAACCATTAAGAGGTAAACAAACAGCCCCTAAGAGATGAATGTTGTTTGACAAAAAAAGAGTCTGTCTCTTAGTGGTTCTAAAAC
The DNA here is from genome assembly GCA_954870635.1 of Arctium minus. NCBI lineage: Eukaryota > Viridiplantae > Streptophyta > Magnoliopsida > Asterales > Asteraceae > Arctium > Arctium minus. Next base: position 11,171,794 of record OX941085.1, read on the forward strand.
CCTCTGAATGATCTTGTATCCTGGACCTCCCTTAATCATTAAGCACTCTAATTTCATTCTGAACAATTACAAAACAACCCTATTTCACTTTCAACTATATCATAAGTGTCACTTAATCATTCTGCAGTCTGCACCAAACCCCCTTAATCAATTTTCACCTATCCCTGATCGGGTACATATATAAAATATGCTATAATTGATTGCAATTTGAGTGTTTGAGTTATGATTTGAGTTTGTAATTAATTAATGACATGGTTGAAGAATAAAATTTAGGAGAAATTAATGATAGGTGGTTTAATTAAGTAATTAAGATGGGTGTGAGTAGAATTAGAATGATATTGTATTGATGGGCTAGTTGTGCATTGGGGTCCATAAATAATCAGAAGGTACAACAATTACAATCCATGATTTAAAGGGGTTGTGGGGGGTAGTTCCATTAAAACAAAACCTACAGATCACTAACTTCACTCTACCCCAAGACAATGACTTGTCTTGTAGAAAGAAAAAAAAAAAGATACAGATTCAATAAATTCATACACTGATATTCATTTTATATATATTATATATATATATATATATATATGTAAATTTATAAGGTAAATATTATAAACATCTTTATTAATACAGTGGGTTAAATATGAGTCTGTAAGAGGAATAATGTGAAAGAAGCCAAAGAGATGGTTGCTCTTTTATAAAAAGAAGGTGGTGAAACACCATTAATATAACCACTGTTAGTAACAACGTTAAAATGTAAATAGTAACAAACAAGTAAATGTTGTCTAATTAAATATTTGGTAACTATTTAATTAATCGATTTGACAAGCTTTGTTCAATTAAATATTTTGGTTAACAAATTCGACTTTCATGCAAACTCTCATGTAGTACAATAAAATTGGGGTATATAATTTCTAAACGTTATAATATACGCTTTATAAGATTTAATTTATAGGATTAATTAAACAATAAAGTGTTTCATTAAAGGTATTGTAATAAATAAGACACTTTTAACTAAGCGTCTTAACAAGTTTTTTATGATACTTTAATTTTAATACAAAACGTCACATTAACTATTTTATAGGACACTTGTTTTTATAAAGACAATTTTACAAATAGTGTCGTATAAAATAGTTAATATGACACTTTTTTATGAAAATGTTTTAAAAATTTGTTACGGCGCCAGAAAGGTTATAAGTTATTACAAATTATAAATTATATAAACTTGTTAAGAAAATGACACTTTATTTTTGGATCCTATAAATTATAAATTGGTTTATTAGAATGCTTATAATGCGTCCTATAAACCTAATCTTGTTATAGTGGTGGATAAATTGACTAGAGTTAATGTTAGTACAGTAATTATATATTTACCATCAACAATGGGTTTTACTACAACAATTTCATACCAGGTTCTTGAATTTATTATTAGTTTTGTTTTAGAAAATAAAAATCCTAATTTCTCGAAACTCTTATGTAGTTGATTTAAATTATAGAAAAACTCGACTATTGTCATTAGATAAATATGTGGTTAAAAATTAATATATATTATTTATTTTAGAAATAAATTTAATATGGTTTTCGAAAACATGTATATCATCATTTAACGATATCATTTCAATTAACCTTTTGACAAGTCAAATTCAACAAGGTTTTTTTTTCCCTGAAAATTTAGTTATTGCGGTAAATAAATAAATAAAAATTGAAAGAGTGATGATAAGCACGAGTCTGGTTTATATATATAGAGAGAGAGAGGAGTAGGTTATTATATACAATCCATTTATACCGTGTAACTCATTCAACTTTTCTATCCATCACTCATTTTATCATTTTATGTAATTAATAAAAAGGAAAAATGTTGAAAATAAAATATGTGGTGGATAAAGGGGTTGCAAGAGTTGTATCATGCAAAATGTTGCATAATAACCCCTCTCTCTCTCTCTCTCTCTCTATATATATATATATATATGGTACAAGAGTTGAGGTCAAGTGAGAAGTCAAGATTAACGTAAGAAGCGTGATAAGTGGTTATCAACCGTTGGATGAGAAAATTGACGCACATTAGAATGAGATGCATCGAGATAAAATATAGATACATCGGATCAATTCTCTTTTAATACGCAATTAATGGAAGAGCATGAGATAAAAAGTAATCAATGGTTCAGATCCACTTCTCACGCTGTTGACGACGTAAAACTCAATTTCTCATATGTGTATGAGGTAATTTATTGTGAAACCATATTTGGGTTATTTTAAAACAGTGACTATAATAGAAGAAGAATCGTATAGTTTATAGTTTTATATTAAAATTTTGGATATCTTTATTAACTAGAAAAATTGAAATTGAGAGACCACACTTCCTATCCTTACTTCATTTAATTCTTCACTGTCCCAGAAATAAGTAACATTGGTTTATCTTAATTACTTATATTTTCCTTTTGAGGTTCTACTCATGATCGTTCCAATCTTTTTTTAGGTATTGTTATACCTGTACAAAAACTATATATCATATGATGAGTAATAAACTAAATAAAATATAAAATTTTACATCATATTTAAAATCTTACAAGTACTATTAAATGGAAGTTTTTTACCTACGAATTTTTTCCTAGAAAATTCGTCGCTAAAGGGTAATTCATTACAAAACCGTCACAAAAGTTGGTGCGTAAATTGGTTGTGGGAAACTCAAATCAGTGACAGATTACCCAGGCTCTGATTTATTTATTTTCTTGAAAAACATCGGATTTTATTGGAATCATTGGTATTTTGTGGGTGATCCGTCGATAATAACCATCGGAAATTTCCCTGGATGGTTTTTGTGGGTAAAAGTCATTTATTTTGTAGGATTACAACAACAAAAATGTTTAAAATGAAAAAAGTGAAAGAATATCAAAAAGTCGTTTTTGTTTTTGATCGGTAAATTCTGAAACTAAATAACAACTTTTGATTTTGAAAAAAAATTAGATAGGTCTATACTGAGATGGGTTCACAGGTTGAGCTATATAAATCTGGGTCCCAAACGCAAGTAAAATTGGGTGCCAGGAATTTCATAAACCAAAATTTAACATGCTAATAGATAGCTCTGCTCCTACTAAAACACCATAATTATAAATAAACAAACACACACACATAATTTGACCATTCTAGCAATTCTCGTAAGTTGACCGGCCGGTTGTCTGATTTCTTATAGGGTTGTGCATTGGGCGGGTTGTGTGGGTTCGGATGGACAAACCAAAAACCCGATCGAGTTTCGGCTATGGAAAGCAAGACTCAAATTTTAAGTTTCGGATTTCGGATTGCATTTGGTTTGGCTCGGTCGGGTTTGAGTATTATTATAGTGCAAAAAATTATATATAAATTCAATCGATTTTGAGAATAAATTCAATCGATTAAGAGATTGATGAAATCGATAGTAAGTGATTTTTTGTTTACCTCTTAATGATTCCATTAAGAGGTAACCTCTGAATTTGCTAAAAGGTAAATCTTGTTTGACAAAAAAATTGTTTGCCTCTTAATGTTTCCAAAACCTCTAAATGATTTTGTATCTTGGTCCCCTCTTAACCATTCAGATTCCTAATTTCATTCTGCACAATTAGCAAACAACCGTATTTTCATTTTGCACTATATCATAAGAGCATCTTAATCATTTTGACCACTTAATCATTCTACACCAAATCATTCAACAACTACCAAACAACCCATAAATTTATAAATTAGAAAGCATTTCGACCAACTAGAATTTACGATTTTCAAAAGATAATTAGATAAACAAATATATTATATAATATTTAAATATAGATGTATATTATTTCGGGTTTTCGGGCGGGTTGGGTGACGAAAGATCAAACCCAACCCGAACCCAAACCCAATATCCTCCAAAAAGTCGTGTTTCGGATTTTCGGATTTTGGGGTATTTGGGTTTTGCCAAAACACCTTATTTTTTGTTCGATTTCGGATTCGAATTTCAGACTATTCTGCACACCGCTATGAGAGAGAGAGAGAGAGAGAGAGAGAGAGAGAGAGGTGGGTTCATACGAGAACAATATCTATTTAAGAAAACACGAGAATAACCGAGTACATATAAAATCATATATGATTAATGTACAAGGTTCTAAATGGCGTGAAGCGTGGCGTGGCGGCGAGGTCAACCCTCAACCCTTACGAGTTATGGCGAGGCCATGACGTTTTCTAAGGCGTGGCTTAAGGCGGCAAATTAATCTGTATATAATTTATATGTACATATGTGTATGTGTGTGTTTTTATTGGTGTCTTGAACAATAATGAACGAGTTATTAACAATTTAAATTCATATAAAACGATAAGCAAAAAAATTTCTAAGCTATAATCGATACTAATGGGTAAATCCAATCGAATTTCGAAGTACACAAATTCGAAGTTGTAACGCCATAACGCCATGGCGCGCCATAACGAGCTCGACGTCTTGTCTCAATGCCAAGGCATAACGCCATAACGCGCCATGGCGGGCCATAACGAGCTCGACGCCTTATCTCAACGGCAAGGGTTAAAACGTGGCGGCAAGGCCACGCCTCGACGCCATGGCGGCGCTAAGGTGCGTTTTTTAGAATCTTGTAATCATGTACAATATATATCATATATGATTCACGCGACTTAAGTCGCAGCCAAAGTCGTCCGCGTCTAGTTTTTGACGGTTAATTGTAAAATCACGTATGATTTTATACATGATTTGTTGTTTTCTTGTTTTCTTGTTTTCTTAAGTAGTTAGTGTTCTCGTTTGAACTTTCCTCTCTCTCTATATTATACATATGTAGACATGTCAAAATAGCAAGTTTTGATGCTAAACCACTGTATAACAAACCTTGGAGTTTTATGCATAATTGTACTTCACTTGTTTTGGTAAGAAGAAGTTAACATTTTTGGGTCTAAAAAAGAACGGCCACTTTCAAACTACTATATTTTGTATTGTAATTTCTGATAGTTAACGTATTTATAAAATAAATGCACAATTTGGTGGAATATAATGGAAAAAACATTTTTTGATCGATGGTAGATTCATAATTTATAACCCAAAAACTCAAAAAGTTAATCGCGTATTTCATATGCTTTTTCATCAGAAAATTTGAATCCATTTGACTCATATTTGTAACAGATGAAATATTGTTACCATTTGGCTTTGTAAAAGGTAAATTTGGATTTGATTTATTTCTAAATAAGAGAGGATATAAATAAAAACTAAGGTGTTGTTTGTTTTTTAAGAGGTATAAAGTCTGAAGTCTTAATTTAGTTATGATTAATAAGAGGTGATGTATAAAAAGGTCTGAACGATTCAGACTTAAGAGCCATTAAGAGATTTTTTTTAAAAAAACAAAAACAACCCCTAAATAAACTCTAGACCTGAGAGAGAAAAAATAGATAACTGCGTTGAATTAAGAGTTGTTTGGTAGTTGCTGAATGGTTTAGTGCAGAATGATTAAGTGGTCTGAATGATTAAGAGGTTTTTATTATATAGTCTAAAATGAACTATGGTTGTTTGCTAATTGTTCATAATGAAATCAAGACTCTTAATGGTTAAGGGAGGGTCAGGATACAAAATCATTAAGAGGATTTTGGAACCATTAATAGACAACATTTTTTTTTGCCAAACAAGATTTACCTCTTAGCGATTCAGAGATTGTCTCTTAATGAAACCATTAAGAGGTAAACAATTAACAAACAATCCCTAAGTTGCAATCTAAGAACAGAAAGATAAAAAAGACAAAAACGCATATGTAGTTTGTTAATCATACGATTTTAGGAATGGATTACGATAGATAAATTGCTTGAATTGCACCGTAAAAATATTTAAGTAGGTCCAAATTAGTAATCTTTATTTATATCATTAACTCTGTGACGCTTTTAATGAATAAAAATCCCGTATGTTCCATTGTTGTTGGTTTTCCATTTATAGTAAGGCAAAGTTATAGTCATGCTCATACACTTTAACCAAATTATATATAGGTTAGAGTTAAGGTTACTCGCTTTCTATATTTAGCAACAAGGGGCTAAATGCAACATGAAATATGACCAATTGAGGAACGTTACCATGTACTAAATTAAGCTAACAATTAAAAGGGAGAATATAGAGTGAGACACAAGGGTCCAATAACACAAAAAGTTATATAATACAAAATCATTTTAATTTTTTAAAGAATATATATTTTGTTAAAAAAAATTACACACACACATATATATATAAAATTAAACATCATCATTTACTATTTTATCACGTGTTTATTTAAGCTAACTCATATTAACCGATCCTTAGGAGATAACTATTATATATAGTTTCGAGCTCTGTACAGTATTTGTGAAACGCAAAATCTACTTTGCAAACATTGGAAATGAAGATGTTTTTACGTATTTAATCTCATTCTCGTCGTATATCTATTGGATCGTTGATGTGATTTGAACATATGGTTTATTTATGATGGAAATTAACAAATAGAATTATAAGATTAATTAGTAATTAATTGTTCTAAGAGTGAACTAGTATAACTAGCCAATGTGATGATATATAAATAAATATATATATATATATATATATTGGCATTGAAAGTTGCATGCAGGACCACATTGGCAGGAAGAGGGATGGGGGCACAGTATTAATTTGATCTAAACAACCAACAAAGCTAGCTATAAAGAACCCTCACTAACTGATAGTACGTACCAATGTTGGTCCTCTAAGTAAATATAATCATCATATATTTAGATACTTTTGTCATATTCATTGGTAATATCCTACTCTTTTTATTATGTCTATCTATCTATATATAATGTTAATTACGTCCTGCATTTTGCTTGTAGATGTTGAATTGATCGGTTGTTGTATAACTCATTAGCAACGATCGAGTGATGTAAAACATGGGATTTGTTTCATTTTTTGTGGTAAAAAATATCATATTGAACTTAAAACCGACTAAGTTTAAGTATGACATAATTGAGGATCATATAATATATCCATCATTTGCGTGGCATGTTGTGCTTGAAGATTGCTAGCTAGCTGGAATTGTACGGGTGAAATTAATTATATACTGATACATGATTATATATATAAGAGTTATGTTGAGGAGAGTAAGAAATGATCTCCACCACTGGATGCACATTAGTATGAGATGCACAAGATCAATCTCCATATCAAGTGTGATTCATGAGTGAGTTTGAGATTAAAAGCGATCCAAGGTCCATATTTATTCTTATCTTAACTCTTTTTTTCACACGATCTTTCGTCTCTCTCTCTCTCTCTATATATATATATATTCATAGGGCTAGGTTTGAATAAGAAGGATAAATATTGTGAGATCCTCGGTCACTTTTAATCTCAAACCCATTTATAAATCGCAATTGATACAGGTATTAATTGATCCGGTACATCTCATCTTATCGTACATCCAAGGGTGGGGATTCCTTATTGCCCTTCTGTATATATGTATGTATAAAAGTATGTATATACTACGTAATGTAAATTTGTTAAGGTTAATTTGTTACCCTTTTCAAAAAAAAAAAAATTTGACTAATTAAGATGAATCAACAATTAGTCAAATGTTTGATGTTCATGACATGGCTGTGTGTGAATGGTGGAAGAGTGGCGGCAACAACCGGTAAAAGGAGGGTGTAAGGCGGCATGGTACGGTGGTGAGTGGTGTCGGCGCCTGACTGTCTTTATTTATTTGTTTTAAGTTTACTTTTTCTAGTTATCGTCAACGATGGTGGAACCCTAACAACTCTTTCCATCCTTTTCAGACAAAGCTTCTCACATAAACCACACACCTTTTAGTTGCACATTTTATCTTTTCTTCTTTAATTAGTTTTCTATTCATATATTCATATATATATATATATATATATATATATATATATATATATATATAGAGAGGGTAGTGGAAGGATATTTTGCAACTTTGAAAAATATTGCAACCCTTGCAATCCACATTTTAACCGTTGGATTCATGATCGACGGTTATTTTATTTTTATTTTTCTGTTTTTTTAATTAAAAATATTGGGCCCCATATTTATTGTAACCGCCAAACATGAATCTGACGGTTAAGATATGAGTTGCAAGGTTTGTAACCTTTTTAAGGGTTGCAAATAAAACAACCCCATATAGGGTGTATATGTATATATATATATATATATATATATATATATATATATAGGGAGAGATTCATTTGAGAAATGGTAAATATATGAGAAATAGAGAAGTAATCTTAGTCATTCATTTGGTCAACATTTGCGGCTTTGACCGCGAAGCACCGGGTAATTCCTTGTGTGGTCTATAGAAGGTAGAGGGGTAATTTCGTAAAATACACGGGATGAGTTCATATATGAATTTGTATGAATCACAAAGATTCATATATGAATCTGTTAACTAGTTCAACTGATTCATATATGAATCTTTGTGATTCATACAGATTCATATATGAATCTTTGTGATTCATACAGATTCATATATGAATCACAAAGGTTCATATATGAATCAGTTAAAAGAATTCAGTTGTGAATTGCACTGGTTCATATACGAACATATAGTTCATATGTGAATTATACATGTTCATATATGAACACAGCCCGTGTGTTTTGTAAAATTTACGAAATTGTCCTTCTATTTTTGGGATAGCCGCAACTTTTGACCGGTCAAAGCCGCAATATTTGACTAGTCAAATCCGATCTTGACCATATGAATGACTAGAATTACTTCTCTATTTCTCATATATTTATCATTTCTCAAATGAACCAAACACTATATATATATGAAAAAAGTATAATATATATAGTCCTATGACAGATTTTTAATTTTAAATAATACAAAATATAATTTTCTTTTTTAGTTTTCTAAATCTATATTATATTATAAATCAAGAATAAAAAACTCCTAAATACAAATTATTAGGCACAAGTTACTATCATTTTATGTAAGATTTTAAAAATCTCTTAATTTACAAGTATCAAAGCACAAAATACATATTACTACTGGAGGCTTCTAACAACCACCAATTTGGTATGTGCAGAACCTTCCTTTTATGCAGATCTTTTCATGTATCACTATTAATTAATATATTATATTATTATAAATTTGTTTTAATTATATTATTAAATATGTAATTGGTTATTTTTTCAAATTATAATTAAAATATATAAGATAATAATTGAATTCTAACAAAATACTTAATTTTTTTATATAAAAAACATTATATTATTAAGCCTAAATTAAACAAATTTATAAAAAAATAATATAACTTTCTCAAAACCATCCAAAATCATACTGTAAATTGACAAAAAAATAAAATGAAACATTAAAATCGTGATGTATCTTACTGCATTGCACGAGTACACTTATAGTACATTTTTAAATTTTAATCTTAATTAGTGCATGAGAGATTTTTTAATCTTAATAATAATTAGACACCGTAAAAAACATTCAAAAATGACTACAATCGTGTAGATTCAATGGTTTTTAAAGCTTTCCTTATATATGGATGTAATCATGTAATATAAAATTTCGACAATGATAGTACAATAATAGTTTGAAACCATTTAAATTTAAAATAAATGTTTCAAACTCTATTATGATACTTTTATAATGGGTTAGAAAAAACCGTAAAAAAATAAAAAAATTGAAGAACATTCTGTTAGTCGTTCATCTGGATGGTATTCAATGTGCATATAAGTAATTTGTAACATGCATACGTGCATACAAAAACGGTTTCAATTACGTATTATGAACGGTTACCAGGGTATTCCTCAATTTTTCATTTTTTTGAGGTTTTCCCTTTAAACCTCAATCTTAACATAATACATGTAATTAATTGCTATTAATTATCACATCGTTTAGCAAACAAATCTTTATCTACCATAAAAAGAACAACGATCTTTTGTCTTTAAATCTCATATCTATAGGATGGACTTGGTGCGGTATTGAGTTTTCTTTTTTATTCTCTAATACCATCAACCAATTATAATTTATACGTAAAATCTTAAACCGTGTACCAACCAACTGTACTTGATACCAACCTTTTTTGGTTGGTACATGGTATTGGTTTTATATCCACTTCAAGTTATATATGAAATTTGCTATTTTGTACAAAATTTGAGTGACATTTTTAGTTTGTAAGTAACATATGTGATGTTTAAGGATTTTAAATTACAAAGAGTAATACATGCAAACATTCAAATGTTCAAACAAAATAGCAAAGTTACAATCTTTAATATTTAATTTATATATAAAATAGAAAAAGTAATAAGTAAATAAATAAGTCGATATCATGATGCTACCGTGGTAAGCGACTTTCAATACCCTGTACCACAATTAAGTTCCAATACTAAATGGATGTAACAACCCAATCACACGACATAAAGCAAAACTAACTTTAATGAATAACATCGCCAAATGGCCCAAAACAACATCTACACTACAAGGTTTGCGGAAATACAACCTAATACACAACTGAGATTACAATGAACGAAAACTATAGTGGAGGTCTTCTAACTCATCATTGGCTCACACAACATAAATATATGACAGATATAAAATAACTTAAACCAATTCAGTTATAACAATTCCACACTTACAACCATACTTCTGGCACACACTACTGTCACTTGCGAGTGACAGTGTGTCTGACTCATACCGCCTTAACTGGGACACCCCCCATTGGCATAAACGGGACACACCTCCTGGTATGAGTTTAGGCGGGACACCCCCCCCCCTGGGGACTTCACGCCATACTTACTCATTACTTCTGACACACACTACAGTCACTTGCGAGTGACAGTGTGTCTGACTCATACTGCCTTAAGTGGACACAACCCCACTGGCATATACGGGACACCCCCCGGTATGAGCGTAGGCAGAACACCCCCCGACTTGATCGCAACTCTCAAGCAATAATGTATGCATACATTTAGATTAACAATATCAACGAAAACCCACCACATAAATCTACAGAGTATAAAGCAGTATAAGTAAATAAATGTTTTAAATAACTTTCATGCATCTTTAACCACTTAACGATAAAAGCATTTCGTTTTAGAAAACTCACCTGCTGTCCACCGCTATAGTTCTCCCATTTACTCTTTAAGATCAAACACAAAGTTTACTGCACAAAAAGGCAAGACTGATAAGTCTCGACTTACCTAACCATATGGAGACCCAAAGGTAATTTATCCAACCCACACTTTGCATTTGGGCCAGAGCCTGACATTAGGTCACCCGGGGTTGGGTCGACCGGGGCCGACCGATGCAAGGCCGACCGGGGCCACCCGGTGCGAGGCCTCCCGGGGCTGCCCGGTGCGAAACCCAACTCACAGACGCATGTATCGATTTCTTTTAGGGGCGATCGTTCCTATAATCAATTCTCGAATACTAATGATTCAATTCTATCCCAATAAATCAGAAAAACCCAGACTAACAATAATGAACAACAACTAATCTCCATCAATTGATCCCAAACTCAAAATAAGAACCTGGACTGGGATTTTTCATAAACAGACTCAAGGTAATCTTCAAGACTTCTAATCCAACATAACCCTTACTCAAGAAGATTAGAAACAAGGATAGAACTTACCTCAATGCAGAGATGCAGATTGGAATCAAGAAAATGGCTCCTCTTCCTTCCTCTCCAGAAATCGATTTCCAATATCTCACTCTCCCTTCTTCTCCAAACTCACCAGCCGCCTCCCACCAAAAGTGAGGAGAGAAATGTGAGATTTAGGGTAAAAACCCATTTTCCTCTAATTTCACTCTAGCCCCTCCAACCTTCACTTTGTGCTACAACCCATCCCAAACTTCACTTTATTATCTACCCTTACTAGTCCTTCTTGAACAAGGTTATTACAATATCCTCCCCTCAAAAGAATTTCGTCCCCTGAATTCCTTCGCTGAAAAGGTTAGGGTACTGGGACCTCATGTCTGCCACTACCTCCCATGTTGCCTCTTGCCCTTTGTGAATTCCCATTGAACTTTCACCAACCTGATCTCCTTGTTTCTTAATCTCTTCACCTTGTAATCCAAGATGACCACTGGTTTCTCGACATAATTTAATTTCTCATCCACTCGAATGTCCTCCAATGGCACCACCACATCCACTTCCGCTAAACACTTTCTCTCAACACTACATGTAACACCCTAAAAATTGGGGTAAAATAAAACTTAAAAATTTCGGCAATAAGACGGCTAAAAAGTAAAGATTTAAACCTGCGAATACGGAAAACTAAAACCCCAAGACGAGGGTTAGTTTGTACAAACAAGTTTGGCGGTATAAATGAAACATAATACACAACAACCTAATTAATCTAGTACATATCAATAAACTAGATTAAACACGGGTGTTGCTATGCCTCCAAAAATCGCTCTTCACTCAATACCCCAAAAATAATGATTCCTGAACCATGACGCTCCTAGGTGTGCTCTTGGGCAGATCAAGGTGCCCTAGACGCACCGCTAACTGAACCTGTGAGTCAAAGCATACACGTACAAGTGTTAGGTTGTATTCGGAAAGGATATCTACAAAGTTCACATTTATCATCAATTACAAATAGGACAAATAAACATTACCGAACCGCCTTTAGATTTAAAATCATGCCATTATCCCACTTCGGGATAATCGAGTCCAACCTGTATAAATGACCTTCAATAAACTCCATTTAACGTGCGGGCCCGTTCCACCTTGGGTGACGAGAACACATGAGTGGAGTCACCTGCGATGTTAAATTGGATTTCACCACGTATCCCGGACCTAGTTCCCATGCCACGCCAGACATCACAATCCTCGGACCGTTTATGCCTCTAACGCTTACTCCGTCGAGTTACGCTCCAAGGACTTATGGACACGGGTGCCTATCCAAAGTAGTCGAGTTACAATCCGGAGACTTGCGTCACCTATTGCCTCCTCACTAAAGACCCAACGGTCAATAAATCCATGTTATATGAGAACCGTCTAATTCCCCGTGCACAAGGAATTAGACATAACCTCCAATTTAAATCTTGCACATAAAACATAGAAACAACACCTTTCATGCAATGGACAAGTACTTTCTACACGCATATTAAAGCATCCTCATATAAATCGTACTAGAATAACATTTAAAAGATCACAATAGAACACATCGGTCCAACTGCTGATAAGAATAATTCTACACATTTACCATATCCAACCTATGTCATCTTCATACACAAATTTGCCATTATAGATTATGTATACCACAATACTCCCCATATTAAGTGTTCCTCTCAACATTGAATCCCTATACATAAAAAATACATAAACCCTAAATTTTAGCTTCCTTGAACAATTTTGTAACACCCGGAAATTCTCAAGGTAAGTATTTATTCCCTTTAAATGCATTAAATGTACATATGTGAGTATATGAGCCTTAGTATGCGTTTTATGATAGTTAATATGTTGAAATGTCGTATAATCTGACTTACCATCCTTAATTGTTCAAATCTCGCGTTAATTATCGAATAAGGTCAAAATTCGGGACGTTTGGGGTGTGGCACGACAATGACAGGCGACTATGACATGGTCACTGTCGCCGTGTCAAGGTCGCAGGGAGTGTACCGTAGGGTGTGTGTGTGTGGCGACTATGACATGCGACTATGACACTGTCAATGTCGCGGTGTCAATGTCGCGAGGGACGTACCGAGACCTCGGGGATGTTCGTGATTATGACACGCGACAATGCCATGGGCATTGTCGCCCACGGGGGGGGGGGGGGCAGTCCTCTTTGACTTAAAACCCTTTTCAACCCTCATTTATCACATTTTTATCATCAAAAATGGGAGAGCATATTCTTTGGGCGATTTTTAGGTCTTCTTCACCTACATCCATAAATTTCTAGGGTTTTGGGTTGTTGGGGTGATTTATTGCTCTCCAAGCCTCAACCAAGTGTATTTATTGAAGATCATCATCAAGCTACTCCTCTCCTTCATCAAGTCTCCTTTGGGCATTATCTAGGGTTTTCATCTTTTCTAGGTTTTGGTCCAAAATCTAGATAGTGAGTTTACTAAACCTTTGTTAAAACTAGATACACATCATAATCTTCTATTTGATACTTTATCTCTATATGTGCAAATGTTTGGGGGTTTCTTCATGAAAATAGTTGGAAGATGTATATTTATGGGTGATTTACTTTGATTATGGTTATGTGTATTATTGTTTGGAATTGTCTCATAAATACATAATGTGGGTACCTTGATATGTTAAATATATGCATATATGGGTATTATGATGATTCTAGTTGGAACACCATTTTGGTGATATGTTTATATACATGATGAGCATGATTTACATTGGGTCTTTTGTTAGACATCCTGAGGATAAGGTGGTAATATTATACCCGTAGTTGGTATTGACTTTGTGGATTGAAATATATCTAAATGACCCCTTATAAATGTTATGTGGACGAACCAAGTCAGTACACTAGGAGGATGTAGTCTTGGGTGCCACTGTGATGGTATGTGCCTAGACCTCCGCCACTCGAGGAATTTTCTTAGCGATAGTCTTCGGGTGGGCCGGGCCTTTGGGGTGTTCCTTGTTAAGGGCATCAAGGTATATCGACTCTTGGGTGAGACTTGATTGGTGCTTTGGGTCTCCCCTAATGACTCCACATATGTTGAACACTGGTTAACTGCTGATAAGAATTGTATCTGTTCATGCATGCTTATTATTGTTCAACTCACTAGGTGTCGATGTGTATCTCAGGTTCTAGCAGCGACGGTCTTAAGCAGGTTTAGTTGCTTGGGGGTGAGAGCTTGGGGAATTGCACATGGGCGCGTTATACTTTTGGATATAGACCGTTTGGGTCTATAGATGACAACCCTTTTTGTAATCTCTTTTCTAGATGTAGAAATTAGATTAGTTGGTTGCTGTTTACTGTCCGTTAAATTACAATTGTGATTAAACAAGTTATTAATTTTATATTCCCCATTTTTGGGAGGCTCTTGCTATGGCAATTTCAGCATACCTCATGTCCGTTTTCCGGATTTTTGTTATCCCTATTTTTAAGTGAACTAGGTATTGTTTAGCATATCTAGACTTAAGATTTAGACTTTATGACTTCACTGTCCACTTGGGGTAGGAATCCTAGGTGGGGAGAGCGTTAAGATTACGGAATTACTGTAATTGAAAGTTGTGATGATGGTGACAAGAATACTTGTGTATGATTCGTTCATAATTTCACTTATCTACTGCTATTATGAATGCATTGTTACGTGAGCGTACTTGGTTTACTGTTATTATGATAATTGATGAAAGTAGTAGTACGTACAATGAGTTCGACTCACTTAGTCTTTTCTCAATCTATTTCTCGTACGTGCATGGCAGATTAAATGAAGTGGAATCTGCA
This sequence comes from Arctium minus, assembly GCA_954870635.1. Taxonomy (NCBI): domain Eukaryota; kingdom Viridiplantae; phylum Streptophyta; class Magnoliopsida; order Asterales; family Asteraceae; genus Arctium; species Arctium minus. Next base: position 11,187,149 of record OX941085.1, read on the forward strand.
GTGGTACGACCCCCGGTGGGGGCAACCTCCGATGACATTCCTATACCCAGAATCTTGGCAGGAGGGCCTGAGCATATCCCGCGCCGGAACCTCAACACCGGTAACGCCATCTTGGAGGAAGTTACCATGGAGACCCGACTTCGGGATAACATGATGTTGGACATGAATGCGGCTTTGGCTCAACAGCAGTTGGCCATGACTTCGGCCATGACCCAACAGCAAGAGTTTTTCATGAAACTTCTAGAGGATCGAGACGTCAGTAACCGTCAACCCGAGACTATGGCTGAAAACGTTATTGTGGGGTCGGGTGGACCGAATGTGGTGACGGTCGAAGAACCATCCGCTGAGGGAATCAGAACGAAGACTAAAGGGTGCACCTACAAGACGTTTCTGGGGTGTCACCCTAAGGAGTTTGCGGGTTCCGATAGCCCGGTTGCTTGTATGTATTGGCTCAAAGAGATGGAGATGGCCTTCGAGGCAAGTGAGTGTGATCCCTCTCAACGAGTCAAGTTTGCTTCCCAACTACTTCGGGGAGAGGCTTTGATTTGGTGGAATCTCACTCGATCCGCCCTCATCCCGGAAGTTCTGGCTAAGTTAACTTGGCCGGTGTTCAAAGAGAAGATTATGGACAAGTACTGCAGCGAGCGGTCGTTGGACAAGTTGGAACGGGGGTTCCAAGATTTGAAGAAGGGGAATATGTCGATTGTGGGCTACTCCAAGCTCTTCTTGGAGAAGCTAAACTTGGTGGTACATCTAGTCCCCGACGAAAAGTCAAAGATGAAGGCTTATCATCAAGGGTTACCGGCCGAGATGCGAACGGCGGTAAGAAATGCTAAGTGTTCGACTTTACAAGAAGTTATTGAGGAGTCCTTACTCATTGAGGACGACATCAATTCGGAAAGGGATGAGAAGAGGCATGTTGGTGAGAAACGGAAGTGGGAGGGGCCATCTGGGCCCGTTCGTCAGTCAAGACCCTTTCTAAGCGGGAGATCGGGTGATCAACGCCGTGAAGATCGGTGGTGCCACAAGTGCAGGTCAAATCACTCGGGGCCGTGCGCTACAAGGACTCACTCCGGTCCAGCCGGGTGTACCAAGTGTGGTAAGAAAAATCACACGACTCGAGAGTGTTCCCTCCGTAGGTCAGTATGTTATGAGTGCGGAGAGCCGGGGCACATGAAGCGAGAGTGCCCAAGGTTGGTTAGAGGAGGTGGTGGAAATTCTGTGGGCTCAACGGCTAGGGTCGAGCAACCACCAAGGGCACCGAGTCGAGCCTTCCAGATGACTACCGAGGAGGCGAAGGAGACCGCGGATGTTGTTTCAGGTACGTTTCTAGTAAACTCCATGCCTGTTCGTGTCTTGTTTGATTCGTGTGTTACGTGTTCTTTTGTGTCAGATGCTTTTTGTAAACGATTCACCACTCCTATTAGTGTTCTTCCCGTTACGTTAGTAGTAGAAATAGCTAATGGGGATCAAGTAATCATTCGTGACCGTTTCTGTGATTGCATTCTAGAGATCGATGGAAATTCTTTCGGAGTAGATTTACTACCTATGGCTATAGGAGGGTTTGATGTAGTCATAGGCATGGATTGGTTAGCGAGGCATAAAGCGGACATCTTTTGCTCCAAAAAGATAATCCAAGTACCATTGGCGGAAAATGGGGTGGCTATCATTTATGGGGAGAAAGGAAAGAGGAATAATCCTATTATCTCATCTCTTAAGGCTCGCAAGTTTTTAGCAAAGGGATACCCTTCGTACTTGGCCTACGTTGTGGACGCAAAGAAAGAAAAGAAGTCGGCGGGAGATGTGGAGGTAGTGCAAGATTATCCGGACGTCTTCCCGGAAGACTTACCCGGATTACCGCCGAAACGGCAAGTGGAGTTTCAGATTGACCTCACACTGGGAGCGGCTCCGATAGCTCGTGCTCCATATCGTTTAGCACCAACAGAAATGAAGGAGATGATGACGCAACTTCAAGAGTTGTTGGAGAAGGGCTTCATTCGACCAAGTTCGTCACCTTGGGGAGCACCGGTACTATTCGTGAAGAAGAAGGATGGATCTATGCGGATGTGCATAGATTATCGGGAATTAAACAAAGTCACGGTGAAGAACAAGTATCCCTTACCTCGCATCGACGACCTTTTTGATCAACTTCAAGGCGCGGGATGTTTCTCGAAGATTGACCTTCAGTCCGGATATCATCAAGTGAGAGTGAAGAAAGAGGACATTCCGAAGACGGCTTTCCGAACGCGATACGGCCATTACGAGTTTTTGGTGATGCCTTTTGGTCTAACCAACGCTCCGGCCGTATTCATGGATCTGATGAACCGTGTGTGTCTCCCATTCTTGGATAAATCCGTGATCGTCTTCATCGACGATATTTTAATATATTCAAAGGATGAGTCCGAGCATGGAAAACACTTACGGGAAGTATTATAAGTTTTAAGGAGGGAGAAGTTGTTCGCAAAATTCTCGAAGTGCGAATTCTGGCTTCAAGAGGTGCAATTCTTGGGGCATGTGGTATCAAAGGACGGGGTAAAAATGGATCCGGCAAAGATCGATGCAATGATGAGTTGGGAGCCTCCAACAAGTCCGACGGAGATTCGAAGCTTCTTAGGTTTGGCGGGTTACTACCGGCGTTTCATCCAAGACTTTTCCAAGATAGCTACACCACTCACTTCTCTTACAAGGAAGAACGTCAAACTTCTTTGGACTGATGCACAAGAACAAGCCTTTCAGACGCTCAAGAGGAAGTTGTGCGAAGCTCCGATCTTATCCCTACCCGAAGGATCGGAAGATTTTGTTGTGTTTAGTGACGCTTCCAAAATGGGGCTTGGGTGTGTCCTAATGCAAAGGGGGAAAGTAATAGCCTACGCGTCGCGACAATTAAAGGATCATGAGAAGAACTATCTGACTCATGATTTGGAGTTGGCGGCGGTAGTTTTCGCGTTAAAGTTGTGGCGACACTACTTGTATGGGACCAAGTGTACTCTTTTCACGGATCACAAAAGTCTCAAGTACTGTTGGGAATTCAAAATCATACAAGTATGGTTAATACTGCTAGCACTAAATGGTTACTACTTCTGAAGTTACTATTGCTGATACAGGTTAATGCTGCTAACCGAGATTAATACTGCTAGAAGAAGTTACTACTGCTAAGCAATTTTAGTACTGCTAGTAGTTAGTACTGCTGAACTTAATACTGCTCAAAGTATTAATGCTGCTGAAGACTTAATACTGCTTATGAGATAAAGACTTCGTATGGCAAGGATGACAGCTGTACTGAATGGAGATATTCATAGAAAGCTTGGAGATAATTATGGAAGATTATTCTGAAGATCTTGTATTATTTGTAATTATCTTTTATCTTTTGTATAAGTATAGAATTAGTCAGAATTGTTTAGAAGATATCAATTTTAGAGATAATTAATTCTGAGTTTTTGTTTTCATAGAGAGAATCAACCTCAAGGTTTATAATCCTAGTTCTAGAGAAGTAGAATTCGTATTGGTGAGTCTGTTCATCAATATTGAGGTTGTGTGTGAAATCTTGTAGCTTTATAACCATTCAATAAAGTTTACAAGTTATTATTATGATTCACTGTTTCATTGATCTTTGAATATTAAAGTGTTATTCCGCAAACTCTTTTAATATTGTTTCTGAGTGTTTATTCTTGTTAAGAATTCAGATCCTGACAAGTACATCTTCGACCAAAAGGAACCTAATATGCGACAAAGGAGATGGTTAGATCTTTTGAAGGATTACGATTGTGACCTACTCTATCATCCCGGTAGGGCTAATGTGGTGGCGGATGCATTGAGCCGAAGGAATCATGGCGATGGTGTCAAAATGTCCCTTACAAGGATCGATGTAGTCACAAGTTTGTTGGAGAGCATTAAGGCAAGTCAAGTGGAAGCACTTAAGGGAGAGAACCTCAAGGCCGAAGTAATGGTGAAACAAAAGGAGCTGTTAACGGAAGACGGTCGTGGTCTCAAACTCTTTCAAGGACGAGTTTGGGTGCCAAAGTTGGGAGGAAACCGGAAGCTGTTTCTTGAAGAAGCGCATAAGTCGAAATACTCTATACATCCCGGTAGCACCAAAATGTATAGAGATTTAAAGTTAATGTATTGGTGGCCGGTGATGAAGTTAGATGTGGATAACTATGTGGAGAAGTGTGTCACTTGTCTCCAAGTCAAGGCGGAACATCAAAGGCCGTATGGAAGTTTACAACCGTTGTCCATTCCCGAGTGGAAATGGGTCAACATCACTATGGATTTTGTAACCAAACTACCGAAGACCTTGCGCGGTCACGATACCATTTGGGTGATCGTGGATCGATTAACCAAGAGTGCGCATTTTCTTGCGATGCGGGAGACTTTGCCGATGGAGAAATTGGCTAAACTGTATATCGACGAGGTGGTGTCAAGGCACGGAGTTCCGCAGTCTATACTATCGGATCGAGATAGTCGCTTCAGTTCGAACTTTTGGGCTAGCTTGCAAAAGGAGTTGGGTACTAGACTGAATCTGAGCACGACATACCATCCTCAAACGGATGGCCAAAGCGAGAGGACAATCCAGACATTAGAAGATATGTTGCGGTCGTGTGTTATAGACTTCAGGGGAAGTTGGGATTCGCACCTACCTTTGGTGGAGTTCGCGTACAACAACAGTTACCATTCTAGTATCGGAATGGCACCGTTTGAGGCTTTGTATGGACGGAAGTGTAGGACCCCAGTTTGTTGGTTAGAAGCAGGCGAAAAGCAATTCGTCGGGCCGGAAATCGTTCAGGAGACGGCCGATAAGGTGAAAGAGATCCGGGAAAGGCTAAAGGCGGCACAAGACCGATAAAAGAGTTATGCGGACAAGAAGAGAAGGCCGATTAAGTTTCAAGTGGGTGACCGGGTCATGTTGAAGGTGTCTCCGTGGAAGAGGATCATACGTTTCGGGAAACGTGGGAAGCTTAGCCCTCGTTTCCTTGGACCGTTCGTTATTTTGGAGAAGATTGGTTTGTAAGCCTACCGGTTAGATTTACCGCCGGAAATGGATGGGATACACCCTACGTTCCACGTATGCTATCTTCGGAAGTGCCTAGCCGTAGAGGAAAGCGTGATTCCTCTGTCGGAAATTCGGGTAGACAATGGAAATCGATGTGTGGAGGAGCCGGAGTCAATTCTGGAATCGAAAGTGAAGAAGTTGCGACATAAAGACGTGGTTATGGTTAAAGTCCAATGGAAGCACCATCGGGGTGCTAACATTACTTGGGAATCCGAGGATGATATGAAGAAGCGTTAACCTCACTTATTTTAATCTAGTGTAAGATTTCGGGGACGAAATCCCAATTAGGTGGGGAGGATTATAACACCCGGAAATTCTCAAGGTAAGTATTTATTCCCTTTAAATGCATTAAATGTACCTATGTGAGTATATGAGCCTTAGTATGCGTTTTATGATAGTTGATATGTTGAAATGTCGTATAATCTGCCTTACCATCCTTAATTGTTCAAATCTCGCGTTAATTGTCGAATAAGGTCAAAATTCGGGACGTTTGGGGTGTGGCGCGACAATGACAGGCGACTATGACATGGTCACTGTCGCCGTGTCAAGGTCGCGGGGAGTGTACCGTAGGGTGTGTGTGTGTGGCGACTATGACATGCGACTATGACACTGTCAATGTCGAGTTGCAATGTCGCGAGGGACGTACCGAGACCTCGGGGATGTTCGCGATTATGACACGCGACAATGCCATGGGCATTGTCGCCCACGGGGGGGGGGGGGGGGGGGGCAGTCCTCTTTGACTTAAAACCCTTTTCAACCCTCATTTATCACATTTTTATCATCAAAAATGGGAGAGCATATTCTTTGGGCGATTTTTAGGTCTTCTTCACCTACATCCATAAATTTCTAGGGTTTTGGGTTGTTGGGGTGATTTATTGCTCTCCAAGCCTCAACCAAGTGTATTTATTGAAGATCATCATCAAGCTACTCCTCTCCTTCATCAAGTCTCCTTTGGGCATTATCTAGGGTTTTCATCTTTTCTAGGTTTTGGTCCAAAATCTAGATAGTGAGTTTACTAAACCTTTGTTAAAACTAGATACACATCATAATCTTCTATTTGATACTTTATCTCTATATGTGCAAATGTTTGGGGGTTTCTTCATGAAAATAGTTGGAAGATGTATATTTATGGGTGATTTGCTTTGATTATGGTTATGTGTATTATTGTTTGGGATTGTCTCATAAATACATAATGTGGGTACCTTGATATGTTAAATATATGCATATATGGGTATTATGATGATTCTAGTTGGAACACCATTTTGGTGATATGTTTATATACATGATGAGCATGATTTACATTGGGTCTTTTGTTAGACATCATGAGGATAAGGTGGTAATATTATACCCGTAGTTGGTATTGATTATGTGGATTGAAATATATCTAAAGGGCCCCTTATAAATGTTATGTGGACGAACCAAGTCAGTACACTAGGAGGATGTAGTCTTGGGTGCCACTGTGATGGTATGTGCCTAGACCTCCGCCACTCAGGGAATTTTGTTAGCGATAGTCTTCGGGTGGGCCGGGCCTTTGGGGTGTTCCTTGTTAAGGGCATCAAGGTATATCGACTCTTGGGTGGGACTTGATTGGTGCTTTGGGTCTCCCCTAATGACTCCACATATGTTGAACACTGGTTAACTGTTGATAAGAATTGTATCTGTTCATGCATGCTTATTATTGTTCAACTCACTAGGATTTTTGGCCTAACACTTGTTTGGTGTCGATGTGTATCTCAGGTTCTAGCGGCGGCGGTCTTAAGCAGGTTTAGTTGCTTGGGGGTGAGAGCTTGGGGAATTGCACATGGACGCGTTATACTTTTGGATATAGACCGTTTGGGTCTATAGATGACAACCCTTTTTGTAATCTCTTTTCTAGATGTAGAAATTAGATTAGTTGGTTGATGTTTACTGTCCGTTAAATTACAATTGTGATTAAACAGGTTATTAATTTTATATTCCCCATTTTTGGGAGGCTCTTGCTATGGCAATTTCAGCATACCTCATGTCCGTTTTCCGGATTTTTGTTATCCCTATTTTTAGGGTGTTACAAATTTGCAATAAACATTTAGCAGATAATGATACAAGTATAAATGGTTAGGGTTTAGGAGACTCACCAATAGGATTGTAGTGTAAAACCCTAGAATATGGAAAACCCTAGTAATTTGAGGAATAGATGGATGGAAGGAGACTTGGACTCTTGCAACCTTTGAGGATTAATACTTATATAATCTTGGAACCCTAGAAATCACCAACACTTAATGATTCAACAACCAAGAATTAATTGAGGAGAGATAGGGAGAAAGTGTGTGAAAATCACACCTTGAGTGTGTGTAAGCGGCCTCTAGACTGAAAATCCCAAAATGACACTCAAAACCCTAAAAAATGGCATTAAATGAAAATTTCTCGTCTGGACTCCCCCCTCGCGCGACCTTGTTCTCGCGAGAGTGCCAATGGCACAATCGCGAGGCATAATCGCGGAAGATGTACCGTAAGTGGTATACTCCGCGTGACATTGCCCTGGTGACAGTGCCATTGGCACAATCGCGGGGCATAGTTGTCGGGCACCCCCCACCTGCTGTCCGAAATTGAAACGACGCGATAAAATTGATCCAACCAAAACTACAATTACCAAAATAGATTTAGAGCCTTTAATTACAAACTTATAACTAAAAGATCATCAACAAGTCCCAAAATTCGGGGTGTTACAATCCTCCACCCCTTAGAATGGATTTCGCCCTCGAAATCCTAACTAGTCAAACAAATATGGGTATCGCCTCCTCATGTCCTCTTCCGATTCCCAAGTTACGTTGACTCCTCGGTGTTGTTTCCACTGAACCTTCACCATGACTACTTTCTTATGCCGTAGCTTCTTCGTCTTTCTTTCAAGGATAGATTCGAGTTCCTCCACGCATCGATTGTTTCCCACTCTAATCTCTGATAGAGGGATGACACTTTCTTCTTCGGCTAGGCACTTCCGCAGGTAACAAACTTGAAATGTGGGATGGATCCCGTCCATCTCCGGTGGGAGATCCAATTTGTAGGCTTGAAGCCCAATACGCTCAAAGATGGTGAAGGGTCCAAGGAAACGGGGACTGAGCTTCCCACGCTTTTAGAACCTTATCAATCATTTCCATGGTGATACTTTTAGCATCACCCGCTCCCCCACTTGGAATTCGACCGACCTTCTCTTTTTGTCCGCGTAGCTCTTTTGCCGATCATGTGCCGCTTTCAAACACTCTCGTATGACTTTCACTTTGTCGGCCGTCTCTTGAACGATCTCCGGTCCGGCAAACTGTTTCTCACCCGCTTCCAACCAACACACGGGTGTCCTACACTTTCTTCCATACAATGCCTCGAATGGCGCCATACCAATGCTTTAGTGGTAACTGTTGTTGTAGGCAAATTCCACTAGTGGAAGGTGTGCATCCCAACTTCCCCCAAAGTCAATGGCGCACGACCTCAACATGTCCTCGAGAGTCTGAATGGTTCTCTCGCTCTGTCCGTCTGTCTGCGGATGATAGGCGGTACTCAACTTAACTCTTGTGCCCAACTCCTTTTGTAGGCTATCCCAGAAGTGAGACGTGAAGCGGCTATCCCGGTCAGATACAATAGAAAGTGGCACTCTATGCCTCGAGACTACCTCATCTATGTATAACTTGGCCAACTTGTCCATCGGTAACGTCTCTCGCATGGCCAAGAAGTGCGCGCTTTTGGTCAAGCGATTCACTATTACCCAAATGGTGTCATGGTTTCTCAAAGTCTTCGGTAGCTTGGTTACGAAGTCCATGGTGATGTGTTCCCACTTCCACTCCGGTATCTCCAAGGATTGAAGGCTACCGTAAGGTCATTGGTTCTCCGCCTTCACTTGTAGGCAAGTTATGTATTGCTCCACGTAATTGGCCACATCTAGCTTCATCACCGGCCACCAATAATTGAGCTTTAAGTCGCGGTACATCTTATTACTCCCCGGATGAATTGAGTACTTGGACTTGTGCGCGTCCTCCAATAACAGATTCCGACATCCTCCAATCTTTGGCACCCAGATTCGACCTTGGTACAATTTCAAACCCCTTCCGTCCTCAGTCAAATGGAGATGTTGCTTCACCATGATTTCACTTTTGAGGTTTGCTTCAAGAAGCACTTCGAACTGTGACACTTTGATTTTTTCAATTAAACTTGAGACTACGTCCACCCTTGCGAAGGTGGCTTGAACACCACCACTGTATCCCTTCCGGCTCAAGGCGTCCGCGACTACATTTGCTTTTCTGGGGTGGTAGTGAAGTTCACAGTCATAATCTTTGAGTAGCTCAAGCCATCTCCTCTGTCGCATATTCAATTCTTTCTTATCATTAAAGAGGGTACACCTCGTTCCATATAGGTAGTGTCTGTAACACCCTAAATTTCGTTATATAATCTTGGTATTCTAGTGTTAAGCTTTTGTCGTTAGCACCGCGTTTGGTACCAAGTTTGAGTTTGGCTTTTGGTGGTTTTGGACAAACCACGGTGAACTACGCGAGTTATGTCGCGGGTTGAGGTCGCGGCATAACCCGCGAAACCCTCTGGATGAGTTTGGTTTTGAGTAAGTGGGCGAGTTATGCCGCGGGTGGAGATCGCGGCATAACCCGCGAAATCAGTTGGCCGACTTAGTCTTATTTCAGCCAAAATATCTCATTTGGTTTTAGATCTGAAATATCTATTCTCTCAAATCTCTCTCAAGTTTATCCCTCTCTTTTCTTCTTGGATCTTAAGAGCTCGTTTGGTTGCTAGTATTCGGCATTTCTAGCAAGGGCCGGTATTAAAAAGCTTCGTCTTCTCCCCGCGGTCGATATCTGGTTTTTCGGGGTTTTATCTAAAACCTATTTGGTGAGTTCCTACTACCTTTTTAACTGTTATACACATAAAAGGTTATATTTGTGAACTCCGATGTATTTCCATGGTTGGATTTAAGTTTGATACGTCTTGGATAAAACTTTAGTTTGGGGAGATTTTAGGGTTCCCGATCATTTCCGATTAAAGTGATGGGTTCCGTCTTATTTAAAGTAAAAGGATGGTTTTACTTGCACATTTATGTGGACTATTTGAAAGAATGTATATTAACTTATTTTCATGATTTTCATTCTTGTCAACAGTTAAACTTGAAAAATTGCATTTTGGATATAAATGTATTGAAAGCTATGTGTTTAGCTTTGTTTAGTCACAAATGAAATTGTGGCAAGTCCAGACTATTACTAGTGGATCCATAGGTAATGAGTCGACATATATTTGGGATGTTTTTCCCCTGTTAACAAAATATATAACTACATGTGCATTAAATTGTGAGGTTCTGGCCGTTAACAAAATATAGAACTACATGTGCATTAAATTGTGAGGTCCTGGCCGTTAACAAAATATAGAACTACATGTGCATTAAATTGTGAGGTCCTGGCCGTTAACAAAATATAGAACTACATGTGCATTAAATTGTGAGGTTCTGGCCGTTAACAAAATATAGAACTTCATGTGCATTATATTGTGAGGTTCTGGCCGTTAACAAAATATAGAACTACATGTGCATTAAATTGTGAGGTTCTGGCCGTTAACAAAATACAGAACTACATGTGCATTAAATTGTGAGGTTCTGGACGTTATAAACTTACTGTTGGGATGTTATGAACTAGATGCACTTGATCTTCGGGGGCCTTTGGTACGGTTATGTGAGGCCGGTTACTAGCCATGGGTCAAATGTAGTCTAATAAACGAGTATGACTGCTTCCTTGGGGCCTCCCTCACATCGTAGTACGGACCGAAGCGTTCGTGGCCATGGTTCCATGTATTTAGCTCATAACTCAGATTTGTGGCTTACTTTGTGTTCCACTACAATCCTTGGTAAATCGGGTAATCCCCGTCATCGGAAGATGCGTTTTGGACCGGTTGTCCTTTTATATATCAAAGAACTGCGTTTGCATAAATAAACCTTTGGAAGGATTTACTTTGATGCAATTGTTTATATCTCTTGAAATTTATAAACTGTATGATCTCACTAGGCTTTAAGCCTAACACTTTTTCTCAAATGATGTGTATAACAGGTTCCTTTAGCGACGGGTCGCCGAGGGTTTGAGTGTCGAGTGTGGACTCGAGGCATTGTTGAGATGACTAGTAGTTGGAGTTGGGCATTGTTAAAGTCCCATTCTTTTGGTGAAATATGGATCGTCAACTGATGTAATCTATATAGTTATGTTTAGATTAGTTTGTTGATGAATTCTATATCCGTTCAGATTTTGTATAGTCTTAAGGACTGATCCCCTTTATGGGAAGTTTATTTCAATACGGATGTCTTGTTGCCATATTTCCAGGTTTTAATTTACTCTGAATTTTAGAGTGTTAAAGTGTCGCCACAACTTTAAAGCGAACACCACCGCCGCTAGCTCAAGGTCATGAGTTGGGTAATTCTTTTCATGTTCCTTCAATTGCCTTGATGCATAAGCTATGACCTTGCCTCTTGGCATCAAGACGCATCCCAAACCCATTTTAGACGCGTCGCTATAGACCACAAATTCTTCCGTCCCCTCGGGTAGGGATAGGATTGGCGTTTCACATAACTTCCTTTGGAGAGTCCGAAAAGCTTGCTCTTGCTTCTCGGTCAAAAGGAACTTCACGTTCTTCCTTGTTAATGATGTCAAAGGCGAGGCAATCTTGGATAAATCTTGGATGAATCTTCTATAGTAACCGGCTAAACCCAAGAAGCTCCGAATTTCCGTGGGACTCTTTGGCGGTTCCCAGTTCATCATGGAATCAATCTTCGACGGATCCACCTTTACCCCTTCAATTGACACCACGTGACCCAAGAACTGGACCTCTCTTAGCCAAAATTCACACTTGGAAAATTTAGCGTAGAGTCTCTCTCCCTTCAACACCTCCAACACTTCCCTGAGATGGCGTTCGTGCTCTCCTTCGTCCTTCGAGTACACCAAGATATCATCGATGAACACGATGACCGACTTATCTAAGAAAGGTCGGCAAACTCGGTTCATCAAATCCATGAACACCGTCGGCGCGTTAGTTAGCCCAAAAGGCATAACCAAGAACTCGTAGTGACCATAACGGGTTCTAAAAGCGGTCTTGGAAATGTCTTCTCCTCTAACCTTCACTTGATGATAGCCCGATCTAAGGTCGATCTTGGAGAAACATCCGGCTCCTTGTAGTTGGTCGAAGAGATCATCAATTCGGGGTAACGGATATTTGTTCTTCACTGTTACCTTATTCAACTCCCGATAGTCGATGCACATCCGCATCGACCCATCCTTCTTCTTGATGAAAAGTACCGGAGCTCCCCAAGGCGAGGAACTCGGCATCACGAATCCTTTCTCCAACAACTCTTGAAGTTGGGACATCATTTCTTGCATCTCAGTCGGGGCGAGTCGATAAGGCGCACGGGCGATCGGTGCTGCTCTCGGAACTAAATCGATTCTGAATTCCACTTGTCGGTCGGGCGGCAAACCCGGTAGATCGTCCGGAAAAACGTCTGGATACTCACTAACGACTCGAACGTCTTCAATCTTTTTCTTCACTACCTTGGCGTCCAATACGTAAGCAATGAACGAAGGGCAATCCTTCGCAAGACACTTACTTGCTTTAATGGAAGAAATAAGAGCCACTTCACCTTTACGCTTCTCCCCGTAGGCAAAGACGAACCCTCCGCTCGCGGTCGGTAATCGGATCAGTTTCTCTGAGCATAGGATTTCTGCCTTGTGTCGTGACAACCAGTCCATCCCAATTACCACATCGAAGCTCCCAATTGCCATGGGAAGTAGGTCCACTTTGAAGAGCTCCCTACTAATGTCTAGATGGCACCTTTCCATAACTTCACGCAAGATCACTTGCTCCCCATTTGCTATTTCCACTACTAAGGCATCACTAAGAGTACTAATGGGCACATTAAGATCTTTGCAAAAGTCAAGTGACACAAAAGAGAAATTTGCACCGGAATCAAATAGCACCTTAACAGCAAGGGAGTTAAGTAAGAATGTACCCGACACCACGTCGGTGGTCTCCTTCGCTTCTTCCCTCGACATCTGAAAGGCCCTCCCTTTAGCCTTAGGGATGGTTTCCTTCTTCGGTTAAATAGATGGGTTTCTTCTCTTCGCTCCGCACCTTAGCTTGGGGCAATCCCTCTTCACGTGACCCGGTTCCCGGCACTCGAAGCATACTGACGCTTGGAAGGTGCAACTTTGACTAGTGTGACCCGGCTTGCCACACTTGTAACACGTGATAGAGTTGGAGTGTGAGTTGCAAGAACCAAAGTGCTTGCGCTTACACTTGGATAGAGTTGGATTTCACCACGTATCCCGGACCTAGTTCCCATGCCACGCCGAACATCACAATCCTCGGACCGTTTATGCCTCTAACGCTTTCTCCGTCGAGTTACGCTCCAAGGACTTATGGACACGGGTGCCTATCCAAAGTAGTCGAGTTACAACCCGGAGACTTGCGTCACCTATTGCCTCCTCGCTAAAGACCCAACGGTCAATAAATCCATGTTATATGAGAACCGTCTAATTCCCCGTGCACAAGGAATTAGACATAACCTCCAATTTAAATCTTGCACATAAAACATAGAAACAACACCTTTCATGCAATGGACAAGTACTTTCTACACGCATATTAAAGCATCCTCATATAAATCGTACTAGAATAACATTTAAAAGATCACAATAGAACACATCGGTCCAACTGCTGATAAGAATAATTCTACACATTTACCATATCCAACCTATGTCATCTTCATACACAAATTTGCCATTATAGATTATGTATACCACAATACTCCCCATATTAAGTGTTCCTCTCAACATTGAATCCCCATACATAACAAATATATAAACCCTAAATTTTAGCTTCCTTGAACAATTTGCAATAAACATTTAGCATATAATGATACAAGTATAAATGGTTAGGGTTTAGGAGACTCACCAATAGGATTGTAGTGTAAAACCCTAGAATATGGAAAACCCTAGTAATTTGAGGAATAGATGGATGGAAGGAGACTTGGACTCTTGCAACCTTTGAGGATTAATACTTATATAGTACATACGCCTAGTTCGAAAAGCACCTTCTTTCCCGAACCATAATGGTCACCACTCATCGATGTTGCACAACTCATACGTATTAAACATACGTCGCGCCAAACGCCATCACCCCAACTTCTTACCTGAAGAACAGAAAACTTCCACCACTCGTCACTTTCATAGGCCACTAGTTCCAGTTGACTGAATTAATATGACACATACTTCAATATCTCATCACCTACAACCACCGGCCGACCAAAATTTTAATTGAGTCCGAGTATCGTTCGTTCAAACCCGAAGTGATCATGTTAACCTCCAACCATTCCGAATAGCTAAACACTGAAGTTAGACCCACATGAAACCTTTTCCACGCAATACTAAGTTTGACACTTTGGTCCTCCACTCTAAGCCCTACCTCCAACCACCACTTCTAAATACCGGCTCACTGGTTAGCGGTGCAAGTCTTAGGCCAACCGCACAATCTAGATTACTCAACACCCAAACTGCAACGTACGCCATAATATTTTTCTCGCACTCACGCTAGGGTTCAAAACTTGTTAACGGCAAATCCGAAAATACAAATCCACATTTTGCACCACTTGCCAAACTTCATCCTCTCTGATTACCCACCTTTCCAACATAATATCTTCACTCTCTTCTCGTTGTATGGAACACTTCTCGTTGTATGGAACACTAATCACCCATCACTTGCCTTCTCCGTTCATGATCCCCCGTGTGCCGAATACACATTTACATTACTATACTTAGTCAACTGATTACCCGCAATTCTTGCGCGAGGTAATCAACCGAGCTCTTCCAAAACATTACTCACTACTCGAAAGCACCACACAATTCTCGCTCTCCAAACAAACTTGCCTAATCTGATAAAATCCCTTCACACCTCAAGGAATACTTCGACACGCTCATAGATTTCCTATCTACTACACAACCTCCTTAACTAAGTAGTTCGATACTTCCATCAACAATCTAAGGGAATAAGATAAACATGTCCCAAAACTCGCCGCAACCCAGAACACATGGTTCCTCTCTTAGATAGCCGTCAACTAGCATTCGAAAATTATCCTCAACTTAGAATACCCCGACACCAACCATCATCCACACATCCCATCCACATACTTGCCACTTACAAAACATTCCCCAGAAATCACCGGACAAAGACGCTCATCCTATAACAATGACACCAACCTACTACCTATCCTCAAAGAAGATCCTTACCATCTTAATGACTTGCACGTCTACTTATGGCGTAAAAAAATATTACCAACTCACAGGTACAACCATCACCCTACCAACTCATCACAGTACAGTCAAAATCTCCGCAACCGCTTTACACACATACCAATATCGTCCTCTTCTCACGGGTCATAACACCCATATTTGAAATCAAGGCATTTTACGGCCTTATCTTTCTCGAGTCTGGATAAAACGAAAAATTATGATCCTCCAAACCACTCAATAAGATATCGCTCCTCGCCGGCTTCATCGCGACCAGCCAAAAATGAATCCCGGCAACCTGAAAGATTAAGCGTACTACCCCACCGACCTAAATGCTCGAAGCGCAAACCCTCCAGTTATGATATATAACTTCACTATTACACAACCCACAAAACCTCATCGAAAACACCTGACCGGACTTAGCAGTCTTCCATTTTCGTAATACTCACACAAGGTGGTCCAGCATCATGCCAGGTACACACCTTTTTCCGAATAAATTCTTGATTTCTCACGAAAACTCAACGAATCATCCATAGCTACTTCTTCATCCTCAGCGTCCCGTCATTGTCCTCGAAATTGGTTGTTGGCTTCAAGTTGAACAGTCAACACGGTGGTACTTCAACCATGTCTCCGAGCAACAAGGATTCCCAATGGAACCTACCTCTTCCAATACAACAACTTACTGCTATAAAAAGTATCTCAACGTCTTCAAATTCCATCCCAGACACAACCATTTGCCGACATCCACATCTCAAGACACTGAAAAAACGGGTAGGCCATTATAATACAAACATCCTTAACGTCAAAGGTCAAGGCCTCCATTAACCACCTCTGGTATTCACCACCCCTCCTTAAAGGAATACCAAAGTCATGGGTCGACCACCCACTGCATGAGTGTCCCACTTCCACTCTCAAATTTTTCCTCATTCTTAATTGCAACATTTCTCACGACCTAGAGAGTTCATAGCCTTCATGCATGACACACCAAAAATTAAGATTTTGACACATTTGAAAATTTAGAAGATACTACATTATGAAACAAGCTTGAATGTACATGACACAACACCGACTTAGCCATGCACAACTATTTCAAGAATCGTTCAACCTCAACTCCATGACAAAATACTCCTCCCCACACCCCATTATCGGTGTTGGCACCAATGAAAATATTTTCGATGAACTTTACCCACACAATTTATAAAAATACTACAAAATTGCTTACACTGAGCGAGTCAAACGACTCTTACCCTCATTGATATGACAACACGTGTTCGTACCAACATGTGATCAAACGCTGCTATGATTTTCACAACAAAAGTTAACTCATTTATAAAAAGATAAAATAATTCTCCCACACCAAAATCAAAATTTATCACTCAACGCAATAAACTTGTCTTTTCAATACAAACACACGTTTACATGCATCGTTACGTTTTTAAAACGAATACTTCGTAATGCATACACACGCCATGATATCTGATATGAATTATATGAAGGACTCCAGTAATTTGTTTGAAGCACAATGCATGAGACTCATTTGACATTGAAGGTTATTTACTCTAACAAGGTCAACTTTTTGCACTCACTATAAATTTCCCCTGACTCCCTACTTCCGACCAACTAGTCAAGATCCTCACATTTGCCACAACCTCCGGCACCAACACTTCCCAACATCCTTGCATGACCAACTACCAGTTACCATCGCGACTATTAATTCGCAAGTCGTGTGTCCTCACTTTGACCCCAAACCAACTTACCCACAATAGTTCATTTCCATCTGATCCTCACTCCATTTTATCAGTCAATACTTATATCGTCTCTCGTCCACCCTTCAATTAACTACAACTTCAAAACCTCATTTCTGTCATTCGATTCTTGGGTTAACACTCCCCTGATTCCTACTGACCAACACATCAAACTACCAAACCGGAGACTCCCCTGAAGTGTAAAGTTCACCATCAATCGTTATCCTTATCCTTTTGGACTCAAGAGGTTTTTCCCCAAGACGAAGTATCTACATCTCGCACAAAACTCATTCCCAACGGTATTAACCCTAAAACCATAAGCGAATTCACACAGAACGCCAGACCAACACTATCATTTCAAGATAGGAATCTCTACCCAAAACTACACCCATCAAAACTCAACAATAGAAATCAAGTATGCCCATGCACCTGTAAATTCATAATGGCATTGGCTAGATGCAATTCTGAATTTACCTTACATAAGAGTACTCACAATCGTTATCACGACTCTCGATGATCAAGATCTTCCTTAAAGGCTTCCTAAATCTCAGTTGTGTCCCCATACTCCACAGTTTAAGTTTAGGCCCATCCGGTCACCTAAATCCCTTAAACTATGGCTCTAATACCAATTGTAACAACCCAATCACACGACATAAAGCAAAACTAACTTTAATGAATAACAGTGCCAAATGGCCCGAAACAAATTCTACACTACAAGGTTTGCGGAAAGACAACCTAATACA
The DNA here is from genome assembly GCA_954870635.1 of Arctium minus. NCBI lineage: Eukaryota > Viridiplantae > Streptophyta > Magnoliopsida > Asterales > Asteraceae > Arctium > Arctium minus. Next base: position 11,204,967 of record OX941085.1, read on the forward strand.
CAGCTGAGATTACAAGGAACAAAAACTATAATGGAGGTCTTCTAACTCAGCACTGGCTCACACCTTCTTCTTACACATGCTCGATCTTTTTACCTCACGCTTGCTTGAAAAGGGTTTTTAGTTTGAAAGAGCGAGGGTTAGACCAACGGTCTAGTGATTCCCCTCTAACAACAGTTCAACAACATAAATATATGACAAATATTAAATAACTTAAACCAATTCAGTTATAACAATTCCACACTTACTGCCATACTTCTATGTAACACCCCGAATTCTGGAAATAGCAACTAATTAAAAACTTTCTAAATCCATCAATAAATGATTCATCTACAACCACAATTTAAGATTTAACCTCCATACATACATTCATTCTATACCTACAGTTTATAATAAGGACAGCTGTTACTAAAACCCAATAAGTGTCGCTATCTCCAAACTGCGGAAGACTTCGCCAAGCTACTCACTCTCACGCAAGCTAGTGCTCATCTCTTCATAGCACCGCTAGGACCAACCCCAACTGAAACCTGATGCACATGCCGACAAATAAAAGGTTAGGCTAACGCCTAGTGAGTTCAAGAGTTTTAACATGAATAGATATATCTTTAAAAGAAAGGAAATCAGTTCAAAATCAAGATCTTTCAAACTAATTTACTTTAGAAATAGAGACGACTCGTTTTCCACAGTTTACACCATTAAAGACAACGTTCCAAAACAACCATTCTTTATAAAACGATGTGATCCAAAACTCACTCAAAACGTGAATATAAATCGACTCCCAATTGCGATACCGTGAATGACACTTCACATCCCAAAACACCCAAAGTACGGGTGGGGCATAACACTCAACCTATAAATCATGGTTAATAAATCTCATATGCAATAAGTCACCGAAAACATGGACACCAGACTCAGTACCCAAAACAACACCTTTCGGTGACGGGGAAGACCCGATTCCATTGAATGTGGCGGGTACACAAAGTTAAGCCACAGATGTATGTTATAAGTGTATCTTCAAGGATAAACAACCATTGACATCAACCCTATCTAGGTATTTAGTCACGGTAGTTATCAACCCTATCCAGGTCTTTAGTCACGGTAGACATCAACCCTATCCAGGTCTTTAGTCATGATAGACATCAACCCTCTCTGGGTCTTTAGTCATGATAGACATCAACCCTCTATGGGTCTTTAGTCATAATAGACATCAACCCTCTCTGGGTCTTTAGTCTTTTGAACATCAACTCTATCCAAGTCTTTAGTTCCAAAGAATCACCAAGTTCAATCCTGTCCAGATCTTTACCTTGGGATCTCTCCATCCTTGACACACTTGATTATGTAGGACTTACATCGTATCATCAACGCCTATTTTTAGATTAAAACACAGGAATCTTATCCCATTTACACGATAAAAACCAACCTCTATGCCTATGGATCCATTGCATTACAACCTAACACGTTACATGACTCCAACGGATGAACTAACGCATCCAATACACGTAACTCACAAATGAGATGCAACTAGGTACACCATACGACAAGGCTCCTTAACAGGCTACCAAAACTGAACAAATGTTCCAAAGACTCATCTGAGTGCAAACCAAGCCCCAAAAGGCATAATATACATTCGGCTAAAATACAAGAGCCAAAGTGGTTACATAAACCAAAATACATCTTTCCCAAAACTTTGTTTCTCAAGTCACAATTGGCCTTCGGCCCAAAACCCAAAAAGGATTATCATTTTCTAAAACGTTTCCAAGGTCGGGATCGACCCAAAACCAAAGGACTCACACCTTCGTACTTTTCAAAGTATCTCATTTCATGAATGATGCATAAAACCCGACAAACACTTAAAAGTGCATTTTTGACCAAATACCCATTTATGCAATAAATCACCAAGTCACATTCCTTTGTGACACATTTATCAAAATATCCCAAAATCCCAGATGTGGTGTTTTACAAGGTTTAATAAGCTAAACACTTCGAATAATCAAAAGTTACCAAACAACTCAACAGTTGATAATTTCATGTAAAACACATAGATGTTTTAAAAAAAACATTTTGGCATGTACAACGTTTTCACAAATCAACTTGAACTCACATTGCTAGATTTAGGCTAAATCTAAATTTTACCCCACTTTGAGCTTCCTTGACGAAACTTGAATCCTCAAGCCAAAATCTCCAAAACCTAGATCCATAAATTTCAACCATCAATATTTAACTCCAACCCTTTAGAATAGTTCCCCGAACATTTTACATGGAGATCTCCACATAAACCAAAACCCTAATTTCTCAAAGATGAAGAAAAGAGAATATTACCTTGCTCCCAACTTGTATCTACCAACAATAAGCTTCTAGGGCCCCAAATATAAACCTCAACCTTCAAGTCTTCAAAAAGGGTGAAAAGGGGTTTGGGGAAGGTTTTGATGAAACTCTAGAAGATGAGGATGAGATGGTGATCTTCAAACCTTCGTATCCAAATCCTAGCTTGGTGAGGAAGATCCTCCTTCAAATTCAAGGTTTTGAGGTTTCAAAAGCAAGAAAACCCTAATTGGATCTAAGGGTTCGTTTGAGAGAGAAGGGGAAGGAATGGGTGAAGAGTAAATGGAAGAGGGTTGAAAATTCGGGATTTAAACAAGTCTGGGGCTGACCGCGACTGTGCCCGGCGACTATGCCCATGGCACAGTCGCGTGGCATTATCGCTGGGATCAAGCCACCCGCGGTACAAGGCTCGCGACATTGCCCCGCGATAGTGACATCCTGTCACAATCGCGGGCAATGTCACCTGACTCTCAGAACTCTCGGTACAGGGGCCGCGATTGTGCCCCGCGAGAGTGACCTCTGTCACAATCGCGGACACAGTCGCCCAGGGGTATACGGCGTCCAAAAATTCGAACTTTTAACCCGAAGCATTTCCAATACGAAAGCCCATTTCCTTAAACCAATACTAACTGAGGTTATGATTACAGGTAAGCAAAAAGGGGTACAAGCAAAGGAGGTACTGAAATTACGGGCGTTACATTCTAGCACACACTACTGTCACTTGCGAGTTACAGTGTGTCTGACTCATATTTCCTTAGCTGGGACACACCCCCATTGGCATAAACGGTACACACCCCCGGTATGAGTTCAGACGGGACACCCCACGACTTCACGCTATACTTACTCATTACTTCTGGCACACACTACGGTCACTTACGAGTGACAGTGTGTCTGACTCATACTGCCTTAAGTGGACACACCTCCACTGGCATATACGGGACACACCCCCCGGTATGAGCGTAGGCGGGACACCCCCCGACTTGATCGCAACTCTCAAGCAAGAATGTATGCATACATTTAGATTAACAATATCAACAAAAACCCACCACATAAATCTAAAGAGTATAAAGCAATATAAGTAAATAAATGCTTTAAATAACTTTCATGCATCTTTAACCACTTAATGATAAAAGCATTTCGTTTTAGAAAACTCACCTACTGCCCACCGCTATAGATCTCCCACTTACTCTTTAAGATCAGACACAAAGTTTACTGCACAAAAAGACAAGACTACTAAGTCTCGACTTACCTAACCATATGGAGACCCAAAGGTAATTTATCCAACCCACACTTTGCCTTTGGGCCAGAGCCTTACATTAGGACACCCGGGGTTGGGCCGACCGGTACAAGGCCGACCGGGGCCACCTGGTTCAAGGCCGACCGGGGAAGCCCGGTGCGAGACTTCCCGGGGTCGCCCGGTGCGAGACCCAGCTCACAGACGCATGTATCGATTTCTTTTAGGGGAGATCGTTCCTATAATCAATTCTCGAATACCAACGATTCAATTCTATCCCAATAAATCAGAAAAACCCAGACTAACAATAATGAACAACAACTAATCTCCATCAATTGCTCCCAAACTCAAAATAAGAACCTGGACTGGGATTTTTCATAAACAGACTCAAGGTAATCTTCAAGACTTCTAATCCAACATAACCCTTACTCAAGAAGATTAGAAACAAGGATAGAACTTACCTCGATGTAGAGATGCAGATTGGAATCAAGAAAATGGCTCCTCTTCCAACCTCTCCAGAAATCGATTTCCAAGATCTCACTCTCCCTTCTTCTCCAAACTCACCAGCCGCCTCCCATCAAAAGTGAGGAGAGAAATGTGAGATTTAGGGTAAAAACCCTTTTTCCTCTAATTTCGCTCTAGCCCCTCCAACCTTCACTTTGTGCTAAAACCCACCCCAAACTTCACTTTATTATCTACCCTTACTAGTCCTTCTTGAACAAGGTTATTACAATGAAAGACTTTTATCTACGAAATTTTTCCTGGGAAATTAGTCGCTAAAGGGGTGATTTGTCACAAAACCATCACAAATTATGGGTAAATTGTTGGTGGAGAATTCAAATCATTAACTGATTACCCAAGGATTTTGTGGGTGAATCATCAGAACCATTGGTATTTTGTAGGTGATCCATCGGTAATCAATGAAGAAAATTTCCTTGAGTGATTTTTGTAGGTAGTGTTTAACATATTTGGTACAATGTTATACTGACTATAATTGGTACCAATTAAGTTGGCACCAATCTAATTGGTATGGTTGATACACATGTTGGCTGGTTTGGTTTGATATACAAAATTAACATGCCTACTCATATCCATATCAACCAATCACGAGACACATTGTTATTTATTTAATATAAATTTAATTAATACCATTTTATTCAACACGGTGAGAGAACATGAGATTTGGAGACATGAGATTTTTATTCTATACCAATACAACAAAAGTTTATGTAATATGGATGTCAATAACCGTTGTAAAAGAAAATATACTTGATGAGACGTAAATTTCTAGGACTAACCATAGTTATAATGGTAATTAATAATGTGATAGCACATACTACCACTAATATATTCTATCATAGTGTAAACAAATATACGACTTTTAAAGTGATACCACTTTGAATTTTTTTTTTTAATTGTGGGTTTTCGGGTCAGCTTACGCGCACCGACTAATCCCTGGGCTACCACGAATGGCCTAGAGTCATTGTAGGTGAACCTCCATGGCCATAAGGACTTTGGAGACGCCTGGATTTGAACCCTGGATAGATGATATTTTTCACTACATCCCCCAAAGGCTTTACCAGTGCGCTGCCTAAGTGGTTGCTTTAAAATTGAAAGGTTGCAATTGTATATCATAACTTAAATATGAGTTTTAATTATCAATAATGGTATAACATAAAATTCCCAAACATAAATCATTAAAATTTATTTGATTTCTTAAATACTGTTTGGTTCTCAGAATTTAAGGGATTTGGAATGATCAATTCCTTTGACCAAGTTCCAATTCCTTTGTTTGGTTCACATATTAAAAGAGATTGAATCCTTTGAATTCTTTTGAATTCCACGAATCAAGGAATTCATCAATCCTTGACATAAGTGAAGGAATTCAATTTCATCAATTTGCATCCAAATATACCAACACTGTAACACTTGTGAATTTGGTAAGTAATGATTTCATTTTCTCCATAGAAGCTTTTTAGGATTGATCAATTTATTAAAAACAGATCATTTAGAATGATGTATTTCTATATCGTTAGTTCCTGTGCAAAAAGTCGAAATTTCGAGGTTCAGAATGTGTTGGGCGACAATGCCCGGCAACTGTGGCATATGGCACTATCGCGGGGCAAGGTCGAGGGGCTTAAGCCCCTCTCGGTATGTAACACCCGTGATTTTCGGTAAGAAAAGGTCACCCGGACGTTTTGTAGCTTGTAAATGGTGGGATTTATGTTTGGAAAACATTACTTTGAGATCCTTAGAGTATCGGGAGTGTTGGCGTTGAGAAAATGCGAGTTTTGGGACTCGGTACAAGCTCGGCGACTATTACAGTGTCACTGTCGCCTGGCAAAGTCGCAGGAAGGAGAGTGCCCTCGGTACACTCCATGCGACAATGCCCTGCGATTTTGACACTATCATTGTCGCGTGGCAATGTCGCCCATGGGCACCAGGGGATGATTAAATCCCGATTTTCAGCCATTCTTCTCATTTCTCAAATTGCGGAAGACTTCACCAAGCTACTCACTCTCATGCAATCTAGTGCTCATCTCTTCATAGCACCGCTAGAACCAAACCCCAACTGAAACCTGATGCACATGCCGACAAATAAAAGGTTAAGCTAACGCCTAGTGAGTTCAAGAGTTTTAACATGAATAAATATATCTTTAAAAAGAAAGGAAATCAGTTCAAATCAAGATCTTTCAAACTAATTTACTTTAGAAATGGAAATGACTCGTTTTCCCATAATATGCACCTTTAAAGACAACGTTCCAATAAAAACATTCTTTATAAAACGATGGAACCCAAAACTCGCTCAAAACATGAATATAAATCGACTCCCAAATTGTAAAACCGTGAATAACACTTCACATCCCAAAACACACAAAAACACGGGTGGAGCATAATACTCAACCCATAAATCATGGTTAATAAATCCCATATACAATATGTCACCGAAAACATGAATACAAAACTCGGTACCTAAAACAACACCTTTCGGTAATGGGGGAGACCCGAATCCACTGAATGTGGTGGGCACACAAAGTTAAGCCACATATCTATGTTATAAGCATATCTTCAAGGATAAACAACCATTGGCATCAACCCTATCCAAGTCTTTAGTCAAGGTAGACATCAACCCTATCCAAGTCTTTAGTCATAATAGGCATCAACCTTTTCCAGGTCTTTAGCCGTTTGGACATCAACTCTATCCAAATCTTTAGTTCAGTGCAAACGTGGGTTCAATTCTATCCAAGTCTTTATCCCCAAAGAATCACCAAGTTCAACCATATCTAGATCTTTACCTTGGGATCTCGCCATCCTTGACACGCTTGATTATTTAGGACTTACATCGTATCACCAATGCCTATTTACATATTACAACACAGGAATCTTATCCCACTTACACGATAAGACCGACCTCTATGCCTATAGATCCATTGCATTACAGTCTAACGCGTTACATGACTCCAACGAATGAACTAACGCATCCAAAACATGTAACTCACAAATGAGATGCAACTAGGTACACCATAAGACAAGGCTCCATATCGAGCTACCAAAACTGACGAATACTCCAAAGACTCATCTGAGTTTAAATCAAGCCCAATGACATAATAAATATTTGGCCAAAATACATAAGTCGATAAATTACATCATTTTCCAACAATCCTTGACTCTCCATTTCAAATTGGCCTTCGCCCCAAAACCAAAAGGTTTACGATAGCTAAAATGTCCACAAAGTCGGGAACAACCCAAAATCAATATGACTCACACATTCATATTTTCAAAACGTCCTACTACAAGAAAAATACATATTTCCAACAAACATCAAAGTGCATTTTGACCAAGTAAACTCCATTTAAGCAATAAAATCATTAAAACACTTCCATTTATGACTTATTTGTCGAGATGCCCAAAATTCCCAAATATGGGTGTTCTACAATGTTTATAAAGTTAAACACTTCAATTAGTCAAAAGTTATCAAATAACTCAACAATTGATAATTTCATGTAAAGCACATAAACACTTTAAAATAGACATTTTGGCATGTACATCGTTTTCGCAAATCAACTTGAACTCACCTTGCTAAGTTAAGTTAAACCTAGGTTTCCAAACCCAACCATTAGCCTCCAATGATGTAGACTCCACCATTTCCAAGCCCTCTTCAACAATAAGCTAGGGTTTCCACATAACCCATTTCTTCATGTCTAGCATAAACCATCAACAGGTAAAACTTTTAGATCTACAAAGATCCTCATACCAAAACTTGAAATATTCAAGGAAACTTACCACTTTAGGGTATTTAGGCTCTCCACCCAAAACCAACCAAAGGAACCCATTATCTCTTTGAGTCCAAGCTTCCAAATACCAAACCTTCACACTTCCTTAGGATTAATTCACCATGGATGCTCCAAATCTCGCATAGGAGTTCCCCAAAATCGCCCTAATGAGAGGAGAGAAATGGAGATGGAGGTAGAAATGAGAGAAAACCCTAAGAATTGGGTTTAAATTGCTCAGATCGCCCCTGCAGCCTTGGCCGCGACCCCAAGTTGCGGGCCAAGCCGCTTGTGTCTTCTAGCTGCGAAACCTCAGTGACTTACGCGGGCCAAGCCATGCATATCGCCTGATGTGTCTTCTCGCGTCTTGTGCTAAACCGTTCCCCGACTGTTCTCTCGGCAGACCGCTGACCGTTTCCTTGGCCGATCATTAACATTTTCTTTAGGAAATCACGGGTGTTACAGTGGTCCCCAAGTCATGTTTTTATGTAAGCTTGTGGTGGTGCTCTACAGATTCGTATACGGAGCTAAGTCTTGCGGTGGTGCCCATTGTGAGCCAGATACGGGCACTTGTGGCTTTTATGGTGACACTCATCTAGAGGTCGAGTAGACACTAGGGTCATTTGGGTATCTTGCGGTGGTTGCTCGGTAGGGAGCCGTATACGGGGATCCATGGCATTAACTCATTTGGAAAAATGATTTGTCTTAATCTGAAGTTATTTTTTTTCTTGAACAAAAAATGTAACACCCTAAAAATTAGAGTAATTTTAAAAAAATTCGAAAATTTGGCAATATGACATTTGCACTTGGTATTAACCTCCCAAAAAGGGGAAAAGTACTGAGCCTTTACAAAACCTGTGAATGGATATGGAATTCAACAACAAACTAATCTAAGCATAACTATCTAGATTACATCAGTTGTCAACCCAAAATCATCAAAATATGAGACTTAACAATTTCCCAACATCCAATACTTGTCATCTCAAAAATTGCCTCTAAGACCATGCTCGTTACTCACAACCTTGGCAACCCACCACTAGGGGAACCTGTTATACATATCATTTGAAAAAAAGTGTTAGGCTTAAAGTATAGTGAGAACATACAGTTTATAATTTTAAGAAATGTAAACATTTGCATTTTAGTTTACATTTGAAATCTTTGTCACATAAGGACCATTCGGTCCGAAAATTCATCTTGCAATGACGGGGGATACCCGATTTACCAAGGATTGTGGCGGAACACAAAAGTAGACCACAATCCGAGTTGTGAGCTAAATACATGGAATCCATGGCCACGAACAACGAATGTCCGTACTAAGATGTGAGGGAGGGCCCTCGAGGAAACCAGTCATACTCGTTCACTAGGACTACATTATGACCCATAGCTAGTAACCGGTCTCACATAACCGTACCAAATGACCCCCGAGGATCAAATACATCCATAGCTACAGAAAGGGGAATAAACATCCCAATAATATAAGCCGACTCAATACCTAGGGATCCACTAGTAATAGTCTAGACTTGTCACAATTTCATTTGTGACCAACCATAGTTAGTCATATGTTTCAAAATAACATTTATAAACAAAATGCATTTTCAAGTTAAACTTCTGGTAAGAATGAAAATCATCAAAATGAACTTATAAACATTGTTTCAAGTAACCCACATAAGTGTGCAAGTAAAACGTCCTTTTACTTCAAATAAGATGGAACCCATCATTTTGGTTGAAAATGATCGGGAACCCTAAAATCTCCCAAAACTCAAGTTATGTCAAAATGTAGTAAACTTAGATCCAAAACCGTGGAGATATATAGGAGTTCAAAATGTAACCTTTGACATGTATAAAGTTTAGAAAAATGTAGTAGGAACTCACCAAATAGGTTTTAGAAGAAAACCCAAAAAACCAGATATGGACCCCTTTGAGAAGATGAAGCTTTCTATACCGAACCCTTGCTTGATGCACTTAATGCTAGCAATATATGGCAGGTTGAAACTAACCAAACAAGAAATAAAAGAAGAAAGCGAGAGAGAGAAACCTGTAGAAAAGAGAGAGAGAGATTTTGAGATATTAATAGAGAATGAGATATTTCTAGAAAAAACCGAATTTATACCACTCAGGCCACCGCGCGGGTTATGGCGCGGTCTAAGTCGCGTCGTGACTCACGCTGCCCTCTGGAACTCGCAAACAAGCAGTACACCGCGCGGGTTATGGCACGGGTACACTCGCGGCGAAACTTGCGCCGCTCACTGGAATTCCACAAACAAGCAGTGCACCGCGCGGGTTATGGCGCGGGCTAAGCCGCGCGGCAACTCGCGCCGGCCACTGCCTTAGCTTCTTCTTCCAAACTGGTCAAACGAAACTCGGGATGTTACAACAAAGAATTGATTTATTACCAACAGTAAAACCAACCAATACAACATCCAAAAGAAGTAGAACAAAAGTAGAATCAAGCGACCAAAAACATAATATTGTCTCAATCTAAAGTTGTGTTTGAGTTATTCAAGTATTTGGAGAATGTATTTGCGTAAACATGGGTTATTTACGTTTTATAGCATTTTATGACTTTTAATAAATGGTCAATTGATTGGTTGAGCTTATGGCTCGGTTTTTGACTCTATGAGGTCTTAGGGACATTTGCCCGATTTTGATGGCTCAATGTAAAACTTTGGTTATTGATTTTCATTTATTGCATCTTATTTGAGAATTACATGTTTTGGATGCGTTAGTTCATTCATTTGGAGTCATTTAATGTATTAGACTGTAATGCATTGGATCCATAGGCATAGGAGTTTGTTTATTCAACGTGGTGTTTTGATGTCCATGATTGAGTCTAGTGAGTGGTCCCCAAGGCATGTTTTATTTAAATCTTGCGGTGGTGCTCGTGGGAGCCGTATACGGAGCTAAGTCTTGTGGTGGTGCCCATGGTGAGCCGGATACGAGGACTTATGACTTTGTCGTGAGACTCATCTAGAGGTCGAGTAGACAGTAGGGTCATTTGGGTATCTTGCAGTGGTTGCGCTGAGGAGCCGTATACGGGGATCCATGATCTGAATGAATCTCGAAAACGTTGATAAGTGGCTTAACTTTGTGTACCCGCCACATTCGATGAAATCGTGTTTCCCTATTACCGAAAGGTGTTGTTTTGGGTACTGATTACTATCCATGTTTTCGGTGTCGTTTTGTATATGGATTGTTGTCAATGATTTTTGGGTCGAGTACTATGTTGTCATCCGTGTTTTGGATATTTCGGATAATAAAGTTTAATCCACATTTTCATTAATTGGACGAGTGTTTTTGTTTTGGAATTCATATGAGTGTTGGGTTTTGGAATTCATATGAGTGGGTATTTTGCTTTAGAGTTTCATCACAGAAATAGTGGGTTTGGAAAGATGTTTTTACGATAATTACATTTCATTGAAACATTTATGTTTCAATAAACAGTTTTTCGGTTTTACCCTTTTTATAATTATGATGAAAACTGTTTGAACTCACTAGGTGTTAAGCCGAACCTTTTTATTTATCGGCATGTGCAACAGGTCCTTGATGGGGTTATGGTACTATCGACACAGTAAAAAGTCGAGAGCCGGTACATGCACGAGAAAGTTCTAGCTATTTGATCAAAGTCTTCCGCTTTTGGAGATAGCGACTGTTATTAGGTTTTAGTATCACTCGTCCCTATCATAGACCTTATATAAGGTTTGATTTGTGTCTATTGAAGTTAAACCTTAAATTGTTATTTTAGATGATTCAATTATTGATATATTTAGAAAATTTTAAATTAGTTGATATTTCTAAATTTGAGAGTGTTACAATGTAACACCCTCAAATCTGGAAATAGCAACTCATTTAAAAAAATTCTAAATACATCAATGAACGATTCATCTATAAACACAAATTAAGATTTAACCTCAATACACACGTTCAGTCTACACATATAGTCTATAATAAGGACGAGTGTTACTAAAACCCGATAATAGTCACTATCTCCAACTGTAGAAGACTTCACCAAACTACTTACTCTCGTGTAAGTTTAATGCTCAACTCCTCAAAGCACTGCAAGAACCAAACCCCAACTGAAACCTGATGCACATGCCGACAAATAAAAAGGTTAGGCTTAACGTTTAGTGAGCTCAAGAGTTTTCGTTAGAGATATATAACGCAATAACTTTAAGAATAATATATAAAATCATAATTCCAAAATGCAATACATTTGATTTGAAAGCAACCAAAAATGAAATACATTAAATCTCAAAACAATCTCCTTTCATCATTCACCCTTTTCGGGATTAAAAATCATAAAACAAACGTCTCCTTAAATAAAACCAAAACCCAAAGCGCACGTAAAACATAACTGACATTATAATGATCAAACAAGGAAAACGTAGATAACCCCAACTTCCAAAACATCCCAATAACTCGAATGAGTTTCAATAACCAAAACCTTGAAACGTGATAAATACCCACATTCAAACGTCTCCGAAAACATGGATTATAAAACTCCATAACCAAAACCTCACCTACTGGTGACGGGAAATACCCGATTACATTATACGTGACGGAACACAAAAGTAGGTCACATAATCTTGTAAGAAATCAAAACATGTGGGTTACACAAATAAAAACCCACCGAGCTCAACTCCTCTGAGTCTATCACTCGAAAACATCAAGTCAACCCCTCTAGGTCTATTCTTGAGAGTTCCAAAACGGGGAACTCTAGCACAAGGGAATTACACCTTACTGCCCATGGGACGCTGCCCGACCGTATAGGTCCACACCTTACTTACCATGGTGAGCCGATGCCTATTCCGTGCCAAATGATGAACCAATGCCCAAAGCGGGGACATAGGAACACCGTGCCTATGGATCCATTGCACTAACTAAACCATTACATGACTCAAAGTGAATGAACTAATGCATCCAAAACATGTAATTCTCAACTAAGATGCAGTAAATGCAAATCATCACCCAACGCTTAACATTGAGCTATTAAAAGCGGACAAGTGTCCTCGAAACCCAACAAAATCCAAGCCGAGCCATAAGCTCAAACAAATCCAAAGACTCAACGTTGAAAATCATAAATTGGAATCAAACATAAACAACCCGTACTTATGTAAACCCATGCTCCAAAACATATAATTAATTCCAACGTAGTTTAGATTGGGACAAATCATTTTTCAAGTGAGTTTATAACATTTACCTCTCAAAACGTTCCATAACACAAAACCATGTATTTCTCCAAAACACAAAATGAAATACATTTATTCTCAAAATCTATTTCCATAAAAATAAAACCTTAAGATACCAAAATATATGATTTATTTATCATAGTACCCAAAATCTCAGAGATGTGTGCTATATAAGTTTATGAAGTTAATCACTTTCAAATAATCAAACTTATCAGCAGTTAACAATTTTCATGTAAGACGCAAAACACTTTAAAATAAACATTTTGGCATGTACACCGTTTTCACAAATCAACTTGAACTCACCTTGCTAGATTTATGCTAAATCTAGATTTCACCCAACGAGCTCTTTTGAAGGCCGCTTGAATCCTCAAGCCGAGAACTTCCAAAACCTAGATCCATACATACCGAACCATAAATATCCATAAACAACCACATAGAAACATTCCCCAACATTATATACCAAAATCCTTAAACGAGATCAAAACCCTAGTTTCTCCAAAACTAACAAATCCGAGATTTGATAAACCAAACACTAGGGAAACACCCAAAGAACATATATAACCTTAAATCAAAGAAGTTTACCATTAAAGATGACGAGACTTTCCGAGAACACCCAATCCAACACTTCAACCCGAGCTCCCAACCGTTGAACTTGATGAGGAAGATGAAGATGGAGGTTTTGTAACTCAAGCTCCCAACTAGCTAGATGGTGAGTAATCATGTGGTTTGGGGAGGAAAAACCCCCAAAATAGGTTAGGGTTCGGTTTTGGGGTTTGGGAGAGAAAAGGGGAGAAGATAGAAATGAGAAATGAGAAGAAATGGTGAGAGTTCGGACATTTTAATGCCCTGGCACCCGCTCGCGATAGTGCCTCGCGACCTTGACATGGTCACTGTCGCAGGGGCACAATCGCCCCACTTGTACCGCAAGGGGTGGAGTCCCCGCGACTATGCCACGCGATTGTGCCCCTTTGGCACAGTCGCCGGGCACTGTCGCCCCACTCCCCCCCCCCCCCGAACTCCGAAAATCCGACTTTTTCGATGCTAGAGTCCTCGATACCCTAAGGGACTTTAAACGAAGTTTTCCCAACAAACCCCCACCATCTACAAGTTTCGAAAATGTCCGGGTGACCTTTACTTATCGAAAATCCGGGGTGTTGCATACAAACATCGTCCCCCTGCCCCTACCACGACCATGCTACTACTGTCACTGTCACTCCCCCACCCCTAACTCCCACCACCACCACACCACTACCGTCGTCTTCACAACCGCCACCCACTATATATATGTTCTCGTGAGATAAGTCTGTTTTTATTTATATATAAGATGCAATGTAAAAAAGTTACATAATGTTCAACGATAGATACACATATGGTGGTGACATCCCATGGCATGCAACCGTGGGGGTTCACTTCACATGGATGTTTACCTTTTTTAAATGCAGACATCAATAATGAAACTCCTTGTATACTTCCCTAATTCTCTCCACCATATATAATTTTAACCAAACCTCACTTCACCTCCATTTTTCTTTCTTTATATTTATATTATATAGGTCCCCCCAACCCCAGATATATATACATCTAACTTAAATAAAATTATAATCATTCTCACCTCCCCTCCTCCACCCTCTGCAATCTTTAACTTCCATCTCCGGCCACCGTCCTCCGCCCTCTCCCACCATGGAAAAAACCGACCGCGAAACCCACGATTTCATGAACGTCGAATCGTTCTCACAACTACCCTTCATCCGTCCTTCGCCCCTCAAAGAAAAGGGCATCCGCCTCTTCGGAAAAGAATTCGGTGGTGGTAGCGGTGACTCCACCGCCATGATCGCCGATGAGTACGAGACTAACGATGCCGCATCCGCCACCATCGAAGAATCCAAAGAATCCGGAGAAAGTAGCCGGAAATTCGAGTGCCATTATTGTTGCCGAAACTTTCCGACCTCGCAAGCCCTCGGAGGCCATCAAAACGCGCATAAACGAGAACGACAACACGCGAAAAGAGCGCACCTTCAGTCGACCATGGTTCACGGCAGCTTCTCGGAGGCACAAATGTATGGTTTCATGAACTACCACCGGTTTTCAGCCTCCACCGCCACCGCACCACAGCCGTACTTCCACCATACAAACACTGCTTCTAGCATTAGTAACTATAATAATAGATTTTATGGTGGTGGTTCTTCTTATGGTACCTCACATCATCAAACACCCATAAATGGGAGTCCATTAGGGTTATGGAGATACCCTAATGCCCAAAACTCGACCTTTAATCGCGACCATTCGATCAATCCGTCGCCATTGGCGTCGTCGGGGTCGAGAATTCCTACGAGCTCGAGCTATATGTACGATTCGACGAAGGCAAACGTTCAAGATCAAGTTAGTCTTGATTTGCATCTGTAACATTATATATATATATATATATATATATATCTGAGATTGAGTTTATAATTTTAGCTTAACTTATCTACCATTTTCATCTTTGAGTTTTCTTTACAAGTATTTATAGACCTACCATTTCATTTTTTTTTATAATTATTTATTATTATATATATGATGCTCAAGTACCTTAAATTAGTCATGAAATCTAACAAAGATGTTACTTTATATCAGTTTGCATGTGTGTGTCCCTAGCTAGGGTTCTGTAAAGCAGATCAGACCTCAATCAAGATCTGCCCCCAAAGAATTTAAAGTATTTCAAGATCGTTAATTCGTAATCGATCTTTTACTTGATTAATTCATTCGGGTTTCGGTTCACATTTTCAAGCCATAACTCGAAAAGTACTCATTTCGCGAAGCGAAAATTTTGTCTTTATTTTTTTCGAAACAACAATTCATTAAAAAGCTAGCCTGAAGCTAGCAGGAGGAATTACACAAGAACCAAACAACAATTCTTGTAATTTTCTGTTTTAATTTAGAAAACTCGAGTGGGTTCGTGATCACCGAGCTTATGAAACTCGAATTGTTTGAACGATGTCGGGTTCGGTTCGGGTTGTTTAAAATTCAAAAACCATGAAATTGGTGATTGAATTTAGGGCTCAAAATTAAAGAGATGTGAACATAAGAAGCAGATATTTATTAAGACATTAAATTTATTTTATTAAATTCTGAAAGAAGAAGAAATTAATATATATATATAAAAGGAAATCTATATATATATATATATATATATATATAATTAAAAGGTATATGTACAGTCAACATCTGGCTGCCATCAGTGATTGTACCCACAGAAGCAAATGAAGCTGAGTTCATGAGGAATTGAAAAAGAGTGGGTTGGGTATCACCAAACTGATGCCTTTAAGAAGTTCCAAAGGGTGCATGATGCTGCACACTCCCACTTACCATGTTATCTAAAATTGTGTAAAGTACAACTGTCAGCTGCTTGCAGTGTGCTTTCCATGGTTGTACATTTCAGGATTTTTCACCATTTTTATCTTCTTCTTTTTTCAGTTTGCTGAACCATATATATCACATTATAAGGGGTTATTTGACCATTGATAAATGGTTTGGTGTAGAATGATTAAGTGATCTAAATGATTAAGAGGCTCTTATAATATAGTGCAAAATGAAATATTTTTTTTGGAAAGGGTATCTTGGGCCTATGGCCCAGACTAATTCCTAGCAATTAGGGCCTTTGGCCCAGCTGCTAAAGCGTGCAGCCCTGAGTTTATCCTCAATGGCCACAAGTGTTGCTAGTGGGGCTCGAACCCGGGTTGAGCGCTATGAACTCCTCAAGCCTTTACCACCACACCACAACCCTTGTGGTTTGCAAAATGAATTATTGTTGTTTGCTAATTATTCAAAATGAAATTAGGGCGACAATTGGTTAAGGGAGGACCAAGATACAAAATCATTCAGAGGGTTTTGGAACCATTAAGAAGCAGACTTTTTTTTTGTCAAACAAGATTCACCTCTTAACGATTCAGAGTTGTCTCTTAATGGAATTATTAAGAGGTAAACAAACAGCCCCTTAAGAATATAAAAACCAAAAGTTTTATATTTACGAGAATCTCGTTAGATTACTCTTCATAAAAGCTTTTGAGGATGAGAGGTTTCAACATATATATATATCGAAGAGAAATGAGTTAAGTCTAGCTAGCAGATGTGCAACTGTAACTTAACACGCTCCAATCAATGTAGATTAGACGAATACATATTGTTTCAGAGCGTCAAGAGGGAACTAGATGAGTACGGAATGACCTGGAGTGTCAAGTTAATTCCTAGAGTAATAGATATTTGATCTGATACCATGCATTATATTACCCTCCAAAAGAGCATTTTAGAAGAGAAAACAAGTTTCAACATATATTGAAAAGAAGTAATCCAAATTTTGGTCTATGTGAGACTCGAACAATTAATGTTTTATCTCTTAACAGAAATATTCTATATATATATTTATATATATATATATATATATATATATATATATATATATTGTTGAGAAGCCTAAATGTAAGGAACCAATTAAGGATCCTAATTAAAAATCCCAAAAGGCAATATGGAGAACATATGGACCCTGTGTTGAACTATTGATGTGAATTGATGAAGGAAGACTAGTACCATTTATAGACGAACAATTTAAAGAGAGAAATGCAAAGAATACTATTCATAGTAAAACACAAAAATCATTTATGAATCCCATAAATCTTTAAAAAAGATTAAAGTAAAAAAGCTCATGACACTACTTGACCTAAGGAAACCAACTTCACTATCAATTAGTTGGCCACTTTGTTCCCAAACCAAATTAGGAATTTCCCAATTTCTTTTATACATACATACATATATATATATATACTTCTATAAATTATATGCAAAAAGGGATATTTTGTTATTTATTAGCTAATATTTTAATACAAGTGGTTATAAATGTGTTGAAATCTCATAAAAAGAATTTTTTTCCCCTCCAAATAACATCAATATATTATTTTATGAATAATATTTGCATTTCTTATTTCAATAAGAAAAAAAATAATTGTTTCCTTTTCCGTTATTTCAAGAGGAGCATTGTATGCGTTGATTTACTTCCTTCCTTAATAACTGTAGGACCGGCGCGTTGGGGACAACTCAAAGGCTGTCATCTATGTTTTAAAAAACAGTGTGTACTTTTCAATAAAGAAAATATCATATTATTTGGTACTTTTTATATATTTTCTAGGACAATTTATCTTGTGATACCATTTTTCTTAAGCTAAAAAAACTCTTTTTTTGCGGTTTCTAATGATCAAATTTACGTTTCGCATGAATAAATTGTCGGTCTTTTTATGTGACGATACGAGCACAAAAGCCGAAAAATGTAGTCAAGGAAATCTCTTTGATTAAAACAAAAATACATGTAAAAAACAAAAAGAAAAAGAGGAGAGAGGGGAAAGGATGCCCTTTAGGAAAAGGGTAAAATTGGGATTTTACTAAATTGAGGAAGAATATCAAAGGCAGTTAGGTCAGTTTATTGATTGTGGGTGATTGAAGGCATGAAAAGAGTAAATACAAGGAGATGGTATTGGTTGAATTCTAGGATACCTTTCACTTCAACTTGTGCTTTTTTGGAACTACTTGTTTGTTTTCAATGTGTAAATAATTATCCAACCCCACCAAAAATAAATATATAGATTGATATATCTTATCACTGGTATTTCATATAATTGGTTTTCACTATGATTTAGATGGTTAGAGCATCTCCAACAGCTATGTTAAAATAGGAAAGAAAATAAGATTTTAGCAATTTTTTTATTCCAACAGCTATGCTATATCATATGCTAAAATAGAAAAAAGAAGAGAGAGAATCTAAAAATCTCTAAATTTGGAGAAATCTCTAAAACTCTATATTGAAGATAGAAAAATAATATTTAATTATTTTCCGTCAATAGAAGACATTGAAGTTGTGTGTTTAGGAGAGATAAATAATATTTTATTAATATAATTGATGATCGAATTGCTAAAATAGAGTAGCTGTTGAAATTGGATGTAATTTGTTTTAGAGATTTGAACTTTTTTATACTTTATTTTAGAAAAATTATAGCATAGCTGTTGGAGATGCTCTTATAACTTCAAAAACTCAATGTTGACATTAATTAATGTATTTTTTTTTCTTATAAAAATATTGGATTTAGATATAGATAGTGGTACGTACATCCAGAAATTTATGTCATTATTGTTAAAAATAACATAAAACGAAGTTGACGTTATTTTCACGCTTTCGACTGACAATCAACACTTGTGGCCCTAGGTCGATTGCCCGGTTAGATAATGGGCTTTATGCTAAAATGGGTTTTGTCGGGGAAAGATGGGGTTTAATTATGTTGATTTAATTTGAGACTCAAAAACATAGTTGGGTCTAAACACAAATTGCAAACATGTTTGTGGGTTTGTGTAGGTGTATGCGGTCATAGCTTCGGTTTGATTTATCATGTGTCTATAACGAAGTGTGGGTGAATGAAAATTTGATATTCGAAGTCTTACAATTGAAATGAATGTTGGGGGTACAGAAAACCAATGTCTTGCAAAGATGGAAATAAATCAAAATTAAGGTTAGTTTATATGATTTTATAGTTAACAGAATTAATCATTGAGATGGGTATTCAAATAGAACTGTAAATATACATTTTGAAAACTTGAGAATCAACTATTCGTGTTTTATTTGTGATAAATGTCCTAATAGATATTAATGATGAAGATTATTCATAACAAAAATACATTATATTCATAATGAATAATTTTCATGATTACTAATTAAGGGTTATCCATCATTATTATAATTTGTTTTCAGATTCTCATTTAAACACACACAAGCATGTGCATGTGCATGCACACACACACACCAGGGGATGTTCCAATCGTTTTGGAGGTTCTGTTACACCTAAATCTTTCGATTACAATACAAAGTAAGATAACAAATATATATATATATATATAAATTACCGAGGCGATAATACGGAATATTATTTTTGTTTTCTGATAGAAATTAGTAAGATACTAAGGTGGGCAGTAGTTTTACATTCGTTGATTAAAGACTCTAAACAACGTAAAATTGGGTCTCAAAATTGTGGGGACCATGTTCAAAATCACACATTTAAAATGCTAAAGAACGACTCTGAGACACACACACACACACATATATATAGGGGAGGGTTCAATTAAGAAACAAGAAAATGTTGAGAATGTCAGAAGAAATCTCAACCATTAGATGAGATTTTTCAATGATCAATATCTTAGGCGTAAAATATGTAAATATACATAGGCAAAATTATGATCAATTTAAAGAACCTAAGAAATTAAGGGGGACATTTTGAAACCTTTATATAATTAAATCATTAATTCATTTTTTTTAATTTACCCATTATCTTTTTTAAATAAAAATTAGATTACCCAAATTTCTTTTAAATCAAATTTTCTAAAATATAATCATTGTTTTATTTAAATTAATTATACAAAAAAAAATAAGAATTTCACTATCTTTAATTTAAGATTTATGATGATATATATATTATTTAAGATTCACGTATAAATCTTAAATTGATACATAATATCGATTACAAGTTTTAAATTGATTCACATACAAGTTATGATTAAGATTTACATTTGAATCTACATTAGGGTTCACATGTTCATGTATGATTCACATGTTCACATATGAACCAATATAAATCTAAACCACAAGGGTTGTGGCATACTGTTAAGGCCTGGGGATGTGGTGGAATATCTCATATGTCCAGGGTTCGAATCCAGATGTACACAACAATTATGGCCATTGAGGTTTTATCAGGGTTGATGTCTTGCAGTCATAATTTGTCAAGAGATTAGTCTAGGCATAGCCTAAGTCACTCTTTCAAAAAAAAACCAATATACATCTAATTATTACTGTATGATATGGTTTGTTGGGATATTTTGCATTTGGTTACATTCAATCGACCAATGAAAAACATCAATTTTCATGTTCACGTATTAGATTTAAGTAGATGGGATTTAATTCAATTTGTAGATTGTAAAATTGTTGTAATTTCAAAGTATAAAATTGGATAAAAAATCGATAATTATCAATACCAAAAAAAAATGTTATAAAAAGTAGGAGATAAATTAGGATATTTGATTTCTCCATGGTTATTTACTTATTTTAGTTAGTACAAAAAATGCTTGGAAATCAATATTTTAAACTAGTGGTTAAAATTGCCTCTCTTGAGGCTTTTCATTTGAACCACATACTATATATATATATATATATATATATATAGAGAGAGAGAGAGAGAGAGAGAGAGAGTGTGTGTGTGTGTGTGTGTGATCAAACGAGAATTCTAACTATTTAATAAAACACGAGAATCACAAGTCATGTGCAAAATCACATGTGATTTTACACTAATAGCAAAAAATGGATACAGGCGACTTTGGTAAGTCGCGTGAATTGTAACACCCTGAATTTTCATCCCAATTGAAGAAAAGTGTTAAACTCGGTGAATCGGTAAAGGAAGAACCACATATGGAGTATGGCTATAGTGTCATGTGGTTGTGACATTTGTTACAATAGCACCAATGGTACTAAGAGTATGGTCGTCTCGGCTATAGTTCCATGTGGTTGTGACACATGTCACAAAAGCACCAATGGTACTGAAAGTGAGGTAGTTCCGGTTATAGTGTCATGCAGTTGTGACATATGTCACAATAGGAACGATGATTACCAAGTGGTTGGTCGTCCTAACGAATGTGTCATGTAATTATGACAATCGTGTAACACCCATAATTTTTGGGTAAGTACTATTTCAAGTTAGTGGAGAAATCGATCTTCTGAGAGAAATAGAGGAAATGGGATTTTGGGATTCAATGATAGATTTTATAGTCTTGTTAGATGAGGAATTCAATTACGAGATCAAAGGTTCTTTCCGAAAGAAAATTGGAGCTAAAACGAAGAAGTTATGGCCAAAACAGTGTTTGGTACATGCTCGGCTATAGTGACAGCGATTGTGACACTGTCACTATAGCATGTCACAATCGTTGAAGGCCAAAAACTCTCGGTACAATATGATCGATTGTGCCCGCGATTGTGACATTGTCACTATAGCATGGCACAATTGCATGGAGGTGCCAGTGTGCATAAAGTCGCGATTTTCAGCCTCATTCTTCATTTCTTCATATATGTCTCATTTCTACTCCGTTTTTGGCGATTCAAGTTGTTATGGTTTCGTTTTTAAGAGATTTTCAAGGGTAGATTGTTAGTTTTGGGAATGTATAAGAGTATTTGGTGGTGGATTGGAAGCAATGATCAAGAGCTCATCATCATCACCTCCATCTTCAAGAATTTTGGGGGTTTCTAGGTTTTCACCAAAACCTAAGTGATAAGTTCACTTACCCCATTCTTTATGGGTTATAAATGTTCTATTGATGGCTCCCTAGTGTTTATATTTCTAAAATTTTGTTTTGGATGATTTTGGGGAAATTAGGTCAAATTAGGGTTTTTGGCCAAAATGGAGATTTTGATATAAGATGTTTAGAAATTATTCCAAACACTTGGATATGTGTACTTATGGTTGGAAACTTGTGGATCTAGGTTTTTGGAAGTTTTGGCTTGAGGATCCAAGTTTTTCAAGGTAGCTCAAGTTGGGGTAAAATCTACATTTAGCCTAAATCTAGCAAGGTAGGTTCAAGTTGTTTTGTGAAAACTATGTACATGACAAAATGTGTATTTTGAAGTAAAAATATGTTTTACTTGGTAATTGTCAGTGTGTTGAGTATTTTGATAAGTTTTCATATTTGCTGAACTTGGGTTGTTTTAATCTCATGAAATGCCCATATTTGGGATTTGGACATTTTGATAAGTAAATAGCATGACTTATGAATTTGGTGATTTTGTACAAATGAAGTCTATATTTATGATTTATGCATTTTTGGTATATTTGATTTCATAAACAACTTAGAAAATGCATGTCTCCGTGTTATGAGACATTTTGGAAACATAAGGGTATGAGCCAATTTGGAAAATCTTTTGTCCCAATTCGTGATGAGTTTTGGGTTAATCACATCTTTGAGGTATGTGTCTGCATAAACGCCGTTTAAATGCATTTTTCTATTTGGGGACCGTTATTTGTTGGTTAAATGATTTTGAGCATTTTAGCTCGGTTTTGACTTAAAAGAGTCTTGAGGACATTTGTCCAGTTTTAATGGCTCAATATAGAGCCCTATTTATGATTTGCATCTTGTTACATATTAATGATAATTATAGGCTCGAGTGTATTGGTCATTCCTGTTGTTGGTCCCAAATAGCAGTAAGTAAATAAAATAAGTATTGTAGAAAGGGGGTTGAATACAATACACACAGTTTTTTCACTTAATTTAATTCTTATTGATTTGAAATCAAGAATTACACATAGAAAACTTTTGATTGTTGCGGAAGAGAATAGATGAAATCTATTCAAACAATCTTACACAAAGAGAAATGAAGAACAATTGTAAAACACTTAGAAAACAATAAGAACTTCTTAGAAAGATAATGCCAGTGCACTTAGAGAGCTTGAATGCTTGAGAGCTGGTGATCTTGCATGTTGAACCATCCTCCATATTTATAGTGCCTCTGGACACCTGTTGAGCAAAGGATGGACACAGGTCTTCAGCAAGGTACAGGATGTACCTTTTGTCTTGAGGTGTTTTGGCTTGAAGTGTTGACCTGCAGAAGGATGGTAGAGACCTTTCCTTAAAATGGTGTAGTAGACAAAACTTACTTTATCTGATCTCCAGATGAGGTCCACGTCAATGCAAGATATCACAATATACTTTGTCAGATAAGTATAATGTGTTAGAAGGAAATCTTCAGGCATCTTCGGCTCCTGAAGATGTGAGAACATCTTCAGCTTCTAGGGAGAGGTCATCGGTTGCCGAAGGCTTGAGAGATCTTTGGATTTTCTCGAATATGTGAGATCTTCGGATTTTCCCGAAGATGTGAGATCTTCGGATTTTCCCGAAGATGTGAGATCTTCGGATTTTCCCGAAGATGTGTGATTGACACCATCCTGGCTGATGGTGTTGAACACTTGGGCATGCTTGGCTTTAGGCTTAGGAGACTATCTTCAATCCGCTTTGAGAGATGTACTCCTACTTTGTCTTCTTCGGCTGATCTTCGACTTCACCGAACATTTGTATAGAAACCAAGCTGCTAAAAGAACCTCAAACATATTCTAAGTAGGATGATATAAGATGGAAGATCAGGAGGTCATCTTCAAATCTTCAGATGACCCAACAATCTCCCCCTATTTGATGATGACATCCATACTAAAGAATGAAACAAAGAGTATACTGAATAAATTCATTTTGACCCGTATTTACTCTTTTTGGGTTCTTTTCACATAGATTTTTTTTTTTTTAAGGATTTATAAGAATATCCGACATTTACAAAAGAATAAAATAATGAAGTATATTTGTACAAACTAAATAAAGGAAATGCACTTGTATTAAATATCACTTAGCAAAACAACGGTTACAAGTACATTAGAAAGGTAAAAAGATTTAGAGAAGAACCTCATTCTTTCTTCTGTCTTTTGTGGAGCTCAGCAAGAATATCCCGACGGAAGAGAGAACCTTCAGAACTTATGGGGATAAGAGATAGGATAGCAACCAGAAATTTGGTGTCAGCAATGGGGATCTCCTTATGTCTGAAGAACATGGGAGTTTCCTTTTCATTAAGGAAAAAGACTCCTTTGGTTGGCCTAAACACTACAGTACCAGTAGTGCCTGAAATACGGGTCGGACACGGACCACCTGGAGTCTTCAGATTTAGATTCTTTATATCAGGAATCATTCCCTTGGCAACCATGTCCTTGAAGAGGTTTTGTGTGACAGAAGAGGAGAGTTGTGGAGAGGAGGAGAGACACATCTTTTTGAGACATTGAACTTGAGCTTCTTCTTCAGGAGAATGCTTATAATCTTTTGCAATGTCTTTCATTTTTTCAAGAAGACGATTGATGGTCTTCTTGGCCAAAACTTTGTGCCTACTAAGAGATTTAGATAAGAGTTCAGAGAGTTCGTACCATTCAAAGAGTCCATAGTCTTCAAGATCGCTGAATTTGGTGGAGTGATGACTTTTGTCTACTCTAATGATTAACATCCGAACCTCATCTGAGCATTTGGTGGTGCCAAGCTTTATTTCAACAATTTTAGACTTCAACTTTCTTTCCATTAAAGTCTTTCGGTACCAAGGGATGTCATGAGAATCAAGCTTAGCTTTAGAAAGGCCAAAGTCAGAGGTGACTTTGTTTGGTGGTTGAAGTTTGAGCCTATCAGCTTCAGAAACAAAAGCCTTTAGAGAAGCAGACTTTTGTTGATGAGATAAAAAGGCCTCTTCATCTGGAGATAGCTTGCTCTTTCCTTTGTCTCTGCTTTGTCTAGAATGCTCCCCCTCAGTTGGAGCATTAGTGATGGGAGTGGGACCCTGACAGTCGCTGTCTGAAAGGAATGGGAACCGTCTCTTTCTCCCCCTCAGCGGCTGACGGGGGAGCAACCAACACAGAATCAACCTTTTGATGAAGAGACTGCAAGGACTCAAGAATTTGAGTAGTGATGGCCCAATGAGACTCCGAAGCCGCTTGAAGCCTACGAACCTCCTCATCACGAGCACTAGAGGCTGCTTGAAGAGCAGTGACCAAGGTAGTGAGGTGCTGATTGGAGGTCTCAAGAGATAACAGTTTGTCACAAGTGACTTTGACAAGAGAGCCCAGAATGGTCTGATGTTCACGAAACTGAGCACCAATGAGGCGGTGCTGTCGGTTGGCTTCCTGAATATCGGCCAGAACCTCTGGGGGAAGGATGGGAGCAGAAGTAGGAGTGTCCCGCACAGTAGAAGTAGAAGGAATTGGGGAAGGTGACACCTGCTCGTTTCCCTGTTGCAAATAAGCTAAAAATTGTGAAATACCCTCCACACTGGCCTTTGGTAAGACCCGTGTTTCACCGGGCGGTGCATAAGCATCGACCAAAAATTGGTCGGGTGACAGGTCGTGCAGTGAGAAAGCAGATCCTTGGTCCGGGGAGAAGACCAAGTCATCCTCATCCACCAAGGAGAGAGTGGAAGAGGGAAGTTGTGGGTCCCCAAATATTACAGTTGCATCCTTTTGGGAGGATACAAAGGTGGTGGCAGTGGGTATGTCGGAATCCCCGGGCCCGGATGGGAGAATATCAACATCCATCGATTGTGAAGAATCGGAGGATGGAGTATGTGGGATGGCCCTAGAAACCTTCCTCTTTCTTTTGGGAGAAGAGGGAGGGGAAGAGGTAGAGTGCCGCCGCTTAGAGGTGGTGGTGGTGACTTGGGTAACCACCGAAGGTCCGTTCGGTGGTATGGCCGTTTGGGCAAGTGCGGCGGTGTCGGTAGCTGAGGATGAGAGAGTGCTAGCCGACGTCACAACAGGTGAGGGGGAAGGGGCCACTACAGAGGAGAGACCTTTGGACACCGGAGTGTCCTTAGCATCTCCCCACTGTAGATTGGGAGAAGTAAGGAAAGAGACCATACCTGGTAATAAGGGACTGTCAGTTGCCAAAGGCCCCTTATGAAGAAGGGGTCTAGTCATAATTGGCGCCTTGTAGTCGTAGGTGATGCTATGAGAGGCATCAATGGCAGCAGCCAACTTGTGATAAATGATGAGCCATATAAACCGAGGAAAAGCGACATGGGACCGCTTTGGAGGAGTGATGACACTCACTATCTCACGGAAGAAGTACCGCGCAAAATCAATCTTTCGTTGAAAGATAAGAGAATGTGCCAGTTGGGTGATGTAAGAGGGACATTGATCATGGCCACCAGTTTTCTTGCTAAGACATAAAATAACATGAGAGAAGAAGAAATGCCAGATACCTCCCATGTTTTTGCGAAGCAGCGTGCCTGGACTCCTGTCATGTTCGCCACGGATATAGTTCAGGGCGGCAACAACCTCCTCATGCTCATTGCCAAGGGGGAATTTGGCATAGGGGGAGTAGATAGGAAGATGAAGTGCCGAACGAACATCTTCAACCCCAAAAGTGAGATCCGGTGAAGCGGGGTCGGAGAGAATGGAAGCCGTCACCTTCTCAGATATAGCATCATAGACACAAGTAAGCCAAAAATTGCCAATAAGTAATGTGCTTATTTTTGGTGGGTTGTGTGTCAGGGCATAGTGAAGAGGAGACTTCATGAGGAAGGAAGCAATTGGGTCAAACTCACTGTGTTTGGGATCACTCTCTAATCGTGCAACATGATTGCATGGGTTGAAAATTAGATCTTCATGAGTGGTAGGAGAAGTGACCACATTTTTCTTGACAACCTTTGGAGAAGATGAGGAAGCCATGAAAAAATAGAGGATGTGTGTGAGAGAAAAGGATGAGGGAAGAAGGGATGGTGGAAAAGGTAAGGGAAAGGGTGATATTTATAGTGGAAATAGGAGGGATAGAGAAAAGAAAGGGATTTAAAAAGGGTAGGGTAAAGAGGGTAGGAAATAATAGGGAGGGTTGTGTAAGTATGGTAAGGAGGGGAAAGGTGATAGAAAGGGGGAGGATATGTATGGGGAAAGGAGAGGAGTGTAAGAAAAAAGGAGATATGGAAGGAAGAAGGGGAAAGGTAGGATGTTGGGAGAAGAAAGGATGGGATGGTTGGGTGAAAGTCTTGGAAAAGAAGAAAAAATAAAAAATAAAAAAATAAGTATGGAGTGGTAGGATGAGAAGAGAAGTAGGAGGTGCAAGAAAAAGGAGGGATGGGATGTGATGGGTAGGTTAGGAGATGTACACTCTTGGGAAAAAGGAAAGAAAAGAAAGAAAGGACAAAAATGAAAGGGTGGGGGGGAGTAAGTGATGTTGGCCGAAAGAGAAAAAAAAGAAGGGGGGGAGGAGGCTAGGCTTCGGCCGAAAAAAAATAAAATGTGAGGGGGGTGGGGATGTGGGTCGGCCGAAAGGGGTAGGGGGGGGGGTATTTCGGTTTTGGAGAAAAAAAAAGTGGAGGGATAAGGGGGATGGGGTGTTGGCCGAGAAAAAAATGGGAGTGGGGAAGGGGGGTGGTCGGCTAGAGGGTAAGGGGAGGGGGAAGGAATTCGGCTAGGGGGAGATGGGGAGGAGAGGGGGTCGGCTAGAGGCCGAATGGGGAGAGAGAGAGGTTCAGTTGTGGGGGGAGGGGGTTTCGGTTACCGAAGGGATGGAGGGAGGGGAGGGGGGAAGTGGTCGGCTAAGGGGAGGAGAGGGGGTCGGCTAGAGGCCGAATGGGGAGAGAGGGAGAGGTTCAGTTGTGGGGGGAGGGGGTTTCGGTTACCGAAGGGATGGAGGGAGGGGAGGGGGGAAGTGGTCGGCTAAGGGGAGGAGAGGGGGTCGGCTAGAGGCCGAATGGGGAGAGAGAGAGAGGTAGCCGAATGAGAGAGAGGGAGGGTAGGGAGAGAGGAGAGGGGGGTTCGGCTAGGGGTAGGAAGGAGGGGAGGGGGGAGAGCCGAATGAGAGGGAGAGAGAGGAAAGAAAATATATGAGTGAGAGGTTGGAGGAAAGAAAAAAATAGGTAGTGGGGTCGGTTGGGGTGACCGCCGAAGAAAAAGAGGGAGGGGGAGTGAGTGCGGTCGGTAGCCGATGGGGTGTGATGGCGGTCGGCTACCGATGGGAGGAGAGAGTGAGAGAGAGATCAGCTAAGAGGGAGATGAGGAGAAAGAAAAGAGAGAAAAAAAATGATTTTTATTGGAAAAAAAAAACTGAGTTTTTTTTTTTTTTTTTTTTTAATTTCTTTGCGTTTCTATCTCTCAATATTTTTTTTTTTTTATTTCTTTTCTTTTCTTTTCGATCTCTCAAATTTTTTTTTTTTTTTAAAATAAAACTAAACATCGGCATTTAACATACCGAGTTCGCCGATTAGGAATTTGAACCGAGCTTCGTCAAGAGGCTTGGTGAAGAGATCCGCCAGTTGGAGGTCGGTAGGGATGAAATGTAACTCGATATCACCTTTGGAGATGTGATCCCGAATGAAGTGATATCGGATGTCGATGTGCTTGGAACGAGAGTGTAGCACCGGATTGTTTGCGATGGCTATCGCACTTGAGTTGTCACATAGAATCGGGATGTGAGAGTACAGCTGATTGTAGTCTCTCAGTTGGTTCTTCATCCAGAGGATTTGAGCACAACAACTTCCAGCAGCTACATACTCAGCCTCCAGCCTCAGCGGTAGAGGTGGAGACTGAGTTCTGCTTCTTGCTAGACCAACTAACAAGCTTGCCACCAAGGAGTTGACAGCTGCCAGTGGTGCTCTTCCTATCAATCTTAGAGCCTGCAAAATCAGAATCTGAATACCCCATTAGATCAAAACCTGAGTCTTTGGGATACCAAAGACCCAGATTCATGGTACCTTTCAGATACCGAAAAATGCGTTTAACCGTAGCCAAGTGAGATTCCTTCGGATTGGCTTGGTAACGCGCACACAGGCAAGTAGCAAACATAATATACGGTCTACTCGCAGTAAGATAAAGAAGAGAGCCGATCATGCCTCGGTAGCTGGTGATATCCACAGATACACCATCCGGATCAGCATGGAGTTTCAAAGGTGGTGCCATGGGAGTTTTCATGGGGGAGGAGTTTTCAAAATTGAACTTCTTCAGAAGGTCACGAGTGTATTTACTTTGATTTATAAAGATACCTTGTGAAGATTGTTTAACTTGAAGTCCTAAGAAAAAGGTAAGCTCCCCCATCATACTCATTTCATATTGGCTTTTCATGAGAGAGGCAAACTCATCACATAGTGACTCATCAGTGGCACCAAAAATGATATCATCCACATAAATTTGAACAAGGATAAGACTACCTGAGGTTTGCTTGATGAACAAAGTGTTGTCAATTTTACCTCTTGTATACTTGTTCTTCAGGAGAAAGTCAGCAAGAGTGTCATACCAGGCACGAGGAGCCTGCTTTATACCATAAAGAGCTTTGTCTAACCTGTACACATAGTCAGGATGGACTGGATCTTCAAAGCCAGGGGGCTATTTCACATAGACTTCTTCAGCTAGCTCCCCATTCAGAAAGGCACTCTTGACATCCATCTGGAAGACTCTGAAGTTCTTGTAGGCAACATGAGCAAGGAAGATTCTGATGGCTTCAAGTCTGGCAACTGGAGCAAATGTTTCATCATAGTCAATTTCTTCCTCTTGCCTATAGCCTTGTGCAACCAGTCGAGCCTTGTTTCTGATCACCGTGCCTTCTTCATCCATTTTGTTCCGAAAGACCCACTTGGTTCCTATGATGATTTTTCGGGAAGGACGAGGAACCAATCTCCATACTTTATTCCTTTCAAACTGAGAAAGTTCTTCTTGCATGGCAGTGATCCAACATGGATCAGCTAGAGCTTCGTCAACTTTCTTTGGTTCAATGAGAGAAAGGAAATTCACATAGAGACAAATGTTACCAACGCCTCTTCGAGTCTGTACACCAGCTTGTTGATAACCAATGATTTGATCAATGGGGTGATCTTTTGTCCACTTGAGGGCAGGAGGTAAAGGAGGAGGGTAAGAGATTTGTAGAGGATTCATTGTTTTGGTAGAGAGAAGTGGGAACTGTGTAGGGAATGTCCGATGATGATGTTGCAAGAGGACCATCACCAACACAGGAGGATATCCATCTGTTCAATTCTTCACCATCACAAGAGAGTGATGATATCTTGAGGTCATCAAACTTGACATGGATGGATTCATCAATACACTTCCTTCGGAGGTTGTAGACTCTGAAAGCTTTGGAAGTGAGAGAATATCCCACGAAGATACCTTCGTCAGCTTTGGGATCAAATTTTCCCAAATTTTCTCTATCATTGAGAATGTAGCAGACACACCCAAAGACATGAAGAAAACCAATGTTGGGTTTTCTACCATAAAAGACTTCATAAGGAGTCTTATTATGTCTTTTTACAATGATAGACCTATTTTGGGTGAAGCATGCAGTGTTGATTGCTTCGGCCCAAAAGTAGGTAGGGAGGTGAGATTCACTCAACATGGATCGGGCAGCTTCAAATAGCGTTCTGTTCTTTCTCTCCACTACACCGTTCTGTTGTGGAGTTCTGACGGCAGAGAAGTTCTGAGAGATGCCTTTTTCATTGAAAAAGTCATCCAACATACTGTTCTTAAATTCTGTTCCGTTGTCACTTCTTACAGATCTTACCAGCTGCCCATTAAACACTTCAGACTTTTTGATGAACTTTATGATTTCTTCAGTAGTGTCACTTTTATACCTGAGAAAAAATACCCAAGTGTAACGAGTGAATTCATCAATAATAACCAGAATGTACCTTCTACCACCAAGGCTTGGAGTACTGACTGGTCCACACAGATCCATGTGAAGCATCTGAAGAGGCTGAGTGATGGAGAAGCATTGCTTGGACTTGAAGGAAGATTTTGTGAGTTTCCCTTTCTCACATGCAGCACACAGCTTTTCTTTCACAAAGGACAACTTTGGCATGCCCGTGACAAGCTCGTGGTTTGAAAGGACATTCAAAGTCTTGAAGTTTAGATGAGAGAGACGCTTGTGCCAGAGCCAGCATCTTTTAGCAGAGTTTTCATAGACAAAGCAAATGTTTGTTCCGAAGGATGAGCTATGTCCCATGTCTATGACATAGACATTCTCTTTGCGGTAGCCAGAGAGTACGGTTTCCATCTTTTCGTTGAAAATGATGCATGAAGATAATTCAAACATCACTTTGTAGCCCAGATCACACAGTTGGCTTATGCTTAGAAGATTGTGCATCAAGCCCTCAACATAGGCTACCTTGTTAAAGGTGATGGAACCATTTGAGAGTGTTCCATAACCTTTAGTACTTCCTCTGGAATTATCACCAAAGGTGACAGAAGGACCTTTGGAAGACACGAAGTCTACAAGAAGAGATTTGTTTCCGGTCATATGTCTTGAGCACCCGCTGTCGAGATACCAGATTTGTTGGTGCCCTAGACCCTGCAATCACAAGAAAATCAGTTCTTTGGTACCCAATTGGAGATGGGTCCTTTTGAGTTAGAAGGAGAAGAGGTATCCTTGGAAGCATTTTTATCAATTCTCTCCAGAGGACAATTCTTAGCAAGGTGAGAGGTATTACCACAGTTATAACATTTTCTATATGTAAAAACCTTTTTGGAGCTTTGACCAGATTCCTTGTGATGACTGGTCACATTGACTTTCATGGCCTTAGAGGTTAGAGGATAGTCAAGAGGCTTAGGACCCAAGATGCCTTTGCCAGAGTCAGTTGAAGGAATAGAAGAGGGTGTCTTGGAATTTAGCTTATTTAACATCACAGCTCTGGGGATTGGAAGAGAAGATGGTTTCTTTGAGTTTCTCTTGGGAAGTTTCTTTTGGGGAGGAAGATTGGCAACAGATTTTCCCTTTTTGTAGAAAGAGACTTTGTTTGGAGAATGCTGAGGAACTTTGGAAGGTTTGGGTTTAGAAGAGGAAGGCTCGTTTATTTTTAAGGAACACATAGACTCAATAATTGGTTTAGAAGGGTTATTTGAGTCTTGTACTTCCTCACTCTCATTAGGTGAGTCAATGCTCTTAGCTTTGATGAACATTCCAAACTTGAGATCTTTAGAGGGATCAGAAGAGTCCAAAGGTTCAGAGTTGTCATAGTTCTCTTCAGAGGATTCATAGAATGAGGGAAGAGAGAAAGGAGCATGAGTGTCAGAAGGAGGTTCAAGGTCATATTTCCCGAAGCCTAGTCCAGACTTGTCATCACAAGATATTTGATCCTGAAAAATCCTTTCTAAATTTTTGGACGAGCTTGTCCACTTTTTCACAGTTTCTTGCTCCTTTTTAAACTTTTTAAGAAGTTTATTTTTCTCTTTAGCAAGAGTAAAATTTATAGTTTTCAAATCTTCAAGCTCAGTCTTGATTTTATCAAAGTGTTTTAGTTGAGAAAGACAGATTTGTAGTTGAGAAGAAAGAGATTTTATCTGAGCATTTGCCTTCTTCTTTGCATCCTTGGCTTCATAGAAGTCAATGGTCAAAGAGTCAAAGGCTTCAATTTTCTCAGCATCAGAGAGAGAGAAAAATGGATGTACCTGAGTGGATGAGGTAGAGCACTCAGCAGACACAAGAGCCATGGAGGTGGAAGAGGTTTCACCATCATCATCATCATCTATTTTAGCCATAAAGCAAAGGTTAGCAATTTCCTTGTCACTTTCGGAAGTTGGTTCATCTGCCCAATCATGAGATTCGGCAAGAAGACCTTTTCCTTTGTTGGCTAGAAGAGCATTCCTTTCCTTCTCTCTTGTATTTGGCCTTGTACTTTTCAGCACGGTCAGAGTTTGAAGGAGCAGACGTGTTAGACTTTTGAAAGGAAGGTTGGTAGGAATCAGACTTGGTTCTGACAGACCTAGAGCATGTACGGTTAGAGGAGGGCCGTCTAGACTTATCAGAGGACCTGCTTCTGCATTCAGAAGCAAAGTGTCCCTTCCTCCCACACCTGTAACATTCCTCATTTGATTTGTCAGAGGAAGCAATTTTTGGAAGAGTAGAGGAGGGTTTTCTAGAAAACCTGGATTTTCCAGAAGAGAAACGAGGTTTGCCTTTAGAAAAGCCAGCCAGCATGGCAACACCATCTGACAGCTGAGCCACAGAGGTCTCCTCTCCTTCATCATCAGCCTCACTGAGATAGGCTTCTGAAGGGTCATTGGGGTCCTCTTGACTATCGTTGTCAGAGTCAGAAGGATAGGTGATCCTAGGGATACACATAGTACTTTTGGAAGATTCACCGACAAGGGCTAGAGAAGAGCCTTTGATGTCTTTTGTGAATGACTTCCTAAGTAGTTTAGTCTGCTCATAGTTGTAGAGGGTGCCATACAAGGCAGTGAGAGGCATAGAGTCAAGATCCTTGGTAGACTTGATACAAGTACAGATGTTTTCCCAAAACTCAGGAAGACAGTCCATGAACTTGCACAAGACTTCCTCATTATCATATATGCGACCCACAAGTTTAAGATCATTGAGAAGACTGTTAAAGCGATTGTAGTAGTCTGAGAGAGACTCACCCTTCTCATGAGAGAAGAGTTCA
This sequence comes from Arctium minus, assembly GCA_954870635.1. Lineage (NCBI taxonomy): Eukaryota > Viridiplantae > Streptophyta > Magnoliopsida > Asterales > Asteraceae > Arctium > Arctium minus. The sequence continues at coordinate 11,238,960 of OX941085.1, forward strand.
TACTTTCTTACAAGAGCAATCTTTTTGCTCTTTTTCACCTCAGACGTACCTTCATAAAGAACACATAGAGTGGACCACATTTCTTTTGCAGTAGAAAGGTTAACGAGAGAATGATAGACCTCATCAGGCAGAGAGAGGGCAATGATGGCTCTGACTTTAGTATCAAGAGCTATAAGACGTCTGTCTTCATCATTGTATTTAATGGGGTCCTTTAGAATGTATCTCCCAGTAGCTGGAGTTCTTTCTTCTTCAGAAGAGTCCTCATCAGCTTTTCCCTTGTCTGCATTATATCGGTCCCAAACTCTAGGAATAAAAGGACCTTCATGTAAAATAGTTGGATATCTGCTGTCAACTCCTTCTAGAAAGAGTATCATACGACTTTTCCACAAGAAGAAGTTATTGGGGTTAAACCTTGGTGGTTTGGCTATAGAGCCATTGTCGTATGAAACAGCAGTGAAGTTTTGAGAAGAATCATTTTTCAAAGACGAGGAAGAGGCTGCCATCACGGATCTAGTTTATTGAGTTAAACTAAACCGCTCTGATACCACTTGTTGGTCCCAAATAGCAGTAAGTAAATAAAAGAAGTATTGTAGAAGGGGGGGGGGGTTGAATACAATACACACAGTTTTTTCACTTAATTTAATTCTTATTGATTTGAAATCAAGAATTACACATAGAAAACTTTTGATTGTTGCGAAAGAGAATAGATGAAATCTATTCAAACAATCTTACACAAAGAGAAATGAAGAACAATTGTAAAACACTTAGAAAACAATAAGAACTTCTTAGAGAGAGAATGCCAGTGCACTTAGAGAGCTTGAATGCTTGAGAGCTGGTGATCTTGCATGTTGAACCATCCTCCATATTTATAGTGCCTCATGCATTAAATGCATGGGACACTTGTTGAGCAAAGGATGGACACAGGTCTTCAGCAAGGTACAGGATGTACCTTTTGTCTTGAGGTGTTTTGGCTTGAAGTGTTGACCTGCAGAAGGATGGTAGAGACCTTTCCTTAAAATGGTGTAGTAGACAAAACTTACTTTATCTGATCTCCAGATGAGGTCCACGTCAATGCAAGATATCACAATATACTTTGTCAGATAAGTATAATGTGTTAGAAGGAAATCTTCAGGCATCTTCGGCTCCTGAAGATGTGAGAACATCTTCAGCTTCTAGGGAGAGGTCATCGGCTGCCGAAGGCTTGAGAGATCTTTGGATTTTCCCGAAGATATGAGATCTTCGGATTTTCCCGAAGATGTGAGATCTACGGATTTTCCCGAAGATGTGAGATCTTCGGATTTTCCCGAAGATGTGAGATCTTCGGATTTTCCCGAAGATGTGAGATCTTCGGATTTTCCCGAAGATGTGTGATTGACACCATCCTGGCTGATGGTGTTGAACACTTGGGCATGCTTGGCTTTAGGCTTAGGAGACTATCTTCAATCCGCTTTGAGAGATGTACTCCTACTTTGTCTTCTTCGGCTGATCTTCGACTTCACCGAACATTTGTATAGAAACCAAGCTGCTAAAAGAACCTCAAACATATTCTAAGTAGGATGATATAAGATGGAAGATCAGGAGGTCATCTTCAAATCTTCAGATGACCCAACACCTGTGTAGTCTTGTAATTTTAGACTGTGTTGCATTGGATCCATAGGCATGTAAGTTAGTCTTTATATGATGGTCAACTGGGTGTTGCGGGATTTGACTCCGGGACTCATGTTTTATGACCTTAACCTTTCAAGTAGACACTAGAAGGGTTGAGTCCGGGGTGGTGCTACCCTGTGTGGGTAGGCACTAGGACCTCCGCCATTCGGGGTAATGTCATGGTTGTAGTCCTCGAATGTTATCGGGCCTTTTGGTAAAAATCCATAAGGATAGAAACTAAGGTCAACCGACTCTTTAGGTGAAACTTGATGAGGAGTCGTAGGGACACTTGGACTTCATGTCGGGACATGTCATGCGATTAACATTGTATGAATGGCATACTTTTGTGTTCATCCACTCTCAATGGATACGGGTCTCCCCCGTTGTCGGCTAGCAGTATTTTGGATATTTAATGGTCCATGCTTTAACTTTTGGATTTCATTCCATTTTATGGTCGCGTGAGTATTGAATTTTAGTTTCATATTTTCGGTGGCATATTATATTTATATAGATTTTTTTCCCATGATTTATGAGTTGGGTATTATGCCTCACCCGTGTTTTGGGTGTTTCGGATATAAAGTTTTATCCACGTTTTTATAAACTAGGGTCCGTTTTCTATTCACGTTTTGAGTGAGTTTTGGGTTACATCACTTTATAAAGAATGTTTTGTATTGGGGCGTTCGTCCTTAAAGATGCATGTTAAAGAAAATCATTTTGAAATATTGTGTTTTAAGTTGCATTCTTTCCTTTTTAACGAAATATTTATTCATGTTGAAAACTTTAGAACTCACTAGGCGTTAAGTCTAACCCTTTTTATTTGTCGGCATGTGCATCAGGTCCTAGTTGGGGAATGTGTCATGCAGCACTGTGAAGTGTTGAATGCTATTTAGATGCTCGAGAAGGATGTAGCTATTGAGTGATGTCTTCCGCACATTTGGAGATAGCAATCGTTTATGGGTTTAGTGGCACCCGTCCTTATTATAGATCTTGTATAAGGTTTGAATTGTGTTTATTGAAGTTAATCCTTAAGTTGGTATTTTAGGTGATTCATTTATTGATATATTTAGAAAAAATTTAATTAGTTGTTATTTCCATATTTGAGGGTGTTACAAATGAATCATATATGATTTTGTACATTAACGGTCGTTCTCGTGTTTGAACCCACCCCTATGTGTGTGTGTGTGCGTACGTGCGTGAGGAGAGAGAGATTGTGTGTGTGTGTGTGTGTGAGAGAGAGAGAGAGAGAGAGTGTGTGTGTGTGTGCACGCTTAATCATTTGAGAATTTCATTTCAAAATTTGTGTAATCCATGAGATCCATCCTAAGTTGCTAATTTGAAATAATTTATGTCGTTGTTTAATTAATATTCCTAAGGGTAATTTTTTAATTTGGATGACAATTCATGAATTAATTTTCTCTCTCTCCATAAATTAATTTTCTCTCCATAAATTAAAAATTTTAATTATAATCTCTCTCCTCCACTCATAAGTTAATTTATTTATTATGAACTTTTTATTTTTCTATCTAATGATATTTTAGTTTGCTAATAGATGTGAATATTCATTCTATTTACTATGTCCATATTCATTGATTTTTTTGCTACAAAGTTGGTATATGATAGTGTTGTTTTTTTGTTAAGAATGTTTCCAGGTGTTCACAAGGTTTGCATTGTGTTCACAAAGTGGTAGATTTAGTATAATTTTATTAAGTTACTTGGTGTTCATAACGTGTTCACAAGTTATACCAGATATCACAAATCCACATTATGTTTACAAAGTTAACTTGGTGCTTACGAGATGTAGGTTTGTTTTTATTCACAAAGTTTTGTTGGATTGTTTGGTGTTCACAATGTGTTTACAGTGGTGTTCATTTGTGTGCATAAGTAAACTAAGTTTTTAGTATGCTTAGTTTTTTGGTTATATTATTAATGGTAGGAGAGAGGAGGGATGAGAGAGGAGATTTGTAAAATACCCACAATGCCCTTTTAAAAAATATTAATTTAAAGGTAGCAAAATTATTGATTTCCTAATTTAACTCTTAATTTAATATAATGTGTGGTTTATATATTGGATCTCATTGATCGTACAAACTACAAAATTCTCAAAAGAAAAGAAAAGCGAAGGTTCGTGTGAGAAGTTGAGTTAAAGTGAGAAATGTGAGAAGTAGATTTGAACCTAAATCACTTATAATCTCAAATCCACCCATGATCATCGCGCTACATAAGGGAATTGTGTAACATCCGAAAATTCGCAAGTAAGTCATATTAGAATTTTATATTCCTCTTCCTAATTTTCACTCTCGGATAAGTCGAGTAATTTAGGAACTCTCTCAAATAAGTGGAAACCTCTAGACTTGACGCTTAAAACGGAAGATCGGACGGGAAATCGGACTCGAGATGGAGTTGGGCGAGTATGTCGGGCGATGTGACATGTGTCACAGTCGCATGTCAAGGTCGCAGTGGGCAAGTAAGCTACGGTACATAGCGTGCGACTGTGACAGCGACAGTGCCCGAGGGCATTCTCGTGTGTCACTCTCGTCGGCATTGTACCGAGAGTGAGGGACTGGATGCGACAATGCCTAAGCGACTATGCCCTTGGCAATGTCGTCGGACATAGTCGCGAGCGGGGTCTGAGTGTATGAATTGAACCCTTGACCGATTTTGACCTCACTTTTCTTCCCATTTCGATTTGTTGGATGATTTTGGTGCCTTAGGGTGCGATTTTCTTCCTTCCAAGCCTCACTCCTCATAAATATTGATCTTGGGGTTGTTGGGGGTTTGCTTTTGCATTCAAGACAACATTAAGGAGCATTTATAGAAGACCACCAAGTCATCAAGCCTCCATTTCCAAGCTTCCACTCTCTTCAACCTAGGGTTTGCTATTTTCTAGGTTTTAATCCAAAACCTAGATAGTTAGTGTTCTAAACCTTTTATAAATGAGATACATGTTATTAGTTGTAGTATATTGATTCTCTTTGTTACATGAAATTAGGGTTTTACTCATACTTGTATATTTGACATAATGGTGTTTTGGGGAATGATGGGTTAACTTTTGAAAAGTGGAAATATATCTATGGGTTGGAATGTGAATGAGTAGATAAGAGGTATTTACCCAAAAACAATACTATGCTAGGATTACCCCAAAGTGTTGATGAAATACTCCCAACGTGGGTAAGTCTTTCTTTATGGCTATATGCATAAATGATTATGGTATGTATAATGTCATGCTTCTTGCACCCTCTTGTTTAATGAGTATTAATATTTGGACCAAGTGACCTATATTGGTAATATATACATCTTATGAGAGCTATTATGCTTCTTTGGTCACAAATGAGTTGAATGGATGAATCAAGTCTAATAGACACTAGGAGGACATAGTCTTGGGTGCCACCGTGTGAGTGTGTGTCTAGACCTCCGCCATTTGGGGCAATGCTTGTGTTGTACCCCCGGATGTGTCGGGCCTTGTGGTGTCACTTATGGAAGCTGGCACTAGGGTATCTCGTCTCTTGGGTGAAATTTGATTGGTGTTATGGGTCCCCATTAATTCCATTTATGGTTATGTTCATTGGTAAAAACATGTAATCACTATTCATGTATTTATTGTTTGTTATTCAACCTCGCTAGGCTTTTTGGCCTAACACTTGTTTGGTGTTTATGTGTATCTTAGGTTCTAGTGGCGCCGCACCCAGTAGCGGACCCAGGATTTTGGCCGAGCTGGTGCACCTTTAAATCGGATCAAATGTCGGCAAAGCCGCTCGATATGTTTTTAGCCGAATTTCGGTCTTCGGGCAATTTTTTAAGTTTTTTGGTCAATTTTAAGGGGGTTTTTTTCGAGAGAGTTTTTCGGTTAATTTCGAGAGAATTTTTCGGCTTTTAGTTGATTTTTAAAGAATTTTTCTGTTTCATTTAATATGTATTTTTTTAGAGAATTTTTCTGTCTCATTTAATTTTAAAAAGTATTGAAACCCAAAAAAGTTTTTGTTTCATTTAATATGTATTTCTTTACGTTACTCCATGCTTACACTAGATTCAAAGGTAACTAAAAAACAAATATGCGCATGCAAAGGGTTGGAATTGAACCCTTGACCTCCACAAGAGGGAGTTTTAACTTAGCCACCACAAACCACCCCCACCAATTGCTTATTTATGTTCTAAATTCAGATTTAAAATATTTCAGTGTACCCTTAAAATCAAACGGGTGCACCGTAAAGACGCCTATTTTTTATCCTTTACGGCAATCAAGTGAGAGGGTGTAACACCCCGATTTTCGAAAGATATCAGTTCAAGTTTATGCGGAAACCGATATATTAAGGAAAAATAAGATATTTTATTTTGGAATTGAATCCTAGATTTTATAGTCTTGATGGATAAAGGATTCAATTACGAGTCCAACGGTTCTTTCCGAAGCGAAATCGGAGCTATAACGAAGAAGTTATGACCAAATCGGTATTTAACCAAATAAGAAGAAGAAGCAAGTTGTTGGGCTGGGTAGGACGCACGGGCCGTGCGCCCTCCTTCACTAAAAGCGCACGGGTCGTGCGTGAGGGGCAGAAGCTCAGATTCGGGGTTAAATGAGTTTTTTCCCAAATCTCATTCATTTATCATCTTATTCATTTCAAGCATTCTCTCCCAAACCCTCCCTCTTCACCTACTTCTTCTAAGGTTCTTTCAACCACTAAATCATCACCATTCATTGCTAGAGTTAAGAACATCATCCAAGGTTTCGGTTTGGAAGATTCATCACCATCTCCATCTTCATCTTCTTCAAGTATCCAAAAGCTTGATTTTAGGGTTTTCGTCTCCTACCTTATATTTTCTAGATTTTGGGTTGATAAGAGTATTAAATCATCATAGAAGGTTCTTCCAAGTGATTTCATTGAAGCATCCTTCAAGATCTTCATCTTCCCCAAGTGTTCAAGTCTAAGTTTTTGGGTTTTCTTCTAAAAACCTACTTGGTGAGTTCCTACTATCATTTTACAAACTTTATACATATCAAATGTTACATTTTGAACTCCTATATATCTCCATGGTTTTGGATCTAAGTTTATGGTATTTTGACCTAACTTGAGTTTTTGGGATATTTTAGGGTTCCTAATCATTTTCTTGAAATGTAAAGGGTTTGATCTTATTGAAAGTAAAAATGGAGATTTACTTGCACATTTATGTGATTTACCGGAATGAATGTATATAAATCTCATTTTGTGGTTTCATTCTTATCAGCAGTTAAACTTGAAAAAGACATTTTGGTTATAAATGTTTTTGGAAGCTATACGTTTAGCTTTGGTTAGTCACACATGTTATTGTGACAAGTTTAGACTATAGTGGATCCCTAGGTTGTGAGTCGACTTATATTATTGGGATGTCTTTTCCCCATTTTGTAGCTATGGATGCATTTGATCCTCGGGGGTCTTTATGGTACGGTTATGTGAGATCGGTTACTAGTCATGAATCAAATGTAGTCCTAGTGAACGAGTATGACTTGGTTTCCTCGGGGGCCCTCCCTCACATCTTAGTACGTTCCGAAGTGTTCGTGGCCATGGATTCCAAGTATTTAGCTCACAACTCGGGTCGTGGCCTACTTTTGTGTTCCGTCACCACCCTTGGTAAATCGGGTATCCCCCGTCATCGCGAGATGAACTTTTGGACCGATTGTCCTTTCTTGATAAAGATCTTCTTTTGTGAACTCAAATTCTTGAAAAGATTTACTTATGTTACAATTGTTTATATCTCTTGAAATCTATAAACTGTATGTTCTCACTAGGCTTTAAGCCTAACATTTTTTCTCAAATGATATGTATAACAGGTCCCTTAGCGGTGGGGTGTCATGGTCGTGAGTGACGAGCATGTCTTAGAGGCATTTTGAGATGACTTGTAGTCGTTGTTGGGCATTGTTTAAGTCCCATCTTTTGGTGATTTTGGATCGACAACCGATGTAATCTAGATAGATGTATTTAGATTAGTTTGTTATTGATTTCCATATCCGTTCTCAGGTTTTGTAAAGGTTTAGCACTATACCCCCTTTTTGAGAGTTTTATACCAAGTGCGAAGTCATATTGCCTATATTTCCGAAGTTTTATTTCACTCTGATTTTTAGGGTGTTACAGAGGGTGCACGGGACCCCCCCTCCCGTGGTTGTAGGTCCGCCCATGGCCGTACCTAAGAAGGTTTAGGCAGATCCGTGTGAGCTTGGGGAGTGCAAGTGGGTGCACTTTTTGTGAAAACTTTTGTGGACTGTAGACGACACCCCTTTTGTAATCTTATTTCTATTTAAGAAATTAGATTAATAGGTTGTTGTTTATTTCCCTTACAATTACAAACTGTAATTAAACAGGTGTTTGTATTTTCCCCATTTTTGGGAGGCTCGTGTTATGGCATTTCTTTATACCACATTTTCATTTTCCAGAAATTTTTGTTATCCCATTTTTGGTGTGTTACAAATTGATCTGGTGCATCTCATCTTAATGTGTATCCAATGGTTGATAACTCGTTCTCATGCTTCTCATGTTAACTCAACTTCTCACTGAAACCCAAAACAATTGAAGAACCGGATAACAAGAAAAAAAAGGATGAAAACGTATATTAATATGATGTCAAATTAAAAAGAATAAAATGATTTGTTTTTTGATGTAGTTTATTTTTATTCAGTTTTGATTATATTTCATTATTTCGTCTATTTTCAATTAAAAAAATAAGGGTGAGGTCTTTTAACTTAAAAATAAAGTTATAATCATCACTTAGGGGCTATATACCAAACACTTACCCCGTAACCGCTTACTGGTAAAAGTCAACACTTTTACTTAACTTACCGGTAAGGTTTTATTTCATTAAAACGGTATCATATGCAACATTTTAATCAGTAATCTCTTACCGGGTAAGAGTCCTCACTCTCACTTACTACGTAAAACTTTCGGTTCTTATCATCGCTCTTACCGGATAAGATTCTCAATCTTTGACATATTCATCAAAGCGCTTTCCTAGTAAATGTTTAATAAACGGACCCTTAATCACATTCATTGTATTAACTAATCTAATAGTTTGGTTGTAGATATACGTAGTTGGATATACATGAAACTTGGTAAAAAGGTCTGTAATAGTAACGGATGACTCACTAGCAACCATGTACTTTTACTTTATTACACCTTATTGTAAAACCTGATGCCATTAATTAATATTTGTAATTGCTCCTCCATAATTGTACTATATTGTTTTATCGGGTACCAATGCTATTCCAAGCTGGTACAATTAATCCATCTGTAGTAGTGCGTTTGAATAGATGGAGTTAGGCATCAACAAAAATAACACATCTTTCATTCTTCATTTGTCTCATATTTACCAGTGACAGATATGGATCAGATATGCACAACTTTATTAATCTTTCTAAATATTATAAAAGGTTACAAAATATTTTGCATCCAAAAGATGAAATAAAGGTCATCACTCACATCAACTCTAAAATATCGAACAAAATGCTACCAGTTTTCGTAGGCAATTATGTTAACCTAATCCATTTTCCTTCATTTTATTACAAATGTTGAAATGCCATTAGCCAATGTCAATAGCTTGAATCACACCATCGACATCACTACCAAGCGTAATGTCAATGATGTATCTAGAAATTGTGTAAAAACTAAATGGGTCTTTCTGATAAAAGAGAATTCGTTTCAATAAACTTGAACTGATATGTTGATAAAAATATGAAATGATGATGACAAGATGATTTTCTACGTCGTCAACAGTAATAACAATTAACCACAAGACTTGTGGTGTAGCGGTAATCACCTGGGGAGTTCATAGCGCTCAACCTGGGTTCGATTCCCTGCATTCGCAACTTTGTGGCCATTGGGTATAACCTCAGGGCTGCATGCTTTAGCAGTCGGTTTCATTGTCAAGAGATTAGTCTGGGCCAAAGGCCCAGGACACCCTTTTCAAAAAAAAAACAGTAATAACAATTAGGATATTAATGTGTTTGTGGTCCAAAATATGTTTTGATTGTCAACACGAAGGGTTTTTCTGCAAGAAAGTACAAACCTTAGGGGCTTTGTGCAATTATAATTTAGTGCCCTCAGTTTTGGGATATCTTGAGTAATATTGGAAAAATACACAAAAATTCCCCCAACATGTACTACCGTTTAAACATAGTAATTTCCAACGTTATCTTTTTACTCCCTCGTCTTAGGATAAATGTTCATATTTTTATTTTAGTTTATTTTAAAATAAATGTTTATTTCTATTCTAGTACATGATCGTAATGGACGGGGATTCGACAGTTTGGTTAGTAACGGAGCGGGGATGAGGATTTATTTTCATACGCAAAGCAGAGTCGGGGCAAGGTCAGGAATGGCATTACCCGCCCTATTCTGACCCTGATTAAATTTTTTGTTTTATTTAATATATGTATATAGTATGTGTATAAATATATATATATACAATTATTAATAAATGATAAATATATTTAATTTTCAATAATGGTAATTAATGTAGTGACAATTTATTAAAAATTATAATTTTAAAATACATTGTTTATATTTTGTTGTACTAAACGGGTACCCAACGGGTTCTCCGAACCCATCGGGGATTAGTCGGGGTGGGGGCGGAGACGAGGGGGCTTAAACGGGGGTTCGGGACAGGGGGCTAAAACGGGGGTTGCATTACCCTCCCCGTTCCCATCCCTAATTGTGATGCTTCTTTTGTGTTAACGTTTGTTTTTAACTACAAATTTTCATTTTTAACAAAACGTATAGCATACATGAAACGTATTAACGTAATATAAGTCAGGTTTAAAAGAAAACGTTAAATAAATGAAAAACAAAAAAACCACTAAAAACGGATGAAAAATATATGAATATGGATGTCAAATTAACGAGAAAAATATGACTGTTTTTTTATGTATAATTTGTTCCGTTCGAATTTTGATCATATTTCGTATTTTTTTTATTTATTTAAAGAATAGGGGGTGAGATTTTTTAATTTAAAATAAAGTTGTAACAACCTCTTTAATCACATTCATTAGATCAATTTTGAGCTTTTGGTCAGTTGATACTTGATAACTTTGAACCTTTACAAGAGAAGATTGAACTTTTACATAAAAACACACGTCTTATGAAAACCGGATTGTATGCAAATTTCAGTTTCCTATTTAAAACAAAATAAATTTTGATTTTGCGGTACTTGGGATAATATAATAGTATTTGAAATGGTAAAAATAATCATTAAATATGCATAGTTTTTTCACTTAAATTCATCAAGGGAAAAATAGTACTAGTTGCATAATTAATTTATCACAATCACATCTACTATATATACCTTCTTCGCTAAATCTATGTAAAATATCACGAATTTAATTACTCGATATATCATTACAATGAATAAAGTAGGAAAAATTGTTCAAAATAATTATTTCAGACCCATCCTCAATTTATTTTATAGCCTTTTTTATATTTTTTATGAACTTAATACGGATACACTAATACTTAGCAACTTTAGCAAGTTGCATAATTGTCACTTCCATGTCAACATTTTGCAAATAACATTTTAACAACTTTAAATTGCTACTTTAGTACTTTATGAATATTGTGTTCATAAAAAGTGGATTTCACAGGTAGTAAAAATGTTATTTGCAAAATATTTGTTATTTCGATCAATTATGTTGAATAATGGCTATAAATTGATTTTTTTTTTTTTTTTTTTGGGTGGGGTGGGGAGGGGGGGGGGGGGGGGGTTGGTTAAATGACTATATTGGATGATTTCCTCCTATAGCCTCCACAAACAACATAGAAAGCTTAAATATTAGTTGGGGAAAAAAAATACTTATTACAAGTAAATTTGACTTAATTAACGAGTACTAATCTTTTTTGAGCTACACTCCGTTGTTATATCTAGTAAACTACGATTTTTGTCCCTGTTGTTTAATGTTTATAACGATTTTAGTCCCTGGTCTTTTAAAACTGCTTTTTCCATTCTTATGGCTTCTATTTGCTTCTATTTTTATCCCTCCATCCAACTTTAATAAAATTAAGTTTTCATTTATTCAAAAAATGAATAAACAATTTACATATTTGGTCCTTGTGGTATATAAATTTTTACTCTTAAAATTACATAGTTTACATTTATTTTTACTTTTTCTTTATTTATTGTATTTCATTAAAACATTTATTTTTCTATTAATTATATTGTATATTTTCATAATTATTATAACTTTAATTATAAAAATAATCAAATAATTTTTTAAAACTACTAATAAATACATGATATTTTTTTCAAAACTTTAGGTTTAAATCTCTTAAAGTTAATATTTTTTATCTATTGATTTATTAAAGTTTTTTATTATTTTAAATTACCATTAGAAAAGTTTAATAAAATTCGAGAAAAAAATAGTCTTATTTTATAACAACCGGTTGTTTTTTTGTTAAATTCACTTTACTCCACTATTCCATATTTTTATTTAAACTTTATTTTTATTAATTAATCAAATTTGTTTAATATTTAAATTAAACACACACACACACACATATATATATATATATATATCAAGATTCTAAATAACATGAGATTTAAGGTTTGTGTTTGACGTCACGTTAATTCTGTGACACGTCATGACCCAATGCATGATTTTTGTAACACCATATTGGAATCTTCTTATCCTTTAATTGTCTTATTTTTTTTGTTTTTACTAATATATAACCTAATTTAAAATGTGTAATATCATTATATCATTGAATGATAGTAGAAAACAAATGTTTATATGTACAACGTTATATAGATTTACCCCCCCCCCCGAACTCATGCCTCACTATAGTTAGTACCTTGAGATAAATATATATATATATATATACACACACACACACATATATAGGAGTGATCATTTGCAAAATCTTTGTTTTCTACTATTACTCAATGAGATAATGATATTGCACATCTTAAATTAGGTTACATATTAAAAACAAAAAAAAATAAGACAATAAAAGGATAAGAAAATTTCAATATGATGTTATAAAAATCATGGGCCATGACGTGTCACAGACTTAACGTGGCGTGAGACACAAGTCTTAAATCTAATGCTATTTAGAACCTTGATATATATAAAATCAAGGTTCTAAAAAACGCGCCTTGGCGCCGCCATGGCATCGAGGCATGGCCTTGCCGCCACGTTTTACCCCTTGGCGTCGAGCTCGTTATGGCGCGGCATGGCACGCCATGGCCCGCCATGGCGCGTTATGGCGTTATGCCTTGGCATTGAGATAAGGCGTCGAGCTCGTTATGGCGTGCCATGGCACGCCATTGCCCGCCATGGCGCGTTATGGCGTTACAACTTCGAATTTGTGTACTTCGAAATTCGATTGGAATTTACCCATTAATATCGATTATAGTTTAGAAATTTTTTTGTTTATCATTTTATATGAATTTAAATTGTTAATAACTCGTTCATTATTGTTCAAAACACCGATAAAAACACACACATACACATATATACATATAAATTATATACTGATTTGTCGCCTTAAGCCACGCCTTGGAAAACGTCATGGCCTCGCCATAACTCGTAAGGCTTGAGGCTTGACCTCGCCGCCACGCCTAGGGGTGGCTCAAATTTCCGACCAACCCGGCCAACCCAACCCGAAAAAACCTAAACCGCATCAACCCGACGTATAATCGATACATTTTTTTACCAAACCGCATTAAATGGGTTGATAACGGGTTAGGCCCAAACCAAACCGGCCCAACCCGACAACCCGATGAAAAACAGGCGGTATTTTAATTTTTCACAACTCGCGTCCTTCAATTCAGATTTCAGTCATTCAGCCGCTCTCTCTTATCTTCTTGCCCTAATTTCTGTCTGAGTTTTTGTTTCAAGAATCGAGAGTGCTTGAGACGATCGATTGAAATCGAGAGTGCTTGAGAGTTGAGACTTGATCGATTGAAATCGAGAGTGCTGGAGTAGAAAGTCGAAGACTCGAAGGCATCAATCTAACTCAAGAACTCAAGAATTTGATTGAGGCATCAATCGAGAGATGCTGATCTGTTGGTTTGGTTCAATGATTCAAGCTTTGGTTTTCTTCTTCGATTGAGGTACTATTAGTCTATTACTATCAGATTCACGCTGGATTGAACTCAAGAATTTGATTTCTCTTTTTCCTTCGATGTTGACTGTTGTGATTGAGGCATCAATCGAGAGACCTGAAATTTGAAACTGTTGAACCCTTGTGAATTTGAAACTGTTGACTGTTTTGAATTTGAAACTGTTGAACCCTGGTTAGGCCCAAACTTTTTCCTTCGATGTTGACTGTTTTGAAACTGTTGAAAGTTGAAGTTGTTGAACCCTTGTGAAATTGTGATCTGAAATTTGAAACTGTTGAAACTGTCAAACTACATTGAACCGGTGTGAATTGAATTTTAGAATGGATGTTGTTGGAAATGTTAATGGATACAGACTAATTCTTTAATGAAACACTGTTGAAACTGTCAAACTACTGCTGTTGGTTGTATTTTATTGGTTTATACTTTCAACTATTTGGATATGGGAGTTGTAGTCCATTTGAGTTTTATGTCGTTGGTAGGTGTCTTGGTAACTTGGTGTAAACTTTGAACTCTTGGTGACTTGGTGTAAAACTGTAAACATTTTAGTTTGTATTTTTATTCAAGTAAGCTTGATACTTGTTTTATTCAACATATTATTGCAATTTGCAGTTTTGCACGATTTGGTGAAAGGTGGCAGCGGCTGGAGGCAGTTGGTGGCTGGCGGCAGTCGGCGGCAACAAGTATGTAATTTATGAAATAATTAATAAATGTTTCAAACCGATCAACCCGCCAACCCAACCCAACCCGCACGGTTTTGGTTGGGTTGGGTTCGGTTGCACTTTTGATTGAGTTGGGTTGAGTTGAGAATTTTCAAACCGCAACGATTGGGTTGGGTTGTTAAAGTACCTTCAACCCGGCCAACCCAACCCGTGAACACCCCTAGCCACGTCACGCCTCACGCCATTTAGAACCTTGTATAAAATATGACTATTTTTTTCTCGAATTTTATTGAACTTTTTCCAATGATAATCTAAAATAAATAAAAAAATTAATATATCAATAGATAAAAAATATTATTTTTAGGAGATTTAAACCTAGAGTTTTGAAAAAAAAATATCATGTATTTATCAGTATTTTTAAGAAAATTATTTGATTATTTTTATAATTAAAGTGATAATAATTATGAAAATATACAATATAATTAATAGAAAAATAAATGTGTTGATGAAATACAATAAATAAAGAAAAAGTAGAAAATACGTAAACTATGCAATTTTAAGGATACACAAGGACCAAATATGTAAATTGCTTATTCATTTTTTGAATAAATTAAAACTTAATTTAAATAAAGTTGGATGGAGAGACGAAAATAGAAGTAAATAGAAACCACAGGGATGAAAAAAGTTGTTTTGAAAGACCAGGGATTAAAATCATTATAAACATTAAACCACAGGACGAAAATCTTAGTTTACTCTTATATCAATCATATGTGACAAATAAAACACATAAAATACCATCATGTATATATATTCATCAAAAGGTTACAACATAACACATAAAACGAAATATAATATAACATCATTTTAGCATTGGTATTTTATTTTCATTATTTTTAAAACAAATATACATCAGATCATTTGACGACCATATAACCATTCCTTTAATCAAATTGACAAAAATAAATCGTAACAAAATTGTTTTCATTCTTTTCTTGAAAACCCAACTTAAAAAACTTCTCATTTAAGAAAACCAATTCTCAAAATATGAAGGGGGTAAAAAACAAAGTTAAAACTTAAATCCATAGTTTACCAAAATAAGACTTCTCTTTTGAAGAAATCATTTTAGTTCTTAATCTTGTGAAGTTAGCTTAACCAGCAATAAGAGTTGGGTCTTTGGTGATCCTCCTTAGAGGTCGCCGGTTCGAGTTGTGTAAGGCTACTAAGGATTTTTCTAGTTATTTTCCAGAACCCTTGGAATTAGTCGGGATGCACACAAACTGTCCAAACACCCATGGTTAAAAAAAAAGTAAGGACGCTTTTGGTTTGCGGGATTGGAATGGAATGGATTGGATTTCAAAGAGGGATTTGGATTTGAGAGAATTTGAAATCCTTTCATGTGTTTGGTTTGTAGGATTTGGAAATCCATTCATTTACAAGTCTTGTTTGGTTTGTAGGATTTAGATTTGGATTGAGTTTTTTTTTTATTATATGTTTGTTTTATAAAGAATTTATTTTTATTGGTAAACGTCGGATTTAGATCGATACAATTTTAAGTCTGGATCACACTTTAGAATCCATCGGATTTAGATTTCAAATCCAAGCCCAATGCCAAGGATTTCCAAATCCATCATGAGAGATTTTAAAATGGTCAACGGATTTGAAATCCGGTCAACGAAATCCTTTCCCGCAAACTAAACGCATGATTGAAATGGATTTGAAATCCAAATCCCTCCAAATACATTTCAATCTCGCAAACCAAACTCGCCCTAAGAAGTTTTTAGACTTGGTATTTGAAAATAAAAACAAAAAAAAAAGTTTGATGGCAAGTCTTGATAGGTGTTTATTTTTGGGTAAGATGAATTTAGGTAGGGCATGAAGAAGAGGTCCACAAGTACAATGCATTATCAGGTGGGGTCTAAATTGTAGAGAGAGAGAGAGAGAGAGAGAGAGAGAGAGAGTACAACAAGAGGGAACCATAAAGACAGATGAAAGAGTACACACACACATTGTGATTTGGACCACTTTCTTTCAAGACACACCACTGGAATTTAAGGAACCTCCCCCCTCCCTACCTCTTCCAAACCACCTCTGTCTTTTCTCTTTCAATTCAATTCAATTCCCCTCCTTTTTTTCCTTCTTCATAAAATCATCAGATAAATTAAGATGATAACAAGAAGACCCATATAAGAATAAGTAGCAGATTACTTTTTTTCCCCGTATATATTAAGTCATGTATAAGTTAAGTTATTTGTCTCAGGATAGATGGGTTTGAGGAAGTAAAGAGCGAGGGTTAGATCATTTATGAGCATTTCTAATATTAATTTGTTTGAGATGGCTTAATGAGGACAAGTGAGGGATCTGTGCTTATTCCATATAGACATTTTGGCTTAACGATTAAGCCGTAAAGGAACACATGACCGAGTAAATAAGCCACCTAGATATTTAGATCATCCTGAAAAATATCTTATTTGAACATTCTCAATATATTTAACTTTCTTATTTGAACCGAAGGGGGATTATAACAATATTTCCCCGTTAGATATTTAGATCATCCTGAAAAATATCAATCATGACCACATAAGCAAATAAAATTAAGCAAAATTGATGTCAACCTTCTCTAAAAGTTAATATTTGTGCAAAAGATTGATTAACGGCAACCCCGAGCGGCCCCACACGGGACCGGCCCCCTAGAAACCACATATGAGAAGACATTTCAGAGTTGACTCGGCTGCTCTCAGGCTGGCGGAGGGTTTCAAGTCCGATTCGAACTTGAACCCATTGTATATTTGAGCAAAGTCTCTTCGTCTTTTACCAACTAAGCTAATACTAGTAAATCCATGATAATGAACAACTCTCATTTCAAATGATCGCTTCGAATTACCCAATGTTGCTCTTGGAAAAACGAATCACAAAGAGTTTCATACCTTCCAAGTCTCGATAATTCCTATATAATCACTACCATTTTCATAACTTCACACCAAGCAAGTGTGTTTAACCCTTTGCAAATGAACGACGCCCTCCGGGTAAAATAGTCTTTTAAGGGTGTGTTGTAGTACACTGAACAAGACGACAGGTCATGAAATTATAAAAACACATTGTCCCACGTTTGGTGCAACATAAAACTCGAACACGACTGAACCTAACACCAAAATAGGTGGAACAAAAATCAGATAGATGAGACAAGATTGGTAATTTTCTAAAATTACTCGTTTCAATTAAAACTCTAAAACCTTCCACAACCCTTTCACCAGTCTACTTTACTCTCGACAGTCCAGTCTCATTCAATTATGTACAGCCTCGTCCACGTACCCTAATAACTCTTATTTGCATCTATATTCCCTACCACTAGACTTGCTTTTACTAAAACTGCATTTGCAAACTAATTTGCCCTATATAGCAAATCTAAGAAAATAATGAGCGATATACATTTTTTAGAAAAGCGACAAAACGAATAACTTACATAGTACAATGGCTCAAACTTATACACGCAAAGGTAGCTGGCAATGGCATAATTTTCTATGTACCCAATAGTTCATCACCAGCAGCCCTTTCCTAGTTTATGAAAAAAAAAACTTGGCCTAAAACATATGGAATCAGGTTGTCATTTTCATCACCATAAACCAACATGAAACTTGTGGTACCATCCCTTCTTCTGTAACAATAACTGTGTACCCAAAAGCATTCAAGTGTACTACATGTTGGTAGATTTTTTTTTTACTCCTTCCTTCCTAGAGACAAGTATGGGCCAGATGATCCGAACATGGGTATGTCCGATAAGACATTGGAATGATGACTAATTTGGGCCCTGATGAGGTTTACTACTTACTACCGATGACTATATGAATATGACATCTAAAGGTGTACATGAACTTGATAAAAGGTCTTTTGTAAGGATCTCATGAAAACAGTGTAGTGAAGCAAGAACACGGCAGGGATATAACTGAAGATCCAAAGGAAACAAAGGTTGAAGTTGAACGTTGGTTATGTGAAATTACGGGGTTACCCTGGTGAAGCCAAACTGTCAAAAAGGGATAATGTAATTTGTATTGCTAGAACAGTGGAACCCACCCGTATTCAAATGCATCAAGGCATTGAGGGTGCGTTTGGTACGTAGACAGGACTGGACGTGCATGTGAAAGAATTGTAAGAGGTTTTAGGTTTTAATATGACATGGGTAGTTTAGTAATTTACCGATCTCGGTCGATGTAACGCCAAACGTGGGACAAAAAGTTTTTGTCCTATTAAGTCCCCTCCTGTCTCGCATACCAAATGCACCCAGAAGGAACCACGACGCTTTTGCAGGACCCCGTCAGTCCTGATCCAAGCAACATAGACCAAACCGTGGTTCACCTACAGATCCAAGCACCATCCACTGGATGATTAATATGTTCAACATTATCATCAATTCATTGTGATAAATAGGCAAATAAGTAACTTTAAAATGACACGCTTGACAATTTTTATGCGACATCCCGGAAAGGAAAGCAATGGCATTAAAATTTTTGATGTGATAGAATGAGTACATTCTATCTATTCAGCTATAGAGCAATTGCTCTCTTAGGCTTCAAGATAATCTGCATCAAGATCATTCCAAATGAGTTATAAAAACACCAGACACCTCACCTTGAATTGGAGGAAAATCTTAATATTTATTTGAACCTTGTATTTATTCATATTGAGCATTGAATCAACTAGAGTATCAAAATATGACAGCTGAGGTTTTCAGAGATAAACAAGGGAAATGTAAACTATTGATTAAATGACCAAAATAACCCTTAATAAGGACAAAATAGAGAAAAGTTACTGATTTCAAGTAATTGTTACTAATGGGCAGAAAGGTAAGATAGGATTAAAAGCCTGCCAAAAACAGAAATGGAAAATCTTGCACTCCGTTGGGAATGGATGGAACATTTTGTTTCGATACTCGGATCCTATTCATTTAGATCATTTATCTTCATTCTCAATTATATGGGTCTCATAAAAGTTATCCTAGGTTCCTAGCATCAAGTGAATAGTACCTATAATCACATCTTAAATATAAAACAAAATGAAAATGTTGAATGTTAAACAAGCAAAACAAATAGCATCTTAAGCAATCCTGTAGACTAATAATGAAACCAATGGCAACAGGGAGAACAGTTTAAAGCATTTTAAAATCTAGATGCATCTGAAGGGAAACTGACCTAGCAGTGATCTGAGTCTTATTCTTTTCAGATCTGTATTTTCAATTAATAAATCAGACATTAGTGAAAATTTGCAAAACAATAGTTAGAAGCAGGCAAAGCTCGTACATGAAATTATTATTCATATAGCCAAAAGCAGGTATACATGAATCCATGTTTATCCGGTATATGTGACTATTTGTACAAAATTTCACGTTAAATGAAATTTAACTTTCATACACAATGCAACAAGCGGCAGAGACCGAACATCATTTTACATATGATTAAATACAAGGCTTTTGAACAGCAAGTACCAGAAGCTTATATCACAAATAATGTGACAATTGCCAGTTATACATGATTGCAGTTCCCTGATTTATGGTACACGGGCCCACTCAACTACTCTTTTATTACATCAAATACACTAGGCAATTTTGATGATTGGTCAATTTTCCAGAAAATATATGTAGATCCAGCAAAGTTCTTGTCAGTTTAGCATTATTGACTCTGCTATAGACGTTTTCAGCCCCCACATAGTACTGATATTTATTAGTGTGTGAATATTAACATTTGAAGGAATAAATTTGAGAACAGCCAATAACACTTTCGAACTACATACAAAGATGTGAAAGCAATAGACACTAGCTTACGGCCCCTACAGCGTATCAATGATAGAATTACGATCATCCCAGAACTAGACAGGAAAAATAATAGGGTAGACTGCCTTCATGTTCTGCAATAAGTGTAGCAGATTAGAATTTCACATATTCAAGGTTTGTGAATTGACCAATTAAGCATTTGTTTTCTTCCAAGTTTCTGTGATTACAAAAATGTATACAGAAAGATGGAAAAGTTCAGCACAAGATACAGCCACAAAATACATCATGTACACAAGATGATTGTAACACAACTACGAATGTCAAGGTGGAGGTAAGGGATAGGATTACAAATCGAAAAATATGGGAGAAGGTTGGGGTGACACCCACTAAGGAGAAGCTAATCGAACACTACTTGAAATGGTTTGTGAAACACCACACTTTCCTCATACACCTATATACCACCATATAATCATGTAATATCTTATCTTCTGAAATCTAATTAATTTACACCTCGAGGAAACATTTTATATCATATATGACAATGAAAGCAACTTACAAAATTCTTTACCTAATTCTAACATCAACTCACAGTCTTCTGCTAATGCCTGTAACTTCAATATTGTCTCTGGTCCTCATAGTCGTACTCACTTGAATTCACTTTCTACTCCGCTGGTTCGGCTCTTCCTGGGCAATATGATTCCTGGAGACAATAAATTTTTTATTGCTACACGAACTATAAGCTGGTGCCAGAAAATGTTAAGATAATTGGGATGAGCTAAAAAGCTCAATGAGTTCATTCATCAAGTACAAGCAGATTAGACATCACATAAACCAAAAGTAGTGTAGCATAGCATGTAGTATACCAAGGGAGTTTGGCTTCATATGGGAGTTTCATAGACAGATGACATACTTGTCAAGGAACCTAAGGAAGCAACTGTGTATGCTTCATTGCTTCCTATTGGGTTTCACAGATTTATAATTTCTTTCGGGTTCTTTCTTAGCCTATGCAATCTAGTGCGGAATAGAAGACTTGTATGCATATCTAGAAAAATATTCCAAGTAGGGTTTCCATTGATCGAAGTCCAATTTAGCATTGAATGTTTATCACCAGCAATGTTATAAGGTATTTCTATATAATGTCTGCAATATTGTAATGAATATGAAAATAAACAGAGATAATGAGTACAAAAGCAGATTACTGGTGATAGGTACTCAACCGACCTAACCAACTATTAGGGGTTGATTGTTTACCTATTAATAGTTCCATTAAGAGGCAACCTCTGAATCGTTAAAAGATGAATCTTGTTTGGCAAAAAAAAAAAAGTCTGCCTCTTAATGGTTCCAAAACCCTCTGAATGATTTTGTATCTTGGGCCTCCCTTAACCATTCAGCGCCCTAATTTCATCCTGAACAATTACCA
The DNA here is from genome assembly GCA_954870635.1 of Arctium minus. Lineage (NCBI taxonomy): Eukaryota > Viridiplantae > Streptophyta > Magnoliopsida > Asterales > Asteraceae > Arctium > Arctium minus. The sequence goes on from OX941085.1 coordinate 11,260,519, forward strand.
AACAGCCATATTTCATTTTGCACTATATCATAAGAGCCTCTTAATTATTCTGACCACTAAGGGAGTGTTTGGTTGGAGGTATTGAGGGGTTTGGAATGGGAATAGGAATGAAAAATGTTGTTTGGTTTGACATAATATAATAAGTCCATTATCCCAAACCTATTAATTTTCATTCCTGACCAAATTGGGGGGAATGAAAATCTTATTCCCGTTTAGTCACATTTTCTCATACGCCCTTCATCTCTCGATGTTTAATGAAACATATTTTTTTATTTCCGTGTTGGACGGCACATATTTGTATTAAAAAATATTATATAAAATATTTTTTTATTGATTATATTGGTTTAACCAAACAACATCAATGCAATGCTCATTCCTATTCCCATTCTGCTTCATTCTCATTTTCATTTTCATTCCTATTCCTTAAAATGAACCAAACGCCCCCTAAATCATCGTGCACCAATTACCAAACCATTCAACAACTGCCAAACAGCCCCTTAGATGCATAAGTTTAATTGGGCATGATCAAATATGGAACATGTTAAACAATCATTATCATCCTGTCTATCAATTCAACTATCTGATTCACGGAGAATCAGAGATTCAAATTCATAGTTTTAATGGCATCACATACATTTTCATGCTACTGTGAAATATTGCAGAGATGCTCATAAAACAATAAGGTACATGGATAAACGAAGTTTTATAAGCTATCCGCAGTACAAGTCTACAAGGGCCAAAAATCAATCAGGTTTAACAAAGAGAAATCTAGTTGTGCACCTTCAACGGATCATCGAAGCCTGTATTGCTGAGAACGGGAAGTGTAAGTGTCTTCAATATATCGAGTAATCAATGAGATACCATGATGTGAGGCACTTGATGCAGCATAGTAAGACGTTACACTGAGCTGAGTGAAGTTTGGAAGCCCATATCCTGTGATTTCTGCATAATCAGCCCATAGCAATGCCCAATAGAAATAGTTTTGTCTAATTGTTCCACAATAGAAACACCTTAGAAATTCTTAATCAGTATTTTATAACTTTGTGAGTGTTGCGCTATCAAAATCCCCTTAGTAGTTTCCTAGAAATTGTAAGTGTTATCTGCATTCCACAAGAACAGCACTTGAGCCGGTTATATGAGTTGAGCATATTTCAACTGGTGATAGAAATTTCGAAAAGTTGAAATAGAAATTTCGAATCGTTGTTTCCCAACATCAGCAGATAGAATCTTTTTGCATCCCCTCAAGGGTGAATTAAACATGTGAGCTTTTATCTCATTTGTTGATGACCTACATAATGTCGCTAAGCAAATCATAACACACATACATTGACACAACCCAGCAGGCCAGCCTATTATATTGGATCCGCCCAACACAAGTCCTACTCAACTAATAACTGAAAAGGTAGATACAGAATCTGGCCCAGAAGATCAATCACCAATCCATTCCACCACAGGCCCAAGACGCACCAGAAAGCCTCCCATATGGATGAACGACTATGTGCTTTGATGCCATTATAACTACTCTCTCTTATTTTCCTTATTTTTCAATAACCAATTTCTGTTTGTGCTGTTCACCTCGATTTCTGTACTCAGAAGGAGTCCCAGTTTCCCATTCAGCACAGTTTTCATATTTCCACCACACTAACCTTACATATGTTGTCTCCTAAAGACCAAGTATTAACCCATAAGGTATAGGTTTCCAAATTAAAAACCAAGAGTAATACTATGATAGCAGATAAATCAAGTTATTCAAAGTTTGATGGTATACCTCCAAATGCAGCACTGGCAGCAGAAAACATATGCAGTGGAGGAATCTGCCAAAACAGGAGATTTATGGAAGTGGTAAAGAGGAATTTTGAAACACAAGGCAATTCCACAAAAGAATATTAGGAAATAAAAACGAAATGAAGATGACAAAACATATAAACAGTTCCAAAAGTACCTCTATGACAAATGGAAGCCACTTTGGTCCCTTGACATGCTTCTGAATATATGGTATTCCTGAAATGAATAATAGAATACAAGTTAAATTCCATATAGACTTGCATAACTCCCAACCCTGTCCAGCCTAAATAAACATACCTGTGTTCAAACCATAAAAGGCACCAATCATTCCACCTAAACCACAGCCTGCCTATTGGATACACAAAACAAATGAGATTGGCAATTTGGACAAAAGTGCATGCCGTGCTTAACATGTAAACATATAAGCTGTCTTTTGGCGGGCAAAATAGACAAAGTGATCATTCAAATTTTAAATTACATACACAGACCAAAAAAGAATTATCAATCACATCCCTATACTATTATAATCATATCGATCAAACTGTTTTCGTCCATTAAATCAAAGGAACTAACATCAATAATCAATTAGTGACAAGAGGAAGGATAATGTAGCAAATAAAATATTAATAATCTCGACCATTATATAATATAACGTTTTTATGTATTTTGCCTATTTTGGCCAAGAAACATTATCTTTTGGGTTTTGACTGATAGGAAGCAAACTAGAGGAAAAAGACTACAGCTAGCAAACTACCAAGAACCCATCACAAACCAAAAATTGGTCTACCTGAAGAGTATTATTTGGCATAAGGTTCATAACAATGATGATTGGTGACATGCGACAATAATCCTTTTATACAAGTTAGAACGCCAGAGAATGAAGATTCTCTCTTCAGAAACAATCAATCATCTAAAAGTAAACATTTATATGTTTAATTATGATGGTTTATTATTTAATTGAGGAATACCATATTTAGACACATAGGCCATTATAGTAAGATATTACTCCCCCTGTCACAAGTAGATGCAACAATTTTCCTTTTTGGGTTGTCCCAAAACAAATTCAACATTTCCTATTGGTCATAAGATTTATCTATTTAATCCTTGTAAGGGGGCATTTTTAGATATTTGACCAATAATCAAATACTCATCAAAGTATGTCTCAGGTCAAACTTTGCATATATTTCGGGGCGGATGGAGTAAATAGGGTTAACCAGAGTTGCTTAATTAAAAGTATGGCTACTTTCAGAGTTCATACCCATGACATAAACCGATCCTAGAGATCATAGCCTTTTTCAGGTAACCGTCCCCCTTGATTGTTTGGAACTGACTAAGATTTCCAACAATTCTATGTCTACAGTGACAATCCCTGTCACTTAGTAAAGTAATCCTCGTGATGATGCTACTATCATGTAAATATGGTACCATACTACATTAAGTTGAACAATTTTTACACTAATCAGCTATTGTAAATTTCATGATATGATACACATATAAAAGCATTTAACCTGCCCTTCAAATGCGTCGTGTCAAAGACATTGTTAAATATAGAATCATTTACACTTAACTCAACAATCTCTTCTAGGTAAATTGTTATTACAACTCGACTGTGTACTTCTATTGTGTAGTTCAATTATCTTTGCAAAAATCCTAGGTCCCAGCCGCTAAAATTTCGTTAGGCCGTCACACATGCAAATGCACTTTCCTACCCTAGAATATAGGGTGTGGGACCTTGGTTGATTTAGAGTTCAAATCTCACAGGCGCTATCAACCCTTCGGGGCCATGCACTCCGGCTGGATTGCTGGAACGCCTCAAGTTTGTCCCGTCCATGTGTAAAGGACTCTTTGCAACGGTCGTACTCGTGGGGCGCCCCGAGGCTCAAGTCCTAACTCCTATCCTTAAACAACGTTGACGTGGCGACGCCTTCTCATTAGCTGGATGAAATTGTATCCATTGCTTGAGATCTTTAGGAGCTGAGAACACAACCCATTCAATCGATGTGGGCCTTTCCCTTGCATGGACCTCGTGACTAGTTGGACCAAAGAAATAGATCCCTCCATTAATTCATAAAAGATCCTCCAAAACAACTTCCACCTAGTGCACAATCTATAAACACAAAGGACCAAATAACAATATGCGCTGCTTGGCATATAAATCATAAAACCAATCAAAATCTTCCCAGAAACCAGATTCTCATTGCTCAATTTGACCTAGAATTGAGATAGATTCTTCAAAGTTCAAACCACATTATAATGATTTTCAATTCCATAAATCTGGTATGTAATAGTGATTAACGATTTTGGAGAGGCTTCAAATCCTACCACAACGAGCCAGAAACTCCCTTTCACGTGTTAATTAACAATGATAAACTACTCTGCCAACTTCCACTGATCGAATAGGTATTCAATTTTAAATTTTTACATACACGAATATAAATCCTCGATAACACGATTAAACAAGAAGTAGAAATCAATCGATCATAACTGGAGTGAAAATTAAGCGAATGAATGGAGATGCAAAAGAGCGTTTGTTACCACTGCGGTTGCATCACGTATAACTGGAGTAATAGTCCATCCTCCATTCTCCTGCATTTAACAAAACCAAACGCAAAACAATCAATCAACTCGAAATCATCCGATGCGATCAAATCAAAACCTCGAATCATAAATAATGAATGACTAGGCGAAAAAACGAAGAAGAAGGAATTACATACCGAGTTTGATTTTAATGGAGAGAGACAACGAGGGAATCGAGGTGTACCGAGTCCAGGTTTAATGGTGGGCTCGTGATACAGGTTTCCCGTTCGTAGCTTCTCTTCGTATACCTCCCGAGTCCCCATCACCAACACAATGCTCCTTCTGCAATTCACGCACGCTCGTTGCAGCAACGACGATCGCAGTTGAGTAGAACAACCGCACACCGGCTGCATGCACGACTCGAGAGTTCGAGATCTTGAATTTGATCGGGCCCTATTTATATGGGCTGTTTCGGCCCTAATTTATATGGGCTAACCCACGGCCCAATCTATACGATAATTTTTTGTGCTCCCAGTTTTATAAAAAGTGTTTGAATTAGATTATGACGGTATCAAAATGTAATAAGTAGATAAATTATTTTTTTGTGTTTGACAAATAAGTAAATAAGTTGGAAGGGAGTAATTTATGGCGTTGCCACATCGGAATAAATTAATAAGTTAGAAAGAAGTAACTTATCAAAAACTTCTTATTATCGGTGCCCAACTGGTATAAGTATTTAAACTCCTTATTACTAGTATCACATCGGAATAAGTCAATAAGCATTGTACAAACGCAATCCCAAACACCCCCTGAGACTGATTGTTAACAGCTTAATGAGTTTAATGTAACTCACGGCTTATTTGATCAACTATATATAACTGTGTGGTAGTGGCTTAATAATATAGAGAGTACCTTATTCGGTAAGCTTCTAGGTTTTTTTTTTCCAAACTTGTCCATCCCATTTAAAAACACTTGAATGGGATGAGAAAGCCAGATTCGGAAATGGTCATAGTAGCAGGCTCCTTCTACCTATAAAAAAGACACTCCCAAACAAAAACATTCTCTACCTATACAGACAGATTAATCTACACAGTAAACTTTATACATCAATGACTTAATGGAAAACCAACCAAACAACCTTTTAACCTATTACAGTACACTTACTATGCTTTTTAAACATTTTACAACTCTACGACTATATACGTATAATTTTTTATAATTTTATGAAAACTAATTAATAATGAACTAATAAACTCTTTTTAATACAAAATAAATATTGAGTCTTACTAGTATGATATGATACTGCATGAATTTTGGATTTCCTTGTTTAATAAGAAATTTTGTTAATATTTCATCATCGATTTACAATAAAATTTCACATCATCCTGCATTACATGCATAGCAATTAGTAATAAATAAACCAAAAATATTCTTAGGGAGTATGTGACATGTGATCCCACAAAAATCACTTGCGCATAAATTTTGGCCGTCCTTAAACATTAATCCAAACGGTTTAATTTTGACGAATTTTTAATCAGTGGTTTACATTGTTAAATCCTATAAATAACATATGTTGTATCAAATACATATTGATTATTAACAAAAAAAAATCATGTTATTAGTATTATGGATTATATCTACATGTATATAAATGATTTTGTTAAACTGGTCACATAATTAAAATTTAAAAGAAACAAATGTTTATCATTTGGGTATATATTTATAAACGTTTTTGTCACTTACATTAAATAAAATGTTAGTTTTCACATGTTTTCATGTTTATTAGGCGTTAGAGCAAGTAAAATTGATTGTCTATGTTAAGAGTGGTTGTCTCGTTTTTATAAATATAATCAGTTTGTAGTATCATGTTAGTTACATACCTTATAACAACCGTGACCATATTTTTGTATCTAATGTTTAATTGTCTTTGCTCCTACAACATATTTTTGTTGAAATATATGACAATGAACAACAATTGATTGCCCAAAACAATTGTTTACAACAAATCCCGCTTGAGGGATGTCAATAGTTCCCTACCAAATACAACCGTCATGGTTATCATCTATAATATACTAAATCACCACTTATCCCAAAATCAAATAAGGGAAAAATGTATGAAAATAAGACATAATTTGATTTTGTTTGTATTTTGAGAAATTCCTTTTCAAATATCAACTTGAGGTCTGCAATAATACATCTCAATCATTTAAGGGGCTCGATAAATTGTATAAGCATTACCCCGTTCATTGTTAATCTGGATTTGAGAATAGATAGAAACCATACAACAATATTTTAGAATAAACGGAAAGGGGTTGTTTGGTCTGCAGAATTCGAAGGAATTTGATGGACTTTGGATGACAAATTCCTTTAACCAAATTCATTGATGATGTTTGGTTCACGGATTGAAGTGATTGGAATCCGCTGAAATCAACGACTGAGGGATTTGGTCATTCCTTGCCATAAGTGAAGAATTTTAGTTTCATCTAGTGGCAAATGTAACAATTTTTATAATTTGGTTTTGAAATCACAAAATAATCTTTGCATTTAATTTAACCAACACCACCACCCCCAGACTGCCCTCACCAGTTCCGTCTCTCATTGTTGTTGTTGTTGTCACAACCGTCACCCCCACCCCCAACCCCGACACTACCCCACTACCTAACGCGTGCATATTCCAATTCTTTTGTGATATTTCATTGCAATTCATGACAATCAGACGTGTAGTCAAATTTCTTTCTAACTCCTTCAAAGTCAAATTTCTTTGATGATTTTCAATTATACCAAATTTCACTTTGTGAACCGAACGCCCATTTAAGGGTTTAGTTGGTGTATAGAGATATTTTGATCTTGTAAATAAAACATTTAATGACAGAGAAATTAGAAACGGGAAAAAAAAAGCAGAACTAAAAATCACGTAACAAGATTTCTTGTGGGGTTAGCTTAAAATGAGATTTTTAAAAGATAGTTTTCCAAGATATAAATTGGATAAGAATATGATTCATCTTCATGCTTCTCAATTTTTTTTCTAATATAATCATTATCTTGTAGGGTTAGCTCAACTAACAACAACGTTTAGGTCTCTTCAGTTTTCCTAGTTGTTATTCAGAGCGTCTGGATTTAATCGAGATACGTACAAGTTGTCCTAAACCATCGGTATAAACAAAAAGTCTTTAGAACATCTCCAACAGCTATGCTAAAGTTTTTTCTAAAATAGAGTAGAAAATATCAAAATCTCTAAAAAAATTTGCATCCAACTCCAACAGCTATGCTATTTTAGCAACTCTAGTATTAATTATAGTATTAAAATATTCAATTTATTTAAATATATTATTAAAATATTTAATATATGGAAAGATGGGAGAGAAAAAGTTTGCTTTTTGGGTGTAATAATTAGTTTTGGAAGAAACTTTCTTTTTAAATATTTCTCTAAATTTAGAGATTTTTACAATATCTCTTAGAGCATCTCCAACAGTTATGCTATAATTTTTTTAAAATAGAGTAGAAAAACTTAAAATCTCTAAAAAAATTACATCCAACTCCAACGGCTAGTCTATTTTAGTAATTCTATCATCAATTATATTAATAAAATATTATTTCTCTCTTCTAAACACACAACTTCAATGTTTCCTATTGGTGGAAAAGAATCTCTCTTAAATATGGAGTTTTAGAGATTTCTCCAAATTTGGAGATTTTTATCTTCTCTCTCTTCTTTTCTCTATTTTAGCATACGATATAGCATAACTGTTGGAGCAAAAAAATTGTTAAAATCTCACTTTTTCTATTTTAGCATAACTGTTAGAGATGCTCTCATTTTTTCTCTATTTTAGCATAGAAGATAGCATAGCTATTGAAACAACAAAAATGCTAAAATTTCATTTTTTTTTTTTCTATTTTAGCATAGCTTTTTGGAAATGCTCCTAGACAAGATCAATCTAAAAAGAAGTAGAACCCGAGTACAATGAAGGGACCCAATCATGGTGGACATTTTAAGCGTGGACTAATAAATATGAAAGCACACACAAATTCCACGTAAAACTTGGTCAAATCCTAGAAATCTTGGGAAGCAACCTTGCAACTTTCATTTTCTTTTTATGTCTTGGTATTGGTCAACATTAAATTAGCACAAATAAACAATATGATATTTAATTTTATAGTTATTTTAGTCATGTATTTTAATATAAAAATATTTATCGGTATCTTTCATACACACGTAAAATAGTTGTGTTGTTTTTGTTTACTTTTGTTAAAATACGTTAAATAAATTATCAACAGTGTAACACCTTAATTTTTAGGAAATAAAACATTATAGCAGTTCGTTTGTCATATGTGAGAAAATTGACGACAACAACTCCTCCCCATTCCACCACCAGCCAACATTGGCCTCCTCCATCAGTAATTGGTAGTCACCCTGTCCCCCATTGCAACTAGGGTTGCTCAAAAAATCGACCAACTTGGAAAAAAACAACCCAAGGTAACCCGACATATAATCGATACAAAATTATGACAACCCGAATCTATTTGGTTGATATTGGGTTAGGCTCAAAGTAAACCGACCAACCCGATAAATGTTTTAGCGACTTCTCTAAAATTATTTATATTTCCCTTTAATATGTATAAGTTACCAAAAACAAGTTGACAATAACGAGAAATAGAACTCATAAGTGAACATTATTGAAAATATATATGTAATACCTAAATATTTGATGAACTCGTATATTCTTTTGAATGATTGATCGTATTTCCAAGAAAAAAATTCTTATTTTTATATTTTCAATATTGTTTTTACTTTGTTTAAACACAACCCGACCAACCCGAACGGGTTGGGTTGCACTTTTGTTTAGGTTGGGTTGGGTTGAAAATTATCAATCCGCCAACATTGGGTTTGGGTTGTTAAAATGTCTTCAACCCGATCAACCCAACCCGTAAGTCCCCTAATTGCAACGCTATACCCCCCCCCCCTCCTCTCTCGTACACATAATGGATCGAGGAAGGGTATACCCATGATATCCCTTTCTTATTTTTTCCCCCCAAGTTCTACTGTTTTTATTAACGGACAAGTTTAATTAAACATTTTGTCAATTTTAATGGTTTCACTTGGATTTGATTGAAATGATTTTTATTTAAATTTACGAGTCTTAAAATATATTATACTTTGTTGTCTTAATTAATTTTTTCCTAATAGCATCTAAATAATATTATCCTTATTAAATAGCACCAAAAACCTTTTGTAGTATCAACTATCAAGAATGGCGGCCGTACACTCCGACTTTATAAAAGAGAAGTGGGAACCTACACAACTAACAATCAAAATTCGAATTCGAATTTCAATAAAATTATTTATTAGATTTTTATAAAAATCTTAGCTATATATTTGAATTATAACTTATAAGTTTATCAATTATATATCTTATCTATATCTATACTATATTATAAAGCAGGGATAAAAAACTCTTAAATACAAATTATTAGACACAAGGTACCATCATTTTATGCAAAATTTTAAAAATCTCTTAATTTACAAGTATCAAAGCACAAGATACATATTACTACTGCAGACTTATAACACCTACCAATTTGGTATGTGTAGAGTCTTCCTTTTATGCAGACATTTACATGTATCACTATTAATTAATATATTATATTACTATAAATTTGTTTTAATTATATTATTAAATATGTAATTTGTTATTTTTTCTAGATGTCATTAAAATATATAAGATAATCATTGAATTATAATAAAATACTTAATATTTTTATATAAAAACATTATATTATTAAGCCTAAATTAAACAAATTTAAAAAAAAACATTATTACTTTCTCAAAATCATTCAAAATCGTACTGTAAATCGACAAAAAAAATGAAACATTAAAATCGTGATGTATCTCGCTGCATTGCACGAGTACGCTTCTAGTATTTTATGATGCTAAGAGGTTGTTTGACAGTTGCTGAATGATTTAGTGCAGGATGATTAATTGGTCATAATGAGTAAGAGACTATTACGATATAGTACGTAAATATGGTAGTTTGATAATTGTTCATAATGAAATTAGGGCGTTGAATGGTTAAGAGATGCATAAGATACAAAATCATTCAGAGAGTTTTAGAACCATTATGAGGCATACCTTTTTTTTGTCAAACAATATTCACCTCTTAACGATTCAAATATTACATCTTAATGAAACTATTAAGAGTTAAACAAACAACTCCTAAATCATTTTACATGCATGATTGAAAACATTTAAGATGATTAATATTATTTTTCATGGAATTGTTGTTTCTATTATCTCAAATTAATAGTTTATATTAGTTAAAATAATTTTTTTATGCAAATGATATAATTATAAAAATATAAATATACGAATTTGTTCGTTAGCAGCTTAATAAACTTAATGAGACTCACAGCTTATTCGGTCAGTTATACATGATTGTTTGATAATGGTTTAATGATATAGAACGTGTCTTGTTCAGTAAGCCTATAGGGGGAAACTTTATGCCAAAAGCCAAAAAAAATCCAAACCTGTCCCTCCCAATGAAAGAATACGGTCATTCCATAAATGAAAAAACACTCTCAAGCAAAAATCTTCCCAAACTATACATAAATTATTCCACACAAACAACTTATCCACATAACAGCATATCTAGATAGCGTACACGGAATAATAGAGCTACTACGAAAATCCATCAAAATAAATGTGCAGGAGACCAAATTCAAGACAACATAGTTATAATTACAATATTTACATAAATAAAAGTTCTACTTTAACAACCCAAAACTCAAATATAATTTAAGCAACTAAAATCCTAAACCGAGTCCCAATACAACTCAAAAATAAAACGAAGTCTTCAAATTAGAAACGGAAACATTTTTCCACAACCGAGATGTCTAAAGCTAACTGCAATTACAATAGTGCTCTAGGCCATCTATCTTCGAATCTAAACCTTCAAATTTTCTCCTTCCTTTTGGAAGAAACACTATTGGTTCCCTTACCTGAAAATGGGTTTTAAATTTTGAAAAGCGAAGGTTAGACCATAAGGCCTAGTGAATTCCCTTCGGAATGCAGTTTAAAACAACTTATAATATTAACTTCGCAACTGCATTAATTAGTAAATTAATGATAATAGTTTAAAAATACCATAACCAGTTCCACGCAAAGGGATTTACACAGTGAATCAATCTCCATCACCTTTTGTGATGTCCACACTTGGGACCCCAATAGATCCCCCTTCGCCCCCCAGTAGATGCCATATCCGTGTGCGCGAGAAACAAATTCAAGGCACACGGCTCACCCAATTCCTCAAGACTTCTCCACAACCCGAGATACTCAACTCCACTATGTAACCGACTCCACAAACATTCGGAAGTTCATACAAGAATGGCATAATAATCACGAGTAAAAAGAAAAAGTCCTTCATCATATAATAACGTGAGCATGCTTTCAAATCCCACGTATCAACAACGCATTATCAACTTTCAAATGCACAAAGCTTTAAGAATCATTTTCCATAAAAAATGGGGAAAATTTTAAGGGAACTCACCTCTCGATGGAAACCCGACACACACACCGAAATTAGCTTCAGAAAATGACATAACACCTACAATTTTTGGTTAAACATAATAAGTCAAACCCCCGGCTAAACTTTTCTATAAATCCTGGAATAAACTCCCATGTAAGTCCCTGCACACCCAAACACATCTACCCCGATGGGATCTGGGTTTTTCGGTCTTACCGGGTTTGATACCGGTTTTCGGTTCCTACCGGGTTTGATCCCGGTTCCCGCGATTGACATCCGGGAATTAACCCAATTCACTCCCGGTTTCGATTTATTCTTGGTAATCCTTGCTACCCGGGTTCCCGACTTCTCAGTTAGATTTTGGTCCGGGTATTTGGGCGATCCCCGATCACTCCCCTTCGACCCTACGTATAATACCCTCAATCTGGAAATAGCAACTAATTTAAACTTTTCTAATTACATAGATGACTAAATCATCTACAACAACAAATTAAGGTTTAACTTCAATAAACACACTTCAATCCTTATACGCGATCTATAAAAGGTACGGATGTTACTAAAACCCAATAGCAGTCATTGTCTCCAACTGCGGAAGACTTCACCAAACTACTCACCCTCGTGTAAATCTTGTGCTCATCTCTTCATGGCACCGCTAGAACCAAACCCCAACTGGACCTGATGCACATGCCGACAAATAAAAGGTTAGGCTTAACGCCTAGTGAGCTCAAGTGTTTTCATCATAAACGTATAAAGCAATAAACTTAAAGAACGTTATATAAATCTTAGTTTCCAAAATGAAATACATTAAGTCTAAAAGAAACCTCTTTTCAACATTCACCCTCTTCGTGATTAAAATCATAAAATAGAACGTTTCTTCTAATATAATTTCAAAACCCAAAACTCGCGTAATTCATAACTGACACTTTAATAATCAAATACTGAAAACGTAGATAAACTCTATTATCCAAAACATCCAAAACATGGATAAAGTTCAGTATGCAAAACCCAAAACATGAATAACAATCCATACCCAAAACGTCGCCGAAAACATGGATTATAAAACTCCATAACCAAAACAACACATTGCGGTGACGGGGGAGACCCGATTACATAGTGTGTAACGGATCACAAAAGTGGATCACATAATTATGTAGGAAATCAAAACATGTGGGTTATACATAAAAAAAAACCACCGAGCTCAACTCCTCTGAGTCTATCGCTCGAAAACATCAAGTCAACTCATCTGAGTCTATTCTTGAGAGTTCCAAAACAGGGGAACCCAGTTCCAAAACAGAAACTTATGCACAAAGGGAATTACACCTTACTGCCTATGGGACGTTGTCCGACCGTATAAGTCCATACCTTACTTACCATGGTGACCCGATGCCTATTTCGTGCCAAAGTGGTGAACTTGTCCAAAGCGAGACATAAGAACATCGTGCCTATGGATCCATTGCACTAACTAAAACGTTACATGACTCAACGAATGAACTAATGCATTCAAAACATGTTTTTTTTCTCAAATAAGATGCAGTAAAAGTAAATCATAACCAAACGCTCTACATTGAGCTATTAAAATCGGACAAGTGTCCCCAATACCCAACAAAATCCAAACCGAGTCATAAGCTCAACAAATCCAGAGACCACTTGTTAAAATCATAAAAAAAAAAAGAAATCAAACATAAACAAACCGCGATAATGTCAACCCATGCTCCAAAATACATAAGAACTCAAATATAACTTCAATTGGGACAAAACATTTTCAAAGCGGGTTTATATTATTTAATCTTCCCAAAAACGTCCCATGACACAAAATCAACCATTTCTCCAATACGCACAATAAAAATACATTTATGCTCCAAAGACTACCTCCATGAAATAAATCATTAAAATACCAATACTCAAGATTTATTTATCAAAATGCCCAAAATCCCAAATGTGGGTGTTTGCAAAGCTCATAAGGTTAAACACTTCAAATAATCAAACTTATCAAATACTCAACAGTTGGTAATTTCATGTAAAACATATAAACATGTAAAAATAGACATTTTGGCATGTACACTGTTTTCACAATTCAACTTGAACTCACCTTGCTAGGTTAAGTTAAACCTAGATTTCAAACCCAAATTCTTAGTCTCCAATGGTGTAGACTTCACCATTTCCAAGCTATCTCTTCAACAATAAGTTAGGGTTTCCAAATAACCCACTTCTTCATGTTTAGCATAAACCATCAACAACAGGTAAAACCTTTAGATCTATAAATATCCTTATATCAAAACTTGAAGTATTCAAATAAACTTACCACTTTAGGATGTTTAGGCTCTCCACCCAAAATCAACCAAAGGAATCCATTGTCTCTTCCATCCAATTACCAAACCTTCATACTTCTTTAGGATAAACCCTGAAAGTCCAAGATCTCTAAATCTTTAGAGAGAGAAATTAGAGAGAGAAAGTAGGAGCGCCAAAAGTAATCAGATATCTTCAATTAGAGTGCCAAAGTTACAAGAACAAAGGACTAAGGGGACTTAAATACCCCTAGCCTTAACAAAACAGATTACATCAATAAGAACAGTCTAGGCTAGAAAATAAATACAATGATTACTATAAAAACAGATCTAATAATCTCCCCCTTAGTAATCATTGGCGTCGTGGTCTTCAAAAACAATCTTCAAAAACAGCATAGACCAACCAGGCGACTTTGGAGAATCACTGGCGCTCTTCTCGTTGACGAAGTCTATTCAGCCCGATTAACACTTCCAAACGTCGCAGAGTGGAAAGAAATTCAATCTCTCTTGAATTGAATTTAAAGTATTCTGGAGAAGTCGGATTTCATCATTATCAACCAGAAATGCATTTTCTCTTGTTTCCAAAACCTTCTTTTAGCCTCCTTCAGATGTTGCTCCAACTGAAGCTTAATCACCTTTAAAGTTCCATCAGAGTAATGAGCAATTTCTTCAAATCTGAGAAAGCATTTTTCATTTGAGTCATTCTTGTACACAACTCCATATGGATCTTCAACTATGGTGAGAAGTGGATAAGACTCTAAGTTTGGTAAGCTTCGGTTAGGCCTCAGAAGATTTACAACTGGTTGAAAGCTTTCAACGGCCATCTGGAAATCAAAAACTCTGAAGAATCGAATTTGTCGTCGAATAAATCTTTTGATGACGAACAAAGCTTGTGAAACATCCTGTGATCTATGATAGAGATTCCTGAAATGGTCATATAAGAACTCCATGTCATCAATAGAAAGGTCAGCGAAGTCTGCCTCTGAGAATTTATACCGCTTGCAGTCTCTTCTTTCAACTTCAAAATCAGGATACCAGATATTCACAAACTTGTTGATTGTGACACGGATGACTCGAACAATTAAGTGATGAGAAGAAACGGTATTATTCCTTTTGCGCTGACACTTAATGAACATTAAGTATTCAAATTGATAATCATCTGACTCTTTCTCTACTCCAAGAATTACATAGATGTTAATTGGCCTTCTTCTAGAAACAAAGATGTTACTCTGAGTGTCTTCTAGAAAAGCCGATCTTAGTCTTGAAGCCATGTATCTCTGATGCAAATTCCTCTGTCTTTGTTGTCTAGATAAAGCTGGTCCTTCTTCTAGAATAGACGGTGGAATCACAGGATCAGAAGGTGGAACATCAGCTTGTGCTCTTGACGACTGACCAAATTCAAATGAACTTGAAGGAATAGTGGTAGTCGGAGCTGGACTAGAAACAGGAGTAGATATGACTTTAGCAGTTTCAGGAATCTCATCATGAGCAGGAAGATCACTGTATAACATTTCTGCCTTTTCTTCATCTTTTGCATCCATGAACATTGAATCATCTTCTGTATCAGAAATGATAATGATGTCATCACAATCTTCTATCCTCACTTTACATACTTTTTCATACTTAGAATCATCATCATCATCTGAATTAATTTCAATAATGTTCGAAAAGAAAGACTTCATATCAGATACAATTTCAGCATTAGCAACAAAAACTGGATTTGAAACTAAGTCTGGATCTTCATAGACCACAATCTGCCAGTTTTTCTCTTTGTTCTGCTCAGAAACTTTGATAAAATCAGACATTGAAGAAGAATCAACCCTATCAATCAACAAATTCACCAAGTCATTAACATTGCAATCTTCAACATTTTCAGCATTCTGTTCAGATCCACCAACCGCTTCTTCTTGAGATTGATTAGCTATCCCTGAAGAAGTTCCTTCCATTCTTGGTCTCTTAGCCATCTCCCCCTCATGGCCATGATGATCGGGATCATCTTGGTCATGTCGGCGCTTAAGAGACAGACCGACCTCTGTTCTGCAGCTTTGTTGAAGATTATCAAACCGGTTAGCAAGATCAGAAAAAGATTGAGTCATGAAAGACCTTAAATCTGCAAAACTAGTTCGAACTTCTGATCTGAAAGAATGGAATTCATCAGATAACACTGTAATCCTGTCAGAATCAGATGAAGGCGCTTGAGGCGGTGAAGGTTGGAAATTTCTCAGAAGAGAAAGCAGATCCTGATCTTGATGTTCTGGCGGAGACATGGAAAGAAGACGTGCATACAACAAATCAGTCAATTCAGAAATAGGCAGATCATGCAAAGAAGACCTGGAAGCTGTAGCAGAAGGAATTGGTGTGAAAAGTCCAGAAGACATAGTGAATACAGAAGGAACCGGTAGAGAAACTATTGGAGAAGCTGTAGAAACTGGTATAGACGAAGAATCTCTGATAATAACACCAGTAGGTTTTCTGATGGGAATCTCTGGAGGAATGACAGACGTATCAATCTCAGGCATCTTGCCTTTGAAGAAAGTCTTCAACTTCATAATTTGAGCTTCCTTTTCTGCATCCATTCTCTCTGATAACTGACGAATGACATCGTTCAAAGTAGAGAATTTGTCAGTAGAAACCCGAGCTTGATCAGAAGTAAGCTCTACAGCTGGAACTGTTGTAGACTGAATAGCCGCAAGAAAAGTTGCTGGAGCTTGACTTTGTACCGGAGCTGAGGCTTGATTAAAAGTTGTATCCAATTCATCTACTTGAAGACGTGCAACAGAATGATTAACAGGAACAGAATCATCTTCAAAAACAACTTCTGTTGAAACAACCACTTCCGGTGTCCTGATCTTTCTTTCATAAATCCAAATACTCGGTTGATCAGCATCATCACCATCATCACCATCATCACCAGAATCATCATCACCAGAATCATCATTACCATCAGTAGCATTAGCAAAATCAGCAGAAATAACAACATCAGATTCAGTAGCAATATGATTAGCAGCATCAGAAGAATCATGAATCGGGGAGTCAGTAGCAATTTGAGCAATTACATCTTCAATTTTTTGAGAAGCGACATCTGCTTGAACTTCTTGATGTTCAGTATTTACTTCAACTTCTTGTTCAACAGCTTTGTTGACATCTTGTTCAGAAACAGATACTTCAACTTCAACTTCTTGATTAGCAGGAATAGATGCAGCCCTTTCATCATGAGATAGTTCATTATGATCAGCTTCCAGAAGTATTTCATTATCCATGCAATATTCGATAATACTTTTATCTGAAGGATCTGCATAATTCAAAATAAACTCCGAAGGAATAGGCATCGAATAGTCAAAAGTCTGCTTCACCTTTTGGATGTACGTCATTTCTGTATCAGGAACTTGTGGCCAAGATAATCTTCGAGGAATATCCGGATTGCTTCTGAGTATGCTTCTGATGATAAGCTTCAAGAATCGAATGAATGGAATAAACTTGCGTTTCTTGTTGGTAAGCTTGTCATGCACCATCTCCGAGAGTTCGGTCCAGAAAATGAATGTGTAGTCGACATGCAAGTCATAGACGACTGCATGGAACAAACGGAGATATAGTAGACTTGCACTGTCCGTGCCGGAATGTTTTGACGTAAGGCACCTGATGATGACAGAGAAGAGAGCATACCAAACTGGAGGTAATTTAGACTTATCAAAATCACGCACTTTGTTTAATGTCCCAACATATCCAAGATTCCTTATCCCTTCAAAAACTTCCTCTTCAGATGGAAAGTTGTCATATGTAGTTCGGTCGGGTCTGGAATTAGGCTCAGGAAGCTTCAGTATTAGTCTGAGATGCTTGTATGAAAGAAAAGAATCATACTGATCTATTTGAAGCTCAAAGCGGTGCGGACGAGCCAGTTCATTCTTTGTAATTGTATGCCAGGCTTACTGAATGTATACTTCTGAAACTTCAGCACATAACGAAAGAACCTGAGCAAGTGGATGTCCTCGTAGAATTGCACAAATCACCGGATGTATTTTGATTCTGTCGAAGTCCACAAAATAATTATTGGGCTTGTAAGGCAAAATATACATCAAAGAAGGGAAGACACCGTTCGGTGTTCGGCGAGATGCAGAAAGATTAGCCCCGACTGAAGGAACAGAAGGCATCGGCATCTCAAGCGATGCTTGATCAGAAGGATCCTCGAGAAGTACATTCTCGTCTTGAATCATTGGATCTATATTGGTTTTAGAAGACATTTTACACCTAAAAGACAAAACAAAGAAGAATTAGACAAAACAAGAAAAACACATAATTCCCAAGGCAGGTTTGCACACCAAGTTAGATGCGCAAACCAAGTTTTGCGTATTTAACATGATACGCAAAGATAGGTTTGCGTATCAGGCATGATACGCATCTGAGGTTTGCGTATCTAACTAGGTCCGAAAACAAAACATGGAAATTAAAACACAACAAAAAACACTAAGAATGGTTTGCGTATCAAGAAAGATACGCAAAAGACACTTTGCGTATCCAGTTAGATGCGCAAAAGGCACTTTGCGTGTCACTAAGTGTTACGCAAACTAAACTTGAACAAACTCACAAAAACAATGAGGTTTGCGTATCAAGTTAGATACGCAAAGTATGCTTTGCGTATCCAACGGGATACGCAAACTGGACTTCGCGTATCTTGTTGGATGCGCAAAGTAGACTTTGCGTACACTGACTTGATACGAAAACCTAGATTTTCGGGAGTTCGAACCGAAAAGCACAAAAACTCAAAATAAAAGCAAATAAAACACAAAATAAGAGAAGTAAAAACATACCTGAGGTTCGAATTACAAGTCTAAGCAAAACCAAATATCCAATTTTGAGCAAAGACGCTCGAATCTGATGAATCATATACGATGAACAGTGAAAATGGCGAACAAAAACGCACAGTAAGAAACGCACTATGAAATCGAAATCAAACAAGGTAATATTAAACTAAACATTCTACAAATCTAAAAACAAAATAAGAACACATACCTGATCCGAAGAACAACAAACTGAAATCAAACACAATGAACTGAAGAATCGACGCACAGAGAGAAAGATGAAGATGAACAGTGTAGAGAGGTCAACAAGCGGGAAAAGAAAAAATGAAAACTAAAAGTAAACTAAAAGAAAAAACATAAAAAAATACCAAATAAAAAAAATACTCTAAAAAAATACCTGAATACTGTTTTACTCCCCCTACACAAATGCACAAAAATTCATCTGTTAGTATAGCAAATGTGTAGAAATATCTGAAATTCTTACCTGATGAACTTCTGATCAGCACAAATATTTTTACTTACTCCCCAACAAACAAAGAACTGGTTCATAAAAAACTTTTCAGATTTGCTCTCCCCCTCGAAAAATGCACAGACCATTTAACAAAAATACAGATACTCAAACATAAAGACATCAGTATAAAAAATGATCATATTGAATATAAATTTTGTAACAACTGAACATATAAAACTTTAAACACTAAACAAATTAAAGTCTACTCAGTAAAATTTCACAGATTTTTCAATCAGTTAAAATCAAATATATGTTGTTGGATGCAAGAACAAGTATAATTGCATATCAAGTTAAGACATGTTCAGTTTCAAAAACTTCCATCTGTCTATGCAGTGTGCTCACATGTGAACTTCGATTAGCTTCAAGAAAAATGTATTTCTAAAATTATTATAGAAAACTTTGCATTTACTAACACTAAGCCATCAAAAATTAAGATTTTCACAAATTTACAGGTTTATCATAACTCAAACATATCACCAAGTATCATGAGATGTGTGCACATTGGCATCTTTTTAGCAGTGTGCACATTGGCATCTTCACATGAGTGTGCTCTTTGGCATCTTTTAAGCGTTGTGCACTTTGGCATCTTATAATCAAAGAGTTCATTAAGTAAAGAACATGTCGTAAACGTAACTTTCTATCTGACCCTATTGCAAGATTTGGGTCAGCCACTCCCAGACCAGTTGGCCTTAGGGGACTAGGTGTCAAGCACCCCTTGGAACTTACTTTCCCGGATCAGAAAGGCTACATCGACATATCCTAAACCCATTCATACAAGTAGAACATGACTTTCGATCTGATTCTATAGAATGATTTGGGTTCGATCACTCCCAGATCAATTGACCTTAGGGGACCAGATGACGAGCATCCCACGAAACTTACTTTCCCAAACCAGAAAGGTCATAGGTACAAACTTTTTAAACTCAGAGATTTCTGTATTTTAAGAATTTATAATTCATCTCAATCACTCAGATCAATGTCTAAATGCTTAGCCCATATTTTCATTCCGATCTATAATTCTGATCATTTAGGTAGTCTAAGCAAAGTAAACTATAAAAATTCCGACTCACATATCTTTAAAGCAGTATCAAAAGCTACAAACATGTTGCTGACTTTTCGACTTTTGTAAGACTTGAAAGTTGAACATATAAAACTTTAATATAAACAAAGAACTTGTAAAAGATCCTAGACATACATTTTATTCAAAAGAAAGAAAGTCTGTAAAATTTTATTTTATAGAATAAAATTTGTAAAGATTTAAACTTTTAAATTCAACATGCCTAATTTTGAAAGCAAAAAATTGAAACGTTTTTCATCTAAGGCTTTTGTAAAGATATCAGCAAGTTGATATTCAGTTGGTACAAAATATAATTCAATAGTACCTTCTTCCACATGATGCTTTATGAAATGGTACCGCATTTCTATGTGTTTGGTCTTGGTGTGCTGGACCGGATTAACTGAAATGGCAATTGCAGACTTGCTATCACAATATATTGGCACTGTCTTGTATAGCATCCCGTAATCGCGAAGTTGCGTTTTCATCCAAAGTACTTGAGCACAGCAACTAGCTGCAGCGACATATTCAGCTTCGGATGTTGATATTGACACGCAGTTTTGCTTTTTCGACGCCCAACTTATCAGTCTGTCTCCGAGAAACTGAAGATGACCTGAAGTACTCTTCCGGTCCAACTGATTACCACCAAAATCTGCATCAGAATAAGCAATCAATTTATAGTCAGAACTTTTAGGATACCATAAACCTAAGTAAAGAGTTCCCTTGATGTATCTAAATATGCGCTTGACTGCTAGCAGATGAGATTCTTTAGGCTTTGCTTGGAATCTGGCACATAGGCACGTAGAGAACATTATATCCGGGCGACTTGCTGTGAGATACATCAGTGATCCGATCATTCCTCGATATGTCTTTTGATCCACAACTTTTCCATCAGGATCAAGTCCGATTTTGGCACCATGAGCCATCGGCGTACCGATTGAAGTAGATTTGTCCATCTTGAATTTCTTCAAGATGTCAAATACATACTTTGACTGGTTGATGAAGATTCCATCTGGAAGCTGCTTCACTTGTAAGTCGAGGAAGAAATTGATTTCTCCCATCATGCTCATTTGAA
Organism: Arctium minus; assembly: GCA_954870635.1. Classification (NCBI taxonomy): domain Eukaryota; kingdom Viridiplantae; phylum Streptophyta; class Magnoliopsida; order Asterales; family Asteraceae; genus Arctium; species Arctium minus. Next base: position 11,282,056 of record OX941085.1, read on the forward strand.
ACCTAGAAGTCATTAGATCAGAAAACCAAGTACATAAAGATTTGTTAGTCGCACCAAAAATAATATCATCTACATATATTTGTACTAAGCAAATATCCAAGTTTGATCTATAAATGAAAAGAGTGGTATCTATGGATCCTTTGGTGAAGCCGGATTTGACTAAGAAAGCTGACAACTCGTCATACCACGCTCGTGGAGCTTGTTTCAGACCATACAAAGCTTTATCGAGAAAATATACGTAATCAGGACGATCTTTGTCAACAAATCCCTCTGGCTGAGATACATAGACTTCTTCTTTCAATTTGCCATTGAGAAATGATGTCTTGACATCCATTTGATATACGGTGAAGTTGCGATAAGCAGCGAAGGCAAGAAACAACCGAATAACTTCCAATCTGGCGACGGGTGCAAATGTTTCATCGTAGTCAATACCTTCTTCTTGTCGATATCATTTGTCTACCAGTCTTGCTTTGTTGCGAATCACAATACCATCTTTGTCTTTCTTATTCTTGAATATCCACTTGGTACCAATTATGCTCTTTCCTTTCGGCCTTGGTACAAGTCTCCAAACTTTGAGTGTGTCAAATTGATTGAGCTCCTCTTGCATTGCTATAATCCAGTCCCGGTCTTCCAATGCTTCAGAAACTTTTGTTGGTTCAATCTTGCTTAAGAAGCAAGTGAAGAGACATTCGTTGGATGTAGCCGTCCTGGAACGTGTAGACACACTAGCTTGAGGATCTCCAATAGTTTGATGAATTGGATGAGATCTTGTCCATTTTGTGGTATGAGGGAGAGGATCAATGATGTCTTGAACCACTTCTAAATGTTCAGAAGCTTCTAAGTCAGTTGAAGATATAGACACAGTTTCAACTGGAGGAGGAGGTAACTCAACAACATCTGGATCAGATTCTGGAAGAGTTTGTTGAATAACATCATTCTGTTCTTCTTCCTGAACTGATTCCTCTTGAACAAATTGTTCATGTACAGATTCTTCTTGAACAAGTTCTTCATGAATAGGCTCAGATTCTGATTGTATCTGATCAGCAGGAGGAACTGGAACAGCATCAGGTTCAGAGATAGATGCAGCGAAATAGGAAGTAGAAATGTTCTCAGTTTCCTGATTCAAAATATTTGAGACATTTTCAGAGTTAGATCTAGGCACATCATCATAGAAATTTTCAAATAGAAAATCTAAATCAGAAAGATTAAGAATAGAAGAAGAAGAATCCTGATTTGACTGTTGAAGTGCAGGTTCTGAACTGAGTTGTTCAGAAGCTGAATTCCTAGTAAGTACGGGTTATGTGCCTGATTGACCAGAAACCAAATTAGAAGCTTCGTCAAATTTGACATTTACGCTCTCTATCACTTTTCTTGCGGAGATCAGAAAGATTATGTAAGCAGCAGAGTTAGAATAATACCCCAGAAAGATACCCTCATCTGCCTTCGGACTGAACTTGTTGAGATTGTCTCTGTCATTCAGAACATAACATTTACACCCAAAGGACTTGAAATATTTGATGTTCAGTTTAATACCGTTCATCAGCTCATATGGTGTTTTGTGGAAACGACGATGCAGAATTGACCGGTTCTGAGTATGACAGGCAGTTGACACAACTTCAGCCCAATGAGACAAAGGAAGACCTGAATAAGCAAGCATTGATCTGGCAGCCTCTACAAGCGTTTTGTTTCTTCTTTCAACAACCCCATTCTGTTGCGGTGTTCTAGCAGCAGAAAACTGTTGTTGTATACCTTGATCCTCATAGAATGCTTGAAGAATATTGTTCTTGAATTCAGTGCCATTATCTAATCTTACCACTTTGACTTGCTTTTGCTTATTTGTTTGTATTGTCTTGATGAGATTGATGAGAACTTCAGGAGTCTCATCTTTTGACTTGAGAAACTTTACCCATGTATATCGAGAGTAATCATCAACAACAACCAAGACATATCTTTTCTTACCAATGTTCTTTGTCTTCATCGGACCGCATAGATCAACATGCAAAATATCAAGAATGTCCGACGTGCAGTGTGCAGGCTTTGGCTTATGAGATGCTTTCTTCATCTTTCCTTTCTCACAATCCTGATAGAGATGGTCTTTCTGAAAACGGAGAACTGGAAGACCTCTCACTGAATCATTTTTGACCAGGCGATCCATATACTTGAAGTTGAGATGAGCTAGTCGACGATGCCAAATCCAACTTTCATGAACTGAAGCTTTAGACAGTAGACATATGTCTGATGGGATGTTGACTTTGGAAATATCAATGGTATATAAGTTGGATCTTCTTTTTCCCACCAGTAAATCTCTGCCACTCTCATTCTTCACAACAACTCTTTTAGATTTGAAGCTGACTTCAAGATCTTTATCACAGAATTGTCTGATGCTGAATAAGTTGTGACTTAGGCCTTCAACATAGCTGACTCTCTTGACTGTTATATTACCTTGAACTAGATCACCATAACCAAGAATTGGAGCAGTCTCACAGTTTCCAAACTTAACACGACCGCAACATTTTTCTTTAAAATTGGACAGAAGTGATTTGTTGCCAGTCATGTGTTTAGAACACCCCGAGTCCAGATACCATAAATGACTTAGCTGCATTCACAGAAACTACACATGTTTAGGTACCCATATGCTTATAGGTCCCTTGTTAGATTTGTGTCTTTTGTTTTTCACAAATATATTTTTCAAGCAAGCATGAAAGCAATTATCAATAGAAGATAAAACACAATCATCAGAATCAGAACTAGAAGAAGCATATGAGATATTCTTTGATATATGAAACATTTGCTGAAATGAATATTTTGGGTTTTTATTACAAGAAGCAAATGTATCAGTATCACAAAGAGTTTCTACACATTTAACTCCTAACAGTTCAGATTCTGGAGTTTGCTGTTTAATCCTCCAAATCTGCTTTGGTGACTTCCTCACAGTCCGATCTGAAGAAGAAAAATTAGAAACATTAGAATTTTCAAATAAGACAGTATCATGTTTCCTTGACTTATTTGATCTTCTTCTTTTACGCTTCTTTTTATAATATTGAACATTTAGCGTTAAAGAATTATCAATAATTGAATCAGAAGAATAAACTTTATCTAAGAAATCAACTTGAGCATTAGACATTGACGAACTAGCCTCGGAATGAAAATTCTCAAAAATATACAAGTCTGGATGAGGTTTGCGCATCCCATTGGAGGCGCAAACTGAGCTTTGCGCATCCAATTGCGTGCGCAAACTGTCAGTTTGCGTATCCAACATGGTGCGCAAATGCACACTATTTTTCAAAACTTTAGTATTTTCCTTAGAATCTTTTGAAAATTCAGTAGAAATTTTATCTTCAAAACTTGTTTTCATTATAAAAAGAAATAAATCGTTTTCTAAATCAATTTGAAGACTTTGTTCTTCCAATTTATCTTCAAGATCAACTATCTTACCTTCTAACACTAACGGGGGAATATATTTCCTTGAATCATAAGAAACCGGAGATACATTTTCCCTATTAGCATTAGTATATATATCAACAAATTCAGTTGGTAATGAAGATTTATTGGAAAAATTGATATTTAAAATATTTTGAGATTTTCTGGATTTCTTAGATTGATCAGAGGAAAATACTTTGCATTTTCAGAGGTGTAAACGAATGGCATTTCCATCCTCTTGTTTTTCATTTTTTTCACATTTTCATCTTCCAAAATTTGTTTCTCAGTTGTCCAAAAGAATTTAAACTGAGGAGCATATCTTGCAAGACTAAGATGATCATATTCATATAAAGTAGGAACTTCGACTTTAGCATGTTTTAAAAATTGCGGGTTTTCATAACCAAGTCCCCACTTTTCCTTTATAGCTTCTTCACTCATTGGTTTGTTCATGTAAATGGTTTGCTCAGATTGTTCTCTTTTATATAATTTCCTTTCTAGAACAATTATCTTATTAGAAAGATTTTGATTTGAAGAAGTCATTTCAGTCAAAGAATCATGATAAGTCTGTTTTGAATTTTCCAATTCATCCAGCTGCTTTTGAAATTTCTCTTTTGTGTCAATTAAAATTGACTTCTCATCTTTTAGAGAAATTTGCAGTTTGTCGATTAAAACAGACTTTTCTTGATTTTCTAACTTTTCAGAAGTGAACTTTGAACGCAAATCATGCAAAGCAGTCATAAAAACATTCATTTGAGATAAAAAGAAATCATAGTTAACCTCAGAAATTACCTCAGAACCATCAGATGAGGTATCATCTTCCTCGTCATCACTTTTATCGTCACCAATAAAGCACATGGCTGCAGTCTCCTCATTCTCAGCTTCGTTGTTCGAATGATCCAGCCAGTACTCTTCTTCAGCCAACAGAATGGTTCCACTTTCCTTCTTCTCAGCTAGAGCTAACTTCTTTCTATAGAAAGCAGCATCTTTTACCACTTTGACTCTACATTCCTTAGCAATATGTCCAGGCTTTCCACAGTTAAAGCAATTCATCACCTTTTTCTCATCCTTCTTCTGTTCAACCACCTTAGCTGGTTCATACTTAGGAGTGTATGTCTTTGACGGAGCACCTGCTTCTACTTTCTTAGAACCGGAAGTAAACCGAAGGTTGTTTGAACCAGATCTGTGCTTGAATCTTTTATGATAGTGTTGAGTCAAAAGTATCATGGCCTTTTCTAGAGCTTCGCCATCATCATACGTTGATCCATCATAAGTTGATTCAGTTAATGCTTGCTCAGCCAGTTGGCTAGCCATAAGTGCAATTGGATCTACAATCATAGTCTTATTCTTCTTTTCCATCTTTGCCTTATTCTCCATCACCATAGATTCATCTGTCATCAAAATTTCGTACAACTCCTGAATTGGCATGGTAGAGATTCTGACATCGTTTCTCATTCTGTGGCATGACTTGTTCCATTCTGGTTGTAAAGCATTCAGAAATTTTAAATTAGCCTCCAATTCAGTCTTCGTAACTTTAATCCTGTATAAATCGTTGATGACAACCCAAAATCGGTCAAATACACTCTTCAAGCTTTCTCCATCCTTAGCCTTGAACTTTTCAAAATTGTTCATATACCTAGTCTGACACAACTGAGTTGACATTGCAGTACCAAGCATAATCTTTTCAAGTTGAGTCCACATCAGCATTGGATTATGTTTGAAGCAATCGATTCTGTTATAAATGGAGTTAGGAAGAGCAAGGATCAAATTTGATTTGGCCTGACTGTCTGCTTGATAACGAAGGAGCTCATCAACATCATATTCCCTCAAAGCTTTTTCAACTGTTGTAGCATCAGTGTTTGCAGTAGCAGGAATAACCTTCATTGGCCTTTCCATTGGACCCTGAGTCAAAGACTTCATCATATTGTCCCCATTCGGTTGTCCTTCAATGAAGTTGATAAACCGATCCTGCCACTGTTCGAATTCGTTCTCATTGATCAGTACTGGTGGACGTGTATCAGACCCCAATGACATCGTGAGGTCATTCTTGTAGATTTGTGCTTGCAAATACATCTTTCGAGAAAATCAAAAATTTCAGAAAAAAAAATTCTAAGACTTGAGCTTGCGCAAACTGAAGGTTTGCGTATACAGTGGGGTGCGCAAAGTAGGTTTTGCGTATGCAGTAAGGTACGCAAACTGGAATTTGCGTATGTAGAGTGATCCGAGAAACTAACTTTGCGGAACCTTGATGATCCGAGAACCTGACTTTGCGTAAGCAGAGTGATCCGAGAAACTAACTTTGCGGAACCTTGATGATCCGAGAACCTGATGTGAAAATCCTGAAAACCACTAACACACTGATTAGAACACAAAGAACTTGCGCGAAGTAATATGAATCTTGCGCAAACCTATATGAATGATGCGTAAAACTACATGAACTTGCGCAAACCACAGAACATAAAAAAATTTCGCAAGATTGAATGAAACTTTGAAAAAATACCACGAAAATCACACACAAATGCTCGAAAACAACATTCTAACAACTTTTGATTATCAAACTCGATTAAAAAACACTAAATCTAAAATTCTTGAATGTAACAGTACGAATGACGAGTTTTCTGAAAAATCACAAAATCACCAAATCGAGAATCAAATCATGGTTTTTATGCACAAATATATGAAACAATTATGATCGATTACTCAAGACGAAGCTAATGAACACAAATTCGCACAAATTCAACCAGAAACCTAACCAAATTTGATGAATCAAGCAAAAAACGAGATTTTCTTGAAAAATCAAGAAAATCAATCAAATTCTCTGCTTAATCTACAAATTCAGTATCTAAAAACAATTTCTCTCAATCCTCTCAAGATCTAGTATGCTCTGATACCAATTGAAAGTCCAAGATCTCTAAATCTTTAGAGAGAGAAAGTAGAGAGAGAAAGTAGAGAGAGAAAGTAGGAATCAGATATCTTCAATTAGAGTGTCAAAGTTACAAGAACAAAGGACTAAGGGGACTTAAATACCCCTAGCCTTAACAAAACAGATTACATCAATAAGAACAGTCTAGGCTAGAAAATAAATACAATGATTACTATAAAAACAGATCTAACAATTCCACTATGGGTGCTCCAAATCTGAGATGTGAGCTTCCAAAAGTCGCACCAATGGTGAGAAATAAAAAGTGTGGGAGGTAAATGAGAGAAAACCCTAGAAATTTGGGTTTTAAAACGATTAGACTAATCCCGCGGGCCAAGCCGCACGTGCCACAGGTCGGCACACTACAGAGACTTACGCGGCCTTAGCCGCGGCTTGAGGTCGCGGGCCAAGTCGCGCGTGCCGCAGGCCACGCTTCCCGTGCCTCATTCCGAGCCATCCCCCGACCGTTTCTCTCGACCGTCCGGTGATCGTTTCCTTGACCGATCGTCGCCCGACATTAGGAAATCACAGGTGTTACACTACGAGAAAACTCGCTAAGGGTCTCCCTCTCCCTTAATTGTATGTGAACACCAATACAGAAAACAATTCCACAATGGGAGATTCAAGCTACCTAATCATTTGATTTCCCCATACTACCTTAAAATTATGTATCCTTCTCAATCAAAAACAAATACATACCACAATCAACATTGGAGTCTCAATCCCATATCTAGAGAAAATATTAGAATAAGATTACCTCTTTAAGATGCAAACTCCCAAATTGCTTTGATTTCTTCTTCACCTTCCTCAAGATTGCAAAATCTCACCTAACTTCTTCTGCTTACAACCCTTCTCTCACACGCCGCATACAGGAAATAGAGTGAGGGTTTAGGGGTTTTATTTCCCACTTTTATAACTTCCAAAAATTGCCCAACAAGTCCCTAAGTTTCCTTTTTCTCACTTCGACCACCACTTAAACAAGAAAAGTAATTTGGAGATAACGGTAATTACATATACTATCCAAGGTCATCTTCAAAATAGTTACTATCCAAGGTCGTCTTCAAAATAGTCACATTCCATAGCTCTCACTCCCGACTCCCGAAATGATCCACCTGTTGAGGACAAAACAAATATCGGTTGAGCCAATTGCTCAATTAGCGGATATATAATTAATATAATAAAAATCACAACTATAATCGAGTTAATAAAAAGTATGAGTAAAAGATCAATTAAGACCAAAACCGGAACATTAAATGATATGTCGACAATTACATGAAATATCTCAACCGTGTAAACTAAAAAGTATCACCACATCAAGAATCGTGAAGAAATAATAAAATCAATTGGGTCCAAAAGTTGTACGAACCACTCGAACATGACTTGATGAAAAATCAACTAAACAACCCCAATTCATATTATCTTTCAACCAAGTTTCATCAAGTGTCATACTATTCTATAAAAAGTGTTTTTATCAATATGATACATATAAACATATGTTGGTTGACCTATCAATACTTTGTATCTGATTTTTAAATTTTATAAATTATCTATATTAAATATAAATAAAGAGGTACATTTTCAAGTTAACAACATAAATTAATTTTTTTGAAATATCCTTGACCACCTTTTGCTCGTTCAACTAATTTGCCCCCTTTTTTTTCTTTTAGTCAGATTTTTATTTTTATTTTAAATTTAAGTCATTAGTAATTAAGTATTTATTTTTTAAATATATATGTTGATAATCCAAACATAATTATCAATCATACATTAACAATTGAATCACAAACGTTTAGATATTTGTTTGTGACCAAAACTTTTATTGTAGAACAATAGTTTTGTAACAAATTATGTATTATTATTATAAATAGTGTGAAATCTGAAAAACAAAATCAAAACTTCAACAACATGAAGATAAAATACAAAGTTAATCAATAATGGAGGACATAAACATTAAACTCCACGACAGCATCACCATTGCTCATATTGAAACTACGAGTGCTTGCTTGTGCATATCCACGTGAAAACCGGAAAAGCCCACTTCCTCCGACAATTGGCATCTCTCTCACTGGCGACATCACCGGATTACGGCCCATTATACTCAATGTACTACCATTATATTTCCCTTCTACAAACACATAGTTCATAACCATCAACAACCCCATTTCGTTCAAGCTTGCCGATGTATACATCCCTTGAGCTCTACCCACAAGCCTCGAGGTCCGTTCTGGGCCAATGGTCAACGGGTTGTCGATCATCGTGATGTCACCAAAACCAGTGGTTGCAGTGCGGTTGGTCCTGGTAGCCTCAACGATTCTAATAGCAGTAGCGTTGGGACCGCTAACTATGTCATGGAAGTAGAAACGAAATTGGCTTAGTTTTTCTTTTCTTATTCCCAAAGATCGTTGTGATAGCTTTCTCGAAAATTGGTGGGATTCAACAGTAACGAGAAAAGATATAAAAAGAACAACAAAAATAATAACAGTTTTTTCCGATATTAATTTGGCCATTGGAGGTGGGAAAGAATCAAAGAATGACTTATGAGTTATGTTGGGTGAGGTTCTTGTTTATATAGAATGGAAAAAGTTTCGGAAGCCTTCTATGGGGCTAAATTCAACTTTAGGAAAAATAGCATTCAAATATTTCCGCGTAAAGAGGAATGTGTCTTTTTAATTAATTTATTTATTTATTTTTGGTGTGGGTTGAGTTTGAAAAAAAGTTTTCAATATTAAATATTACTCTACTTTTTAGCGACTATTGACTTAGTATATTATTATATTAATTTTGTTGAAAAAAATATTTATAGGAAAAGAAAAGAAAATGATATTATGTGAATATAGAAAAGTTCAATTAGTTTTTTAAACATAAATATAAAAATTGGATACTATCAACATATATTTTGTCTTCGTTTTTATTTTGGTACACAGACCATCAAAATCGTCATTTTGATTCATCAACTTTCAAAACTTTTTGTTGTAGAACAAAAATGGAACCAATGATGAAACTTTTATAAAATTCTATAAAGTTAAAACTGATTAAATACAAAAAACCTCCGAAAAAACAGGTTGTGCAGTTACGACCTATGACGAAAAAACTTATGTAAAAAACCTATGCACTATGTGAAAAAACTCAAAAGGAGGTTTTTCCTTTTTAAAAAACCTCTTAAAAACACATAGTGGATGCTCTTAATATGGATTTGGTCATCGGATCTAAAAAAAGTGAAGCTTTAAACTTGGTTTGTAGCTGATTTAACAACCTTTGAGGAGTGGTTACAATCAATGTCCCAACCTAGAGTAGGCAATATGATGGTTGTTTTGTGGAGTATATGGAAGGAGAGGAACCAACGAGTCTGGAAGAACATCCCCACACTGCCTATTGTGGTTGTTAAGCATGGAGCAACAATGTTGTTGGAGTATGTTCACGCTAAGAAAGTGCATAAGCATGCATTGACTGCATAGCGCAACAAATGGCAACCTCCGCCAATTTCATTCTTGAAATTAAATTAGGGACGTTGCAATTTTTAGAAACATCGACTAGATGGGAGCATACATGGCTCTGAGAGGCGAAGATGGAGTTTTTGATTATATTCAAAATTGTGTGAAGACAAGGTTGTATGAGGTGAAAGAATGTAAAGCTTGGCATTTGGTATTAGCGACAGCTCTAACTAGGATTTGTGATATGGAGTACAAACATGTGATACTAGAACGTGACTCCTATGTGGTTACAAGAACTTTCAATGAAGAGGAAGGAGACAACATCGAATTTTGAACTATCATGGAACACTATCGTCACTTGTTGCAATCTGAACTGTCAAGCACAATCCAGTTTATTAGGAAATGAAGAATATTGTTGCTCATATGTTAACAAGGCAATCACAAATTTATGCTTCACTCTCGCCAACTACGAGTGATGCCCCTTCTAGTTGGGTGATTGAATCTCTAAAATGACTTGTAATTCCGTTGATCATTAATAAGAATTTTATTTTGAAAAAAAAACATATTCATAAAATCGAAACAAAAGCAAATTAAGATGATTTCATTTTAAATAATTTACCAATCATACCTGACAATTGACATATTAGTATAAATTATTTACGAAAAATAAGTTTTAAATCCATTGGATTTTTTTCATCTTTTTTTTAGAAAAAGGTCGAAAATAGGTTTTGAATCTTTAGCACAATTCATATATTCGGAATCGGCATAGATTCATAATTTAATTGAATAGATGTATCTAGGGAGAATTCACTTTGTAGCGACTGTTCCCTAGATAAATACGTCGTGATATTTTATTTCATAATTGAATCAATTTAAAAAAGACCTAAAGTTAGGGATTTATCAATAGGTAATGTTGCACCAATACCCAACCAAAGGGCCACTGCAGTACCAATCAAAAATACAGTTGTCGCTACTGGACGACGAAATGGATTTTGGAATTTATTAACATTCTCTAAAAAAGGTATTGTTAATAATCCCGCAGGTACTGAAACTATTAAAAGAACACCTAATACAATTTATTGGGTATTGTACGAAGTATTTGAAATACGGGAAAGAAATATCATTCGGGTAATATTTCCAAAGGAGTTGCAAACGGATCTGTCGGTTCACCAATCATTGATGGTTCTAGAACTGCTAAGCCTACGTTATATGCAATAGTACCTAGAATTACTACCGGAAAAATATATAAAAGAATGTACATTATATTTCTTTCTATTAATTTGGTAAATAATTTATCATAAAGCAGTATTAAATGAACAACTCATTTAAACCAAACTTTTTGAAACAACAGTGCAAACAACCTAAATGGAATATTTTCTTCGTTGTAAAAACATTTCGATCAAAAATTTCTTACAAGTACAAATAAATACCGATCGTTTTAGCAAATAGATTGTTAGAATGTTATATATGTTAATCAGATATAAACAATATTATGTTACAGTTAATTATAAAGACATATGACCGACACAAACTAAAAAAAATGATGTGTTCACATGATTTCTTAGCCTGTGGATTTCATGATATTGAAGTTGACATGTTGAAATGCATTAAAATAATACAACATAAATGCATAACTTAGGAAAATAAAAAAATACGGTAGAAATAAATTATTAATTATATATTAATATCACAAAAAATGCATAATTTTTGGAAAATAAAATAAGAACTTCTAACAACATGAAAACAAAATCAAAATTTCCAATAACACAAATAACTAATAATGGAGGACATAAACATTAAACTCCACGACAGCATCACCGTTACTCATGTTGAAACTATGAGTTCTTGCTAGTGCATATCCACGAGAAAACCGAAAAAGCCCACTTCCTCCAACAATCGGCATCTCTCTCACAGCCGACATCACTGGATTTCGGCCCAATATACTCAATGTACTACCATTATATTTCCCTTCTACGAACACATAGTTCATAGCCATCAACAAACCCATTTCGTTCAAACTCGCCGATGTATAGATCCCTTGTGCTCTACCCACTAGCCTCGAGGTCCGTTCTGGGCCAATGGTCAACGGGTTGTCGATCATCGTAATGTCACCAAAACCAGTGGCAGCAGTGTGGTTGGTCCTGGTGGCCTCAACGATTCTAATGGCAGTGGCGTTGGGGCCGCTAACTATGTCATGGAAGTAGAAGCGAAAGTGGCTTAGTTTTTCTTTGTTCAAACCCAAAGACCGTTGTGACAGATTTCTTGAAAATTTCTGGGATTCGGCAACAACGAGAAAAGATACAAGAAAAACGACAAAGATAATGGTAACGTTTTTTGATATTGATTTTGCCATTGTGTAATGTGTGTGTGTGTGTGTGTGTGTGTGTGTGTGTGAGAGAGAGAGAGAGAGAGAGAGGTGGGGAAGATTAGTGAGTTATGTTTGGTGATGTTCTTGTTTAATTTATATAGAATGGGAAAAGCTTCTAGAGGCCTAAATTCAACTTGTGGAAAATATTGCATTAATTATTCAATGTATTGGACCAAGTCGTGTTTATTTATTCTTCGTGCAAGTTGAGGTTGAAAAGGGTTTCGATATTCTATATTTTTTGTTTAATAATAAAAAAAAACTTTTGTAAGTTTTGATTCTCTTATAAATAATTGTTTTTATTAAAACAAAGACGTAATATATAGGGTATGCAGAAATCATTCAATCTAATTTGAACCGGTCGACCATGATCAGATCAGTGGCGGACCGACGATTTTAGCCGAACGGATGCACCTGTAAGGTGGATCAAAGGCCCACAAAGTCGTTCGATGTGTTTAAAGCCGAATTTCACCATTTCAGAAGAGTTTTTAAGTTTTTTTGGTTGGTTTTAAGAGATTTTTTAGGTTTGGTTCAGATGAACTTTTTCGGTTTTTTTGGTTGATTTCAATGGATTTTATTTTATCGATACAAATTGTGACCCTATGAATCGATTAAAACCCCAGATTCATACTCCAAAATCGGATTGATTAATCTTAATTGATAAAATCCGGAGTCTATAAATATTATAAAAAAATCCTAAAACATAGTGAGCCTAAGTGGGAGAATTCTGTTTCTAGGACTGTTTTATCGTTTTTTTGTTGATGTTCCTTGTATTTTTTAAATATCTTGAAGCACCCCTCGAAGTTTAACATGTGTACTTTTCATACCACAAAAAGAATTCTACTTGCGAAAATTGGTTAAGCGGGTGCACGGGACCCTGCTTGGACCTTAATTGGTCCGCCCCTGCATAACATATCCAATTATAATCGGATCTTACCATATCCAAAATTTCAACATTCAAGTTGGATCGATCGGTTTCTTTGAAGATAGACCATAATATAATAAAACTGAACCGCTCTAATTTGATTATCATCCAATTGCTCGTGTTGTTACCATTCAATTATGAAATAGTATAATTGATTATATTTTATAATATTGTATTTAGGTGATATTTGTATGTTGTGTTTTTTAAGCAATTCATAAAATATATGAATAATTAGTTGAAATGATGGATTAATTGGTTGAAAATTGTATCAAAATATTAAGTGAATACAATCCAATCGAACGGGTAACTAATAATAAGATCCAATGGATGAAACCGATTCAATCTAATTATCTGTTATATTGGATTTGGTCGATTGTATAATGTTAATTGGATTGTATCGGATGACAGTCGAACATCCAATGTATGAATGATTGAATTGGATCCATCTAAATCCATTAGATTTCAACTGAACACCGCTCATAGCCACCACCACTACCATCGTCGACCACCTCCATCGATCACCACCACTTGTCGCCGCCTACCACCACCTATACCTCGCCACATCGGCCACAACTACCTCCTCCACCACCACAATCCACCATCTTCACGTCCTTCACATCCACCATCGTTCACCGACCACCATCACCTATACGGCTATACCTATTGCTCCAACAACCTTCACCATGCCTCCACCAATTCATAAGAATCTTCCAAATTGAATCAAAAATAGTAATTCATTTGTATGAATCGAGTTTTTTCGAACTACCATCAAATATATCATATTCTTCATTCAAATTTCATAGTATTATTTATGTATATATTTTTATATATGAAAATTATGTAAAATTATGTAAAATCAAATTATTTAAAAATTTATTTTGTTGTCTCCTTTATAACTATTATATGATATATATAAAATCATCAATTAATTTTTAGAACAACTTGTCTAGTCATGTTCCTATTTAGGCTATGTTTGGGAAACTAGCTGATAAGTTAGTTGGTGACTGATAAGCTAGCTGATGAAAAAAGTCACGTTTAGCAAAAACTAGCTTATAAAATGTAAAATTAACAAAAATGACATCTAGCAAAAATAATCAATTACAATACTTAATAATATAATTAAAAAAAATTATAGTAATGTAATATATTAATTAATACAAATAAGGTAGTAAATAATATAATATGTTAATTAAAAATTTTGAAACTTGATAGGACAAGAGGGAGGTTTTTTGGTATGACTAGTCAACTAATATATGGTATATATTAAAAAAACTAGCTTCGAACCCGTGTATTACACGGGGTAATTTAAAAATGAAAATGTATAAATCCCAATTCAATTCAAGCACAATCAATTAAAGATTTGACAATCAAGATTCTAGAGAGAGTAGAGAGAGAAACTCAGGTCATCTGTGTATGGAAATGTAACAGTTACAATGCTTAGTTACAAGATTCCCTTACAAACAAATCTATTTAAGTATTTATACCTATGAACTAAAACTCTCAAGACACTAAAGTTGATGATACGGATGTTTGCACACCTCTAGACATGTGATAATTGAATCTCAAAGCAAGTATACAATGGGATCCAATATCGTCTTTTCAAGTAATAAAATGGTAAGAACCAAGTATCGTATTCCACAGGGATAGGTATCTTAAGTTGCAAGATCTCGAGATGAAAAACTAACTTCAGATGGCGAGTTTGAAGACTTTGTTTGGGTTGAGCGAACAATTAATTAAAATAACAGAGAATAAAGAAAGCAAGGGTGTAAGACTTTTGGTGAGTATTAAACACAAGTTTCTGTGGACCAATGTTGTAGGAATGCTACAGCATTGTGTTTTTCAACAACTAGTTCCACCATCTACTTTGAAAGTGATCCTTCCGAATTCTCACCGTGACACTTGTATTTAGCTTCTACTAGACACATTCCTGTGTAGTATCAGAACCAGTGATAGTGCCAACAGTATCTTCAAAGTATATGGATAAACAAATTCCTTTGTTAAAAATCACTCTTCCGAGTCGATTCCCATATCATCCAAGTTGACGTGTTCCAAGTGGCTCATTCCTGAGTCCACCACACTTTAACACTTTGACTAGTGATCAACCCGTCAAGAATCAATCAGTTTGAAAAATATAGATAACAAGTTCCCTTGTTAGCAACTCTTCCAAGTATACTTCCCATATCATTCAAATTGACGTGTATTCATGTGGCTCATGCCTGAGTCCACTACACTTTACCACTTTCAAAGTGATCAATTCGTCAAGAAGTGCGTTTGGATTTATAAAACTTAGAATGAAATGGTGGAACATCATTATTGAGAAACGATGTCCACTTTCTTTTGGTTTAAAAACTCACCATTTTTCTCACACCCAAGCTAATAAAATTAGCTACTCATTACGGAAAGTAAAGTGCGAGAAATGTAAAGAACGGAAATTAAAGGCATAATGTAAATGGCGTAATGTAAATGACAATAATTAAATGACGGAATGTAAATGCGATAAGCGTAATATAGTAAATAAAGTAAATACGAGAAAGCGATGACGAACAATAAGTAAAGTAATTTCAAGACTTTAATTAAAACATGAAAATATTTGAGAGAGGAAATGTAACAATCGGTTTTTGGACCGATTGGGTCTTGCCCCAAATGAGCTCCTAACCACTTCTATTTATACAAAAAGAGAGTGGCAAACTAGTAAATAATAAAACTTAACAAACAAGATAAAAGTACAATAACCAAAGTCAATGAAAGTACATAAAGCAAAAAGTAACTAGATTGTCCTTTCTCCCAACAAAAAGCTAAAGATGTCATTTTTCCCAATTAAAATCTAACCAGCAACAGATATGGTTTCATTATAAAAAGAGCTTGGATTTGAATTAACTTCGTTGGCCATCTTCATAAAATTCATCCATGGCTCTTCCAACAAGCAGATCGGGATGCTGTAGCATTGACTGGCAGCAACGAAATCAGCATAAAACCTAAGTTAGCTTCCATAAGTAGTAAAAGACAGGAAAATCATAAACTTAGCTCCATATAACAGAAAAGGGAAAATAAGATAAGAAAAATGGACTCAAAGTTGGGATTAAACAAAATGATCTATCTAAAAAGAAAGAAAAGGTGTTCTTATGCATTGAATTCTCAATGCATATCAGTTGACTTTACAAGACTTGACTATTTGACTTTTCTCATTAAATCTTGGATACAATAAAATACACTAACAATCTCCCCCTTTGTATTCGAGATTTAATAAAAAATTGACAATCTTCTTCAGCGCTCTGATTCTTCAAACTTTGACTCTGACATCTTTAAACTTTGTAGCTTTGACAGTCTTTAACCTCTGATGCTTTTAAAGAATCTTGAAAAGTCTTTCACATTTAGCATTTTTGGAAAGTCAACAAGTCTTGAACACGAATCTGAATTCTTGAAATTCCTTTGAATCTTCAACTTTGAAACATCTTTGAAATCTTCATCTTTGAACTTTGAGGAATCTTTGATCTCATATCTTCATCTCTCTGATCTCTGGATTGTCTTCAGAAAATCAACTTTCTCGAATCATTTTAAATTGTCTTTAAATCATCTCGGAATGATTTCTTTTCAACAGATTTGAACTTTTTGAATTTCTCCACAAGTCTTTTCACTTTGATATTTCTTCATACTTTGAAATTGAACTATGTAGATTTCTCCACCTTTTTGATGAATTGTGAGAATCAAAATCATCAAAACTCAATTCAATTTCAGCTCAGTCTTTGAAATTTCTTCCCCTTTTTAAACAATGTAGAATAGTCTTCATGATCTCTTCTTGTAATGTTTGAACATTCTCCCCCAACTGATCTGATAATGAGCCGTCAATTCATGAACGTATTTATCCGAATCTTTTCAAATTCAGACAAATTATGAGTTGTAACCCTGAATCAACAGATGAAACAGTTAGGAATGTCTGGCAGTAGCACAAAGCTACTGTGTATAACGAATGTACATTTTAAGGAGCTGGTTTGATGTTGACTCTCCAGGACTTCCATTCAATCATTGAAAAAACACAAGGTATTTTCTATGAATGTTCTGACAGAAAAACAAATTTTCTGTGTGCTCGTACATGTGTTATGAAAGAATTAGCAAAATGATTGTGTTTCATAAGGCTCAAAGTATGTAAACCATTGAGACAACAATGATTATACATAGACTCAATGTGCATGATAAAGGGTCGAAGGTGGGGCAACTTTCCTTCTTTTTCAATATCAGTGTCTTCCAAGTGAAGAACCAATAGCTTATATGTTGCTTCCCCAGAAAATGTAAAACATTCTCTTTTTAAGAAAAGAATGAGTAGTTGGTGGGGTGTTTGCAAGAGATGGCATGGGCTAGGTGCCTTTTTCAATGTCGTCCACGAAGAATTGTGAAACAACAGATTATGCGGTTGCCCTGCTCAGAAAGAAGTTTGGTGCAGAGTCTAATATTCTTTTACTCTGATCTCTCACTCTCTTTCTTTTAAACATTAAAGCTCACTTCTAACCAATTTCTCATTTACATTTTACCTCTTCACACACCAACACTCAATTCTTTTAACCCCTCTCCCCTCAATCACTCTTAGGATTACTTCTGTGGTAGGAAACATTGGTTATCGTGAATCCATGGAAGTTCGTTTAAGCACTCACACTGAATCCCATGTATTTTTCCTAAAAACATGTATCTCAATTATTTTCTTGACAATTAAGTGCAAGAAATCATTTGTCAGTGTATGTATGCTCATAAAGATAAGAATGAAATTTGAGCACTTTAAGCATTTAAGATTTCTCAAAACTCTTTATATGAATGAATAATCATGAAAGAATAGAAATATTTTGAGAATCTGACAATGATTAAGATCAGATCAAAATTCATGAAGAATAATAATAAGGGAAATCAAAGACGTAAGATGTTTATATGAACAAAATATAAACATATTAACAATAAAAACACATTTGATAAGCAATGACGTTTGATTCAAACAATAATGAATAGCAAACAGGATTATTACCATAGAAAGATTAAACTTTTGATACATGGTAATAACAAAATCAAATATGAAATACTGAACCGTTGTGTGTGAATACTTGACAGTATATAGACAAAATAATACACAAGTATTAATCTTTGGAAACACACGGTCAGTTAAACATGAAAGCTCCATCATGAAAAACATTTAAAAGTCACACTTCCAAATTCATGAAATCTTTTGAGGATAGAGAAGTGGTTTGAACATTTAAGAAAACGTTTTTCATGTTCGAAAGTTGTTCTTCTTTCAAACAATCAGAGATCAAGATCAGAAGATATTTACCTTTAAGTTCCCCCTCAAATCATGATAGAATGATTTTATTCATTTAAGCTCCCCCTGAATATTTTCAAAATATCCTTATCTTTAACATTAAAGAACGAGTCCTAAGTTGTGTTACTTAGAAGTCATAGTCCTTTAACATTGAAGTGCGGGTCTTGAACTGTGTTATTCAAGGGACACTGTTCTTGACATTGAAGTCCGAGTTTTGAACTGTTTTGTTCAAAAGCCTTTGTTCTTGCTCCCCCTTAAACTTTGAGTGCCTACAACACAGATTTAGCTTTTGGTACCCACTGGTATTTGGGTCCTGATGTGTTAGTTGCAGTTCTTGTGGGGGTTACATAGTAAGAACCATACCAGTAATTAACAAAATTATTACTTACAAAGTCATGTGCTCCACAGTAAGAACAACATATTTTCTTCTGAGCAATCCTAATCAAATGATTAGTAGAATAAAACATATCAGAATTACCAAAAGATTTACCTTTGTGTGCACTGTTCTTTTTGGCATTTGATGTGGATGCAGATGCTTTGTCTTTCTTTTTCTCTTCATTAGAAAAACTCTTCACTCTCCAGACCATCTGTTCTTTCTTAGATTGTTTTCCAAGAGATTTAACATAAAAGCTCGCTGGACTATCAACAGACTTGTCATAAAATAGATTAGATGAACGAATCTGATTTGATTTGACAATGTTTAGTTTGACACTTTTCTTTTTGAAAACATTTTTCTCATGAACGGAACTTGAAGCTGTTTTGAAAGAACAGACTGATTCTGTTGAATTATCAACGGGTGATTGATCAATTACATCAGCTGGTACTTTATCTGACATATCAACATTTGCAGCTTCCAAGTCCTTTATCTTTTTGGACAAAATATTTCTTTCATCAGAAAGTGTGTCAAACTTTTGTTTCAAATCATTTCTTGACATCTGTTCTTTAATAATGTCTGAAGATAGAACAGAGATCTTGGACATAAGCTTAGATATTTCAGATTCAAAATTTTGACATTCAAGCTCAAAATCTTTTTCCAAGTTCTTGGTTTTATCAGAAATTTCATCGAAGATCCCAACATTTCTCTTTTCAGATTTCTTCTTTTCAATCTCAATAGACTTCTTATTTTCTTGTAAAGATTTTCTTTCTTTCTCAAGTAAGTCTTGTAAAATGGAGATCTGTTTGGGAAATTCAGAAGTTTTATCTTCAAGAACTTTTCTCTCTTTGGCAAAAGTGTCTCTTTCAGTAATTAAAATCTTTTCAAATTCTGACACTTGCTTTGAGAGTTTTAAACATCTTAGCTCAAGATCCTTCTTCTCTTGGTCAGCTTTCTTAGAAATATCAGACAGTTTTTTAGCATAAGATTTCTCTGAATCAGCTTTAACTTTATCTGTTTGGAGACTTTTCTTCAGATCAGCATTTTGTGACTCCAAAACAGATATCTGATCTTCAAAAGCCTTAAACTTCTGTTGAAGCTTAACTGATTCATCTTGCACTTTTGATGATTTTTGTTCAGTTGTCTTCAGTTGGCTTTGTAGATTCACAATCTTTCTTTCTTTCAGCTTGATTTCCTTTTCACAAGTCTGAATAGTATTCTCTTTTAGAACAATAATTTTCTCTTTCTCTTTTATCTCATTCTCTTTTATCTCTTTCTCTTTTGCACTGATGATACCTGCAAAATCAGATTTAACAGCATTAGTACACTTTGCACACTCAGAAATTTTATTAGAATTTGACAATTTAGATTTAAACTCCTGAATTTGTTTAAGTAGAACTGAATTCTGATTCTTTAGTTTGTCCCTTTCAGCTTCAATTGTCGGTATCTCAGGCATGTACAATATAGCACAGTCTCTGGCTAACAGTACAATATTTCCTCTCTCATCTGTAGTTGGCATTTTGACAGATAGATGATCTTGAATGAATGATCGTTCCCAAATCAACTCAGAAAATTTGACAGAAAGTCAAAATCAGATCACCACTAAAAAATAATCTCAGAAAAATTTACAAGTATAGAACTGGCAGACCACACAAACTCGCAAAGCACTAAACTCTCAAGTCACTGTTCATATTACTTCGCGCTAACAAGCATGTGCGCATTTATGGTTCGCGCATAACACTATGTACGCGCTTTGAAGTTCGCGCAAACAACGATATGCGCGTTTTGGCTTCTCGCAAGGTTAGACTTGCGCGTTTTGGTTCCTTTGCGCGTTTCTATGCCTTTGCGCGTTCTGTCCTTAGAAAATTTTTGACAACTTTAGAACTCGCTAAATGGAAACTCGCAAGTCACTGTTGATTGGATTTCTCGCAAGTAGCTTTGCGCGCGAACGAACTTCTCGCAGAAGGTTTATGCGCGTTTTGTCCACTTCTCACAAGAACCTTATGCGCGAACTATGTGAAACTCGCACAAAACATAACATCTTCATCTTGCGCGTTCTTCCTTCCCTTGCACATTCTTCAGATGAACGTTGCGCGTTTGACAGATCCAGCGCGTTCTTGACTCTGTTTCAGAAATCGATCCAAAATGTTTAATACCTGCAATTAGAACTTGATAATGTACAGGGTTTGTCGATTTAACATATAGAACACTTTTCTAGTGTCAATTTCTGATTAAAAACAACAAGTCACATAGAATCGATTCTGAACAGTATCGAACTTCAAAACATAATCTCACAAAAATTCAAAATTGAATTCAATTTAGTTTGAATTTCGTGATACAATCAATACAAGAAACAATTTAAAACACAAATCGCATACAGTGAATCCATTATCTTGCATTAAAAATGATTTTCCAATGAAAATTCGATTGAACATTGATTTTCTGAAAAAGTCTCTGCGTGTTCTTGATTTTTCAAGAAGTCAATTCAATCTAATGATCTAATCCTTCTGAATGTGATTTGGTCTCGCTTTGATACCAATTGAAAATGTATAAATCCCAATTCAATTCAATTCAAGCACAATCAATTAAAGATTTGACAATCAAGATTCTAGAGAGAGAGTAGAGAGAAAAACTCAAGTCATATGTGTATTTAAATGTAACAGTTACAATGATTAGTTACAAGATTCCCTTACAAACAATTCTAGACACTAAAGTTGACTTTACAAGACTTGACTATTTGACTTTTCTCATTAAATCTTGGATACAATAAAATATACACTAACAAAAAAAGTTAAATCATGCCAGAAAACTTATCTTACATATATGAATGATCATCGAAAGTACGATGCTACTTTTTCAAGCTTTTTCCCTTCACAGTTGTTTTTTTGTATCAAATCTCATACTAATTTCAACAAATCTCATATTAATCACGACACATTAATTCGTATATATTTATGATATTTAATAAAATAATTAAATCCAAAAATATTCAATATTGAACTCATTTCGAAGGTATTGATGAAACAATTACAATGGTATAATTTGTAAAAAGTAGAAATGTTTTTAATGCATTTTAGTTCATATACATTATTTATGTTTATATGATAAGAGTCTAAAATAAAAAATAAGGGATTAAAAGTAAACTACATACCTAATTATAAGGGTAATAAATGTAACGTATAATTAAAAAATTGAATTAAGAAAAAATTTAAGGATGAGTGAATGTGGGTGTGCTATGCGTCCAGATACATGTTAAATTGAATTAAGGAAAGATTTAAAGAGGAATGAATGTGAGTGTGCTATGCGTCCAAATACATGTTTAGACGGGAAAATATTGAAGTCAGTTCACCAGAAGACGACACGTGGCACTCCAGTTACTTATTTATTATATGTATAGATTGGGCCCCTATTTCATTTGGGCCCTGGACGTACGTCCAGTCCATCATCCTCCGGAGACGGTCCTGAATATTGTTATTGTGACATTATTTCTTAGACATTGAATTTCATGATATTTGAATTTGACTAGTTAAAATACATTAAATTAAACAACAAAAGTGCATAATTTAAATATAAAAGAAAAAGATAATTCGATAGAAACAAATTATGAATTATTTATCTTATTATCACAAAAAATGCATACTTTTTGGAAAAATAAAAATAAAAACTTTAACAACATGAAAAGAACATCAAAATTTTAAATAATACAAATAATTAATAATGGAGGACATAAACATTAAACTCCACAACAGCATCACCGTTGCTCATGTTAAAACTATTAGTTCTTGCTAGTGTATATCCACGAGAAAATCGAAAAAGCCCACTTCCCCCGACAACCGGCATCTCTCTCACTGCCGACATCACCGGATTCCGGCCCAATATACTCAATGTACTACCATTATATTTCCCTTCTACAAACACAAAGTTCATAGCCATCAACAACCCCATTTCGTTCAAACTCGCCGATGTATACATCCCTTGTGCTCTACCCACTAGTCTCGAGGTTCGTTCTGGACCAATGGTCAATGGGTTGTCGATCATCGAGATGTCACCAAAACCGGTGGCTGCAGTGCGGTTGGTCCTAGTGGCCTCAACGATTCTGATGGCAGTGGGGATCGGACCGCTAACTATGTCATGGAAGTAGAAGCGAAAGTGGCTCAGTTTTTCTTTCTTCAAGCCCAAAGATCTTAGCGACAAGTTTTTTGAATTTTTTTGGGATTCAACAGCAACGAGAAAAGATATAAGAAAAACGACAAAGATAATGGTAGCGTTTTTCGATATTGATTTTGCCATTGTGTAATGAGAGAGAGAGAGGTGGGGATTGGGGAAGATGAGGAGTGAGTTATGCTTGGTGAGGTTCTTGTTTAATTTATAATGAAATAGGAAAAGCTTCTAGAGGCTTTTTGGAGGTCCAAATTCAAGTTGTGGAAAATATTGCATTCAAAATGTTTTATTTGGACCAAACCGTGTTTATTTATTCTTCGTGCAAGTGGAGATTGAAAAGGGTTTCGATCTTATGTATTTTTTTTTTAAATTAACTAAAAACTTTTATAATTTATTCTTATATAAATAATCATCTGTATTATGATAAGGGGCATGATGCAACATAAACTTTTTAAATTTTGAAAGGGAAAGTACTTAGAGCGTTTCCAACAGTAAGGCCTTCTATTATCATATTAAACATAGGTTTTTTAATGACTTGTAAAATTTTGTGGTCCAAATTAACTTGTCTTTGAGGACTGATTTATATGGATTTGTGAATCCAACTCAATAAATACCTATATAATTTCTTTAAAAATTAAAAGCGAGTATTTAACTTCATAACTTGGTGGTCAAAATTGTAACGGATGAAATTGTAGATTTCTCTTTTATTAAAAGTTGGGGTCTTAGAAGAAGAATAAGAACTTGGTGGACCTAGGATGTAATTTCCTTGAGGATATAAAAAGGGAATGAATCCCTAATTGTGCACCTCTAGCATTTATGAGCGATGACAAAGGATAGGAGCAAGAAGCAGGGCGATTTTTCTCTGGGCAAAGGAGCGATTAAGAGATTGGAGGCTAAGGGGGTGTTTGGTTCGTAGAATGAAATTTGATGGAATCAGAATCCATTGAAGGAATTTGACTTTGAAGGAATTGGAATGGAATTTGATGGAATTTGATGGAATTTGACCACGAGTTTGGTTGGTAGGAATTAGATAGAATTCAATTCTTTCACTTTAACTAAGGAATGATGAATTATTTGATTTGTGGAATTCAAAGGATTCTATCATGACCAATATGTGAACCAAACAAAGGAATTAGAATTTGGTCAAAGGGAATTATCCATTCCAATTTCTTTCAATTTCTTCAAAATCCATAAACCAAACACCCCCTAATAATCCAAGGTAAACATTCTTTTCATTTATGAAAACCTTAAGTTGACTAGGTTTGGGAATTAATATGCTCTTGAATATTCTTAATATGGGATTTAAGTTATACCTAAAAGGGGCAATAAATGTTGGGAGTATTAAGTTTAATGGTTCGATTGATGTTAGATATTGAACTGCTTAATCCCAGGCTTTAATCTCGATTTGAGTGAGAATCGATAAAATAGGGAGAGGTTTCCCTTTTGTTAATCGTGTCTGAATCGGGGGGGGGGGGGGAGGTGTTCGAGCAAAACTCTGAGTCGCCAGACCCGGGGGGAAGGGGTGAATCGGAATCCGGGCCTCACCTAGAGCACTTCGACCGGGTCCACTCGGGAGCACTACCCGGGCGTCATTCAAATTCGCCAAACCGAGAGTCACCCGGGCTCACCAACCGGGAGTTACCCGGGGTTTATCACCCGGGAGCTACCCCGGGATACCTTTAATGGAGAACCACCCGGGTCGTGGGAGCCGATACTTAACCCCACCCGGGTATTGTCCTCCCGGGTGTCACCCCAAGTGGGGACCCGAGAAATAGAGAGAGTCGGGCGGCGCGGGGCCGGGACCCGGGCCATACCGAGCCGGGAGCACCCGGGTCTTGCGCAACCAACCGGGAGTTGGTTTATTCGGTCGCTGACCAATCGGTCTTGAAGGGGGGTCTTCGATTTGATCGTTTAGAATAATTCCAAATTATGGTGTGAGCTTAATCGCATTTTGGTACTGATATGTAGGAGTTCAACCGTCTCGGTGAGAGTTGTCTGTGTGTCAATTCCTTCGCGATCAAGTCAATTCCTTCGCGATCAAGTGAGTTCCCGACAACTCTTTTACTCCCTTAAAACTTTATAATTGTTTTAAATGTTGAAAATGGGTTAAACGAATACGTGCTATTTTCCGCTTATCTTTATGTACAATTTATTTATGATGTCAACTGTTACTTATGATTGTAAATAAATTGTTTGGATTATGCTTACATGGGAAAGACCGTACGTGGAGAATAATTGTTGTGAGATCTCTTTGATTTCTTGGAAATATATGGTAAGCTACATATGCGTGAAATCCGTTTTCTGCACATGTGGGATGGGGAGTCTGCTTGGGCCCCGATGCGAGAGGGGAGTCTGCTTGGGCCCCGACCGTGGTCGTTTTCGAAAGCAAAACGTCGGAAAGTGATTCTTGTGTTTCACTCATGCTTGATATGTATCGTTGTGAGTAATTTAATTTTTATATTAACTGAAGTCTGTATTATTTACAACTGCTCTCGTCTATAATTCACTAGGCCTTATGGTCTAACCCTCGCATTTTCAACTTAAAAACCCCCTTTTCACGAAGAAACGCTAGTGGTGCTTCTAGTAAAGAAAAGGAGAAGGTGTGAAGGCTTAGAAGTGGACTCGAGTAAGGGCGTAGTTCCATTAATGGAAGTTGCATAGTTTTATAAGATTCTCGGCTCTAGTTGAGACTTCCGCTGTTAAACCCTTTTTATTTTATTTTGAACTGATTGTATTGGAACCCGTTTTGGGATTGTATATTCTATATCCTGTTTAAAAATAAGGGATGTTACAAAAACAAAAACAAGTCTTCGATATTCTTCTCACTTTGTTATATAAACATTTTTATTGTTTGAATTTGTAATTTTTATTAAATATGACTTGAACTTTTATGTTTTATTTTGTGTATTACTCATTTAGATGATTTATAATTTTAGTACGTGTGTAACACAGCCTAAAAAAATATTGAGATGACCCAACAACTACGTTAAAATATAAAATTTTGAAGATTCAATAATTTTTTGCTCCA
The DNA here is from genome assembly GCA_954870635.1 of Arctium minus. Classification (NCBI taxonomy): domain Eukaryota; kingdom Viridiplantae; phylum Streptophyta; class Magnoliopsida; order Asterales; family Asteraceae; genus Arctium; species Arctium minus. The sequence continues at coordinate 11,307,972 of OX941085.1, forward strand.
ACAGCTATGCTATGGTATGCTAAAAAGGAGAAATGAAGAGAGATAAAGTAGAAAATTTCAAATTTGGAGTTGGAGTTGGATGTAAATTGATTTAGAGATTTTGAGTTTTCAAACTTTATAATAGAAAATGTATGGCGTGTAGCTCAGTTGGCAATGGGGCGGAGAGACTTGCCCAATAACTAACATGTCCTGGGTTCGAGCCCAGGCCCCCGCAATAGCCACGACCGCTAAGTGAGTCTCAAAATGTCCCCTAATACGGATGCCCGAATAGGCAGAGTCAGGTATAGGGTCGATCAGGATTGCCGGTATCAACCTCTTTTTTGCCCAATAGATGTTATTGTTCTTAAAACCCTTCTATTTTATACCTTTTTTAAGTTATAGTTATTTTCTTAAAAAGTAAAGTTCATTAATTTAATACAGGACCAATTAAATAATTATTTTTGATGAAAATTTCTTGCAATAACAACAAGTGGGAAGGAATAAACTGCTACAATATAACTAATTTTGTATTTTATTTTTCGTTACTACATAGTAAGTTGATAGACTTGTAAACTTAAGAGACCAAGGGTTTGTTTGGCAGTTGCTGAATGGTTTAGTGCATAATAATTAAGTGCTCTGAATGATTTAAGAGATTTTTATGATATAGTGTAAAATGAAATATGGTTGTTTGCTAATTGTTCATAATGAAATCAGGACTCTTAATGGTTAAGGGAGGGTCAGGATACAAAATCATTAAGAGAATTTTGGAACCATTAAGAGACAGTCATTTTTTTTGCCAAACAAGATTTATCTCTTAACGATTCACAGGTTGCCTCTTAATGGAACCATTAAGAGGTAAACAAACAACCCCTAAGGGGTATTTTGATTTTTTATTCATTAAAATCTGAATCTAGTAATTTGTCTTTAAACATTAATCTGTCTGAATAAATTAAGATAAGTTGTTCTTTGATTTTTGTTCTGAATGAATGATATGAACAACAAAAATTACCATTTTAACCTTATGTCTACATAAGTGTTTAATGAAAGTAAACTGTTTGAGAAAATTTAAAATGACAAAAACTTATAATATTGTGAATATTTAAAGTACATAAATAATATGAATTGAACGAGTTCATAAGACAATATTTAATAACTTCAAATATTTAAAACAATAATGTATCTTTGTTTAATAACAATTTTTTTTATTTATGCATCTTGGTAAGGTACATATTTTTTAATGAGTTGTGTAATTAAAAATTGAGGAAAAGGGATAATTTTGGAAAAATTATAACTTAATGCATTAAGATAGGATGTGGTAACTTAAAGGTTGTTCGGTTCATTTTCTATTAAGACCTATATGGGTAAAATTATATGTATTGATAAGGTTGTCTGTATGATAACAAATAAGTAGTTGTTCGGTTGTTGTGCTGAATAAGCGGTCTGAACAACAAAAATGACTATTTTACCCTCATAAAAAATAATTAACATCTTACATTCTTGGTTATAATGAATCCTTTAACAAAAATTCTAATTTTAACAGTTGTTCTCAAATTGAATGGTTATCAATTATAACAAATTCAATCCTAACAAAAAGATACTGTCAAATTGAATCTTTCCTAAAATTATGTGAAATTTATCCTCAACAAAAGTGAATCTTTACAAGATCTGTAAACAAACCAAAACCTAAAATAAGATTTGTAACCCAAAACTGAAAAGATGAAGAACCGAAGAGATTTGTAACTCAAAACTTGTAGTCAAAACTGAAAACTTGTCGGCCTCCATAGATCCGACGGTCTCTTGTAGAGATCTGTAACTCAAAACTTGTCAACCTCCATAGATCTGACGGACTCTTGTAGCCAAAACTGAAAAGATGAAGATCTGTAACCTAGGAGATCTCCGGAGGAGGCTTGGAGACCGGTCGGAGGATTGACGAGGAACCAGGAGATCACCGGCGCGAACCAGGAGATCATCGGCGAACCAAGAAATCGCCGAGAAAGAAGGAGACCGTCGGAGAACCAGAAGATCGCCGGAGAAGGAGGCTTGGAGACCGGCCGGAGGATGATACCAAGAGACCGTCGGATCTATTGAGGCCGCTTGAGAACAAGTTTGAGGGATCTAGGGAGAGAAGGAGATGAAAATATGTTGGATCTATGGGAGAAAACGTGAAATGGTTGTTGTTTTTTAATTGGGGATATGATCTACAAAAGGTAAGAGTGTAAAACAAGTCGGCTGAGTGGATATGACTACCTTTTTTGGGTTGATCGAATAAGCCTCTTTCTGGCCCATTAAGTCACTTCCGAACACTTATATATGGCTTAGCGAATAAGGGGCTGTTTGGTTGGTTTTCCATTAAGTTCTGTATGGATAAAATTGTCTGTGTGTATTAATCTGTCTGTATAGATTTAGAAGGTTTTTATTTGAGAGAGTTTTTTCATAGATGGAAGGAACGTGTTTTTTACTGAGAGAGACTGGTTTGGAAAAAACTTGGCTTTCTGCATAAAGCTCCCCCTTGAAATCTTACTGAATAAGCCACTTTCTATATCATTAAGCCACTACCAAACAGTCATATATAGCTGACTGAATAAGCTGTGAGTTTCATTAAGCTCATTAAGCTGCAAACAAATAGGCCCTAAGTCATACATGCTATATAGTCCATTAAGCCATTACCGAACTGCCCCTTAAGAGCATCTCCAACAGATTTCCTATAATTTTTCTAAAATAGATAATCAAAAGTAAAAATCTCTAAAAAATATTACATTCATCTCCAACAGATTTGCTATTTTAGAAATTTTAAAACAACTTATATTAATGGCCACAATGGCATCCAATTTTCAGGAGGAAAAAAACTTGTTGAATTTGACTTGTCAAAAGGTTAATTGAAATGATATCGCTAAATGATGATATACATGTTTTCGAAAACCATTTAGAGAATTATAGAGAGTTCTCTATATTTAGAGAATTTTTCATGATTCTCTATTATATCAGACAAGATAGCAATGCTGTTGGAGAAGTATATAAAACAAAAAGCCAAAATTTTCTAATTTAGCAATGCTGTTGGAGATGCTCTAACATGTTAAGTCAATCTGTTAGTATTAAGTTAAAATCAAACACCTTAATATAACTTAACCAATTAAGCTAACCATCCATTAAGTTCATTAAGTTAAAAACAAACACCCCAAAACTAATCCTGTTATAAGAATTTGCACCCAAAAAAAAAAACACATTTTGATTGCTTAAAGCTTTTCACCAACTTCGATTCACATCGCAAGTATCTAAGAATAAGTAAATTTTGATATCATAATTATATGATAGTTACCATACATTACCAAAATGACTTTATAAAATTGAGAAGTAGTTCAATTGATTTATAATTTATATAAAAAAAAAATCGTTATTTATCAGCTAATGCATATATAAGAAGTTAAATTTACAAATTTTCGTGTATATATAAGTGCACATAAATCATTTAATTGTTAAGATTATTAAAATGCAAGACATGTTTCATTAAATTATAATTAAAAAATCATAAAAATGAATTATACTAAAATATCTAAAAACCATAGAAAAAGGTGTGAAATGTGGAACATATACAACTTGCCAAGAAAAATAAAAGCTGACATTTTCACACTTTTCTCTATGGTTTTCAATTATTATATTATATTGTTATATTAATAAAAATAAACATTGGAATATATTTAATTGATACAAAACACGTCTTCATTTATAAATAATCTAAATCCGCCTTTCCAAAATGGTTTAAAATATGAAATCTCTTTTACATTTTCTTTAGAATCTGATTCTTTTAACTACAAAATGAAATATCAAATATAGTAAAATTAATTATTTTATATTTTCAAGGTAACATACGTATATATACACTTTAATGCAAATTTTTTTAGTATATCTACAAAAAATTTATTGCAAGAAACCCTCGTGGTATGCAAAAATGTTTAGATTGGTCCCTCTGACTAAATCCGTCAGATTTTCATCCGTTAAAACTCCCACGTGACTTGCACATGAGGACATATTGGTCCTTTTACAAACATCAAATCATAGGGACCAAAATTGCAATTCACTATTTTATCATTATTCCATTTTTTTAAAGGGTTGGGTTCCGGTGAGAAGTGATTATCAACTGTTGAATGAGAAATGGACGAACATTATGATTAGATACACCGAGATGCACCACATCAACCGCAATTCATGGGAGTGCTTGAGATTAAAAGAGATCAACGGTTCAGATCCACTTCTCATGGTTCTCACGTTAACACAACTTCTCACACGATCTTTCTTTTTTTTCAAAACATAATAACTATATTATATAAATAATAAATAATTATCACATAATTTAATAAATAACTTCTTAATGAAACATCGTTAAACTAAAGATAAATATTTCTGAAAAAAAAGAAGGTATTTTCAGGACAATATAAACTAAATACTATTTACATCTGGCCAAGAAAAATATATTTTTATTTACATTACAAAATAAAAATGCTGAAATCCCCTTTCAAAGTGAAGCCCAATTGGTATCCACTATTGGGCTTATTAAGCCCATAAAAATAAACATTAAAATCTTCTATAATTGCTCTCGGCCCAATAATTCATGGCCCAATAACAAGAAACCCTAACGAAATTCAGCCCTTTTAAATGCGATAAATCTAGGGTTTTGAAATCTTTGCCTACACACTCGTACTTTCAGTCCGGCGTGATTTTGCGATCGAGAGTGAAAGGTAAAGATGCCGGCCGGACATGGATTGAGGTCGAGGACCAGAGACTTGTTTGCAAGAGGTTTCAGGAAGAAGGGAACCATTCATCTATCCACCTATCTCAGAACTTATCACGTCGGCGATTATGTCGATATCAAGGTTAACGGCGCCGTTCACAAAGGTATGCCTCATAAGTTTTACCATGGCCGTACCGGCCAGGTCTGGAACGTCACCAAGCGCGCCATCGGTGTTGAAATGAACAAGCAGGTCGATCTCTGTACTCTACTTATCTAAACTGTGAAAATTGGTGAAGTAGTTGTGGAAAACTTTTACGACATTTGGTGTTTTAGTGAAGTGATTGGATTAAGAGTTGGTGTTTTGTGTTTTTGGTGTTTAATTTGTGTGGATATGAGTTTGTTCGTGTATGTGGCTAACAAGATCAGTAGATATGGATGATAATGTTCTCATGATAATCTTCTTACAACTGATTCGTTAAGCTGATTGTTGGTACTTTGTTGTCGATGATGTTTAAAGTTTAATTTAGGTCTGCCATCAATTCTCCATTTTTCATGAGTTACATTACCATGACTGTTTACTGGTTTTGGGCTGTTAGAATACTTGGAACCCTATCGGCACTGATATTATGTTAGATGGTACAGATTGCCCATAGTGTTGTAGACATCCGCACTGATATTATGGTAGTTTAGAGCTGGAAACTCATTGGATCACTTTTTAAAAGAGTTATGGAGGAGAGAAGGGAGGTTCAATTGTATATTGAAGAGAAAGGGTCCATGTTTAGCTAATTGTGGAACACTAACATGGGCAGTGTTCTAAGGATCTTGGTCATGGAGCCGATTACGTGTCTCCTTAGGGTTTAAGATGTTTTCTTGCTAATTCCATCATCTTGTTGAGTCAAAGAATTAAAATATGTAACCTGTGTAAATCAGCTTTTCCCTTGTTCGTTAATCATTTATTCTCGTAGTAGGTAACTTGTCTGGCTAGCTATGTGCAATGGTTTTTGGAACGCTCAGCTTTGATGTTTTATATTGGTTGTTAGGGATACATTTCTTTAGTTCATTTTTACAATACAAAATAGGAGATGCAGAAAGTAGAGTTGTTAATTATAGGTATTTTTGTGATTAGCATAAAGTTTTCAATTTTTGTTGATTAGGACTTCCTAAAATATTTTGCAGTTGGGTCTTCTTTGAAATTAAAGAAGGGATCTATCATGGTTTATGATCAACTTTCTTTTAATTGATTTGTAATATGTTTAATTTCCTTTTAAGAAATTAAAGATTCATCAAGGGGTTGTTTACTAATACTTACCCTAGTAAGCGCTTAGCGGTATCACTTACCTTACGGTTTTTACCTATTGAGGATGCAAACTTCCGAGAATCTTACCCAATAAGAGCCATAACAAGGACCGAGACTCTTACCCGGTAAGCGAGGGAAATGACTCTTACCCAGTAATCGTTTGGTAAAGATCCCCTAAGTTAGCCAGTTACACCTTTCATCAGTTCCATCTGTTCTTGTTTGGCATTCAGGGTTTTTAAGATGCTATAAACAAACCATATGTGATTACAAGTTCTACAATTTGTGCTGAACCCATCATTATTTCAACTCAAATTGTATATTATTAATATAATTTTCAGTTGTTGAAAGTTGTTAAGATAATCTTGGATTAATTTCTTTTATGTGTGATCTGATATTCTGATATTGGTTAATGAAGGTTGGAAACAGAATAATCAAGAAAAGGATCCATGTGCGTATCGAGCATGTGATGCCCTCCAGGTGCACCGAAGAGTTCAAGCAGAGGGTTAAGAAGAACGATGTACTAAAGGCTGAAGCCAAGGCTAAGGGTGTCGTCATCAGTACCAAGAGGCAACCTTTGGGACCCAAACCAGGGTTTATGGTGGAAGGTACTACGCTAGAGACCGTTACTCCAATTCCTTACGATGTGGTCAATGATCTCAAGGGTGGATACTGAGTTAAAAGCGTGTTGCGGTTTGTGTCCATTTTTTGTTTTGCTACATTTGGAAACACTAGAATCGTGGATTTGTTTTTGTTCATCTATAATTTAGACTGGTCATGTTTTGTTTCTAGATTTTGAAAGTATTGGCATTAGAGATTTCAAATGAGTTATTAAAAAGCAAGAACTACTTTCTGTCAAAAAATTTACTAGTTTTCAACAAAACAAATACATTTTAGTTTTTTCAACAAGAACCTTTTGCTTGTTGCAATTGGGCATCAAAATTGAAACTTGTTTGAACATTTATTGTAGATTTATATAAAAGTGGTATCAAACTATGGCCATATGTTGTTTGGAGTAATGTTTTAAAAACCGGTTTTTTGGTTGACCTGGTTTCAAGAAATTGTATGTATTTTTCATTTTCTTGCATATATATATATGTATGTATATATAAAACCAAGAGTTTGATGTCCACAAGTTAAAATATTAAAAATACACATGACAAAAAGTTTATATCAATCCAAAAACATTGAAAAAAACACATAACAAGAAGTTTTACATCAATCCAAAAACATAAGAAACACAAATATAAGAAATTGATTTTTTTAACTGGGTCAACCCGGGTTTTTACCGGTTCAATCATACCGGTTCTCTCAAAAACCCGGCGGGTCGATCCGGTCCACAAATCCCCAAAAACCCGATGATAGTTGACCCAGTCTCTCGACCGGTTGAATCGGCCGGGTCGACCCGAGTTTTAAAACATTGGTTTGGAGCACTTAAATATTTTGAGGATGTGTAAACCACGTATTCTATGTGATGAATAACATGATAAATATTCATGATGATTGTTGTGATGTTTATGATGAATAATGTTCAATATTATTTTTTGAAGACTATTAATATGAATACTACATAAAATATGTGGTTTTCGAGTTTTCAAAATATATGAGGTTTTTAAATGAACCTCCATATATTTTGCTAATAATCAAGAAAAACAGATTAAACATGTTAATCAAGTGATTAGCTTCAGAAGCCGCAAATATAGTTACGTGTCATGTAATGGCCTATGGCGTTATTCTAGGTACGCATAAACTGATTTTAACACTCACAATTGTCAAAAAAACAAGAAATTATTGAATTTTTATAAGGCGTGAACTTGTTACTTGCTTCAATTTCGCACTTCCCTGCATTACGAGGCTGATAGAGGGGATTTGTGGTACTAAAGCTCGAACCATCTGACTTGAAAGGCAAATCTACGATTCACAATTCATAGTTTCTTAATAGGTAGCACGAAAAGGAAACCGAAGTGTCCTTGTGAGTCCGATCTACGCACAAAAGCTTGACAAGTCTTAAATTTTTGATCGAGTACCCGTTATTGCAAAGACCGATCCAAGCTTGGTTAATTGGGTCGGTCAGGCTTGGTCAAAAAGGTGAAACAAATGTCTACTTATAACTTGTAGACATACATTTTCATCTCTCGTAGCGGTTATATTGAGGGACATTATAAGAAATTTAATTTGTTGGGTTTATAATAAATTTTCTAATTAATATAACCGATTAAGGACCAAAGAACCTATTCAAACACAAATTTCAGGATGAAGATCGGTTCAGGCCCGACTCAGGTCCTTAAGAATTAGTTATGACATTTTTTTTTGTTGAACTAGGCTCAATGACCGATCCTGATGCATCTGTAATCATCGGTGATCAGATGTCACGTAAACGTTTAGAGCAAATTCTTCTCATTTGGTTTACCGTCTACACAACAATTTATATATTGTAAGAGTTATTTTCAATGTTTCCAAATAGTTCAAGAATTATGTTCCTCATCTATCATGCATTCGACATTTTTATTTTTTTGCATATATATATATATATATATATATATATATATATATATATATATACACCAGGAACACAACTTCTTATAGAAACTGTTATAAGAAAAGGTTTAGTTGGTTTTAGCATATAATGTAGATTAGTGGTCAGTGGAGTAGGGAAAGAAAGTTGGTCAGTTGACTAATTATTTAATTAATTATATATTATGGAAAGAAAGAAAACTTAATAGTTGGAAAGGTAAATAGTATTTTATTAGCAAAACCATGTTTTAGTCTCCATGCAAAAAAAAACCCAAACACTATTCGATTTAAATTCAATCTTTCATCTTTCTTACCAATTAAATTAAAATACATCATATTTCTATATATTTTATATTTATTTAATTTAAGTTTACATTGTCTATCTAATAATACGTATTCATATGATTAATGGATATGAATGAGGAACGAGAAATTAGGACATAAGAAAACATATGTTTTTGTTAGGTTTATGAACAGAAAAGATTAAAAAAATGGGAATTTCTTGTTGTCAAAATGATGCTTTTCTACTTTAAGACCACAAAAAATATATAAATTTATTCGTTGTGTATCACCTTTTTAAGGTCAAAAGAGAGCAGTTTTGTGGCAAGTGACAATAATCCATTGTGTTTCTTTGAAGTTGTGATCATTCAATCATATTTATATACCATAAATATTTATATACACTTTTCATATTTAATAGAGTTTAACCTAAATTAACCTTCCACGAGCCTGAACTGTACCTAGGGACGAACTTAGTGTAGGGAATACAGTGGCACGTATTATTTCTCCATCAAAGAGTTCAAATTTTTATGATCATGAAAGGTGCAACCATATTGTTTTAAAAGGTGTCACCGTATGATATTCAAAAGTTCAAGAAGGTGCAACCGTACCTTATAATCAACCAAAACCCCCAAAAAAATCTTGAAATCAATCCAAAAAACCGAAAAAGTCCCTCGAAATCGATAAAAAAAACTTAAAAATCTCTCGAAATCAAGCAAAAAGCTATAAAAATCGCTCGAAACTGCGGAATTAGGCCAAAAACACGTCGGGCGATATTGAACGTTGGCAACACGTCGATAAAAACCGTGCTTATTGTAATATATTATATAGTGTCACCGTATGAAAAAAAATTATGGGTCCGTCCCTGACTGTACCAGTAACCCGACACCATTGGGCCAGTAATTTAAGCTTCCGGTTTGATCCGACCTCGTAAAACCAATAAATTTTGATAAGGGTCCCACCTTTTGCATTAGAAAAGAAAATAAAATTGGTACCAACAACTCTTCATTCCTCCATCAACTTCATAATTAATCACAAATTATGTCACCAACTCTTAATGTTCATTGCTATATAAACCACCTTAGCTAGCTACTGTTTTATTCCCATCTTCATCTCTCTCTTATCTCTTTCATATATACATATACATATATATATTCTTTTAGAATTAATTTAAAGCAGGATGGAAGGGGATTCAACTGCCATTAATATCATGGAGACACCAAAGGAAAGGAAAGGTAAAGCACCACTTTTGGCAGCTCCACCAGGTGGTTCAACCAGCAGCACCACCAAACCAGTGGTGGTTCAACCATCCGCGGCTGCAACAAAGGGTGGTCGATACAAGCGAGGATTAGCCGTGTTCGATGTGGTTCTAAGGCTAGCCGGTGTGGCTACCGCTTTAGCAGCAGCCATAGCCATGGGTTCAACAGACCAGACTCTACCTTTTTTCACTCAGTTCTTCCAGTTTCAAGCCAACTACGATGATTTACCGGCTTTTACGTAAGTTAGTTAATCCTCTATAAATAACTGATAAAAGTTATTTGTAGTTCACAACTTTGAATTTATAAAGAGCTCACAAATTTATTTTTCTATCTATCCGAGATGGGTTGTTTGACTTTATTCAACTTTTTTTAAGATGTTGATTTTAATTATTTAACAGTTTCGTGTGACACTAAACAGGTTTTTTGTGATTGCGAACGCTATAACTGCAAGTTACCTGGTCCTCTCGATTCCAATCTCGATCGTGTGCATTGTACGCCCACATGCAATCAAGCCGAGGGTCGTCCTAATGTTCTTTGATACCGTAAGATCCCTTAACAAGAATAATTTGCTGACCTCAATTGGGATGTACCAGTAACTGGGGTACTGGTACAGCCCAACCAATGACTGTTTGGTATGTATACTTGGTTTTATTTGCTAAATATCTCGTTTTAATGTATCTCAGGTTATGGTTGCTTTGACAACCGCAGCAGCCGGTGGTGCTGCATCCATAGTCTACTTGGCTCATAACGGGAATTCAGATGCAAATTGGCCTGCAATCTGTCAACAGTTTAACGATTTCTGTCAGAAAGTTAGTGGGGCCGTGGTGGCTTCTTTTCTCTCGGTGGTCATTCTTATGGTCTTGGTCGTGTTGTCTGCCTTTTCTCTTTAAAACTTGCGAAGTTATGTTTGTGACTTGTGTTTATTTTTCATTCAAAATTCAAGGGACTGTTTATGCATTTCTTGAGTTCTTAAAGGTGTTGATTTGGATTGATGATTAGTTGTAATATTTAATTTTAATTTATTACTGATATGGTATGAGTTATCAAAAATTCCGTTGTTCCTACTTTTAACTCGCATCTCACATAATTTAGATCGTCGTCCAACTAATCAAAATCGTCAAACTATTGCACTGAATACCTAAGAAAAATTGACGAACCCACGCATTTGAACCAAACATATTGTTGAATCAAAAGGGTCTCAAACCCCGTCTATCTCTATACTACATGTTAAGGTTATGTTTGGCAAACTAACTGATAAGTTAGCTTTTCAAAACGCTACTATGAGTAGTTTTTTTAATAAGTTAGTTTATGGTCAATCAATAATTGTACCAGAAAAAAAGCTAGCTTATAAGCTATTTTTTTTTTTTTTGTGCCAAACAATGCCTAAATCAAAGGTTAATGTTTTATTTTTTTTGGATATTGGAGTATGTCCATATAATAAAACACAACCCTTTTAGAGTAAACTACAAATTTGGTCCCTTTGATTTGTTTAAAATAGCACTTTTTATCCATGTAGTTTTGGAATTACAAAATGACCATCGTGGTTTACAAAAACGTCCGGAATTGATCTCTCCCTATAATGGCCGTCAATAAATTTCGTTAAATGATAGACATTTTCATAATTTAATCGATTTTTTGTATTTTACGCAATTAAAATCAATTTTATGATTTTTAGTTTATGTGATTTTGATTGGGTAGAAGACAAAAAACCAATGAACAAATAAAAATGTCCTCATTTAATGACCGTTAAAGAGAGAAACTAAAATTGTACTTTTCACAAATCACGATCAACATCTTATAATTTTGAAACTGTTGAAAAGGTGTTATTTTAATAAATCACATGAACCGAATTTGTAGTTTGCTTTTTTAATGAAAGTATCATGGTGACTTTAATGATTGCTAATAAATAATTTAATTTAAATTGGAACTTAATGAAGACCATAAAATAAAACAATAAAAAAATGAATTTAATTAAAATGCCCTAACATGAAAAATCAGTACCCCAATATGCCCTAAATCTTGTCATTTTTACCAAAATACCTCATATATCCGCGTTTTTTGGCCTCGTTTTTGAAAGAAACGCAGGGTTCACTATTTGGGTCCCCGTGTTGGTAGAAACGCGGGGTTGGTCCGCGTTTGGTTGATTTCACGCCGTGTTAGTTTATTTTATATCTTTTACTTTTCTATTATTCATTTTATACTTTTATCATATTAACACATATAATTGTATATTAACTAAAATACGTTTTAATTTTAACAAGTTATACCATCATAATCGTCTATTCGATACCTTCGAAATGAGTTCAATATTGAATATTTTTTGATTTAATTATTTTATTATATATCATATATATTAAAATTTTATACTCCTATAATTATTTAGTTAGTTTACTTTATACTTTTTATTTTTCTATTTTTTATTTTACACTTTCATCATATTAACACATATAATCGTATATTAACTAAAATACGTTAAATAATTTTATGATATATAAAAACGTATTTTTAATATATATGATATAATAAAATAATTAAATCCAAAAATATTCAATATTAGACTCATTTCGAAGGTATCGAAGAGACGATTATAATGGTATAACTTGTTAAAATTAAAATGTACTTTTTTAACGTATTTTAGTTAATATACGATTATATGTGTTAATATGATAAAAATATAAAATGAATAATAGAAAAGTAAAAGATATAAAGTAAACTAACTAAATAATTATAGGGGTATAAACTGTAAATATATAATAAAAATCAACAATTCAATTTAATTGTTTTACCCGAGTTAAATCAACCAAACGCGGACCAACCCCGCGTTTCTACCAACACGGGGACCCAAATAGTGAACCCCGCGTTTTTTTCAAAAAACGAGACCCAAAAACGCGGACATATGGGGTATTTTGGCCAAAATGACAAGATTTATGGCATATTGGGTACTGATCTTTCATGTTAGGGTATTTTAATTAAATTCCCTAAAAAAACATCTGGAATACTTTTCCATGAAGAGTTAAAAAGGACAAGATGTATTAAATACAACTAGAAATGTACTCGCGCAATGCAGCTAGATATATCACGATTTTAATGTTTCATTTTATTTTCTGTTTTTTGTCAATTTACATTACGCTTTTGGATGATTGTGAGAGAGTGATAATGATTTCTTATATAAATTTGTTTAATTTAGACTTAATAATATAATGTAATTTATTTTGGTTTAATAATACAATTTATTTTATAAAATATTCTGTTAGATTTTTATAATTATATTTTGGATTTTTTATATTTAAAATTTGATTTTATATTTAATTATGCTGAGAGTTATTTTAGGGGAGTTAAAGTGGGAAATGATTTTAGGGGAGTTAAAATGATTAAAGATAACGATTGAAAATTAATAAATAGCATTAAATGTAGTACATACAACTTTAATGGTTGTTTTTTAAGTAATTAGCATTAAATAGCGGTACATTAGACTTTAAGACTTGTTTTTAAGAGTTTTTTATGTCTTCTTTATAATATAGTATAGATATAAATACATGAAGATATATATTTTTTCTTAATCGATATAGCAATTTTTTTTACATTTTCATTTTTATACTTGTTACATCGGGTTCAATCCAACTTGAATACAAAAGCTGAAATTAATATATTATTTTAACTTTTAATAAAAAAAATAGTAATATAATCTAACTTGATAGTCCACGTAATCAGTTGTACAATATAATTTTGATAACTTATTGTACACGTCAATAAATGTTGTAAGATTACTCCCTCTTCTCTTTATTTCAAAATAGGTGTCCACTGTAACACCCTCAAATTTTGGAAAGAGCGACTAAATAAAAACTTTCAAAAATACTTTAAAGGATAATAAAATCTCATACTAGTATTCCATAATTGAAATACAATGTCTAAATTGAATCATCAACAAAATTTAAAGTCTTACATAAAGACTAACTAAGGTCGAGTGTTACTATAACCCAAAACAATCGTTGTCTCCAAATATAAATGCGGAAGAATTCATCAAGCTAAACACCTCTTCGAGCACACAACTAGCATTCATCGCTTCACAGTGTCACTAGCACTAATTCCCAACCGGAACCTGTTGCACATGCCGACAAATAAAAAGGGTTAGGCTAACGCCTAGTGAGTTCAAGAGTTTTCATCATGATTATAAAAACCATTAAACGGAAATAATGCAACTTAAATCATTATCTTTTAAAATGAATTACTTTAAAAATGAGAACGACCCGTTTCCAATACTATGCAATTTATAAATGGACGCCTCAACGCCAAACGTTATTTCATGAAGTAATGCAATCCAACACTTACTCAAAACGTGAATAGAAATCGAACTCTCCATTTATGAAAATAGGGTTAAAACTTTGTATCCCAAAATACCCAAAACACGGGTAGGGCATAATACTCAACCCATAAATCAAGAATAAGATCCATTTATACAAGACGTCATCGAAAACTTGGATAATAAAACTCAATACCCAAAAACAACACCTTTCGATGACGGGGGATACCTGAATTCCATCGAAAGTGGCGGGCACACAAAGTTAAGCCACTTATCAATGTTCTCAAGTTTCACATAAGACCATGGTTCCCCGTATTCGGCTCCTCTGAGCTACCACCGCAAGACACCACTGATCCTAGTGTCTACTCGACCTCTAATGAGTCTCACCACAAAGTCACAAGTCCCCGTATCCAACTCACTTTGGGCACCACCGCAAGACTTAGCTCCGTATACGGATCTTCCCGAGCACCACCGCAAGCTTACATAATCAACAACATGACTTGGGGACCACTCACTAGAATTCAAACGCAAACACTAAATTCCACAATGAGTAACTATACTGGATTACAAACGAGTATCGAGTTCAACCACCCACGATATCTACCTCGAGCCCTCAATAAAGGTTATACGATTATCGAGTCCAACCACTAACCACGGGGATAAGGTCCCCACTAAACAATATCCAGTCCCAACATGGGGATAAAGTCCCCACTAAACCAACTGACTGACTCATATGCCTATGGATCCAATGCATTACAGTCTAAAACGTTACATGATTCAAAAGAATGAACTAACGCATTCAAAACATGTAACTCTCAAATAAGATGCAACTAAGTACACCATACGTCCAAGGCTCCTTAACGAGCTACCAAAACTGAACAAATGTTCCAAATACTCATTTGAGTGTAAACCAAGCCCCAAAAGGCATAATGAGCGCTTGGCTAAAATATGAGAGCCAATACGGTTACATAAACCAAAATACATATTTTTTCAAAATCTTTGTCTCTCAAATCTCAATTGGCCTTCGGCCCAAAACTAAAAGGCTTACCATTTTAAAATGATCAAAGGACTCCCGCAAGCGTATCCTCAAAACGTCCCTTTACATGAATTATGCATATTTCCAATAAACATTAAAAGTGGATTTTTGACCAAGGATCTATTTATGAAATAAATCATCAAAACACATTCATTTGTGACACCTTTATCAAAATGCCCAAAAATCCCAAATGTGGGTGTTTTACAAAGTTTAATAAGCTAAACACTTCAAAAATCAAAAGTTACCAAATAACTCAACAGTTGATAATTTCATGTAAAACACATAAATGCTTTAAAATAAATCTTTTGGCATGTACAACATTTTCACAAATCAACTTGAACTCACATTGCTAGGTTAAGTTAAACCTAGGTTTCAATCCCCAACCATTAGCCTCCAAAGCATAGACTTCACCTAAAGATTTCCGAAGACATCCATTCCAACTCTTCAACTCAAGTTTCCAAAACCTATATCCACACATTTCCAACTATAAATAATCATATTCAACCCTTATAATTGTTCCCCAAGCATTTACATGAAATTTTCATCTTATACTAAAAACCCTAATTTTCCATACTTGAAGAATGAGAAGATTACCTCAACCAATAGCTTGAATCACCACCCAAAACACTTGTAGATCTCAAAAACGAACCATAAGCTTCCAATCTCCCAATGGTGAAAAGGATTAGATGAAACCCCCAAGAACTTGGTGAAGAAGATGAAGATGAAGGTGGTTCATGATCTCAACTAGTTAGATGATGAATATTCATGTGGTTTAAGGAGGAAAACCATCAAAATGGGCTAGGGTTCGATTTTGGGGTTTGGGGTCGGTTTGGAAGAGAAAGAGGGGAAGAGAGTTAGGGTTTGGTTGAGAGAAATGAGGCTTGAGGGCTGAAAATTCGAGTTTTTGACCTGACAGTGCGTTTCGCGGGTTATGCCGCGACCTTAAGTCGCGGCATAAGTCGCCCGCTTCGCCATAAGTCGCGCGGTTGACTCTAAGCCGCGACACAAGTCGCGTAATGCACTGTCCGCTCGGTTTTCCACCCGTTCACTATTTCGACCGCAACTTCTTTGTTATAGCTCTTATTTTGCTCTGGAAAGAACCGTTGGACTCGTAATTGAATCCATCATCCATCAAGACTATAAAATTTATGATTCAAGCCCAAACTCCTATATCTTATTTTCCCTTAAAATTACCGATTTATGAATTAACTTGAAACGATACATTTCGAAATCGGGGTGTTACATCCACATTTCTATTTATGTTTCTCCCAAAATAAATGTTAACTTTCAAAAAGTAGATAACTTAATGACCAGAAATTTAAATCTTTTTTCACAAACTAACGATTGTTAAAAATAGCGAAGCATAACCGTGTTTAAGCCGATTCTCACATTTACCCTTAATTAATATACGAATATATAAGAGTTGTGAGAGTATCTCCAACAACTTCTCCATTTTGGAGAAAATGAAGAAAATTGAGATTTTGGTTGTAAAATGAACTCCAACAGTTTCTCCAAAACTTTCTCCAAAATGGAGAAAGTAGGAGAAATAATACATTTTTCTCCAAATTTGGAGATCTTCAAAAATGATTACCAAGAGAGAAAAATTATTTTTTATTACATTCCACCAATGAGAAACTTTGAAATGAATTTGTTTAGGCGAGAGAAATAATATTTTATTAAATATATAGAATATTTTAATAATATAATCAATGATTTATCTCCAAAATAGGAAAGCTGTTGGAGATGAATGTAATTTTTTTTTGGAGATATTGACTTTTGATTCTCCATTTTGAAGAAATTTTGGGGAATTTGTTGGAGATGCTCTCAAAAGAGATAAAAATTAAATAAGGATAAATATGTCATTTGATAACAAAAATATGTAATAATTATGTATGTTTAAAACTATATGTCAAGTCAATTATTAATACTTATTTTGGGACAGAGAAAACGATAAATGACTGGTGAATAAAAAATATGTTATCGAGAAAAAAAAACTTTATTATATAACATAGAAATTAAACAAAACTTTATTATATATTATCTCTACTACTATATAAAAAAACTAATAGCGGTTATTGTAAAAACTTTTGTACAGAAACACTTATCACCCTTATAATATTACATTTACCACCCTTACAATTATTTATTTAATTCATTTTATATCCCTTATTTTTTCATTTTACATCATTGTCATATTAACACAAATAATCGTATATGAAAAAAATGCAACGAAAAAATATGTTTCTTTTTTACAAATTATATCATTATAATCGTCTCGTCAATATCTTCAAAACGAGTCCAATATTGAATATTTTTTAATTTAACCGTACTATTAAATATCATGAATCTCTACTACTATATAAAAAAACTAATACGTACAAACTTTTATATAATAACACTTATCACCCTAAACTTTTGTACAAAAACACTTATCACCCTTATAATGTTACATTTACCACCCTTACAATTATTTATTTAATTCATTTTATATCCCTTATTTTTTCATTTTACACCATTATCATATTAACACAAATAATCGTATATGAACAAATATGCAACGAAAAAATATTTTCTTTTTTTACAAATTATATCATTATAATCGTCTCGTCAATACCTTCAAAACGAGTCTAATATTGAATATTTTTTAATTTATCCGTACTATTAAATATCATGAATATCTACGAACTAATTTGTTTTCTATCCATACGTTTTACTTTTTTCCACCGTTAGCATATTAAAAATACATAATCGTAAAATATGTTTCATTCTTATTATAAATTATATCATTATAATTTTTTTGTCAATAATTGTAATATAAACTAATTATTGAATATCTTTATGGGTTTAGAGTTTCATAGTGATTCTTAGGTAATGGATGATTGTTGATGACATATCTATAAGTAAGTAACATTAATTGTTCGTTACTTACATTCCGCTGCATCTGCATCGCACATATACCTAGTAAGATTAAAACTTAAAGACATTGCAATTTAATTATTTAGCGCCAATAAAACATTAGATGGAGGAATAGTGGATCATTTTATGTGAGCAGAGAGAGGCGAGACCCACCCGATCAAAAACTCTCTCTCTCTCTCTTTTCTATCAACTGGGTTTATTTAGGGTTTCCTCTGATCTCTATCAAATCAATCATCAGTAAATATGTCTCAAACTGGAAAATTAATGCCTAATCTCGACCAAAATAGTACAAAGATCCTTAATCTTACTGTTCTTCAGAGGATGGATCCTTACATCGAGGAGATCTTGATCACTGCCGCTCATGTTACCTTTTATGAGTTCAACGTCGACCTCAATCAATGGGTTTGTTTGTTTCTTTTTCTCTTAACTCAGTTTTTTTTTTTTGCTTTAGCGATGGTTGTTTGTGGTTGATTATGTTCCCAAGTGTAAATCATTAGTCTTTTATAGAGCAATCTGAGGTTGTTTGTGCATTAGCGAATGCGATTTATTTATTTTAATTGCTTATCGTTATTTGATTAATTGATAGCGGTGATAGGAATTGGTTTAACATATACTTCATTACTTTTATCGGCAAGCTTCGATTGGCAAGTGGTGATTTCACTTCCAATAACATAGAACTGTCATTGAATCCATTGGACACTATGAAGTGTTATAGAAGCTATCCCCTTTTGTGATGTTCGATATAGGTATTGAAGTATAGTTTCAAACTTTTAATCAATTTGTGATGGATGATCAATAGAGGAATTGCAATGTTAGAATTTGTAAAATGAAAAGGAATTAATTGCATATCAATCCCAAATTCTAGTGATTTTTAGTTATATTAATGAAAAAAGCAGCATAATTATCTTCTGGAGTAGCCAGTTTAAGATTAATTTGGAATATGGTGATTGGTATTTGGGATGTTGATTGTCAAGGAATGAGATGGAGGCAGGGTAGTGAAATGTTATGGGGGAGGTATTGAACAGATCAACACACTTGTGGATTATGCATGTAATAATTCCATTAAGTTTGCTATTTTTAACTTGTATATGACTAGATTCTCACGTATGTTATAGGGTTAGGCCTATAGCTTGTACTTCTTTACGTAGTTGTCAACTAATGAATCAAAGTGATAATCACTGTGTAAATTTTGTCGGTGGAGACAACCCAATAGTAGATTCACTTAACTTTTTCTTAAATGGTTCACATGATAAAGTTCAAGCGGTAAAGCAGGTTCAGTTTTTACTTATTCTCTTGCTATTACCATGCTTTATTGGAAGTATTCATGGACATTCATTTATGTAACATCCAATGGAAGACAAGGAGATTCCTTCTCAGTGCTCCAACCGTTGGATGGTATATGTATTCTTTTAGGTCTCTACTCGGAATTTTGTATGCGACAAATACAAGAGCATTGGGTCAGTGCCTCAAATTTCTCTTTTTGGACCTGATGTGATAAAAGGTGCTGCAATTTCTCCAACACCCTGTGGCACTATAAGTGGGAGTTAATACCAGAGTAGCTTACACTCTTCTATTCCTTAGTTCAACTTTACTGTTCCTCCCTACTGTTATTTTTCTTAGCTGAATTAGGGACCTTGGATTACTTCAAAACGTATCTATATGTATTTCTACCACAGTGCTATAAACCAAAATCGATGATGTTGTACGACAAAATACTATTAACATGTATCTCTACTCAAATAGCCATTGAGTATTGTTACCCAGTTATTTCTTGCCTCTTATCGCCCATATACTTGGCTCTCTTAAACTTCCCCAATTGCATGTCAATTTTCATTCTTTTTCTTGCATTTGGATACGTCTTCTTAACTATTGTGAGCAATTCTTTTTCAATCTTTATCAGAATTAAAACTTGGGATGATATTGAAACTACAATAAAGTATATGAAAGTTAAGCAAATCAAAATAGAAAGTCACATGAAAACATGGCTTCCAACTGACCTCAAAACTATACGGCAGAAGCAGCATATAAATGATTGACAAGTTGTTGTAAGCTAACTTTGGGTTTACAAGTATCCTACCAGATGGAGTGCCTTACAAAATTGTAAATGTCATCTAGTGTTAATTATTTTTCAGAATTCGATAAAACCTTTTTGTCTATAATTAGAACCTCAAATTTTCTCTTTAGCAATGCCAAGATCCATAGCTTCATACACATAGTTCTTGAACCATTACAGCTTACAACAATGCTGCAAGTTTGTAGCACTTTGTGGTTGTACTTCATAATATTGAATCAATCAGAACTATTTGCTCAACCCCATTGGCATCATTGTAGAAGCATAGTGGTAATGAAATATACAAATCTTCTTGTTATTATGACTCTTTTAAGTAAGAAATTAGCAGAATTTTGCCTCCTGCTGCTGCCAGTTCTTTTTCTTGGAAATGTTATAAGCAAGAGAAGCACCCAACTATGCGGATAAATGTATACTGCACTTCGTTAGAAAGGATTATGGTATCTTTGAACATTGACAAGCTGTGTATCTTTCAACATCATGTCAAAGCAATGTGCAGAAAAGGGAGACCAAAAAACCTTTTCTCTTCTCTTCTTAAATTGAAGCAGCCAATACATAAGCTGGAGCAACATATCAGTCACTGCTTGAACCACCTTTCTCTCTCCAAATCTCCTCCTTTACTCCATCAAGTAGTTCAAACAAATCTCACCATCTTTAATAATGGAAGAAGCATCAATTAATTTCAAAAAAGTCGTTTCCTCTTGGGCTATTCAGAAGAAATTGGCAATATCGTTTTGTTTCTGATTGATTACCTATCTGACATAATGGTATGAAGGGTCTTCTTCCATTCTCCTATATTCCAACTTTCATGCACATTAGAGACTTCCTTTTTACAAAAAACTGTAGCTCTTCTTTCATAGTAAGAAGTGTGTTTCAGTTCCTATCATATGCTCCAGGCTCCAGCTGACACATCATCCTAGCAATTGACCTCTAAATCAGGAACCACTGTGCTGTCATTAGAAGAATCTTAAAATATCAACAACCCATCAGTTCTCTCTTTACGCATAACATTTAGGAAAGTTGCTCTTGCTCATCTTTAGAGCATCATCTCACCATGTCGTAAGCTTTCCAGATGTCAGTCCAGTGCCTCTCATTTCTAATTTCAGATTGACAACAGCCCTAACAGAAGTGTAAGGTGTAAGTGAAGAGTTGCCTTGTCATATTCTTTTTCCTTTGGCAATTTATTTAGATTCCACTTATTTAGTTTATATGTCTCCATTTGGTGGTTTTGGATTTGGTTTATATTTATCCCTGCATCATGAAAAGGATCCACAAAAAAATGAATACGAAAAATAAAATGCACTGAAGGAATGGACCCTTAAAATATAAGATACATTAAAGCTTTGTACTACTGGCAGGCAAACGAGAGAGAGAGACTAGGTTTTCTAGCATCAGCATATTTTTAACTGACCAATCTAGGATTTTAGGTACTTGCTATGTGCTCATATCATGATTGTTCTATTTATCATTAATTCACACCATGGAGCTTATTATTAATTTGACACCAGCTTTTCAAGCATCTTCCTCAAAATTGAAGTTATAGCCCAGGATATGTGAATGTACATATGTGTGTTTTGAGTGTTCATGCATATACATTTATGGGTAAAATACATATTTAATGTTAGTATTGATACTGACTTGTATCAAGTGCTTGCATTCTCATTTTATGCATTCTATAAGTCTTCCATAAGAACACCTCCAGCTCAAAGTTGCTGAAGCTATTGAGAAAAGTTTTAGTTAGAGAGATCCTGCCTATTTTTGCATATATAGATCTTAAATTTGAACCTGGACTAAGTTCATAAAAGATATTTTGCAACTACCTCATGGAAGGATTTTTTAAATAGTTTTTTAGCTCATTTCTTATTTGTTTAATTTTCTTTTGTTTCTCAGAGTCGCAAGGATGTTGAAGGGTCTCTCTTTGTCGTTAAGAGGTGGTAGCTAATGCAAATCACGTTATCTTGTTAATTTTTTTTTAATTTTAAACTGACTGATTACCAAGGGGTTTAACTTTATTATGGCCAATTTCGTCTATATTGCATAAGTGAATGACATTAATTATCAAACTGTTTTCAGGGTCATATTAATATACAGAAAGAGAAATGAATTTGAAGTTTGATACTTTTCTGTGGAGAATGGGAACTGATATGTATATTCTTTGCTGTGATTACAGGAATTCCCAGCCAAGGTTCCAGTTTATAGTAATGAATCGGCGAAATACAGGCATGCCTCCCTTTAATTTTTGTTACATTTTTGTTTTTGTAGTTCTTGAATGACACTGACATATAGTCCTTCTGATAGATTCCTTTGTTTAGGTAAAAGCTGATGAATCTGGCTCCTTACATATATTAGTTCTCTATGTAATTATACATTTAAAAGGTGTACTTCTGAGTTCCAGTGTAACACCCTGTTTCTATATTAGTCAAATTTCAACATCTTAAGCCTTAAATACAAGAGTTATGATTTAATTAAGTACACAACAGTTTTCGGCCGTTGTAGCATCTATTAAGTAATTATATACTCAATGACAAGGGGCTTACAAGAGACTTACAAAGCAAAGAATGAGAAATCAAAGCTACCTAGATAACAAGGCAAGCCTGAGAAGCATGCCAAGGCAAACCTAAGAAGCACGAGGTGTCGGTCTTATCCTTTAAGCACGAGGTGTCGGTCTTATCCTTTAAGCACGAGGTGTCGGTCTTATCCTTTAAGGACGAGGTGTCGGTCTTATCCTTTAAGGACGAGGTGTCGGTCTTATCCTTTAAGCACGAGGTGTCGATTTCCTATAAGAGTGCAACCTTGAAAGCAAGAAGAACAAGTACTTAATGCATTGTGATTACCTATAAATAGAGGATGAAGTGAGGCTATTAGGTTGATATCAAAATCATTCACTCACTCTCCCTTAATGCACTACTAAGCTTAAAGTAAGAGATCAAGGAAAAGCTAGGAGTAGTCAAGGTAAGTACGTCATGTGATTTACTGATATACATACATGCTATATGAAACTATTTTATGCACTATGAAAGTTTTGATAAGATATTTTAATATGATTGTTGTACATGAAATTATGATGCATTTTATGATCAAAACATATGATGGCATGAATGACACAAGCATATGCATTTGTGCATACAAGGCATGAAAGTTTTATACATGTTATGTATGACCATAATATCCAACGTACGGGATATAGAATGAAGGGACGTCTTGCAAACGAACCTTATGGGGCAGCCTTTTATGGACCCCGGGGTTATTGAACCTCAAAGAAGTATATGGCATACTTACATGTGAGAAGTGAGATCTCAAAAGAATGTTTTACGCATGAGCATGAGAAGTATTTTTCAAGCATTATGAAAGTTGTTTATCCATGAAACCATGACTACTTACTAAGCTTAAAGCTTATATACTTCGTGTATGTATCTCAGGTAAGGAGTAAAGAGAGATAGCATGAAGTAGTACTATTCTAGTCAACAACAAAGTTTGATGTATTATAAGCTATGAAGTACGATTCCGTTGATGTTTTAACTCTGATGTAATAGTTAGATTTGCAAGAAATAAAGTTCAATTTGGCTCACATGCAAGACTCGGTAGTATCAAAGGTTAACGAAAGTAACGACGCCGATTTTGGAAACCGGGGCGTTACATCCAGGGTCATAGTTATCGAGTAAGAATAACCTTTCTATTGGTTGCCATACATAAAGTTAACCAGAAGCATGGAGAACTTCAATCTGAAATTTTTGACATAGGAAGTTGAGTTGGTGTGGTCAAAGGTTGGATTATGGTGTCCGGGAAGATGGTGATGAGTGGAGTGTGTAAGTTAATTTTTTTGTTCATCTGATTGCCACTATTTCTTGTGGTATATGGAAACTCAAAGAAATCTTTCTGGATCAAGCAGGTCATGCTGAAAGATTTGATGATTCTTACTTGATAATGATCCTTTGAGGTTGTCAAGCTGTCCTATAAAGGAGCTATATATGCCAGCCAAATTAATTGTTGTCTATCTGTTTTGCAATAAGGATGTGGATTCAGATGAGTGTTTTAGTTTTATGGTCTTTGACATATTTATTGGTAATTGGCAGAAAACCTTGTGGAGAATCTCCTAGGGGATTTTGAGTTTGAACTTCAAGTTCCATATCTTCTGTACCGGAATGCAGTTCAAGAAGTCAATGGTATTTGGTTCTACAATTCCCGTGAGTGTGAGGATGTTGCAAACCTGTTTACTAGGTACTTATATTCGTTTCTTTATGCTAACTTGCCTCACCATATCCATTTGTTGATAAGTGATACATGATGTATGTTGCTTGAATTGACTCCAATGACACCTGCGACCAGTCTTTTATGTTACCTAGCTAAGCCATGAAACATCAAATCTTATATGTGATTAGCTTGTATACGTATGTAATTACAAGCTTTCATTGTTTTTAGGATGTGGAAAAATCAGAAAAATATGTGCTTGCATTTATACTATTATGCATTTTATTATAAACCATTTATTTAGCTACAATACCTTATGTTTTGACCAACTTCTGCTTACCAGTCTTACTTTCCAGGCAATAGTTTATTTCTTTATTTGGGTACTATACCTTAGGCTTTGCCCACCTTTTGCCTACCCATTTATGCTGATTAAAAGGTGCCTGGAAATGCCAGTTTTTGGCTGGAAAGTAGGACTAGTAGGCATAAGCCTACCACAAAGTTCAGTGACCAGATAAATAGATATAATAGTAGAGTAACCAGAAGATTTAATTAATACGCCGGCCAAAAAGAATTCCTGGCAAAGTTCTCTCTTTTTGCAGTCTTGGAGGTTTTTAAGTAATTCTTCTTTTCCGAGCTCTTTGATTTTTTGTTGATAACAAATTTTAAACTACAAAAAGGCACGCTGGTTCTGAATCTTCTGATTCACTCTGACACCCCAAATCATATGATACAATAATATCGAAGATTTCTTAATCAAATTAAACTTGTAAAATTCCTGATCCATGTATGTTTTTGAGACTGCTAGTATGTATATAGTGACAAATAATCCTATGAAATATGAATATGATGAACTAAATACTTAAGATTTGTACTGAATATGGTAGTTCTCTATTTAAAGACTCAAAAAGCGTGTTAATGCTCTGTATCTTGAGATATGAAATATTCCTGTGCTGCATCAAACTTCAACGATACTTGAGAACACAAAAACTATTACTAACTTCATTGACGTTATTTATTGTGATATTTGTCATTTATTTATTAATAGGTCATAATTGTCACTGTTTCCTGATTTCTATATGTTTCCTGATAGCGAGGAAATAAGTTTTCAATGTAATCTTCAAAATCTTTTTATGTCACTCCGCTGTTTCTTTTTAGTGGAAATTTATTCATGTATTTGGTGTGTATGTGGCATAAATACACTTGTTTCATCATCACTCTTTTTCTCCCTCCAGGATACTTGGTGCATATTCAAAGGTTCCCCCCAAGCAGAAAGTGAACAAAAGGTAGCTGGTATTATGATATAGCTTTTGCATCTAATCCAGCATGTGTATTCTTTATTGTGTACTTGCTCCATTTTGGATACCAAAATCCGACCCTTGCTTTAGTTGGATAAATATTGTTATACAGCAGACAACTGAAGGAAGAGATGGACTAGTTATTGTGATTCATAGTGAAGTGTAAACATATTCTTGTGCCTTCTAACTACAAAGTAGTTTTCCACTCTGTATGACTTGTAAATATTGACACGGATGGATCTAAAAGTTAAAAATTACCAACAGGAAAATTAGAGAAAGCTAAAGGAGAAGAGGAACATCAGAATTGAACAAAAGACAAAAGAAAAGGTATAGGTTAGTAGTGAAGGCCATCCTTTACTTGCAATAATCCAGAGTTTGGACCTTGTCTTTCCCCCACTTTCTTTGATCCTTTTAAAGATAAAAAAGGGAGTCTCTGCAAGCGCTAGCAAAGTTAGCACTTGCCTGCTAATTACAACATGGGAACAAGGAGTCTTTAAGTTATAACATGTTCTGTTAGCTGGGAATATCCTATGCAGCCCGGTCGGTGTTAAGTTCTCAGTTCCAATTTGTCGTTTGGGCTTATAGTATTTCATAGCAAGGTTTGTACTACAATCCAGCCGACAACTTTTTGTTTACATTTTTGTTGTGTAGCGAGTTCGAGGAACTTGAAGCAGTACCTACCTCTTCTGTAATTGAAGGACCATTGGAACCTGGATTGACTACCTCCCGCTCTACAGATGTACCTGAGGATTCTTCATTTGTGAACTTCTTTAGTGTATGTATCTGTCAATGCACCTCTTAAGTTTCTGTCTGCTGCATATGGTGGATCATGCTTGATTATACTGTCGCATAATTTGTGATGATATGCCCTTAGACCATTGTGTCTTGTTTTGCAAGACAGGGGTCTTTGCGGAAACAACCTCTCTACCCTCTGGGGTAGAGGCAAGGTCTGAGTACATCCTACCCCCAGACCCTACCTAGGTGTGGGAAATACGGGTTTCATTTGGTTTGGTTTGGTTTGGTTTGGTTTATGCTCTAAGACCATTTTCAATGGAATTGATGAATTTAAGTGTTTTCTCTGTAGCCTTTGTCCCTTCTTATTCTCAGTGGAATGGTTTGTAGGTTTTTGTTTTATATGCTGTCATGTGAAACCACTCGGAAAGAGGTTTTATCAAGTAATGTGTATGCATGCATGTTTTCATGGATTTATGCATGCCTCTGAATATCTTCATGGTTCACCTCTTGTTTGTATCAACTTTGACTCATTTTTATGCATTAAATTCTGTGACTGCAGACTGCTATGAATTTGGGACATAATGCTCCGAATGCGGGTAATTCTGTACAGCCTTACCATAATTCATCAACAGTTTCTTTAGCTCCTCGTGATGCGCCTTCTCCGGTGGTTAACGGTCCACCATTGCAGATCCCTTCATCCATCCCTTCAATGCCTCACCATGACAATCCTGACCCTGTTAACAGCAGCAATCATGTAACCAATCTTATCAAGCCTCTTTCTTTCTTTACACCCTCTTCTGCATCCTCTCCATTGATGCGGCAGCCTTCTTCATCTGTGACAGTTCCTGCCCTTCAGCCCCCCCTGAATGTACAACGAAACGTTGGCATTCCCTTGCTTCAACCATTTCCCCCACCCACACCACCGCCATCGCTCACTCCTACTTCCACTTCTGCTCCATATTATGGACCGTTGAGCAGAGAAAAAGTTCGTGATGCACTTGTAATGCTTTCACAGGTATTAACATCTATTTTACTTTCACCTCAGCATCCTGTTTCTGGTGTCTCAGCTTTTGTTTTTACATTTAGGAGTGATCAACTTTTAGAATCATTCTATCCAGCTTGTTCTTGCAAGCAAATCATTGTTATTTTGTTATTGTAAAAATGCCAAAAAATACTCTGGTTTGCATGAATTAGCTACAATAGACAAATCATGAAAGCAAATGCAAAAGAAACCATTATACTTGGCACTTCTTGTCCAAAATCG
This sequence comes from Arctium minus, assembly GCA_954870635.1. Lineage (NCBI taxonomy): Eukaryota > Viridiplantae > Streptophyta > Magnoliopsida > Asterales > Asteraceae > Arctium > Arctium minus. The sequence goes on from OX941085.1 coordinate 11,335,825, forward strand.
CCCATTCTTGCAAGTTCAATCGTTTTTGGGCATTTTCTTGCAAAATTGCTCATTCTTGCAAACCAACCATTTTTACTGTGAAAATGCCAACAAATACTTTGTTTTTCATGAATGAGCTACTAGACAAATCATGAAAATGCAAAACAACCATTATACTGGGCACTTCTTGTCCAAAATCGCTCATTCTTGCAAAGTGTATCCGTTTTTGGGCATTTTCACAAGAATGATGAATTGTTTGCCATGAAAGTTAAGCATGATGGTTTAAAAAGTCCGTCACTCCATATTTCAGAAGCCCGTCATCTGGCTTGTTTATTAGTCTTGAGTTTTACACAAAATTGGTTTAGGGTTGCCCAAATTTTGCTTTGAAGGCATGTATTTTGCCATTTTGGTTGTGGAGACCAAACAAAGTGCGTGTTTTAAAACATAATTAGGCAGGTGCTAATCAATTTCGTGCAGCAACTGCTGATTGAATTCCCTTTATTTACATGCTTTGGAACAATATATTCAGCAGTATCATCCTCTTTCCCTAAGTAGTTGTTAATCAATTGCATAATTAACCTAAAAGGTCATGCAGGATCTGTTTTGCTCAAATGTTCGTTCTCCTCAACATGAAAACAACAGACTAATTTGATTGATTGTTAAGATTTAACTTGTAATCCTGTTACCTTACCAAGCCATCTGCTGGTTTATGTGGTTCTTGATCGATGTTTATGTAAATGTTTAAATATGTCCTCTGTGTGGTAATTTAGGTTGATCATTATATGGATTTTCTGAAAGAATTCTGGCATGAGCATTGTTCTTACTCTTGGTGGTCGCTATCTGTGTGCAGGATAATCAATTCATCGACATGTTCTACCAAGCTTTACTGAAAGTACATCAATCGTAACATAGTTGAAGAAAGTTCCTTCTGTAGATCGAGTCTGGAAGTGATTGTAAGATTGCTTTGCATATAGTCGGCTTATTGCCCAAATCATCAGATGTGTGGCCCGTTCATGTCATGAAATTTTATTTACGCCAAATTAGTTTGATATCGTCTTAGATAAGTTGGATGTTGTAAGATTTCATTTACTTTGCTTGGAACACTATAGGATTATTATGGTTGTATTGTTGGGAGTTCAAATTATATCCAAGAAAACGGTCGTTTCTTTTCACAAACATTTGTACTGTTTCATATTTCTTTTTGGTAATCGTGGATGTCAGGTCAGTTTTTATGTGTACTTTGACTAATCTCATGGGGCCCTGAACAGATTCGAACTAGCAACTCTAGCCGCTATTGCTTTCTAGCTCTATTGAAGTCGACCATCTTCTCCCGATCCTGCCAAGTAATCAAGTTAAGAATCCAAAATATGCCTACTTTTATAACGGATTATAGCGCTGGTTAAACTGTCCTCGCCATAGCTGATGAGGTGGTGGGATGTGAGCAATCCATATGTGAGGTCTTGGGTTCGAACCCTGGCGTTGCCCATATGCTTGCTTCTAGGACGTGATGATTTTCCTCTCTATGATGACTGTTCGACCAGTGTTGTAGGACGATTGCGTTCCTTAAATTATCACCACCGTCTTCTCACTTGAGTATTGGTTATTTATTGGACTGTTCTCCATACCTCATAAAATTAGTCAAGGTGCAAATTACCGTCCCTATCACATCTCATTTTTAAGTTCTTCGGGTTAATAACGTTTAATTAAAAAAATATATTTTAAAGAATTCAGACAAAACAAAATAAATAAAAATTACATTAGACGTATCACCAAACTTATCCAATAATAATTTGGCATGACAATGTTTTAACAATGATGGGTCCATTTTTTTATTTTGTTTTTAACTTTTTTTAGAGTAAATTACAGATTTGGTCCCTGTGGTATGCTGATTTTTATGAATTTGGTCTTTAGATTTCATTTAATATGGCTTTGGTCCTTTGACCAAACGTCCGTCTCTTTCCTCCGTTAACCTCGAGTGCATTTGCATCTTTTTATATTTCTTTTTTTAGTATTAAGTTTAGTGGGTTTTTATTATTTTGAGTTTTTGAACTTTTTTTCCTTTTTAATCACCATATATAAAATGACATGTGACCATAGAAATTAAATATATATATATATATATATATATATATATATATATATATATATATTTCCTCTCTTCTGGGCTGTTTGTTTTTCTGAAAAAAGCTCTTAATGACTTTTAAGTCTGAATCATTCAGACATTTTTACATTTAGACTGTCTGTTTTTTTTTCTAATTATCAGAACCTTTTAACTCTTAAATACATCTGAAGTAAGAAGTGGTGACCTAACTTCTTAAAACCTCTTATCGCCGCCTCAGTTAATATGTTCTCCTTTCTCTCAAGACACCTCCAAACGTTACAAAAACAAACAATGTTATTGATTCAAATTTCAGACTTCAGCACCACCTCTTATTAATAATCAAAAGTGAAATAAGACTTCATACTTCATACCTCTTAAAAAACAAACGCCACCTTCCTTTAATTCCCGTTGAACATCATCGCATCATCACAAATCTCTAGCTGTCATTTTGGTGAACCACCCCAACCGTTGTCGTTCTCCATCACCACATCGTCGCTGCTCATCGTGGGTTTGGGTGGGGAGTGTGGGTAAAGGGTGTTGAGGTTAGGTAAGGATGATGGTGATGTGTGTAGTTGTGGGAGGAATGGAGGAGGTTAACGCCGGTGAGAAGGGGTCTGGCGAGGGTTCACCGAAAATGAGTCGGACAAATTTCAGGGGTGAGAGAAGACGACTTTTTTTGTTTTAAAGCATATATCAGGTGGCATTGTATAAGTGGTGATTAAAAAGATAAAAATACTTATAAAGACTAAAATTTAATTTTAAAAATAAAGATATTTTAAAAGGACAAAAATGCCCTCAAGATTAACAAAAATAGACGGTTGTTTGAGTCAGGGAACAAATCTGTGAAAAAGTGCATACGACAGGGACCAAATCCATAATAAATAAAGTTTGATGACCAAATTCATAAAAATCAGCATATACCATAGGGACCAAATCTGTAATTTACTCTAACTTTTATGTCATGTTATCTTATGATAATAAAAATAATAATATTATGGTGGTTGTAGTATACTCATAAATCATAATTCATCCACTAAATAATTATGCTGATTTATGATGATTACTGGTTTAAGATTTAATTAAGATAATAGTATATTTTTAATGATTAAAATTTTGATTCTTTTGAACATGTAAAACTAGACCAAATCAAGGAATAAGATGCAAATATACGTTACTTTTATTTTATAAGATAAAAAATTTTACTCGTTAATTAATATGTTGGCATTAAATCAATGGAATAATTTTAGGGTCTGTTTATTAGCAGTTTAATTAACAAGACTGGACTTATTCGATCAGTTATATACGATTGTTTGATAGTGACTTAATGATATAGAAAATGACTTATTCAGTAAGTTTCTAAGAGGAGCTTTATGCAGAAAGTATTTTTTTTTTCCAAACTTGCCCCTCCCAATTAAAGAACAAAGTCCTTTTATCTATGAAAAACCTTTTCAAGCAAAAACTTTTCTATCTGTACTGACTGATTGATCAAACAGACAGGGACGGATCACAATTGGGGCTATGGGGGGCCATGGCCCCCTGTTTTTTTTTAATGTTTAATAGGTTTGATTTTGTAAACAAATCATTTTTTACTTGGTTTTTCACTTGGCCCCTGCACCTTCCAAGTCCTCCTTTTTGAGCTTATTTTCAATGCCATTTGTTATGGATGGTTTAGCAAGAGTAAGGAACAAAGTTCCTAGAGTGAAATTGTACAAAAATTAAATAAAATTTAAAGCTTTAAAATTTATCTATGGAGGTGGGTTGCTTTTACAGGGATGAGTCAAGAAGATGACCCAATTCATGTTGGACATTTAAAGACACTTATGAAAAGTCTTGAGTTTCATAATTTGGCTTTTTACTACCGTTTCTTTATTAAAGGTCTTAAAGTTCATATTTTGGCCAATGGAGTTAAGAAAAAGTGTAAAATAATTTCTGTTTTGCTATTGTCTAAATATCAGAATTTTACCAATATAAACCCAAAAAAGATTAATTGGATTTCTATTCGCAACAGTTTCACGTACAAATATATAAAATTCATATTTAAAATGTCAAAATATTTGATTTTTTAGCTAGTGTTCATTGTTTATTCTTAAATTCATTTAAGGCTATGTTTGACAAACTAACTGATAAGCTAGCTGGTGATTGATAAACTAGCTGATGAAAAAGTCACGTTTAAAAACTAGCTTATAAGCATTTAAATTACCAAAAAAGACATTAATTATTTATTTATAATTAAAAGTTAATATATAATTATGAATATTAATGAGGGACATAATTGGAATAATCACAAAAAGCTCCTCATAAGCTACTCCAAGTAGTTTATCAAAAAACTAGCTTATGGTCATCCAAACATGTACCCAGAAAATAAGCTAGTTTATTTTTGCCAAACAATGCCTAAGGCTTCTTTAAATTTTACAAGGATTTGAGATACCACTTTTGTGTTAGTGATCTAGTCAATTTAGGTTAGTAATTCTTTATTTAATTTTACTCTTAGATTATTAGGTTGTTATTTAACAATTTCTTTAAAAATAAAAGATGATTAGTTTTGAGTGGCTCGCTTTGATTCATCGAAAAGGCAATTGCTGAAAATATTAGTTTGGAGGATATTGTGTAAGACTCAAAGCTCCAAAAGATCAATAAGCTTTTAGATGAATGATTTTTAAAAATTACATATTTTTTGTCTTGTGTTAGAGTTTTAATATGTTATAACGTTGAAATACTGTTTTTTTATGTCTCTCACACACACACATATATATATATATATATATATATGGAGTTTTAAATACAGACTATGTAATTGTTACAAACTCTATATATAATAGTCTATTTGGTTTGTAGGGTTTATAACAATTATATGGTTTATATTTGAAACTCTCTCTATATGTATTACTATATTATATTAAATCAAATTAGACTCGTCCATGTGACACGTAAAAAAATTAGGTTCGGCCCCCGCGATCAAAAGGCTTGTGTTCCACCCCTGCACACAGACAACTTTATTCATAAAAGACTGAATGAAAAACCAATCAAACAGGTGAGTGATACATCCAAATGAATGACAACATCACAAAAACCTTAGTCATGACAATTAAATACCCTGCGACCTTATCATCCCTGCAAAATTCATGTATGGGCTTTTTATTATATTGCATTGATGGTGACCATTAAAGAAGTGATATGTCAATAGTTGATAACAAAATTAATAAATAAAAAACAATAATAATAATGATAATGATAATAATATAAAATAATAATAGATCCACATATCGAGTAGATAAGGTATAGTTTTGATGCCCTAAATTCAAGTATTAGTAACGCATCCAGAATTTTCGGTGATCAGGGTCAGTGGCGGATCCAGGATTTTTTTCCTGGTGGGGCATCCTTTTAAGGCAGATTAAAGGCCATGAAGTCGGCCAATGTGTTTTTAGCATAATTCCACTTTTTCAAGAGATTTTTAAAGTTTTTTGGTTGATTTTAATGGATTTTTAAGTTCTTTTTGTCGATTTCGAGGGACTTTTTAGGTTTTTTTGGTTGATTTCGAGAGATATCTTTCCGTTTTTTTGGTTGATCTCGAGGTACTTCTTTTGTTTTTTTGTTTTGTGGGGGCCCGGACAAAAATTTACTGGGGGAAACTAGGGTAGACAGTAAAAAAAATTGTTTTTAACCTAAAAAAATTATGTTTTTTTATATTTTAATGGGGGGCCATCCCCCCATATCTTACTAGCTAGATCCGCCCCTGATCAGGGTATATATTAGGCACTGGGAAACAAAGCTACAAGCACAACTCGTTAACGTGATATTTTTCTTTGTTTATTTTGTTATGATTGAAATGACTGGCCTCGCGTATTCATTCAAGATCCATGCTTAACAGTGCAATGACCCCAAGATGTATTCATTCACCAAAAGGTTAGCAACCTTATCAATGGGCCATGGTCGGTGGTCCAGTGGTATTCGGTAACCAACATTCCTAAAGGTCAATGGGTTTTGTATAACGACATGTGTACTGGTTTTGTAACGAAAGAATTTTGGATGAACCTTAAATTAGCTACAAATCCACAGGAGTTGTTATAATTTTCCAGTCGTATTTGGTGTATTTTAAGACAAGTTGTTGTAATTTAAGTCTTCATTTCTTGAGGAAAAATTCCAAATTAAATAGAAAAAAAGCAACATATAACAAACGAAAAGACCAAAAGTCCTTTGTATATGTTTCCAACTTGATTTGGAAAAAAACTTAGTTCTTTGCATAATGTTATACTAAAAGTTTACTAAATAAATCATTTTCTATGTCATTGAACTACTACCAAACAGTTACTTATAGCTGATTGAATAAGTTGTACGTTTCATTAAGCTCATTAAGCTACTAATAAACAAAACTCTTACCTTTTTTTTAGTGCCTACAAACAAAACATACAAATTACCGACACTTTAATACAAATAATTTTCACTCTAATATTATTAATTTATATAATTATTAATGAGACATTTGTTTAAAATACCATAAATTAATTCCAATGATTGACTCAAAACAAAGTTGAGGTTTAACCAACCCTCCTGTGAAACTATGACTTTTTATTTTGTTGAAGTTGACCATGCAACTAGTGCTATATTTCTCTCTTTTGTTGGTAAAGATATTAATGATTAAATCACAAGAATTTTGGCCTTCACCTTTCACACTACTTTATTTATTTAATTATTTATTTAAAAATACAAAAAAAAAAATTAGATTAAATACATTAATCAAATAATAATCTTATTTATTTGAGATTATTAGCATTTATTAATCAAGAAACTTAAAAGTTAAAAATATTGGTTAATACAATACAAGAGCCGTTATATGATATAGAGTAACAATGTTTACTAATTAAATAATAAAAATTAATAAACAGAATATGAATTATAATATTTAAACAAAACTATAAAACAATATATCCAAAGGTGTTCTAATAGGTTTAGACACTTTTAGGTATTTAACAAGTTTTTTGAGACACTTTTAAAAATAAAGTGTCGTATTATTTATTTTATAGGACATTTTAAACTCATTTTTTTATAAGACACTTGTGTTTATAGAATAATCTTTTCAAATGATACCCTATAAAATGAGTAATGTGATAATTTATTATAAGCATCCTAAAAAACTTGTTAAGACGACCGAAAACGTTATATAAACCTATTGTAACATTTTTAGAAGACATTTTTTTCGTTTGGTTTTATAAATCGAAGTCCTATAAAATATTCTATTATGAAGTTTAGACATTTTTGTGACAACCCAAATTACGTAAGTATGTCGCCTTAACCATTTGCTATTTTCAACTTCACTTATGCAGTAGAAATCTTTTGAGATATTTATTTTAGCCTTATCGTGCCTAATATCAAGTTAAGGATATTCCATCGTGGGTCAAATTGTTTAGAGTCGAATCGGGTCAAGAATCGGAAAAATCGAGCAACCGGGGAGCTTGGGCAAGAATGCCTCAAAGTCGCGGGGTGGAGCAGCCCTTCGGTACGCCTTGAGTGAGTATGTCCGACGAGTATGCATAGGGCATACTCGCGTGTCAATGTCCGACGAGTATGCATAGGGCATACTCGCTTGTCAATGTCGCGCATAGCAGGCCTGTCTCGGTACCGAATGGGCGAGTATGCCAAGGGCATACTCGCATGTCATTGTCACCGGCGGGCTGAGGCCTTCTGAATCGCAGATTTGATTTAAGGGAGCATTTGTTAAAATCACAAATACGAACTCTCTCCATCTTTAGGGCGATTTTCAGTCCCTCCATACCATCTCTCCTCATTGATTGTTAATCTAAGGGATCCAAGTGAAGCTATTGCAACCCTAGGACTCCACCACCATTAATTACAAGGTTTTAGGGTCATAGGAGTTCAACTCTCCTTCTCATCTCCACTAGGGTTTTCACTAACAACCCTATTTGGTGAGTCATTCTCATTTCCTAGAACTATGTATATAATTAAGATCGCCTTATCTTACTTATGCTTATCTTTTATCTTTGTTGTTACACTTATGATAACCCAACCAAAGCTTTTGATCTTAAGGGATTTTAGGGTTTTGATAAAGTTGGTAAAAGCACTCAAGGTGAGAATCTAATGGTGTTTATATGTATATTATTGTCTCCCAAGGTGTATGTTACCCCTTTCTCACATTTATGAGACTTTGAAAATATTGGGTCAAGATGGGATTGTGGAGACATATTTTGATAAAGGAATGAACTTGAAAAAAATAACTTGCTACCCTAATGTGGTCATTATTCCCAAATTTTATAAATGTTGAAGGGGCTTGGGTGCTCACCATAATGGTAGAATTGGGATGAGAATTATACTTGAAATATGGACATACATTCATATAATTGTTGATTATGTTCACTTGTATGGTGTGATGGATTAAATTGGTAAAATGAGGTTAGGAACTTGGAACTTACTTTTGGGGTACCCTTGGATAATTGGTTCCCCAAATCATGTGTGTATACCAAGGCTAAAGACCCGGTTTGGGTTGATGTCTACCAAGGCTAAAGACTCGGTTTGAGTTGATGTCTATAAGGCTAAAGACTCGGTTTGAATTGATGTCTACCAAGGCTAAATACTCGGTTTGAGTTGATGTCCAATGAGACTATAGACTCGGATTGAGTTGATGTCTAAGACGACTAAAGACCCGGTTTGGGTTGATGTTCCACTCGACTAAAGACTCGGATAGAATTGATGTCTACACTATCAAATACCTCTCCAATAACTATAAGGATATGATGTACAACTTTGTGAAACGAGAAGTTACATGATTTACTCCCGTACTTATAATGATTTTTAATTAATTGCTTGATTTCACTAGGCGCTTAGCCCAACACTTTTTCTTGGATTGTCATGTGAAGTAATACCCTCAAAATCCGGAATAGCAACTTATTTAAAATTTCTAAATACATCAACAAATACCTTGAACTACAAACATAAATTGAGAATCAACCTCAATATTCCCATTCATCTTATACATACATTCTATGAATAGGACGGGTGTTACTAAACCCAATAACAAATACTATCTTCAATCCTGCGGAGGACTTAATGCCCATGCATAGTCTTTATCTCCAAACTGGGACCTGATGCACATGCCGACAAATAAAAAGGGTTAGGCTTAACGCCTAGTGAGCTCAAGAGTTTTAACATGAATGAATAAATCTTTAAAAGCAAGGAAACCAGTTTAAAGCGAGATCCTTCGAAATAATATACTTTAAAACGGAAACGACACATTTTCCCACAATATGCACTTTTAAAGACAATGCTCCCAAACAAACGTTTCATATAAAATGATGCAATCCGGAACTCACCTAAGATGGGGTCATAGTTCGACATTCCAATTCATGGAAATGTAAATAATACCTTATATCCCAAAACACCCAAAACACGGGTGGGACATAATACTCGACCCTTAAATAAAGGAAAACGATTTATAATAATATGGTACGCCATTGGAAATATGTAACTCGAATTAATACTCACACGACCATAAAGTATAATGAAATCTAAATACCGAAACGTGGAAACGACGCGGTCCATTCGACTTTAATATACGTGGGAAGAACCCAATATTAGAGCCAACATTTACCGCCAACCACTAAAACTCAAATTGGTAAAATACCACATTACCATATAAAATACCACGAATCAACGATGAAGAGATCCGTATACAACGAGAATAGAAAACACGCAAGTAGGCCGTTCACGCGACTTCCTTGCATATCATCTAAACGTTTTCATCTTGGGTGGCGAGAACACGTGAATGGGGCCACCCGCGATGTTTGTTGGATTTCACCACACATCCCGACATCCTGGACCGCATGCCTCTCACGGCATCTCCCACATACCGTTTAATGCCTCTGGCCTTACTCCATTGGAGTTCCACTTTCGAGGACTTACAGACATGGATGCCTATCCAACCTAGACGAGTTCCAACTCTGTGGCCCGAGCCACATATTCCTACTCGCTAGCAAACCTGAGCGGTCACTAAATGTAATCCAAAACCTCAGGCCTTACCAAACCGACAGACTTACGTGCCTATGGATCCAATACAACACTGTCTAACATTACATGACTCCAATTGAATGACCAACGCACTCAAAACATGTAACTCACCAACGATACGAAATTAATCGTCATCTTAATCAAACCCCCCGCTGGTTATAAATCCGGACAAATGTCCACACGACTCATTTTAAGCTTACACCGAGCTAAGATGTTCAAAATCCATTTGACTAATAATTATCGGTCCTCCAAATAATGAAATGTCTTTAAAATAACGTTTATGAAGACACATATCTCAAAGACGAGATTAACCCAAACTCCACACGAAAGGGAACTAACGATTTTCCAAAGGGTTTATGAATGCAAATGTACCAAAATGCATATAACATGAAATAGACTTCATTTGTACAATCAATGATGCATAATTCATGAGAATAACTTTTACTTGTACAAAATCACAATGAATGTGAAAACCATGCTATTTACTCGTTAGAACATTCAAAACCCAAATATGAGCATTTTATGAGGTTAACACAACCCAAGTTCACCAATTATGAAAACTTATCAAAATACTCACTCTTTGACAAATAACCAAGTAAAACATATTTTACTTCAAAATACTCCAAACTTATTAGCAGTTAACCATTTCGTATAAAACACTTTAAAATAACCATTTTGGCATGTACAACGTTTTCACAAATCAACTTGAACTCACCTTGCTAGATTTAGGCTAAATCTAGATTTTACCCACTTAGAGCTTTCCTTGAAGAAACTTGATTCTTCAAACCAAATCTTCCAAAACCTAGATTCACAAGGTTCCAACCACAAATAATCATAATCAATCACTTAGAATCATTCCCCAAACATTTTATACCAAAATCCCCGAATGTGGCAAGAACCCTAATTTTGACCCAAAACTCCCAAAATTATCCAAAACGAAATTTAGAGAAATCAAACACTAGGAAACCATCAATGGAGCATTTATAACCCATAAAGAAGTTTGGAAGTGGAAGGGATGAACTTACCATTTAGGTTTTGATAAAAACCTAGAAAACCCCAAAATTCTTGAAGATGTAGGTGATGATGATGAACTCTTGATCCTTGCTTCCACTCCACCACCAAATACTTTTGGATCTTCCCAAAACTAACAATCTAACCTTGAAAAGCTCTCAAATACGAATCCATAGCAATTTGAATCGCCAAAATCGGAGTTGTGGTGAAGGAGATATGAGAAAATAAAGAAAATGGTTGAATTTCGCGACTTAACAGCAGCCTGGGCCCTTTGTGCGACTTTGCCATGCGACAATGCCCAGGGCATTGTCGCTGGTCATTGTCGCTGGTTCTCCTAGCTTTCTTCTCGTTCACTGTTTCGGCCGTAACTTCTTCGGTATAACTCCGTTTTTGCTCCGGAAAGAACCATTGGACTCGTAATTGAATCATTTATCCATCAAGACTATAAAATCTAGGATTCAAGTCCAAAATCAAATATCTTATTTTTCCTTAATATATCGGTTTCTGAATTAACTTGAAATGATATCTTTCGAAAATCGGGGTGTTACATGTGAACCAGGTTCTCATAGCGACGGGCTCGCAACTATTGAGGGATGAGCGTATTGGCCAATAGCGGCATCTTTTGGAGTTTATGCCATTTAGAGATTTTTGGGCGTTCAGATTGAATAGAAGTCTCTTTGGGGGAATTGTTGACAATTGTATTAATCTAGGCTTGATAGTGTTAGTGTATTGTCATTATCAATTCCCATTTACAGAGTTGTAAATGCTACTTACTCTTCCCCCTTTGGGTATTGTTACTTATAGAAATGTCAAGTTTACGACATTTTTCCAGGTTTAAATTTACTTATATTTTTAGGGTGTTACAATTTTAGACGTCATGTAAACCTAATATTGTTGTAGTGAAACTAACATGCAAAATTGGAAATGGAGAACCCCTCTCTCCATTAGTCAACTTCTCTAAAATTGAGTGGATTTTCTACAAATGTGAGATTGTCTTTATTTGTACTACTCTAACCAATTATCTAGATAATTCTATTTAAACAATTCTACAAAATAGTTAAAAGGAAAGGGATAGATACATAAACATTTGAATGGTATGGATCTTTTCGAAATATGTTTGGCTCCTCTTGAACCATGTTTGTCCATTGTTGATCCTTTCTAAGGTTGTGCCACTTTTTTGATTGAACTATAACATTCCGGCTTTTTGGGCAACCTTCATGCAGATGTGACAATAACCTACTTTTTTTTCTTTGAGTTTATTGAAAAAATCTCGTTCTGTTATCCATGACTAAAGGGTTGTTTACTAAACGTTTACTCTATAAATGCTTATCGGGTTATTTATCTTACCGGATGAACATGACAAAGGTCGAGAATCTTACTTGGTAAGAGCGATAATAAGGATGGAGAATCTTACACGGTAAACGTTTATCGGGTAAACTGGTGTATATCTGGACTACAATCTTACCCGGTAAAGTAAGTTATCGTGTTGACTTTTGTAAATGTTTATCTCGTTTGGATAAACGACCCCTAACTTTTAGAAAAACTACTTCAAGTAGTGTTTCAATAAATCGTAGTTTTTACTAATTTATCAAACATAGTTTTTACCGTATATGACTACTTTTTCTGCTAGCTTTTCACTAATTTATCAAACATAGCCTTAATGTTCTTTTCCCAAGTTTTGTATACTCCGAGCTTTTTATATCACTGTACATAGCTTTATATATGGTTCAAAGGAAAACCTCAAAAAAACGGAAAACTAAAGAATATCCTGGTAGCCCTTCATTTGGACGGTATGTGCATACAAGTAATTTGTAACATGCACATGTGCATAAAAACCAAAAAACAACAAAATTTACTTGTATGCACAAATGCATACCTTCCAGATCAAAGGCTACTAGAATGTTCCTCAGTTTTCCATTTTTTTGAGATTTTCTCTTGAACATCCCTCTCTCTCTCTCTCTCTCTATATATATATATATATATATATATATCCATTATTTAGTTATAATATTGAAAATATGAAGTTGAAAATTAAATTCGTATTTCCAAACTTGTACTTGAGTATATTTAAGTAATTAAAGAAATTTATTGCCCTTCATTTTTAAGGGGTTGTTTGTTTTTTTAACTCCTTAATGGCTATTAAGTATAAATCGTTCAGATTTTTTTAGATATAGATTGTTTGTTTTTTTCCATGATTTCAGAACCTTTTAACTCTTAAATACATCTGAAATAAGAAGTACTGACCTAACTTCTTAAAACCTCTTATCGTCGCCTCATTTCATATGCTCTATTTTCTCTCAACTCTCAAGACGCCTCCAAACGTTACAAAAAAAAACAGTAAGTGAATAATAACTTAGGGTTGTTTGCTAAACGTTTATCGAGTAAGTATTTATCGGCAAAAGTTATTATCCTCACTTACTTGTTGTATAACAATACTCTCGGCCATTATAATGAATTATTAGTAAACGTATTTTACCCGGTAAACACTTACCGGTAAATATCTTCTCCCTCACTTACCGAATACGGTAAAATTATCGGTTCTTATTATGTCTCTTAGGGCTTGTTTGTTTGCAGCTTAATGAGCTTAATGAGACTCACAACTTATTCAGTCAGTTATATATGATTGTTTGGTAGTGGCTTAATGATACAGAAAGTGGCTTATTCAGTAAGATTTTAAGAGGGAGCTTTATGTAGAAAGCCAAGTTTTTTTCAAACCAGTCTCTCTCATTAAAAAACATGTTCCTTCCATCTATGAAAAAAACTCTCTCAAATTAAAATCTTCTAAATTTATACAGACAGATTAATCCACACAAACAACTTTATCCATACATAACTTAATGGAAAACCAACCAAACAACCCCTTACTCTGTAAAATTATTGATAGCTATTATGTTACTCGATAAGGTAAGTGTAACCCTATAAGTCCACTCTTGTATTTAAACACACAAATATTTCAATTATTTTATTGAATGAAAATTCAAAATGATATGTACGGTACGCAATTTTAGTTGTTACACTACAAATAATTTTGAATATTGAGTTATTTTCTTCCATTCCATTTTCATCACACATACATTCAATTCTTGTAAAATTACCTTTAAGACCCTTGGAAAGTGATTATGTATTTTTATAGGAAAAACTAAAATTTCATTTGCGAAAGTGAATATAAATATTTTGGTGGTTGATACATTTTCTTCAATTTATGGACATTTGAACCACTTTTATACTCCTATCCGATACCTCTTCTCCACTAAACCATACTTTCCTTTCTTACTACTTCTAACCTTTATTTATGTAAACATAAAAAAATAATATTAAAATGACACAAAACCAACTTTTTTTTCCTTGAAAGAAACATTTTTACCAAATAAAAGAGTCTCTAATATATATACACTTATACATACATAGAGGGAGAGGGAGGTTAAGGAAAACCTCAAAAAAATGGAAAACTGAGGAACACCCTGGTAACCATTCATCTGGACAGTATTTACTTGTACATACAAGTAAATTAAGGTGTTTTTTGGTTTTATGCACGTGTGCATTATATGCACGTGTGCATGTTACAAATTACTTGTATGCACAAGTGCATATCGTCCAGATGAATGGTTATCAGAATGTTCCTCAGTTTTCCGTTTTTTTGAAGTTTTCCCTTGAACCTGATCTTACATACATAAAGGTCGGTTTAAAGAAGAAAGATTAAATATCGTAAGAAGATGAAATAGGAAAGTTAAAAAAATATTCATATGTGAATCATTAAAGAATAAAAAAAAAAAAAAAACATTTGAATATGCATATTGAATTGACGTTATAGATTATTCATATAACCATTTGAATATGTCCACACCGCACCGCAAAGCACGGTTTAGAACTTCTGCGGTGCGGTTTGCGGTTTGCATTTTTACTAAACCGTACTATGCGGTGCGGTTTGCGGTTTTGAGTTATCAAACCGCGGTTCAAACCGCACCGCACATTATATATGTATATATTTTTTATTTTATATATTACACACACACACACACATATATATATATATAAGAATAATTGCAATATTTATATAACTAGTGTTGGGCCCGTGCATTGTACGGGAGGATAAATTTTTTGTTGGAATATTGAACCGAGTTAAAATGAAACGTAATTTCTCTGTTAACAGTTAATGAAATACAATGTGAAAAACGAATGTATTTTCATAAGTGGTTAACTTGCATATATTCTTAATCGTTTGTTGTTATGAGTTTGTGCAATAATATTGGTAATAGTTTTGTATTATATTATTTAAAACTCAAACGACATGTCTCACAACATATTTATCTGACTATTGACTTCAAGAACTCATAGTATTAATCGATAAAAATAAAGATATGTATATATATCTTATTCCCCTACATCGAAAAATATGATTGTGGGTTTTGAAAAATATAAACAAATCCTCAGTAAATAAAATAAAATATAAAAAAGTAGTTTTTCAAAGAAACAAAAATACAGTGGAATACCTTTTGTTCAGTTGCAGGTTCCGCCATTGACACCCGACCGTTCGTCTTCTTCTTGTACTCGGATGATACATAGAGAAGCTATATATATTTATAGTGAATGTAGAGAATATTTTAAAATCTTTTATTTTCATTTTCGATTTTACATTTAAATATAAATATATTAAAAATATGAAAGAATATTTTTATATCTACATCGTTTCTATTTTATTTTCTTTACACTTGTTTAATTTGGAAAGTATTGCGGAATATTTTTATTTTAAAGAATACGATAATTTATTACTGTATCTCGTTATTTTTTATTTTTAAATTCATATCAACCTTTTTTTTTCTTTTTTTAATGCTCGTGAAAAAAAAAATACGTGTAAATTTTATATTATGCTAATATAAAATACGTGTAGATTTTATAAAATAAAATAGATTTTATATTAGCAAAAAAAATACGGAAGAAAAAAAAATTTATATTACATCTCATTATGTAAGAAGATTTTATAAAATAAAATATGGAAAAATCATTATGAGATGTAATATAAAAAAATACGGAAGAAAAAAGATTTTATATTACATCTCATTAATATAGATTTAAATGTAAAATCTACATTTAAAATAGATTATGCTAATATAAAATATATTTTATAAAATCTTCCACAAAAAAAAACAAATAGTTATATTAATAAATGAGTATCCATTCCATAAATAGATGATTATGTGAGATACTGTGCTTGGAAAGGTTGTACCAAAGCATTAAGAAATTATAAATTAAGTAATTGGCTTTAATTAGTTGTAACTTGTGCTTAAAATGTTGTAATTAAGAGTTTTTATACCGTTTTTATAATATAGTATAGATATGTATTTAAGAATCGGACGTATTGAATATTTTTATTTTTTGAACTACGATCACGTTTTCATTGATTTTAAAATGAAGTTTTGATCTTATAATTATTGAATTGTAGGTGTAAAGTGCGTAAGTATAAACCGCATAAACCGCACCGCACCGCAAGGTTTGGTGCGATGCGGTTTGCGGTTTAGAAAAATGTTCAAATCGCATATGCGGTGCGGTTTGCGATTTTGCCCCAAACCGCACCGCAAACACCCTAATTATGTATATAAAACTATTTATTTTCATTTTTAAATTTCTATATATATATATATATATTAACAGAAAATAAAAAATAAACCAGCAAAAATCGATAACCCAAAAGCCACAGACAAAGTGTCTAATGTCGCTTCTATCCTCAACTTTCTCTCTCTTCTCTCTCTCTTCATCTCTTCAAATCTTTTGTGCCTATTTCTCGCTTCTTTCTCTCTCTCCACCCCATTTCCTCTTTTACCCTCCATCGTCCTTTGTAAAATTACCAAACTATCCCTACCATTCAAATGTTTCCCATCCATGTCCTCCACCTCCAAACTCACCTCCCTCATCTGCATCTCCCCTCCCTCCGACCCGCCGCAGTTCACCATTATCCCGCACTTCACCAGCGCCGTCGCCTCCGACGACTGCTTGCCGTCGCCGCCGGCGAGTATCGACGCAAAACGGACCTGCACTTCGCCGCTCAACCAGTGGCGTTGTACGGACACCGGTTTATGGGAGGACAGGTTCACGGCACGTTTGGATATCGGGTCGATTAGGATCCAGCTTAATGTCATGTCGTCGATCAGAGCCGTACACGTGTCCTCACCGTTCGGGTGTGGTATTTGGGTCGGAACCGTGTCTTTCGGGTCTAACAGGTCGATTCTAAACGGAGAGCACCGGAACCAACCGGTAACGGTTTCCGTTTCTTCCGTTTTCGTGAAAATCAGTTTGTTACGGTAGTAAACATCTACGGCGGAGATCAAACCAGACGGCGGCGATGAAATCGATGACGGACGGTGACGTGGAACGTTTCGCGGTGGCGGGAACGCGGCGGTGGGATCGGGAGAAGGTAAAGGGAACGATTGAGAGAAGAATTCACGAGGTCCGTTGCTGTCGTCGTCGGAGAAAGTGGAGATGATTCCGGTGATGAGATCGCCGGCGGCGGTTGACGGCCATGTGGAGTGGCAGACGTCGGACCAGAGGTGATCGTTTCTCTCAGTCAGGGAGTGTAGCGTGGCGGAGACGCAGCCGGCGGAAGCTAACGTTTGTCCGTTGAGCCGAGTCAGGATATGTGACTCTAGTATATCGGTGTGCAGAGAGGAAATCGCGGCGGCGCGTGACGGAGTTGCGGTGGCGGTGGACATGGCGGTTGTGGTGGTTTCCGATCACCGGTTACTTGTTGAAGGAGCAATGAGTGGGAGTGTTTTGTAGTTTGGAGTATAAATAGTTGGTTCAGATGGTAAAAGGACGAAAATACCCTTTGAGTTTGAAAATTGTGAAAGTTGACCGATGACCAAAGCAATAGACAACAATGTTAAAATAATCGGCTGGGACATAATAGAAGTCATTAATTTCTATCAGCAGTCAAATATTTTATATTTGTTTAAAATGAAAGTATTAAATACTAGATAAATTAATAAAATAGATAAATAGTAGTATATTGTTTTATTGAGGGGTGTAAGTGTAATTAAATCGAAATGAGGTTAAGGAACAAAAGGAAATGCGTGAATGGGTTTAAAGTTTGCGGTGGGGGGACGAAAAGCATAAAAAGGACTTCGACAAGTTGGTGGAACATTCTCACCCCAAAATTTCAGTCAGATATACGGAGATTGTACGCCAATTATTTTATATTTAATTATTAATTTGTCTTATTAATTAATTTTATTTTAGAGTAAATTACGTTTATAGTCCCTGTGGTTTGTTAAAAATTGAAAATTTTGTCCCTGTGGTTTTGAAATTTTAGTTGTCATCCCTAAGGTTTGCAATTCATTTCTATGTCCCTATGTCAAAACACTATTTTTAGGCATGAGGACTAAAATATAAATAAATTGTAAAGTATAGGAATGAAAAAAACAATAAAAATTAAAACATAAGGATGAAAAAGTTACGAATTATAAACCATAGGGATGAATATCGTAATTTCAAAACAATAGGGATGAAAATAGAAATTTTCAACAAACCACAAGGACTAAAAACGTAATTTACTCTTAATTTTAATTTATGAATATTGATATTGATTTTTATCTAGATTCTCAATACCTTCGATAAAGCGAAAGCCATGAAATATTGAAGAGGTTCTTTAGCAGTATTTGAAAAGACGTGTTATGGCAGGATATGACGTAAGATATGTCATCGTTGTTGTGATAAGGTTTATAGCATCTCCAATGGTTATGCTATAATTTTTCTAAAATAGAGTATAAAAAATTTAAAATCTCTAAAAGAAATTACATCCAACTCCAATAGCTACTCTATTTTAGCAATTCTATCATCAATTATATTATTAAAATATTCAATACATTTAATATAATATTATTTCTCTCTCCTAAACACACAATTTCAATTTCTCTTATTGGTGGAAAATATTAAATATTATTTCCTCTCTCTTAGAAATAGAGTTTTAGAGATTTCTCCAAATTTGGAGATTTTTATCTTCTCTCTTTTCTTTTTTCTATTTTAGCATATGGTTTAGCATAGCTCTTGGAGCAACAAAATTGCTAAAATCTTACTTTTTTCTATTTTAGCATAGTTGTTGGAGATGCTCTTATAGCGTTAATGTAAGGCATGGTTCACGTCATGGTGGCTTAAGGCTTGCAATGACATGCGTTTTTTACAATGCATAGCTTTTTTCAATATATATATATATATATATATATATATAGGGGCAAGTTCAAACGAGAAGACAATCAATTTGCGAGAAGACGAGAAGCAACTTAGACCACACAACTCATTAGAAAATAACATAAATAAAAATTGAAAATATTTTTTTAGAAATCAAGATAATTATTATCTTTAATGGAATATAAATTTCTACTAAGGGTAGAATTGGAACAAAAAGTTACTAAAAACCCTTAAGAATCTCGTTATCATATATATTAGGATATGACAAATTATTCAACTTATCTTTAAATAAAAAAAAGCAAACTATTAGCACATTCTGGTTGACAATTATCAAAAATGAGAATTTTTTTCATGGTCCTATCACAACAAAAAAGTAGTTTTGAAAGAGAGATAGAATGATTTTTGTATATGATAAAATAATGGTAAAAAAATAAATCTAATATCAAAAATCACATATTGATATTATCAATTATTACATGTGATAATATCACACATCATATGTGATTACATGAGATTAAATAAATTGTAAAACATATGAATCCAATACCATAAATCATATATGGTAATATCAAATATCATATATAATAGTACCAATGATCACATGTGATAATATCATATATCATATGTGATACTATCAGTAATCACATGTGACATTATCAATAATCACATATGATTACACGTGATATATTAAAATAATGGTAAAATAAATGAATCTAGTACAAAAGATTACATATGATAATATCAAATATCATATGTGATACTATTATTGATCATATGTGATAATATCAATTTGAATGTTGAGAAATAATGTGTAATTGGTCAAGTTGGAATGATAAGGAGGCATGCGGCAAAGTTTTGAGATGTGTATAGGTTGAATGGTGATCCATTCTTATTGATAAGATTTTAGTTTTTAAATTGGTTTAAAAATATTCAATTTATTTGAAATTTAATTACGGTTAGAAATTTTCTTATATTATAAAATGACATTGATATCTTTTTTAATTTATTTTTAGAGGATTTTATTTTAAATAATGATTTAATAAAATATGTGGTTCATATTTCTTCTCTTCTTTCAAATTGTTTATCTTCTCGCATGATTCTCCCCCTCTCTCTCTCTCTCTGTATATATATATATATATTCTTTTAGTTTTTTTTACCTTTTTATATTTTTACACTTTTAACTTTAAATTTTGAGTAAATTACGGATTTGATGCTCGTGGTTTGTCGATTTTTATGGATTTCATCCCTAGGCTTCATTTATTATGGAGTTGGTGTCAGTGGTATTCAATCTATGTTGGATTTGGTCCTTCGGCCTAGCGAGCGTCAACCAGATCCGTTAAAGTCGAGGGTATAAAAGTCTTTTAGCATTTTTTCTTTATTTTGATTTTTTTTAAATTAATCTTTTCAAATCAATAGCTATAATGTATATATTATAACTCGAAGGGCTATTAACAAAGTTCACTTAATTTAATTTGTATTTATATTATAAAATAACATTTCATTTATATACTTATATAGTTGGGTTATTTTGTTAACCAAACTTTTGTTATTAACTTTGTAAACCAATCCTCATCATTGATGATGAGATTGGATCTAAAAAAATAACCATTTAAATATTTTAAATTAGTAACCGATTCAATGAACCATTGTGACAAAGGGTATTTTAGGAAAAAAAATCCTCAAACCTCTTAAACATAAAAAATCGGCTAAGAGTGTTTGTCCATGTTCACTGCCATATGTTCAACATAAGGATTTTTTTTGTAATAAGGAACTGTGAACCTGTTAGTATGATTTTTTGTTCATAAATGTTCACTGTCATATGATCAACACAAGGTGTTTTATTTTTATGATTTTTGGTTCATAAATGTTCACTGACATATGTTCAATGTCTGCATATTTTATTCTTATGATTTATTGTTCATAAATGTTTACTGTCATGTGATCAACACAAGTTATGTTTTTTTTAAATAAGGAACTGTGAACCTGTTATAACATTTTTTGTTCTTAAAGGTGTATTGTCATATATATATTCAACCCAATGTATGCATTAGACTATGATCTTGACAAGATCTTGAAGGTCATATATCACTTCCAAAACCACATACCCAGGTTTATACCGTTTCAATGAACATCCATGATCCAAACATAAAATATACCATGATGCTAACAAGATAAGTTATATTTTATGCAAAAAAAACCATCATCTTGTTATGAACGATATATTTTATTTAAAAAGGAAAAAGTTATCAAAACCAATAACATTTATACAAAAAAAAAAAAAACTTGCCTACATTTTGATCACAATATATTACCACGATCACATAATCATTCCATTGCATATATCCGACGTTGTAGTTATTAACGACAAACAATGTAATATGTCATCTCTTCCACCAACATTGCCTAAACTCCCGGGATTCATAGAACCGTTCAAGAAAGGATGCGGAATGTAGTTTTGCTCACCTTGTGATTCCTTCAACATGACATACTATATTACATATTGATTCATAATCATAACATCAAAGCTATAGTCATGGGTGTAACAACCTACACCTTTATACACACAGTAATATAACATTCTGTCTAAATACTGCCACAGGCTTACATTTCAGAGTACAAGGTTTACAACTATTTCTTATTACACAACTGACTTCAAAAAGTAAAGTATTGCAGGAAGTCTTCTATCTCCTGGAAATAGCTCACATCTTCTCCTTACCCTTATCTGTACCTGCTACTTTTCGATAACCTGAAACAGGATTATAATTTTGAAAGAGCGAGGGTTAGACCAATGGTCTAGTGAGTCCCCTCCAATCACTACTGCAACAGTTCAAATATTAATTAAAACATTTAAACAAAGCTTTATATCTCAAAAACATAACCTGTTCTTTTAATCAAAAGTTAAAATACTTTATGCTTCGCAGGCATAACTCAATCTACTAGCCATCACTGACCACTTTTTACGCTTCACAAGCGTACCTTAAGCTACTGACCAACATTTCCGTCAAAGACGGTATGTCTGTCTCGCACTGCCTTATTTTAGGGACACACCCTAATGGCATAAACGGGCCACACTCCCCGGTACGAGCAGGCGGGTCACACTTCCCGACTTAGGTCAGACTTCTGACTCAAATGTATGCATACACTTAGTCCTGACTATATAAAACAAGTTTATATAAACTGAGCATAAACATGCAAAATTAATTAAATCAACCTTTTTCAATAATTCTGAATAAATTTTAATACTATAAACGTGCAGTTTATAAAACCCACATTTATCAAATAACTGTCAAAATCATAAAAGATTTAGTTTGAAAGACTCACCTCTGATTCTTATTGATTAACTCTGACTTCTACTGATTAACACCACCTACGATGGTATTAAAAACAAAGGTAAGCTAACTTGCAACTAACACTCTTTCTTTCTAAAAACTCATCAAATACAATCTACTGCTATTATCCCGGTCGAAACCACTCTGATCAATACCTCTTAGGACCGATTAACAAAATACCGATCGAATACATACACTGGTAAACACCGGTCGGTTCACTACACCGGTCGAGCCACTATACCGGTCGAGCCACTATACCGGTCAAACATCAATATACTGGTCAACAATATACCGGTCGACCCTACCGGTCGCCCCTAGTTCCGGTCGATTACACTTTATCGGTCGAATACACCGGTCGACGGACCGGTCAACACACTATACTCTATACCGGTCGAAGAGTTATACTGGTTAATAACTTTACCGGTCAACACCTTCTTCCCGGTCGAGTTCATACTAAGTCGGCGACACAACAGTTCGAACCCAGAAAACTTCAGATCATTGAATCAATCAAATACACGGTTAAAAACTTGAATAACAAGACTATTTACCGACTAATACATGCAGATAGAAGTATTAGGCTAGAATCATACCTCTATTTGACAAAAACTGAACGATCCTTCACAACCTTTCTCTGTTTTCACTTCTGCTCAAGCTCTGCTCTCTTTCTCTCTAAGTCGGTTTACACAACAATTCAGTATGATATGGAAACTAAGATATGAGGTTTAGGTTATATAAAACCAAAGTTTCAATTAACCCCCCTGTACTTTGGGTCTCTCTTCACTTTTCACCCAACTTCCAAAATTAATAAAAATTTCGGATCCGGATATTACAATCTTCCCCCCTTAAGAGAATTCCGTCCTCGGAATTCTATTGCTAAACAAATGGGGATACTGAAATTTCATGTCGGCCTCTACTTCCCACGTGGACTATTGTCCTTGATGAAATTTCCACTGAACTTTCACTAATCGAATCTCCTTGTTTCTCAACTTCTTTATTTTGAGGTCCGTAATTGCTACGGGTTCCTCAATATAACTTAATTTTTCATCTACTTGAATATCTTCTAAAGGAACGACTATATCTGCTTCTGCCAAACACTTCTTCAAGTTTGACACATGAAGTGTGGGATGAATCCCACGCAAACTTTCTGATAGATCAACTCCGTAAGCCACTTCACCAATACGTCCCGTGATGATAAATGGTCCAAAAAATCTTGGTCTCAACTTTACTTTCTTTCCAAATCTGACTACCCCTTTCCAGGGCGAAACTTTCAACATTACCTTATCTCCTATCTGAAACCCTATCGGTTTCCTTCGCTTATCAGCATACATTTTCTGACGATCTTGAGCAATCTTTAATCTTGCTCGAATCTGGTCGACTTTATCAGTTGTCACCTGTACAATTTCTGGTCCCGCTAGCTGTCTTTCACCCACCTCATTCCAACATAAAGGTGTTCTACATTTACGACCATACAAAGCTTCGAACGGGGCCGCTTGTATGCTAGCATGATAACTATTATTGTAGGAAAATTCAAACGACAAATGAATTTCCCACGAACCTTTGAAATCAATAACACATGCACGAAGCATATCTTCCAATGTCTGAATGGTTCTCTCACTCTGGCCATCAGTTTGCGGATGATAGGTCGTACTCAACTTAAGTTGAGAGCTTAATTCCCTTTGCAAATTTCTCCAGAAAGTTGATGTAAAACGAGCATCTCTGTCTGACACAATTGACGACGGTACTCCATGTCTGGTTACTATCTCGCCGATATACAATTGAGCCAATTTCTCTAGTGAGTACGTCTCCTTGATCGGTAGGAAATGAGCTGACTTTGTGAGTCGATCCACTATCACCCAAATAGCGTCATGCCCCTTAGGTGATCGCGGTAACCCAGTAACAAGATCCATCGTAATCTCGTCCCACTTCCAAACTAGAATTTATAACGACTGGAGCTCCCCATAAGGTCTCTGATGCTCAGCTTTAACTTTTAAACATGTCAGGCACCGCTCAACGAAGTGAGCAATATCTTTCTTTAAGCCTGGCCACCAATAGCTTTGTTTCAGATCTCTATACATCTTGTTGGTTCCTGGATGTACTGAGTAACGGGATCTATGTGCTTCTTCCAACACTTTATGTCGCAGATCTCCTGCTTTTGGAATCCATACTCTCTCATTGAAACACTTTACTCCGCGATTGTCAACTACTAACGAGTTAACAATTCCTACTATTCTTTCACTTTTTAAATTTTCCTTTGACGCTGCTTCTTCTTGATACTTTATAACTTCTTCTAAGAAATTAGAAACAACATCAACTCGATATGCAACAACTTCTGTTATTTCTCCATGCTCCTTACGACTTAGAGCATCAGCTACCACATTGGCCTTGCCTGGATGGTACAGAATATCACAGTCATAATCGCTTAACAGCTCCATCCACCTACGCTGCCTCATATTAAGCTCCTTCTGATTGAAAAGATATTGAAGACTCTTGTGATCTGTGTAAATCTGACACTTGATCCCATACAAGTAATGCCTCCAAATTTTCAAAGCAAACACTACATCTGCCAACTCTAAATCGTGCGTTAGGTAATTCTTTTCATGTTCTTTCATCTGACGAGATGCATAAGCAATTACCCTGCCTTCTTGCATTAACACACATCCCAGACCCAACTTTGAAACATCGCTATAAATTACGAATCCTTCCGTTCCGTTGGGTAGAGACAAGACAGGAGCACTACTTAGACTCTCTTTCAATATACCGAATGCTTCTTTCTGAGCCTCTGCCCATACAAATTTGACGTTCTTTCTAGTTAATGCTGTTAGTGGCGTAGCTATCCTTGAAAAGTCCTGGATAAACTTTCTATAATAACCCGCCAATCCTAGAAAGCTTCTTACTTCAGATGGTGTTTTCGGTGCTTCCCACTTTTTAATGGCTTCAATCTTAGCTGGATCAACCTTAATCCCATCTTTCGACACCACGTGACCTAGAAACTGAACTTCTTTCAGCCAAAATTCACATTTTGAGAACTTGGCGTACAATTTATCGCGTTTAAGCAATTCTAAAATTGCTCTCAAATGAGTTTCATGATCTTCTTTGGAACGTGAATAGATCAGTATATCATTTATAAAGACTATGACATACTTATCTAAAAACGGACTACACACTCTATTCATCAGATCCATGAAAGTTGTTGGCGCATTGGTCAAACCAAATGGCATAACTAGAAACTCATAATGTCCGTACCTCGTACGAAATGCAGTTTTAGGTACATCCTCCTCCCTCACCTTCAACTGGTGATACCCAGATCTTAGATCTATTTTCGAAAAGTAACTCGCTCCTTGAAGTTGATCAAAAATATCGTCAATCCTAGGAAGTGGATACTTATTTTTGACAGTCAACTTATTGAGCTCACGGTAATCTATGCACATTCTCATAGACCCGTCTTTCTTCTTAACAAATAATACTGGCGCTCCCCATGGTGAGGTACTAGGGCGAATAAACCCCTTGTCTAACAACTCCTGCAGTTGAGTCATCATTTCTTTCATTTCTGCTGGTGCCAGTCTATACGGTGCTCTTGCAATCGCTGCTGCTCTGGTTACTAAATCAATACGAAATTCCACTTGTCGATCAGGAGGCAAAGTGGTTAAGTCTTCCGGAAATACTTCTGGATATTCACTTACTACCGGAACTGACTCTAATCCCTTCTTTTCCTTCTTAGCATATATTACATAGGCTAAGAACCCCACACACCCTTTTACTAAACACCTCTTAGCCTTAATCATAGAAATCAAGCATGACTTTCTATTCCTCTGATCTCCAAACACTACTATCTCTTCTTTATCTGGCTGCGCTATACGAATTAATTTCTTATTGCATACTATATGAGCATCATTAGACGCCAACCACTCCATTCCCACAATAACATCAAATTCTCCCATACCCATCGGGTACAGTCGAAGTGGAAATGAATGCCCATCGATGACAATACTACTCCCATCATATACTTCCTCCACTAAAATTTGACTATTATCAGCCACTTCTACTTTCAATTCATGCCTAAGCTTCTTAGGTTTCTCATTTAATTTATGCACAAAATTTGGAGACACAAACGAACGATTTGCGCCTGAATCAAACAATACTTTTGCATAATTCGAATCTATAAAGAAAGTACCTGTCACTACATCAGGTATCTCCGCCGCTTCTTCTGCTGACATATTGAAAACTCTAGCCCTTGCTTTAGCTGGCTCCACCTTTTTCTCACCTCCCTTTTCTACATATCCTCCGACTGATCCCTTTTTCAACTGTGGATAGTTGGTTCTGATATGATCAGGAAATCCACACTGATAACAAGACCTCAAGTTCTAACAATCCCGAGCCAAATGCCCAATCTTCCCACATTTATAACAGCCCTCTTGATCAATCTTACATTCTCCTTTATGCCTTCGGTTACACTTGCTACAGGGCTTACTTTCAAACTTATTAACAGAACACTGATCAAACTTTGCAGACTTAAACGGTTTGGAGTCACGAACTGTTCCTTCCCATTTTCTTTTATCTCCACTTCTTTCTGTAGTTTGCCTATTCTTTTCTTTCTCTCTCATTTCAGCTGCATTTACTGCCACTTGAAAAGTAGACGGTTCCTTATTCGAGACAAATTCTTGAATATCACTTCTCAATCCAAAGACGAAACGTTCTACTCGTCTTTCTTCATTAGGCACATAAATTCCTGCAAATCGAGATTTCTCAATAAACTTTGTGGTATATTCTCGAACTGACATCCCTTTTTGTTCTAAACTCATAAACTCCTCTTCCAACTTTTTAATGGCCGACAAAGGGCAAAACTGTGCTTTAAATATTTTCACAAACTCACCCCAAGTCATTTCTTTAGCTACAGTCAAACTTTGACCTCCGGATTCCACATCTCACCACATTACCGCTTCATCTTTCAACATTGACAAAGCATAGACTACTTTATCTTCTTCTGCACACTTACTAGTATCAAACTCTAGCTCCATACCTTTTATCCATCTTAACGCTATTACGGGATCACATTCCCATTTATAAGTAGGAGGCTTGCAAGCAGCAAACTCCTTAAAACTACATCATTTTCCAGCTACAGCTTTAACTGACACAATGGGGTTTGACTGAGGGTGACTACCCACTCCAGTTACTGGTGATTCTGCTACCTCAGTCACTACTTTATCTTCACTCTTTTCTTTACTTGAAGAAACTTCATTAGTACGCTGAGCCAATAAAGCGGTCAATGTTTCTTGTAATTTTCCCATTTCTGCAGTGAAGGTTTCTTGTGTAACAAAACCTTGCGTTCTACCTCCACCACGGTTTCCTGTCTGTTTTCGACCCCTTACAGAAGCCGAACTTTCTTGATTAGAAGTTTCTTGCTCAACTCTTACCTCTACACTTTCATCTTGACGAATACCAAAACTCGTCTTCCCGCCTCGAGTTCCCACATTGGAAACCCTTGCCTGGGTTGTTACTTTCTGAACTGTCTTACCTCTAGGTCGACCGCGACTCTTTCCTTGGATAACAGTCGAGTTGACAGCATTCATTCGCTCTTCGGCAATGACTTCATTATCTGGCTCCATTTCAGGATTCAACATAGACCTACTCCTTGTCACTTGCTCAGACATACTTCTGATAAGAAGAAACATAAGATATTCAATCTAATATGCTACATATTACGGCAGTTTAAGCACAAACATGTACTTATAAATTCATAATTACACTGGCCAGATGGAATTCCAAATTTACCTTACATGCTAGTCCTTACTACCTTAATGTTATCTTCCTACGGTCTTCCTACTACTCAGTTGTGCTTCTACTTTCTCAGTTTAAGTCTAGGCCCATCTGGTCACCTAGATCCCTTAAACCTGGCTCTGATACCAATTGTAATAACCTACACCTTTATACATACAGTAATATAACATTCTGTCTAAATACTGCCACAGGCTTACATTTCAGAGTACAAGGTTTACAACTATTTCTTATTACTCAACTGACTTCAAAAAGTAAAGTATTGCAGGAAGTCTTCTATCTCCTGGAAATAGCTCACATCTTCTCCTTACCCTTATCTGTACCTGCTACTTTTCGATAACCTGAAACAGGATTATAATTTTGAAAGAGTGAGGGTTAGACCAATGGTCTAGTGAGTCCCCTCCAATCACTACTGCAACAGTTCAAATATTAATTAAAACATTTAAACAAAGCTTTATATCTCAAAAACATAACCTGTTCTTTTAATCAAAAGTTAAAATACTTTATGCTTCGTAGGCATAACTCAATCTACTGGCCATCACCGACCACTTTTTACGCTTCACAAGCGTACCTTAAGCTACTGACCAACATTTCCGTCAAAGACGGTATGTCTGTCTCGCACTGCCTTATTTTAGGGACACACCCTAATGGCATAAACGGGCCACACTCCCCGGTACGAGCAGGCGGGTCACACTTCCCGACTTAGGTCAGACTTATGACTCAAATGTATGCATACACTTAGTCCTGACTATATAAAACAAGTTTATATAAACTGAGCATAAACATGCAAAATTAATTAAATCAACCTTTTTCAATAATTCTGCATAACTTTCAATACTATAAACGTGCAGTTTATAAAACCCACATTTATCAAATAGCTGTCAAAATCATAAAAGATTTAGTTTGAAAGACTCACCTCTGATTCTTATTGATTAACTCTGACTTCTACTGATTAACACCACCTACGATGGTATTAAAAACAAAGGTAATGTTAATCATAAAATCCCAAGTACATCAAGCAATTACTCAATATTTGACAATATAGATCAAGAACTAGAGAGAGGGTCTAGAGAGATAAAGTAGATCTTGAACTCCAATCACAAATCTGATATTACAATGAAAGTGCTTACTTCAATTACAAAGACAAGATCCTATTTATACCAACACACTATACAAAGACTTAACCACTAAGTAAATGCTAAACATGCTTTGACTATTACAAGACTATGACAATGTTGACTTTTACATCTTTGACTTTCCACATTAAATATTGGATACAATATTTAGACTTAACAATCTCCCCCTTTGTATTCAAGATTTAATAAAAATTTGATACAGATCTTCAACTCTTGATTCTTCAGCTTTTGTCACTTTAGCTCTGAACTTTGAAGCTTTCACAGTCTTTACTTTTTCAGCTCTTGAAGAATCTTGGAAAGTCTTTTGAACGTTGTAGCTTTGAAAGTCAACATGCCTTGAACGCGAAACTGAATTCTTTAAACTTCTTTTGAAACTAGAAACTTCATCTTTGAAACTATGACATTAAACTTCTTTCACAAATTTTGAACATCTTTGAAACAACTCTTTATCTTCATCACTCAGATCTCTGGACTGTCTTGATTTAGCTTTGAACAAAATTTCTTCAGAATTTTCTTCAGAATCTTTTCACTTTGAAACAGCGGAAGCATTTTGAATTTCTGACTTGAACTTTGAACATGAACTTTGAAATTGATCTTTGTAAAAATTCTCCCCCCTTTTGATGATGTGAGCATCATGATCATCAAAACTTCATCAATTTCAGCTCAGACTTTGATTTCCCCTTTGTATTCAAAACAATCTCCCCTTTGACAGTTGGTGCGCTTTGATCTGAGAGCCATCAATTCATGAAATATATATATCCGAATCTTTTCAAATTCAGACATAATAAACGTGGTAACTCTGAATCAACAAATGAAACAGTTAAAAGTGTCTGTCAGTAACACGGAGTCACTGTGTACAACGAATGTACAATATAAGGAGTTGGTTTGATGATGACTCCCCAGGACTTCCATTCAATCATTGAAAAACACAAGGTAATTTTATGAATGTTCTGACAGAAAAACAAATTCTCTGTGTGCTCATGCTTGTGTTTGAAAGAATTAGCACAATGATTGTGTTTTATAAGGCTCGAAGTATGTAAATCACTGAGACAACAATGATTGTACATGGACTCAATGTGCATGAGAAAGGGTCGAAGGTGGGGCAACTTTCCTTCTTTTTCAATATCAGTATCTTCCAAGAGAAGATCCGATAGATTATGTGCTGCTTCCCCAGAAAATGTAAAACATTCTTTTTTTAAGAAAAGAATAAGTAGCTGGTGGGGTTAATGCAAGAGATGGCATGGGCTATTTGCCTATTTCAATGATGGTCACCAAAGAAATGTGAACCAATCAGTAATGTGGTTGTCCGGCTCAGAAAGATGTTTGGTGCAGAGTTCTGATATTCTTTTAACTCTGTTCTCACACCCTCTTTCTTTTAAACCTATAAGCTCACATCTAACCAATCTCTCATTTCCATTTTAGCCCAGTTCACTCCCACACTCAATTCTTTTAGACCCCTCTCCCCTCAATCACTCAAAGGATTTCTTCCGGGGTAGGAAACACTGGTTATCGTGAATCCATGAAAGATCTATTAAGCACTCACACTGAATCCCATGTTCCTAAAAGTACATGCTGGTCAATGATTTTCTTGATATGTAAAGCACAAGAAATCATATGTCAGTGTATGTATGCTCATCAAAAATCAGAAATGAAATTTGAGCATTTTTAAACATTTAAGATTTCTCAAAACTTTATATGAAAGAATAATCAAGAAAGAATAGAAATGTTTTGAGAATTTGACAATGATTAAAATCAGATCAAATGAAATGGCTAGGGTATCAAAGAACAGGATATTTTGTTTATATGAAAAAATATAAACAATTTAGCAATAAAGGCACAAATTTGAAAAAGATGAATGATGCTCAACAATTTTGAAAACAAACGGGGGTATTACCATCGAAAAATTGGTTCGTTTAGAGACATGGTAATAACAAATTCAAATAAAATACTGAACCGTTGTGTGTGAATACTTGACAGTATATGGACAAGATAATACACAAGTATTAATCTTTGGAAACACACGGTCAGTTAAACATTAAAGCTCAAAAATGAAAAACATTTAAAATCACACTTCTGAATTCATGAAATCTTTTGAGAATAAGAAGTGGTTTGAACATTTAAAAAATTGTTTTTCATGTTCGAAAGTTGTTCATCTTTCAAACAATCAGAGATCTAGAATAGAAGATATTTACCTTTTCAGCCCCCCTCAAATCACGATATAATGATTTAGGTCTTTTGAGCTCCCCCTGGATATTAGCAGAATATCCTTCTCTGATCATTTGAAAAACGGGTCCTGATCTGTCATGTGATCAGAAGCCATCACCTTTACTCCTCCTATAAATTAGGCATCTGAAATATGTCAGTTAAAACAGGATAGAGATCAGACACTCCCTTTTGAATTGTAGACCATCATATCAGTAAAATCTATCAGTGAAAAAGTACAGGATAGAGATCAGATCAATTCTCTTGGGATGTAGACCATCATATCCATCGGATGCAAAAACAGGAGTAAGGTCTTTTTGATCGCTGAGGTCCGAGTCCTAAACTGTTGTGTTTAGAAGTCATACTCCTTTGAAGAACGGGTCCTAAGTTGTGTACTTAGAAGCCATAATCTTTCAGCTTTGAAGTCCGGGTTTTGAACTGTTGTGTTCAAAAGCCATTATCTTTCAACTTTGAAGTCCGGGTCTTGAGCTAATTTACTCAAGAGCCATAATTCTCTTACTCCCCCTTGATGTGAGATGCCTGCAACAAAGAATCAGTTTTCTTCTTTGGTACCCACTGGTATTTGGGTCCAGAAATGTTAGTTGCAATTCGTGTGGGGGTAATAGAGTAAGAACCATACCAGTAATGATCACTTGTTTTGTGAATATGATCATGTGTACAACAGTAAGAACAATAATATTTCTTACCTGAAAACCTGAATAATTGATCTCTTGAGTAGAAATGATCAGGTTTACTTTTATGCGCTTTGTTCTTCTTTGCTTGATGTACATGTACATACGATGTGTTTCCTTTCAGCTCATCTTCCTTGTCTTTAACTGGTTTTTTCTGCCACATCAGTTTCTCTTTCTTGAAACTTCTTTTCCTCGAAAATGTATGTAACACCCTAAAAATAGGGATAACAAAAATCCGAAAAACGGACATGCGGTATTTAAAATTGCCAAAGCAAGAGCCTCCCAAAAATGGGGAAAATACACAAACCTGTTTAAATACAATCGTAAATAAACAGATAATAAATAACAACCACTAATCTAATTTCTATAACCAGAAAAGAGATTACAATCAAGGGTGTCATTTATAGACCCAAAGGATTCTCTACCAATAGTAAGTCCAAAAGCGATATTCCCAAATCTCTCACCCAAGCACTACGCCAGCTTAGGACCGATGCCGCTAAAACCTGAGATACACATCGACACCAAACAAGTGTTAGGCCAAAAAGCCTAGTGAGTTGAACAATAATAAGCATGCAGAACATATATGACTCTTATCTGCAGTTAACCAATTTTCCACATGTATGGAGTCAACGGGGGAGACCCATAGCACCAATCAATTCCACTCCAAAGAGTCGATGTACCTTGATGCCCTTAACAAGGAACACCTCAAAGGCCCGACACACCCGAAGATCAGACCGTAAAGGAAACTTTCCGAGTGGCGGAGGTCTTCTGGGCACATACCATCACGGTGGCACCCCGAGACTACATCCTCCTAGTGAACTTGCCTTGGTTCGTCCAACATAATGCATTTAGGAGGTCCTTAAGTATATTTCAACCAAATATAATTCAATATCAACCGCGGGTACAATATCACCCTCCCAATAGCATGAGTCCATCATAAGACTTAAATATCCACACAGCCACGTTGTAGATACAATAACACCAAGAGTGTATTCCGAATGGAAATCATCATGTTATACCAAACATATATTCCTTAATCATGTCAAATACCCATTGTGGGCACACATAATGTAAATCCCCAAATAATTACACAACATAGAGTAAATCATGGGATGATACTTCATATACATATATCTCACATAATCTCATGGAAATACCATCAAATACTTAAACCCGTAAAGATGACCATTTTAAGCAAATATGTGATAATAACAACAATTAAACAAATATGATATGTATCCAGTTTTAACAAAAGTTTAGTAAACTCACCTTGCTAGATTTAGACTAAATCTAGATTTTACCCACTTAGAGCTTTCCTTGAAAAACTTGGTTCTTCAAACCAAATCTTCCAAAACCTAGATCCAGAAGGTTCTAACCATAAATATACATAATCAACCACAAAGAATCGTTTCCCAAACCATGTACATGGATACCTCAACTAATACCGAAACCCTAACTTCCATAACCAAAGAGAATAGAAGATTACCTTAACCCAAACTTGAATTCACCAACCAAAACACTTCTAGTTCACCAAAATGATTACAAACCTTCAATTTATGAAAGGGAGAACAAAGGGTGGATGAAACCCTAGAAAACTTTAGGGAAGAAGATGAATAGGGAGATATGAGAAGCTTACCACCACAAAATGCTCTAGAATACTTCAATAAACTTCCAATCTCTTGCTTGATCCTTGAAGAGCTCTCAAAAACGAAACCGTAGCAAGTTGAATCACCAAAATCAGAGTTGAAATGAGAGAGATATGAAGAAATGAAGTTTGGGGCTGAAAATCGCAATTTTAACACTCTGATACACCCAGGCGATTGTGCCAGGCTATAGTGACAATGTCACAATCGCCGGGAACAATCGCTGAGATTGTACCGAGAGTTTTCGGGCTCTGGCGACCATGACAGGCGATTGTGACACTGTCATAATCGCCGGACATTATAGCCTAGCACGTACCGAAACTGTTTTGGTCATAACTTCTTCGTTATAGCTCCGTTTTCGCTCCGGAAAGAACCGTTGGTATCGTAATTGAATCCTTTATCCATCAAGACTATAAAACCAAGGATGCAAGCCTAAAATCAAATATCTTATTTTTCCTTAATATATCGGTTTCTATATAAACTTGAAATGATACCTTTCGAAAATCGGGGTGTTACAATATATCTGAACCATCTAAATATTGATCATAGAAGATGTTTGATCGACGAATATGATCAAAAGATTTAACTGACCTTTGTGAAAAGACAGATTTCTGATTGGAACTTGAGGCAGATTTTTCAAGTTTTTTATATTTGAAGCGAAGTTATCTCTTTCTTTCACAAGTTGGTCAATCTTCTTCGAGAACTCAGACTTCGTTTGTTGCTCTTTCAGTGCATTTGCAGACAATTCAGATAACTTGGATGTCAACCTTTTGATTTCATTCTCAAAGATGGATCTTTCTTCTTCAAATCCTTTCTCTGAATCCTTTCTTTGGCCGGATAATTCTTTAAAGAATCCCACATTCTTCTGTTCTATGGCCTTCTTCTCTTTATCAAACTTCTCTCTTTCCAAAATCAGTACTTTCTCAAAATCAGACACTTGTTGAGAAAGTTTTAAGCATTTAAGCTCTACTGACTTCTTCTCTTCAAAACACTTTTTAGAGAAATCTGATAACTTCTTTGAAAAAAATTTCTTTTCATTTTCAAAAATATCTTTATTTTCAGTAATCTGTTTTTCAAAATCAGATAAATTCTTTCTAAGCTCAGAGTTCTCAGATTCCAATCTCTTTATCTTCTCTTCATTCAGCCCAGAAGATCTTTTCAGAAGATCTTCATTGATATTCTTTAAGGCACTGATTTCCTCTTTCAGTCTTAAGTTTTCTTCAAAATGCTCTTTTGACTTTTGATAGTGAAAGTCAACGGCATGACCCAGATTTATTTTCTCTAAATTCAGCTTTCTAATATTCTCTTCAAGTTCTGCAAAATATCTCATTTTGAATGAGTTCATTAGCTTGATATGAATGATCGTTCCAAACTATATATCAGAAAATCAAAAATCAGATCAAATTGAAATCTTGCACAAAAAGAACTTTTGTCCCCCTCCGCAAACTTAGCACGGGGGTCCCGCTAAGCGGGTGGGGTCAAGGGGCAACGACCTTACGGGGTCGAGGGGCAACGCCCCTAGAGAAAAAATTTTCACACTTAAAAGACATATTACAGTTTTGAAAATTTTGACTAAGTATGAAAAGACAGTTGGAGGCGCAAGACTGAGTTTTTCGAAAACTACGTGATGCGCAAAGTAGACTTCTCGCTTTTAGAGAATTGTGCAAAGTAGGTTTGCGTAAGAGCCTTGATGCGCAAAGTGAGCTTTGCGTGATTGCCTTGATGCGCAAAGGAGACTTTGCGTAATGGCCTTGATGCGCAAAGGAGACTTTCGATCCGCGAAAGGTGCAAAGATGATTTGTGTAAGCCTTTGCTTTACGTGAGCTGCCAGATACACAAATGAAGCTTTGCGTGATAAGTGCAATACGCAAATGAAGATTTGCGTAAGACGAAGGATACGCAAATGTAGCTTTGCGTAAGTAGAAGGATACACAAACTTTGCTTTGCGTGATAGGTTTCAAATGCAAACTGAATTTCTTCTAAAAGCTCGGATAAGCTTGCGCAAACGTCTATGAATCTTGCGCAAAGCGTATGAACTTGCGCAAACCGTGTTCTTGGCTCTTTCTATCTCAAATCGATTCAAATCTGCAAAAATGAACTCAAGAACTTATCAGTATCATCGACAAACAATACTAAACACAAATTTACAATCAATTTTCGATTAAAACAACAATTTGAACATCTTTTTTATCAAGAACAGAGTTCGAACAAAAATAACCAGAAAAACTCAAAAATCGAAAATTGACAACGAATTAGAACGAATTACAATATGGAATCAAAACAAGAATCAATCACCAACATAAATCGAACTCAATGATTCTATTTTCTTGCACTAAAAACGATTTTTCACAAAAAAATCGGATGAAACAGTGAAGAACACGAGTTTGTGAAAAAAATTCCAGAAAATTAAAATTTCTAATTAAAAAACAAGATTTCAATCTAATTCTTTGATCAAATGATTTTTGAAAAGTTTGGTTCAACTCTGATACCAATTGTTAATCATAAAATCCCAAGTACATCAAGCAATTACTCAATATTTGACAATATAGATCAAGAACTAGAGTGAAAGTCTAGAGAGATAAAGTAGATCTTGAACTCCAATCACAAATCTAATATTACAATGAAAGTGCTTACTTCAATTACAAAGACAAAATCCTATTTATACCAACACACTATGCAAAGACTTAACCACTAAGTAAATGCTAAACATGCTTTGACTATTACAAGACTATGACAATGTTGACTTTTACATCTTTGACTTTCCACATTAAATCTTGGATACAATATTTAGACTTAACAGGTAAGCTAACTTGCAACTAACACTCTTTCTTTCTAAAAACTCATCAAATACAATCTACTGCTATTATCCCGGTCGAAACCACTCTGATCAATACCTCTTAGGACCGATTAACAAAATACCGATCGAATACATACACTGGTAAACACCGGTCGGTTCACTACACCGGTCGAGCCACTATACCGGTCGAGCCACTATACCGGTCAACAACAACATACCGGTCAAACATCAATATACCGGTCAACAATATATCGGTCGACCCTACCGGTCGCCCCTAGTTTCGGTCGATTACACTTTATCGGTCGAATACACCGGTCGACGGACCGGTCAACACACTATAATCTATACCGGTCGAAGAGTTATACCGGTTAATAACTTTACCGGTCAACACCTTCTTCCCGGTCGAGTTCATACTAAGTCGGCGACACAACAGTTCGAACCCAGAAAACTTCAGATCATTGAATCAATCAAATACACGGTTAAAAGCTTGAATAACAAGACTATTTACCGACTAATACATGCAGATAGAAGTATTAGGCTATAATCATACCTCTATTTGACAAAAACTGAACGATCCTTCACAACCTTTCTCTGTTTTCACTTCTACTCAAGCTCTGCTCTCTTTCTCTCTAAGTCGGTTTACACAACAATTCAGTATGATATGGAAACTAAGATCTGAGGTTTAGGTTATATAAAACCAAAGTTTCAATTAACCCCCATGTACTTTGGGTCTCTCTTCACTTTTCACTCAACTTCCAAAATTAATAAAAATTTCGGATCCGGATATTACAATGGATTAGAATTATTGTAACTCCTCATTAATGATGCTATTAAAAATCAACAAAGTGAAATACCAACTCTACCCTTAAGGATTTATTTAATGAAGATAATCAACCTATGAAAATGATGTTTTCTTATTGGTTAAAATAGGCTAACAAAGTTAATAACATCTTAGTGGTTAACAAAATAACCTAGCTCTACATATATATATATATATATATATATATATCACAAGTCTCTCATACACACACACAGAGTCCTTCATGAACTACCACCGTGAAACCACCATTCGTCACACACCCCACCATCATAACCCACCACCACCACGACTGTATTGAGGGAAGGAGAGGGAGAGAGGGTGTGTAATGTGTTGAACATCTCTCTGAAATAATCTTATCGAAAAATGGTCGGAGAGGGTGAAAGGGTTTGACGGTCGGAGCAACAGTGAGATCCTTGATCAGAGTAGTCGGGAGATGGTGATCACATGGACCAAAACTGCAGGAGGAGAGTAAGGGGGGAAGAGGGTGACATGGGTGGTGGAGGACGGGGAGGATGGTGATGCAGGAAAGTTCACCGAAAAAATAGGTATCGCCGGGAAATGGGGTGGTCGTGAAAAGGGCCAGAGACGGTGCTAGAGGATAGGGGGCTCGATGGTGGTACAAGGAAGGAAAAAAAAGGAGAAATGAGTTTGTCGGTGTTGGTGAAGGAGATGGATGGAAAAGGGTTCTCGCCGGAAAAACGTTTTTGGTCGGAAAATGGTTTCCATGGCCGGGACTGTAAGATAAGAAGATGACACATTGACACTCACAACTTCCTCTATAATGAAATTGCGTTGAGCCATTGCCGCTTCTTTGACTATCATTGGTGAATATCTACTTGGTGTTGATGACATTGATGGTTGTTGCATCTTTATTGAACGATAACGTTGGTTGTTTTGTTGTTTGGAACTATAGATGTGCAACAATTGGTCTTTGAGCCCAAGCCTGATAAGTCTGGTTCACACGTTTATAATAAGAAAACAACTCTTATATATTGATAACTGATCAAGATCATGAAAACCATGCTCGAGTCGGTCATTTGGGCTTGGGCCGGTCCTTTATACATATATAGTTTTCCTTAATTTATTATTACATTGTTTGAAAAACCATTTCATTAATCATATTGATTCAAATTAATTGTTGTGTTATAACTTTGGTATATATGATTGACAAAATTGTATCTACAAATATTAAAATCGTTAGATATTCGATTTTAAAATATATAGATCTTCAACGAAATAATTTATCATAATATTCATTTTTAAGATCTTCAATTATCGTCCTTTAAGTCTGTATTATTTGATCTTCATTTTTATTCTCTCTAGTATAGTCCTCTTCGGATATGTGGTTCAATTGTTTGGAGTTGTGCAGTGGCTTCATCCTTCAACCAATATAACATATTCACTTTCAACGAGACCGTTTTCAACAATCATGTGTTTAATTCGCTCATTGATATTGTAGTAGTTTAAAATATAAGAATAACTGAATTGATTCCTACAAAATTCGTGCCCTATGACGATTGAGTATTCTGTTACTAAAAGAAAAAAAACAGATTCCAAAACTATTATGCTAGCTTGAACCATTACTAGATCACAAGCCATGACAGCCAATACAAGGAATTGTCATTTTTTCCCGTCTACCGTTGCAAAATATCAGGTTGATGATATTGGTTTTCACTCGCATACAAAAAGTTTAGGTTGCATACATATACCTAATTCAGTAAGATATGAATTTGATCGTTGAATTTATTAGTTTAATCAGCTAAATAAAAGATAGGTACTCTTATTTTACCATTTTAGAGAATATGTTGAATATGCTCTAAGACTATCTCTAACAGATTCTATATAATTTCTCCAAAATAGAGAACTAAAAGTCAAAATCTCTTAAATAAATTACATTTAACTCCAACAAATTCTCTATTTTAGAGAAATTATCGTTAATTATATTATTTAAATATTCTATAATTTTATAAGCCCAATACATTTTTTAAAAAACTCTATATAAAATGATATTAATTCAACTCTCACTCGTGGAATGAATAAAAAACTAAGGGACTTTGGTTCACAGAATGAAATTTGATGGAATTGAAATTCATTGGAGAAATTTGACTTTGTGAATGAATTTTGATAGAATTTGACCACACATGTTTACTCAAAAATCAACTTGGACCCAGAATCGGTTTAAGACCCACCCGCCAAAAATTGAACGGGAAACAATCATCACCCGACCCGAATCCGTTTTTGTTCTCTCTATCCCTCACTTTCACCTCTCCAAACACCACAAGCTTTTCCTCGCACCGACGTGGCTCTTCGCCGTTCGCTCCTCCGCCGATCACCCCCCTTTCGTTATCTTCATAACTTCCTCTGTTGCCGAAACCCTAGCGCTTCGTCAAACCACCGGTCTCCGGCTAAACATTATCAAATCATTTTTATGATCGATGACCATTTCTCAACCTCACGCTCTCCCCAGTGTTTGTTGCCCCCGTTCCACTTCATTAACGAAGTAAGCATTCCCTTTCTTTCGTTTACTTAAGTATCTGTTTGATTCGAGTTGTGTGGTTGTTTATCTTTTGTAATTGTGTTGAGTTGCAGCTAGTCTAGTGGAAATTCGACGCAGTTGAATGGTGTGTACTCGATGATTTTAGTGTAGGTGTCTTGATGTTAAGTTAAAGTTCTCAATCTTGAATTGTGAATAACTGAATATCGTAGGTATCATATTAGTTGTTGGATGATTGGATCATGGAACTGTTTTAGAGGTAGTTTTTTGTTTGATGATGATCAAGTAAAGCTTAGACATCGTGAATTATAAAGCATCACTCAATTGCTAGGGCATTAATTCAAGTACTGAAATGGCCTTTTTGGCCGAAGGCCGAACTGGCTATTACGAATATTTACTTAAGCAATTGATAGTGGTATTGGATTCTACCATAATGGTCTGGGATATCAGGAATACATTCTCAAAGTAACATGTTAATGAGGCAGACAGAGTTAGTGGAAGTAAGAAGAACATAAGCGGATATCAAACATCCTTTTTGATTCACGACTATTTGTATCGACTACTGAGAAATGGCCTTTTTCCTTCTTAGTAACGGTCTTGCTCTATAAAATGACTTTTCGAATAAGCTATCAAGGTTAGGCTATCAGCAAAATATCTTAGAAAAAGAGTTAGTATTGTAATATTAAAGAGAGGGGAATGTAGCAGGACTTGTACTTGTTAAACCTTTAGCTTTCTAACATTTCATACATGATACAGATCTCTGAATCCATGGATTCCGTGTAAACATTCCAAAACATGTTTTTGTCATAAGAAGGTAGCTGCTGTGGATTATTTACTGTTCAATAAGGTGTATTCAAGGAGGAGATGCCAGATAAGTCTTTGTTTATTAGAAGGGACTCTCGGTCTTAGTCCCAGATCAATAGAGACTCGATTATCCTGCTCGACCCATGGCAAATCAAGAAGAAGGAGACAGTTTTTGCCTTTTGCTTCTGCTGATGATGGTGTAACAGTTAATGGTAATCCTCAAACAAGTACTAGTGGTGAGGTTGAGGAACTGAGGGTCAAGCTGGATCGGTCATTGCAAAATGAAGAATATAATAGTGCACTTATCCAATCATTGCATGATGCTGCAAGGGTGTATGAGCTGGCAATTAAAGAGAAGTGCTCTGCATCCAAGTTATCATGGTTCTCAACCGCCTGGCTTGGTATAGACCAAAATGCTTGGGTCAAGGCCTTATCTTATCAGGTTCGTTCCTAACATGCTTTTGACGTGTATCTCATGTTCATGCTAGGGAGACAATTAATACATGCCTAAATGAAAGTGTAGGCCCGCCCGGGGGGGGGGGGGGTATATGCCACCTTGTGGAGCGCCCCCACCGCACCTAAGTGAATGTATACACACACACACATATATATATACACATATATACATATATGCATAGGCAAATGATCGTGTGAGAAGTTGAGGTTAACGTGAGAAACGTAGAAATGGATCTAAACCGTTGATCACTTTTAATCAAATGCCCTCCAATGAATTGCGGCTTAGAAGAGAATTGATCTGGTGCATCTCGATGCATCTTATCTCGGTGCATCTCATCCTAATGTGCATCCATCTCTCATCCAACAGTTGATAACCACTTCTCACACTTCTCACGTTAACCTCGACTTCTCACCGGAACCCAACCCCATATGCATATACCACAGTAGGCATATTTTAGTGTTTTCAGATCTGCACATGGTACTTCTATCAGTCTTACGCTCTTATGGTGGCTCTCTTTTTCCCATGAAATGAAATTGATGTCAATGAAGTTTTGAGTTAATTGTTTTTACGCATAGGTTTCTAGTTGAATAAGTAGAACATTAGTAATGGATTATTCAAAGAAAATAAGTGTATGACTGTATTATAGTTTCTGAAATTAAACGCGAAATATTAAGTATTAGCGGATCATCTATATTTGTTTATCCATATTCTGAATCAGAATGGGCCTACGATTTTTCTTATGCTATATAAAAAAGTGCAGACGCTGAAATTTAGAGCCCACCAACGGTGATGAGTAATTGCCAAAGTAATGTGAAAGTGAAACTTGAATGCTACAGCTTCAGTTGTCTGCTGTTGTTATTTCAGATTGCTCAACCTATTGCTTATCAACGTTTTAAAGAACCACCTTTATCTTTTTTTAAACTTTACTTGTGAAAATCTTAAACAGCTTCTTGACACAGTTATTATAATTGTAAGCTTTTTACCGCTCTTTTGTGTGTGCCTTAGCTATATGTCTTGTTTTCAAAAAATTCTCTTCGGCGTTGCACAATACCATTTTTGGTTAGAAGGAAATCACTGGGGAATTATATTTGGTGTTAATTCAAAGATGGGACTTCGGTAACTTCTTAGTTCAATAGAGATGGGTCCTAGGAGCTGAATGTCACAAAGATAGGGTAAAAATCACTCATAGTCATAAAATGCACTTCCATCACGAAACACAAATGCGGTCTAGATATAATCTCTAATCAGGTGTAGCCGCTTCTAATTTAATTGGCTTTGGTCAACTATACTGGTGGTGGAATTTACCTCTACGAGATGAAATGATTTTCTGATAGGCAAGAATAAGGTTATTGTTGTTCCTCTAAAGATGCAGCAAAGATCCACGGGAAGGTCCACCCTCCACAAATATCAGTTGCATGGAAATCGTTTCTTTGGCAGAGTTATTTAGATGTGGTTGCTCATAAGTACACTAGGCACATAACCAACGGTTCAACAAGTCAAGAAATGAACAAATATTCAACTAGTTGTGGATTTTTTCACAGCGAAGCTAGGAAGTGATCTCAAAGAGGTCTTGAGAAGCAACAATACACTATAATTATGATCTTTCAGTATTTGGAAGGCCCCAACCAAATTAATCAACGTTTGTCTTACCGAGAATACTTACGATGAACATCAAAATTGGACCTGACAGTTGCAGGTAATTCTTGGGAAGTTGGCTTGTTCAATTGACCTCACCAAAAACTTCCATCTGTATCATGGGGCTCCTGAGAGTGGGGAGAGCATGCCTGTGTGTTTTTAAATGTTTTTGGACCTGTCAACTTTCATCACCTGGGGTTAATTTGGATTGTGTAACCAACTAGACCTGGGGTTGAAATTCTTGGCTACAAAGAATTCCCTTCCAAACCCTAGGAACTGTAGTGCATGAGGGTCATCCCTTTAAAGTTGCTTTTAAATTAAAATATTTCACATGCTTTACATATTAGGCTTTCACTATCTCTGAACCTGAATGGGTTTGTGACTTTGTGTCATATGAAAAATTAAAATTTTGGTTGCCAAGTTCAATAGAAATCTACTATGTATCTCAAATGGCCATGATGGTTACTAAATCCATATCCAAGAAAAGAACCAAATCCTGCTTTGAATTCCTGAAATAGAGAAAATTTCTATTAGAATTTGCATGACAATTATATATCTTGTAAATTCACAGTTATGATCTTTTGACTATGCTGCTTGGTGCTGATATTCCCCTGGGATTCTGGTTAATTAGCTACCCATGGGCTCTTTCAACTTATGACATAAAGCTAATAACTTCTAATAACTCCAGGCCTCAGTGTATTCGTTACTGTTAGCAGCATGTGAGATTTCATCTCGTGGAGATAGAAGAGACCGAGACATCAATGTTTTTGTTCAGCGGAGGTAAGGATTTTGGGTTCTATTACTTCATTAGATGTCTCCAGTCTGCATGAGGAAAG
The DNA here is from genome assembly GCA_954870635.1 of Arctium minus. NCBI lineage: Eukaryota > Viridiplantae > Streptophyta > Magnoliopsida > Asterales > Asteraceae > Arctium > Arctium minus. The sequence goes on from OX941085.1 coordinate 11,379,727, forward strand.
AAAATATGCATTTATTTTTATTTTGTTACATATACAATCAAGAAAGATGTCTGTGTGGAAGTCTGTTTCATTTTATAGTCTGCATTCACCAAACAATGGAAGTCACCAAATACAGAGGCAGATGGGAATACACTTCAAAGTATTTGTCAATGACTATCTCAGTTTGATGATATCGTGTTTTGGCATTTTGACTTGGGTTGGTTCACTATAAGCTCCAACTAAATTCAACTAAAAGTAATGATCAGCTTGAGTGGCATTGGTAAGCCAACTATGGTTCTTTAGCCTGGGATGAGATTTTCCGGTTGGGAGTGATGATATAAGCGACCTGCTGAAATATGTTACAGGAGAATTTCCATTTATCTTCTCTTTTTCCCTCTTCTTTTTTCAGTATGTTAATCTTCCTAATATAAAGACGTCCCCTGATTCGTTTAGGAGAAGTTGATACTTGGGAAGTGTGTGTTTTGTTTTTTTGTTTATCTATAGTATTTCCAAGCTTTGCTGATTATAAAGGTAGCATTTCATTATCAGATACACTTTTCATATATAATCTAATAATAGCTTTTATGCAGTCTGTCACGGCATTCTGCTCCCTTGGAAAGTGTAATCCGGGATGCACTATCAGACAAGCAGCCAGAACTTTATGACTGGTTTTGGTCTGAGCAAGTGCCATCTGTGGTGTCCAGTTTTGTCAATTATTTTGAGAAGGATCAACGATTTGCTGCTGCTACTGGGGTGTAAGTAGTTACCTCAAATATGCAGCGGATTTTTTATACATCCTGCTAATTTATTCTTTTTCTCCAGGCTCAGAAAAGGAGCGTCCTTGAGTTCATGGGATTCAAGTGACAGATCTTTGCTCCTATTTGCTTTGAGTTGCATTGCTGCAATAACAAAACTAGGCCCTACAAAAGTTGCGTGCACACAGTTTTACTCTGTTCTTCCTGAGATAACTGGTAGACTGATGGACATGCTGGTTGAATTTGTTCCCATAAGTAAAGCTTATAGTTCCATAAAAGAGATTGGCCTACGCAGAGAATTTCTGGTCCATTTCGGACCTCGAGCCGCAGCATGTAGAGTGAAAGATGATCAAGGCACAGAGGAGGTCCTATTTTGGGTGAATCTTGTACAGAAGCAGCTACAGCGGGCTATTGATAGAGAGAGAATATGGTCAAGATTGACGACCTGTGAAAGCATTGAGGTAAAAATATTGAGGTTTTCACCATCTGGTAGAGATATAGAAGTATAGATATTGCTTCAGAACCATATATGCAACAAAGCAGTTCATTCTATTTGTAGATATTTGCTAATTTCTGTCTGCCTACTTCATTATGACTTTGATAAACAAGACTGACTGGAGCTGAAATGTTACTTCACCATTTATAGCTGGATTTAAGGTTTCATTCCATATATACAAGCTGAGATAAATATAGAATGCGGTGAATAACATCTTTCCCTGAAATTGGACTTCTTTAGATTGGAGTTTTAACGAGGGCAAGTTGTGAGACGTGAAGAACAGCCTCTTGTGCTTGAATCCCAGCTACGTTAGTCATGTTGCAGTAGTTTAAGTTTATTCTTATGCATGCAGGTTTTGGATAAGGATCTAGCCATTTTTGGATTCTTCATCGCTTTGGGAAGGAGGACTCAGCTATTCCTATCTGCGAATAACTTTGAGGCAGTACCTAAACCAATTGAAGGATTGATCAGGTTAAGTTTTCGGACGAGGGTTGCTTTTCTATTGATCAGCGTTCTCATGTCAACTTTGCATTTGATCTGAATGTGATTATTTCTCTTTTCAAAGCAGGTATCTTATTGGTGGCAGTGTGCTATACTATCCTCAGCTTTCATCAATAAGCTCTTATCAACTGTATGTTGAGGTTAGCATATTTGGATTAATATATCATGTACAGATGTATCTGCAAATTTGATAGGGGCCAACATATAACAGGTTGTATGTGAAGAGTTGGATTGGCTTCCATTCTATCCCGGTGATATTGACGCTCAGAAAGGCTCACATGGCCATAGAAGTAAACAAGGTCCTCCAAATGAGGATGCTGTCCCTCTTGTTTTAGATGTTTGTTCACACTGGATTCAGAGCTTTATTAAATATAGTAAATGGCTTGAGAACCCTTCCAATGTCAAGGCTGCAAGATTTCTCTCTAGAGGGTATGCCATCTGTTCTTTTTTGCTTTTCTTTATAGATTTCAAATAGAATTTGGATCTTAATGAGGTGATCAAAGTCGTATTTTTCTTATCTCAGGCACAACATCTTGCAAGAGTCTATGGAAGAATTAGGCATACCCAAGTAAGTAGAATGCTGTGTGGCCAACCTCTGTTCTGTCTCTGTACATATTTACATTTTCTGTGATGAGTGTTAAATCGTATCACCTGGTTAAATTGTATCACCTGGATAGACTACAAGGCAGCAAATCTATCTCTTTACATATAAGACATTTTGTGTGTTGAGTCAAGTCACACGAATCAATTAGGTGGTAGCTACAAGGTAGGCCCTTATTCAAGACTAGAACTATGGAAACTAGGAGAAATATGTAGTGCACACATTTTTATATTGCCTTACAACGACAACGAGCTTTTTATCCGAACCCAGTTGGGTAGGCTAAGAATGAACTGAAAAGAAATTATAGAAGAGATAAAAAGGTGAACCTCCTACATGAGAGGCCTACTTTCACGCACTCCTATCTAAAATTAACTCCTTCAACGTCTTTAAAGAAACCTATACATGGAAAGCCAACTCCTGATGGTCCAAGTAGGCAAGTATGATGCTCCAATATGTGTAGAACTTATCAGTAAGTGGTCCAGGGCTTACAATCTTGGTTTTTCCTTCTCTTAGTTCCTTGCTACTTTCAGCAAAATGCATCTTCTCATTGAGTGTTTTTTTATAATTTTGTAAAGATCCATTCACTTATAGAATATGGAAATGTTACTGCAGGAAGCTGATGATTGAAAGCAGTAACACAAATGTTTTTGAGATTACTCGTTCAGAAAGTTATGCTCCATTGAAAAAAGAACTAGATTCCTTTGACAAGGTATCTTCATCTTTTACAAAGTTGAGTTAACATTTTTACTTTTCAATATTCTTTGTCTTTGGTGTGATTATCTATGCTTGGCCTGCACTTCAAATTGTTTGATCAACCATGAATTTGGTGTGTCATAGAGTTCTAGGGTTGCTCCTTATTATCGTTTAAACTGGATACCCGGTCCTGAAAAATATCACATTATCTTCTAGGAGTTCTTTAGGTCACTGGTGTATACTTTGTTTGCTTCTGATCTCTATCTTCCTTCTGAATTCCATTTTGCATGGGCATTTCTTGTTCTAGTCTTTTGGAAATGGAAAATTTTATGTATGGTTACAGTGACAATGTGAATGGTAATTCGTTTAGGCCCTGGAAAGTGTTGATGGAGCCCTTATTAGGCTTGAGGAGTTACTTCAAGAGTTACACGTATCCAGCTCAAGTTCTGGAAAGGAGCATCTTAAAGCTGCTTGTTCTGACCTTGAGAAGATTAGGAAACTTAAAAAAGAGGCTGAATTTCTTGAGGCGTCTTTCAGAGCCAAGGCGGATTCCCTTCAGCAGGTATCTGCATGTTTAAAATAGTGACAATCTACCTCATAATAATATTTCCTTGTGATGTAAAACTACACTAGGAAAAATGAAAATACTAAACTCACATCTTTACAGATTCTTGATTAAATGGCTTACAGAATTAGCTTGACTTGCTGAAAATCTTTATATCTGCTTTTGGTTATTACAAATCATCATAGTATATGCAAATGATCCATATATGCTAAAACAATTGCTCAACTAATGAGGAGATTCTTTGTCACCACTCACCACAGTATTTAGTACCAAGATAAATTTTCTTCTCTGTGCAATATTGATCAGTAACTTTTTACTGTCTAACGAAACATAATACTGATGTGTCAATATATTGCAAGATCAAGAGGATGTATAATTGTTGGTTATTCCGCAATGATGTACCAACTTAGCATAGTTTCCCTGAGCTGCAATGTTGATGTACAAGATACAATTAGTTGAACTACTACTGGTTTAGAATTGGTAAAAGTGATGACCTACACTGGTTAATATTAATAGTTATCTGAAGCAAAATGGAAGAGGAACAGAAAAAAACATTCACATGCACAATTCGATGCTCATTTCTTTGAGATATGTGCAAACAGGTGAAATGTCACACATGATGTCGTCTGTGCTATCTGTTGTGCTGATTGTTACTCATGCTTTATTTCTTTTACCTTTTTCATTACACATGACATAAACCAAACCAAACCAAACGACCCAATATATCCCACTCGAAAGTAGGGTCCAGGGTGGGGTGCATGTAGACATGTCCTCTATAGTAGAACGTCTGTTTCCATGAAGACCCCCTGGCTTGTGCACGAGTGCGAGCAGAAGGGGAAGAGGAACAAAGACTAGCAAATGATAAGCACAAAAAACAGAGTTAGAAATAGTAAGGCGTAGGTACATTAAACTTAGAAAAATAAGGCAAGATACACATAGAAAAGGGAAGGTAAAGCAAAGCACACGTCCCTCTATCCCTATCTCCATCATACCTAATTGCCAGAAAATAAGGGGAACATAATGATAGAGGACAACCATGGCAGACGTACGTAAGGAAAAACAATCGTGCAGATCTTCAATCCCAAGATATTGAAGAAGTCAAGGTGGGAAGAAAAAGTGACGGAAGAGTGGTAAAAGCTGGTGATTAGTGGAGGACAAAGTCTTGTGCAAGTGTTGTTAGTGGAGGCAGTTTTTAGGAGTCGGTTATTTATCTTTTGTATGAGGTCGACGAGACGGAGTTTTGGTCCTCGCCGACCCCATACAAAAGATAAATAACCGACTCCTAAAAACTGCCTCCACTAACAACACTTGCACAAGACTATGTCCTCCACTAATCACCAGCTTTTACCACTCTTCTATCACTTTTTCTTCCCACCTTGACTTCTTCAATAACTTGGGATTGATGATCTGCACGATTGTTTTTCCTTACATACGTCTGCCATGGTTGTCCCCTATCACATAATTTGGTCATTTTTTAGCTTCATAAGTTCTCTTTATAGTTGCAATTGCATCTAGTACGGTGAACTGCTTTTCTAGATGCTTATATTTTACTCCATTAAGGGATTTTCACAACTCGCTTTGTGCCCACCATACTCAGTGCTACTACTTGGCCCAAGGAGGGAGGACTTGGCCTAAATTATAGATAAAAGATGTGAGAAAAGAGAAAAAAGTATAATAGATTACTGGAATGTTTTAAAATTTGTAAGTTACTGATTTGGTGAAATAAATGTATAAAGTAGAGGGCTTATTAGGACTCAAAAACTGCTACTAGAAAATGAGCTAATAAACTTGTCAGGATGGGCCAAACTTGTGTCGACTCCTAGAAATTTGGGTGTGACTGGTCAATTTGGCCAGTCTGAGGTTCTGCTGCTGGTTGGCAATGACCTAGTTTGCCATCTTTGACTGATATAAAGGTGTACTGTCAATAACTGATTTTGTATAAATGCTCTGTGCATTTAGGATATGACCCTCAATTGCTAACGAATAAGTATGGAGCAACCTACGTATTCAGATGAAAAAAGTTAAAAGTTGACCGAGCTTGACTTGCTCCTAACTGTTTGGGGATACTTAATTATAAACAATAATCACTACCCTTCAAAGTTCTTTGGTGCCAAATTACAAAGCTAAACTGATTGCTGGAAGAAAACTCTATTGTCTCCTCAGTCACGAGGACGTTCTCTTAAGAACACAGCTGCTCTTTGTACATTATTATATTCATGGACAGTGGCGGACCCAGGAATTTCTTCGAGCGGGTGCACCCTTAAGAATCGCGGTTTGACCTAGGGGAAATCAATACGATTCGACCATAGAAGAGTCAATTGTGTCGATTTTGGGAATAAAATGCATCGTTTCAAATGGAATTGATCTTGATCTTTAAAATAAATATAGGGTACTGTTTGAAGATGAGATAAAAAGGGATGATTTTTAAAATGAATTGGCGTTGAGAAGAAAATAAATCTTAAAAAAGAAAAATAATAGAATCAAAATGGGAGAAAAATTAACAAAAAGTTTAGGGCCTGAGTTAATGCTTTGGGCCGGCCCAGGAGGCTAAAATTAAAAGATAAAAAGTTTAAAATTTTACATCAAATAAGATTTGAACCCATGACCTCTTGAATGTAAAGTGCTAGTCTAACCATCCCACCAATGTTTAAATTCTGTCATAAACTTGATTCCAAAGTATTTAAGAGCACTCTTCAAAATCAAGCGGGTGCACCTTTTAGACGTATACTTTTTTTTCTCTTGTAATAATCGAGTGAGCGGGTGCACGGGATCCCACTCCCCTCTTACTAGGTCCGCCCATGTTCATGGATATGACCTTTCTGCAAATTGAACTGCTTCTCTTTTGGATTTCTCTCTTCAAAGCCAGATCCAGCACTTGCATGTAACATTCTAGTATAAAAGTTTATATGGTGGTCATACTATCCAAAATCAAAGATATTAGTATATCCTATATTTCTTACCACATACCCTATGATTAAAACCATGGATGCAAACTTTTTATGTATATGGCTTTTACATGTTGTTTGTATCTAGGGACAGGATGATGGTCGTCCCAAGTCTTCTGATAGGAACGATAGGCAATCTGTTAGAGGCAAGAACGAGATGGATGCATCCAGCAGGTATATTCCTTCATCGAATCACTTTGAGGACGTAGCATAAGATTATCGTTTCATAATAATGTTTTAGCCTGTGCACACCTCATTTGCTTGATTTTTATATTTTTCTTCTTTCTTATTTCTTCTATAGTAAACCTGATGGCTTATGGAACTTTCTGGTACCCCGTGTGACTCCAACTACCGACCTCCAATCAGAGACTACCTATGGAAGTGTATGCCTCAGAATTACATTTTTGGTGATCTATACTTTATTATATACATATACGAGGTCTATATGTCTTGTGTAAGTCAATTCTTCAACTTATATGGTAGTTTTCTGAGTCCAGATTTTGTGAAGATAGCTTAGGATTCATGAATAGTGCATGGAAAGGCCAGTGTGTTTTATTGATGTGAGAACAACCCATTGAGAACATACGAGGTGTAGCTAATTGGCACCTCCGACCTAAGTTGATGTTGCGTTTTTAAGCTTCATAACAGGCAATTGAATCCCCTCCCTTATCTATAAATTCTGATGGTAATAGAGCATGGAATAAAGGCAAGAAACCTACATGAATAGCTAAATCCCTCATTCAGATTCATATGCAGGCACAATTTATAAGATGAGAAAAGACCTTCAGAGAAACATGCCTTGTTTCATGAAAATGTGGTTGTCGCATGATGAGCCATTGTGGAAGCTCACTGATTTTGACAGTAACTTCTCATGATGCAATTCTGTCGAAACAAGTGTGCTCAATGCTTGAAATTCTTTAGGAAAAATGTTCTTGTCTGTTCTGCTTTTGGCCAAGTAATCAAGTTTGTACAAGCCTGAATATGTTATGTTTTATAATGTACAATGTCACTTATAGTTGAAAGTTGGAATTAATCGTCTTTTTGCAGGATGATACAGGTGTACTGGAATCAAATGAAATCCAGCGATTTGAATTATTAAGAAATGAGCTGATAGAACTTGAAAGGCGGGTCGAAAGAAGTGCTAAACGGACTGAGAATGAAGAGGTTTTCTTTTAATCCAAATCCTCTTTAGCAATTATGTTACATATCCTATTTAGGGAAGTACTGGGCTTGTTTGGTTTGGTTACATATTCTATTTCTAGTGCATGACCTCTCCCCCCATCCCCCCACACACAATAAAATATCAACTAAGTAAATAAGTAAAAATAAGAAGAAGAAAAGATTTCGTAACTACTCCATTGCTTCAGACCATGGTCCAAGGAAATAAAGGGCTTTTGGTAATGTGAATCATATAAATGGAATACTGCAAAGAAATTGATATGATATGAGGTGTTCTTTTAACGTAAGGGTTAGCGGTAGTAATGGGGTTCAGGAGTTCCATAGGATATTGTTCATTTGGAATGTGTCCTGTTTTCTTTTTCTGTTCCATGAGTCAAATTTTTTTTTTGAGTTATATTAATGCTAACCCCACACATTCTTAGGATTGTCAATTTTTGTCTCCCTTTTGTCATGTATCTGATGAGATCCCTTATTCCCTTCACCTAAAGTCCCAAAGAAGAAACTATAAAAAGACGGCAATAAGAAATACTGGAATGGCTGATGATGGTCGTATTATTTGTATTTGTGTATAGGAGGATATTAAAATGGCTGATGATCCTGCTATTTATTCTAAAGAGGCTGAAGGGGTTCTAGTGGTTAAGGTGCCGGAGAAAGAGAATATCATCGGAAGGTCCATAAGCAAGTTCAAAGGAACTACTACGGTAAACTCTCCCCCCTCACTCTGTAAACTTAATTCTGTTTAATTTGTTTAATCAGAGTACCAAAAGTGTGACCTCATATTCACACCATATGTTTCTTCCTCTTTTAGGTTTGATTATATTTCACTTTTGTTCAGATGACAGTGTTACCCTAAAATGTGATTATTGTTTATTGTATTGGCAACAAAGTGAAACATCTTTCTAAGCAGCAATTAAATAACCAAGAGCTGAATCATTTGAATGTCCCAATGTGCTTCAGAGGGTAGTCTTAGGGGTTGTTTGGCAGTTGCTGAATGGTTTGGTGTAGAATGATTAAGTGGTCAGAATGGTTAAGAGTCTTTTATGATATAGTGTGAAATGAAATATGGTTGTTTGCTAATTGTTCAGAATGAAATCAGGCTCTGAATGGTTAAGGCAGGGTCAAGATACAAAATCATTCAAAGGGTTTTGGAACCATTAAGAGGCAAACCTTTTTTCTGCCAAATAAGATTTACCTCTTAACGATTCAGAGGTTGCCTCTTAATGGAACCATTAAGAGGTAAACAAACAGCCCCTTAAAGTACTGTTTCAAGAAATCTAGTCTCTGAACATCTATTTAATCCGCTTTACAAAACATTTAGTTTTGGAAATCTTTCTTGATTAAAATTCACATTTTTTCTGTCAACCCCCACTGTGCTGGTGACTGATCAAATTAGTTCTATAAACAGGATGTCTTACAGGGTACTCAACTTCTAGCCATAGATGCTGCTGCAGCTACAGGATTGCTTAGAAGGTCCCTTATAGGGGATGAATTGACTGACAAAGAAAAACAAGCTCTTCGAAGAACTTTAACTGACTTGGCATCAGTAATTCCGATCGGCATTCTCATGCTACTACCTGTGAGTTCCACCTTCCTTGGGATAAATGTTCATCGTAGGGTCCATTGTAGTTGTCTTGGTACTAAAAAAAGACTTCACTATTAATCTTCAATCCCAAAGAAAATCGTGTTTTAAACTTGACACTATGACAGATTTCATGCTTCGTAGTGTCCCCTTTTTTGGAGATTGATAAATGGTCATCGTGTTAAATTAAAATTTTCTAGAATATAAAGTTAGCTCCTTTTTCATGGAACAGAGGGAATATTATGGAGCAAGAGATAGCCTTAACAAATTGATATTATATAATTTCAGTGTAGTTATGGTATTTGTAGTTGCTAATAAAATGCCACCTGAACATAAAGTAGAGATCATATTCTGATTTCGAACACCCAATTTAAAATTCAAACTCGTGCATATGCCATAATGTGGGACCAAAACTAAAGAAAAGAAAATAAACCGTTATATTTCTTTTTTCATTTTCTCTAATGTTCAAGATGCACCTGAGCCATGATGTGTCTATAGGTCACTGCAGTTGGACATGCAGCAATGTTGGCTGCTATTCAAAGATATGTACCGTCTCTGGTGAGTGCTGCATATCTGGCTTGAGTTCCCTTCTTTCGTTTCTTGCATAAAGACCGACAAATTCTTTATTTGTGTTGTGAAGATACCATCGACTTATGGACCTGAAAGGCTGGATCTTTTGAGGCAGCTTGAGAAGGTGAAGGAAATGGAAACTACAGAGGCGAACCCCACAGAGTCTACCGATTGAGCACAGCCAGCAATCACGGAAGAAACTTCTAACCATACACAACTGATTAAATTCAACAGGAAGACATATTTCTCATCTTGATCTGGTACTGAAACCATTGGACATGAGGTGAGCTTTGTGTTCATTCCTAGTGTCAACAGACGATGCAACTTCTAGCATCTTTGCATCCAATTTTGAAACTTCACATCTGCACTCAAAATATCCAACATTGACATTTGCATCTATAGGGCTGGGTTCCGGTGAGAATAAGAGGTATGGTGAGAAGGTGGGAACAAAACTTTCATATATCTTCATCTACCTTTATTTGCCTATTTTTATAATCATTACCGAAACTTTAACAAGTTCATGCATGTGAAAGTGATTTAAATATATGTTAAAGTTCGTGAAAGTAACTAAAAGTGAAGATAAATTAGATGAAGGTGGTTGAAGAAAGTTGAAGGAAAATGAAGTTAAATTAAAAAGTGAGCTCACTAGAAGGGTCAGAAGTGTTCTCACCATCCTCACCATAACTGTTATTCTCACACGATCCCACGTCTGTATCCATATAAACAAAATCATTTTGAAAAGCATAAAAATAAAGATCACGGGCTTCACAAAATAAACACATGTATATATGATTTAAATCACTACAATTATAAGGTTTTGGTTAATATTTTGAACTTGATAAATTTAATTAAATCTAATACATTAGATAATAGATATGTAACTATATAACGACTGTGGATGTGGATATTTGGAAACGTAGATTCAATATCTGAAATCCAAATATGGCATTGGATATCAAATATTGCAGATACGGATATGGACATTGATCGTTTACTGGATTTGTGTTACTAGGTGAAAATCTATGTACGTTGTAACACGATGTTGGTTGGTTAATCTTGTGGTGTGTTGTATGGCTAACGCCACGAGATTTGTGGTGCTTAAGAATTGAACTTTATTTATTTGCAGTTTCCAGATTGTTGCAGAGTCTGCTTCTGGTGGTATGCAATTAACACTGTTTCTTAGTATACGCTGTTATGTACATGATTTTGTATAAAATGGTACATGTTTCCTGTAATGTAATAATTGTGGTGAGTAGCTGTCTACTGTTAGTTTTTGTGTTTTATCTGCTGCATGTTGTACCTCCATGTTTGAATCCAACAAAAACCTGGTGTATGTTATAATCATAGCTTTCAAGTACCAACCTCACTTGCCTTATCAAGGCCATTAAAATGCATTGTTGGTAATTGTTTTTTACCAGGTAAGCATTTATCAAGGCCATTAAAATGCATTGTTGGTAATTGTTTTTTACCAGGTAAGCATTTATCAGGTGAGAGTCTTCTCCCTCACTACATAAGATCCTTGGTCCTTACTATGTCTCTTACTGCATAAGATTCTTGATCTTGGTCATGCCACCTGGTAAGGCAAATGACAACAACCAAGTGCTTATGCAATAAGCTTTTGGTAAATGGTCTCTAAGGACCCGTTCACCAAACGCTTAATGGTAGCGCTTACCGATAGTTACTTCCCTTACAGGGTGAGCAACAAATGAATCTTACCTGGTAAGTGGAGGAGAAGACTTTACTGTGTAAAAGATGGCTACTAAAATCAATGTAATGGCCAAGAATGATATCCGATAAGGTAATGAGAGACTTTGTCGGTAAGTGTTTACCATGTAAACGTTTACCCTAATTTTGGTATAACTGATTTATAGTTGGTTATTTTTGAAAGGGGTGGTTCTAAATTTGAATCCCTTTTCTATAAGTTCCAATTTATATACATCAAAATTAAATGCCTCTTTTCATATATATATATATATATATTTAAAAACCTTGATTTACACAAATGATGGTTGGTTCATATGGTGTTTTATTGAATGTTATTATTATGGTATATATGAAAAGAAATATCAACATTAAATTTGAGGGAGGAATACAAAGTTGGGGCCACATGTACCAGTTTTTACTATACATTGCAATTGCATACAATTGTGTGGGTACCATGTTTACTATACACACATGCATATGTATGTATCTATGGAATCATAACAGTTGCCAATTACAACCCCATCTGATCAACCTAGGTGGGACCCAACTCTCTCTCATACATACCCCTTTCCCCCTTTCTTCTGTTGAACATGTCCTTTTCATCTCCCATTCTGCTTGATTTCCAATGGTTCAGATCTCCCCATCACATCATCTTATGATGTCCAACTCTTATTATTTATTTATTAATTTTTTATTTTAGGAAAAAACCCAGTTATTTGAAATGGATTTGGTCCTATAAAAGAGAAGAAAAAATGCCTGAAAATCTGGGATCTCCCTGGTTTTGTGCCATCCAATCACAAATAATTGAGACTCAAATTCTACACATCTTATCCTTCCTCATGCTGCTGATATCTCATCTGCTACAATACCATACAAACATCCAATCAGCTCCCACTCAAATAAACAAACATTATTTCATTTTACTTGCATGCTTCAATAATATTTATTTATTTATTTTCTTCTTATGTTTTTTTTAATTAAAATTTAAAAGAATTTTTGTAATTAATAATAAGATAAGTATTATTATTTGAGTATTTATTGAGGTATAAAATTCAGATCTGTTTTTACATCATTATATTCGTTTTCAAGCAAATTAATCACTTTTTCATATTAATTTCTTAAAAAATATTATCTTTTAGGAAAAGACATTGCAAATTGTCGGACAAGTAAAAAATATAATTACAAAAAGGGGAAAAAGAACCTTTATAATTATAAAAATATATATTTTATTTGTTTGTATTGAAATATCAAATTTAAAATTTAATTACATGTATATATAAGGTTCAAGGAAAAACCTTAAAAGAATGGAAAACTGGGGAACATCTGTTAACCCTTGATCTGGACGGTATGTACTTGTGTATATGCAATGTGCATGTTACAAATTACTTGTATGTACTAGTGCATATCGTCCAGATGAAGGGCTACCAGGAGGTTCCTCAGTTTTTCGTTTTTTTTTTTTTTGAGGTTTTCCCTTGAACCTGAAGGAGCTAATTGTAATTTAACATCAATAAGTGAATTTTAATTAATTACATTATTTTAACAGATTCATAATTACCATTAACTATATGGTTAACATATATCATAGGACATGAAATATGCAAATGAATTCAATCACTGATGTTAGATTTATGGTACAATAAAGCAACCAATTTAGTTAGCAATTAAGGTACAAATCTATTAAGAATAAACATTAAGGTACGAATCTTTAGGACAGATCCTGATGAATTAAGATCGTAGCAACCAATTTAGTTAGAATCTAACTAGATAGGATGTGTTTACATGCAGATTGGACCACTCTTTGTATATATGAAAAAGGATTTTTTGGGTGATTTTGATGGAAATTAACAACTTTAGATTATTATCAACCACCTATTCTATGATTACTAGTTTTTAGTTCTATTTAAAGAAAAATGGGTTTAAATAATTTTTTAAGAATTTTTAATGAAGTTGTTTAGGTGGTTGTGATCTTCTTTGTTTGTTTCTGCTTCTTGCATAAACTTGTTTTCTCGTTGTTATTCCTTTTAGTTGGTTTAGTAAATTGTTGTCTTTAATAAATAAACGATTACAACTATGCATTCAGAGACAGGTACTGGTACATGAATAGGCTCATGTCCACATGTATCCAAACCATGGGGGACACGCATGCCCATACTCTATGGAAAGATTATAGAGAGAGCGAGAACAGTAATAAAATAAGAAAATAAAAAACATACAAAATCACATGTAATTTTATACTAACGGTCAAGGCAAGGGTGTGCGGGCGACATGATGCGGCCAAAGTCACGTGACATGTGATTTTACAAGTGATTTTGGTGTAAAATTACATGTGATTCGAATGTTTTCTTATTCTCTTATTTTATTATTATATTCGTATGAACCTGACTATATATATATAGATAGGGCTATTCATGAGAGAACTATGTATTCTATGAGATCCATTTACAACCACACATGTTGAACCCATACATGGTAATTCACACTCTGATCACTTACTTAAGTCAAACCAATGTGATTTCTATTTCAAACATTAAACCAAAACATGGTAACTCATACTGTTAATACTCATTGACCCAAGATATGAGTGTTTTATGTCTTAAACATAAACCCATACATGATAATTCAAACTGTGAATACTCATTAAAATAGTGGATATGGTTAGATTTCACATTTCTCACAAATAATTGTGTTCTCAAATGATTACTACCATATATAAATATGAGGTTTATTTTATAAACCATGTAATTCTTACAAACCATACAAACCAATCTTAATCGTCCATATAGTTTAATGAATATCTTATTCAAACCACCCAATCAAATACAAACCATATAAATCAATCAATTGAGATATTTGTAGAAATGATGAATGTTCATTAATTATCATCAATGTTTTAGATTGGGAAGAAACTGGAATCAAATATTTATTAGATTAGATGAACGATATATTTTGTACTAATTAAATGGTTTGCAAAAGAATAAAATTAATTTAAAAAATAAAATTTTAATTTAGTTTAAAAACACTCTCTCTCTCTCTCTCTCCGGCCCTCCTCTTTTCTTTTTCTTCTCCCCATAATATATATACACACAAACAAAATTTAACGTGCACACAAGGCCGGTAAACACATTGTGAACACTTTTTTAGAAATACTATTATAATTTGTAAATACATCGTGAACGCACTCTAAATCTACGAGAGATAGGGTATAGTTTGTGAACACTAATTAAAACAACAAAAACTAAATCTAAACCTACTACTAGTGAACAAATTGTTGACATATATCCTAGTATGAAATTTCTCAAGGTTCATTGTGTAGATATTTAATTGTGAATGTGTGGAGTGTGTATATATGTTATAGGAGAGAGATAGATATAAAATTATGGGATTTGAATTTTTCCTAAAAATTGAATTAAATTAATGACTTATAAAATAGATCTCATGAATCTTACAAATTATGAAGTTCTCAAATAATAAACCTTGCATTTCATTGTATATTTACAGTGTTTTGTTAACCAACTTAAAAAGATTATGGTACATTTTGATTATTTATTGATAACATTAACATTGGTAAGATCGAGACTCAAATTTTTTATGGGTTCCAAATCTAGTTGTATAATTTTAATTTTACAAAACTTTTATTGTATAAAAACCGATATTAAAAAATTGATAGCACCTAAAAACTTGTAGTTTTCTGGTAAGAAGGTAATCCTCTTTTCTTCTTTTGAGTTGGTTTTAATATATCTTGGTAGCGGTTAAAATAAAAAATAAAAACTTAATTTTGATTGTTAATTAATTACATAAAATATATTTGTCTCGTAATAGGAGGCAACAAAATCATTACTTGACAATTACTATATATATCCATTTTCAAATTGTTATTATTACTTTAATACTAATTATGTTTTATATATTTAAATAAATTAAAAATTAAACGAATCATCTAATCATTTCTATAATATAAAATAAACATAAAGATATAACTAACCATGTTGTTATAGAGATCGCTGGAATTGTAGCTATATTGGTGGTCTGATTGACCACCATGGCTCGAGCTATCAGACGTCGATAGTTCAGAGTTATCTGAACACTCAAGGTTCACCCCAAATAACCTCAATCGTCTTGTTACTACCGCTCCTCTTTGGCAATTATCTACATTTTCAAATACTCCTCCTGCATTTAATTTTTTTGTTTTCATTTTATATATAAAATCATTTACTGTACTATAATTAAATAAAATATTCCAAAATAAAGTCTTTATAAATTACTCATTTAATCCTAAAATAAGGGTATTTAGTTAAAGATATTAAACAATAATTAATAGTCTATTTTATCATCATTCCCCTTATTATATAATACAAAATAGTCTATTTTATCATCATTCTCCTTTGAGTACTACTTAATTCCTCTAATAAACACCCCCTAAATGATAATTTTGTCCAAATTAATATAATTATATGTCTTTAATATTTATGCATTAATTAACTGTACATTCGGAAATTTAATGACCTATTTTATAAAACCACATTTCTTATATAAAAAAATTACAACAAATTAACCAAGAAAAAATTACCTGCATGAAGAAAGTCGGGTTGGTATGGAAGAGGAAGTGATGGGTGCGAAGGATAATTAAACTGTGCATCATGGAACGCCGCCGTGCCCTGAACGCCGCCACCAACCGCAACCGCCTGAGCCGCCGTTCCAACTCCAAACGGAACGGCGGCAGAACGCCGTCTCCACCCTATAAACATTTTCTCGCAATCCAACGTATTTCGCTCGAACAAAACGACGTCGCCGGCATCCAACTTCTTCTCCTTCACGTAACGGCTCCAACCCTTGGTCAACACGTAACTTTGACTGCTGTTCCAATACGAGTACCGGAACCGCCATAGCTTCCCTGACTCATCCTCGAAACTCAGCAACAAACCTTTCTGTTGGTCGGCGCCGAGTGGAAAGTATTTCTCGGCGTGTTGTTTGGGAATGACAAGGCGGTTGAGTTTTCCGACGTCACTGGGAGTCAAGGGTTTTTGAAACATGGGTTCTTTGTTAGCCAAGTGATGATGATGGTTATTATTGTGTAAGAAATTATCTTGGGGTGGTTGATGATGGTGGTTGAGGTTGAAATGGGAGGCGGGAGACGGTGGTTGAGGGTGGTGGTGGTGCGTGGTTTCCATGAGTATGAAATGATATGGTGGTGATTGAAGGACATTAATTTGTTTTTGTAGTATGGCAAATATACAGTAAAAGAAAGAAAGAAAGAAAGAAAGAAAGAGAAATGATGTGTGTTTTTAACGTGGAAATACTGTGTGTGGGTTCCACACGGTAGAATAACCAAGGGGGATATTTGCACCACTTCTTATGTGTTAAAGACACCCCTTCCTAACTATTATTTATCATAATTCAATCATTGCATCATCATATTTAAATTTATGGGAAATTGGTTGAAATAGCCATATTAGACATTGAATTGCACCTCCTAGCCATTTCTCTCCCGGTTTTACAAAAATAGACCTAGGTCTGCTATGTGTCGCTAAAAGACAAAAAAAGACGACTCGAACTCAGGTCCGCTATAGAGGACCTGCAAGTCCGCTATGTCGGACACGTGACATTATATGGAACCGTTAACTCAGGTCCGAAAAATAAAAGTGCATAATTGCGAAAAATAAAAGTGTCCTCTATAGCGGACCTGCAGGTCCTCTATAGCGGACCTAGGTTCGAGACGTCTTTTTTTTTTGTCTTTTAGCGACACATAGCGGACCTGCAGGTCCGCTATAGCGGACCTAGGTCTATTTTCGTAAAACCGGGGGAGAAATGGCTAGGAGGTGCAATTCGGTGTTTAATATGGCTATTTCAGCCAATTTCCCTAAATTTATTTGTATTTTAATTATTTTTTATATTTTATTAGTATTATCTTTCTTTCATTTAATCAAGTTTTTATTATTATTATTATTATTATTATTATTATTATTATTATTATTATTATTGTTATTGTTATTGTGAAACTATAATTAATATTATGTTGGATATTTTTTTAATTTATATTTAGTTTTATTATTTATTTATTTTTTAGTTTTATTTCTTTGTATTAATATTTAAGATAAAAATAATAATATGTTTTAAAAAAAATACAAATATAAAAAATGACTAAAAGGAAATTATTTTATATTATTATTATCATTATTATATAACAATACTTTTTTTAATTTTTTATTACAAGTATATTTTTTTCTATAAATAAAAGATGATACAACATAAACTAATTTATATTCAAAATTTTGGTAAAAAAATGATGAATTATTATCTGATTTTTTAAAAGTTCATAAAACAATGATGACTTATTTTTGAATATTCAAAAACTTAAAATAATAATTGATTGGTTAATCTTGAATTTTTAAGTTGAAAAAGATGATGAGTTTTTTTTTATTGATTTCTCGAGTTGCAAAAAAATCGATGATATGTTACATGAGAATATAGATAAAATGAAATTTTTTTGTTACTATTTTAGTTTTTGAAGTTTTTATTCAATTCATAGAATTTGTAAAGCTGTAAAATAAATGATAGATTTTTTTTTATAAATAACAAGATATTGTTTTTTTAGTTTAATTATTTAAAAAAATTATATATAATATAAATAAAATAATAATTACTTGCACTAATTAATAATATTATCTATTAATAAAAAAATAAAAATAAAAACCAAAAGAGAGAGAGAGAATAAAATGATGTTTTTCCTAATTCCTAGGTGATTTAATGATACTTTTTAGAATTTTTTAACTTTTTAATTGCACCCCTACCTATAGAGGGGTGCAAATAACAACCCCCATAACCAACCTTGTAAAATCACTGAATTAGTTAAAAGTGCAATTAATTAAAATAGCTATTTTTAATTGGTAGTTTATCTCTTAGTCAATTCACTTCGAGTTTTATCAGAGTATCTCTAATAGATTTTCTATTTTGGAGAAAATGAAGATTTTGAATGTAAAATGAGCTCCAATAGCTTCCCAAAACTTCATCTAAAATGGAAAAAGTAGGAAAGAAAATACATTTTTCTCTAAATTTGGAGATATCCCTATAAATGATTACCAAGAGAGATAAATTATTTGTTATTATATTCCACTAATGAGAAACTTTGAAATTAATTGTTTAGGTGAGAGAAATAATATTTTAATAATATAATCAATGATTTATCTCTAAAATGGGGAAATTGTTGTAATTTTTTTTTTGAGATTTTGGCTATGTTTGGCAAACTAGCTGAAAAGCTAGCTTATGACTGATAAGCTAGCTGGTGACTGATAAGCTAGCTGATGAAAAAGTCACGTTTGGTAAAAACTAGCTTATAAGCATTTAAATTACCAAAAAGGACATTAATTATTTATTTATAATTAAAAGTTAATATATAATTATGAATATTAATGAGGGGCATAATTGGAATAATCACAAAACGCTCCTCATAAGCTACTTCAAGTAGCTTATCAAAAAGCTAGCTGATAAGCTAGCTTATGGTCATCCAAACATGTACCATGAAAATAAGCTAGCTTATTTTTGTCAAACAATGTCTTTGACTTTTGGTTCTACATTTTGAAGAAATTTTAGGGAAACTGTTGGAGATGCTCTCAAAATAATAGGTCCGTAAAAATTAGGTCTGCAATAAGGGACCTAACTCAAAAGTACCAAAAAAATACGAAATTAATCGATTTTCCTTACAAAAAATTACTCAGATCCGTAATTGCGGACCTAAGTCCACAATATACAAAAAGGGAATTTTCTTTTAGGAAAATCAATCAAATTCGTATTTTTAGGTGTTTTTGAGCTAAGTCCGCAATTAGGGGTGTAAATGATGCGAGTCGAGCTCGAGTATCATTATACTCGACTCAACTCGTTAGTATATCGAGTCGAGCTCGAGTTCGAGTCGAGTCTATTCGAGTCGAGTGTTGACCGAGTCGATCTCGAATAGCTCGCGAGTTGTCTCGTCTCATTTACACCCCTATCCGCAATTACAGACCTAGTTTTTGTGGACTATAGCTATTTTGGTAAACTTAAAGAGAAATGTGTAAGAGGTAAAATCACCACTGAAAAATGGTTATTTTAATTAATTCCCAATAGTTAATCTCATCAACTAAATTCATTTTTTCAGTTATTTTTAGCTTTCTTTATGTTGATATTTACATATTTGCATAAAGATTCTAAAAAAGAATCCTTGTGTAAAAATTTGAATTCTTATACAAAAAGAAAAGTATTTATTTATTTTTAATCTAAAAATTGAGTTTACATAAATGTGTAAGACATTTCCGTAAACTCTCGTTAAAATTGGAATTCAATTAAAAATTTGTTAGAAAGTGAAGTTAGTTGAGAAAATTGATTATTTTGGTTAGAGCATCTCTAACAGCATTGCTAAATTTTTTAAAAATAGATAATGGAAAGTCAAAATCTCTAAAAACATTTTCTTGTAACTCCAATAGTTTTTCTATTTTAGAGAATCAATCATTATTTATATTATTATAATATTCCATAATTTATCATCCCAATACACTTTAAAAAAACTTAAAATAAAATGTTAAAAATTGAATCTTATTGGTTGGATTTAATAAAATAATATTTTATCTCTCAAATTTAGAGATTATAGAGAATTCTCTATATTTAGAGATTTTTTGATCTTTCTCTATTTTAGCAAACCATATAGCAAAGCTGTTGGAGAGGGATAGCAAAGAAAAAACCAATTTTTTCTATTTTAGCAATACTGTTGGAGATGCTCTTAATCTCCTCCCTACCTTCCCTCTCCTGTTAGCATTCTCGTTACAACATTTTCAGCATATTTTTCAAAATACAAATGGTCGCTAAACTCTAACCTTGGAAAATTGACTGAAATAGTTAATCACATCAATCAAGTGTTTTTTTTTTGCCATTTTTATATCATTTTTCTTAAAGTAGTTTGTCTTTATGTAGATAATTTACGCATTTGTGTAAAGACTAAAGACAAATTTCTGAAAATAAAAAAATGCTTACGTAAAAATTTGAATTCTTACACAAAAAAATATTTGTTTTTTTTTTTAATCTGAAATTTGAGTTTATACAAATACATAAGAGATTTGCTTAACACCGGCTAAAATGAGAATTCAATTAAAATAAGTGGTTAAAAAGTGAAGTTGATTGAAAAGATCGATTATTTTGGTCAATTTCCTCAAAACCTTCCCTCTCCTACCAACACTCTCCTTACACCATTGTCACCATATTTAAAAAATCAAAATCTACAAAAAGAATTACGTTCATCGCCAACAGTTTTCTAATTTTAATTAACATGTTTAAAATGCTTTTATCTTATATAATTTTTTTGATATTTTTCTGTATATATATATTTTTTAAATATATGTGACACTAGACTTGTTATCTAAATATACGTTACATATTTTTTTTCGAAACTAACGTAAAATATATGTTGTTATTATTTTTAATTATAAATTTAGAGATATAGGACATTAAAACGAAGGTGTGGAAAGGGAAATATGACTGTACCTAGGAATCATATGAACAGCAATAGATGTACTCCACCCACCAAACTGAACCAAGTCATAAAAATAGTTCCCACGTATTCAAACCCGAAACCCGGTCGGGTTATGTGTTTTCTCCCCTGACCCGACCCGACTCATGTTCATCCCTAGATGAATCCAATCTGATCCAATAGATAACTAGTAGTAACATCTAATGGATGGAACTGATCCAATCTAATTATCCATTGAAATTGTTTGGATCAGATGTTCAATGTTAATTGGATTGGATCGGATGACAAAATTCAACACCCATTGGATGATTGGACCAGATCCAGCTAAATCCATTAGATTTCAATCGATGAACCCCTAATTACTTCTACATTTTTATAAATCTTTCTGAAAAGAAAAAAAAACATAATGTTACAAAAATGGGTTTTTGGAAAGAAAAACATTATTCCATATTCTTTTCTTTATCGATTGTGTTGTGTGACATTTTATCGATTAAAATCTTTGTCTTCATATTATCATGATTATCAATGATGATGATTGCTTGTGGGAGACAAAGATGTATGACTCTTCTCATCTAATGTGTGATTAGAACTGTTGTGCAAAGAAAAATGAAACACATCATATGGTTTCTTGGATTTATCATTATCAACTAGTTTTTACCAAACTTGACTATTATCACTTAACTTTTGAACTAACAACTAGCTTGTTAGATATAGATGATCATCGGAGGCTTAGACGGATACAGATGAGGCCTAACCTTTTTTTTTCTTTTCTTCCAATGAACCTAATATGACAAACCTAAATTAAATTTGTTTTCCCAGGTGTGATAACTTGTATGTATATGTCCTATTAAAGGTTCAGACTTGCCTATGGGAAAGGGAGGGTGACCAAATACGTGTCTATCGTAATTGGTTGAAAATTAATTTGATTTACAATTATTTAACGAAGAATGAGAGAAAATGGAAAAAGACCAAATTTCCCCTGAATTAACGATTTTATTTAACATATGTTAGTGGGAGGGATCAAAACCATACAAAAATACAAACAATCGTGACAAATTTACATTAAATAAACTTTATGAACCAAAACTGAGATTTTTGACAAACCACAAGACCAAAATTAAGATTTACTCTAATTAAAAGAGTAACCAAAAAATAATAATTAAGTAATGATTAGGCATTGATATATGTTCAAATAGTTTTGGAGAATATGTTATAACAAAAAATTACAAAATCTCTATTTTAAAAAAATATGTTCAAGATACTTTAAGGGGGCGTTTGGTTCGCAAAATGTTTTTGGATGAAATGGAATCTGTCAAAGGAATTTGACTTTGAAGGAATTGAAATGAAATGTTGTCAGGTTTGACCACATGTTTGGTTGACATAATTGGAATGAAATCTGTTAAATGAATTAGAATGTGTCTGTTTGGTTCACATATTGCAACTTTGGAATTGAAATGGAATTTTGGTAAATGGCCAAAATACCCTTTTCATTATTTTAATTTTGGAAAGAAAGACAAGAATGGAACCTGCAAATTTACAGATTACCTTGTTTCAAATTTTTTACTTGAATCAACCCAAATTTACAGATTTACCTTGTTTACAAATTTACCTTATTTACAAATTACCTTGTTTCAAGAATTTATTTGTTTATCCATCCACCAAACATATAACTATATCAATATATAGATACAAATCGATACATATGGAGAAATCAGAGAAGAGAGAATTGGGTCCAAATTTTTGAAGATTCCAACTCAAAAGTCAGAACCTCAAACCCAAGCTTTCAAACAAAACCCTAAACATGATTAAGGTTCACTAACACCAAAATTTGAAATTAGAATAGAGCAAAAGCAGCTGAAACGAGTTGATGATGAAAATCGAATTTTTGGTGACCTAGATTGCAGCGCCCTGCAGAGATGGATGGCTTGTAACAACCCAAAACTCGCAAAATAAAGGTTAATCGACTTTAATATAAAACGATGCCAAACGACCCCAAAACAAACAACTATTCAACTTACAAGGTTCGCGGAAACAGCCTATTACACAACTGAGATAGTACAAGAGCAACTAGGTCGGGAAACTAGGATTGATGGTCTTCGAAAAGTCCGCTCCCAACTTACAGCTTCTCATTCCAATTCCGAAATCTTCTACGAAGCATTCTCCTGAAAAGGGTTTTTATTTTGAAAATAGCGAGGGTTAGACCGGATGGTCTAGTGAGTCCCCTCTAAGCGTTTATGCAACAATACAACATCAATCTTTAAATCAAACAAATTTATAAACATCTCATGAGTAATTCACGCTACTGACCAACACTACCATTAAAGACGGCGTGCCTGACTCGCACTGCCTTATTTTGGGACACACCCCCAATGGCATAAACGGGCCACACTCCCCGGTACGAGCAGGCGGACCACACTCCCCGACTTAGGTCACAACTTCCGAAAATAATGTATGCATACATTTAATTATCCACAATTTACAAAGCATATTTAAATAAACCTAGCATGAACATGCCAACACAATTAAATCAACGCTTTAATTAAACCTTCATAAACTTTTGATAATAAAAGCATTTAGTTCAGAAAACTCACCTTTGGTCCTTGCTTAGCTCTTGATCTCGCGATCTCACAACCTACGATAGTGCGATAAACAAGTAAGGCACTTCCTAATAAATGACGGGTGGACGGTCAGACTCTCCCTCTAAAATAAGATAAAACACTCCCCTAGCTAGACTCAGTCCGCTGGAAAAAATCCCACGACTGGTCCCTCCCGGAATGCCCCCAACCCCCGGTTTCCTTTCCTCGCGCCGGTGCGCCCCGGTCTCTTTTCCCAACCCCGGGTTCGGCCGACTCCCGACCTCACCCGGGCCATACCGACTCCCGGTTCATACTGAAGCCCGTGGTATGCCGACTCCCGACCCCCCTTCGCCGGGGTCGTGCCGACTCCCGGCCTCACACCGTCCGGGGTGTTCAATCACCCGGTCCCCCGGGGTCACCCCTCCGGGGATGCTCAACTCGTCCAGCGCAGGGTTTTCTCGAACAGAAAACCCCCAAACTCCTAATCCCACCAGATAGACTAATCAATTGAACGGGTTTGGACTTCAACCCTCAAAGAACAAATTAA
Source organism: Arctium minus (assembly GCA_954870635.1). Lineage (NCBI taxonomy): Eukaryota > Viridiplantae > Streptophyta > Magnoliopsida > Asterales > Asteraceae > Arctium > Arctium minus. Next base: position 11,403,907 of record OX941085.1, read on the forward strand.
TAGCATCTCAAAATCATTAAACAAATCTTAAGGAACAAAATAGGGTTTCCATTTCATTCTTAGTCCATACCAAAATCATAAATCAGACTCCACCCTAGAGGTTTTACAACAATCTACGCACCCTTAAAGGAAAACAAACAATTTTGGAATTAGAATATTACCTTGAATGAAGCAGGAATGCCCAAAACCTTTACAATATTTCTCCTCTTCAATCACACCCTGCTCCTGTTTTTTCTCTCAATTTTTCTCCAGCCGCCAACAAGGGAATGAAGAAATCCCTAGGCTAAAACTCTTTTATATACTAATTTACACTTTGCCCCCCTTGCATTTTGGGCTTTGACCACATTTTCCCCAAACTCCAAAATTATTAAATTTTGAACCCGACTATTACATAGCTGAAGACGATTGTTCTTCGATGGATGGCTGAAGACGATTGCAAACCCTAAACATGATGGATGGCTGAAGATTGCAGCGCCCTGCAGAGAGAATAGATTGAGATCGATGGATAAGATGAGAAAGCAAATTGAGATCGATGGAGAAGATGAGAAAGCAAATTGAGATTGATGGAGAAGACAATTGTTCTTCGATGATGTCGATCTGATGGAGAAGTTGAGAGAGAGAGAGAGAGAGAGAGAGAGAGAGAGCAGATGGATGTGAGGATGTCGACCTGTAATGAAAAGAACTGGGTTTATTTGGGATAAAGGGTAAGTTTGGAATTATAAAAAGAATAATTCCATTCCATTGAAATACATGGTTTTATTGATGGAATGTTAAAATCCTCCATCTATGGAATTTGTTGGAATTCAGACATTCCATTCCATTGAAAAGCTTGAATCAAACAAGGGAATGAAATCTGGTCAAAGGAATTCAACATTCCAATTCCACCAGATTTATTATGCGAAATTGAATAATAGTTATGATGAAAATCCAATATATCAAAAGAAGAAAACTCTTTCAAGTGATTTCTTTCAAAGTTATACTGAAAAGGAAATGGAGGCGAAACCTATTCTAGGTAAACTATATGTCTCTCCTCTCGTTTTAGAAAGTAAAATTTCTGAACTCGAGAATTCTTTATCAGATGAAAGACTTTTGCTGAATATTGAGCAAAAAGTTTTTTCAACTGTGTTTTCAAATTATGTTATTTCTAAAGCTTCAAACTCTGAGGACATGTCTAGTCTAGCTAATAAAGAGCTTGATTTTCTGAACTCTAACGATGGTTTAGATGATTGTTCTGAACAATTTGATTTTAATGCAAAACTTCCTAACCATTCATCTTTTGTTAAGAAATCTTTGAACAAAACCAGTATGCCTGTTAATAGTGCAAAATCAACGAAAGTTGATAACTCAGTCTCTGTGAAAGCTAAAACTGCTAAAGGTAAGAATATATCTCAGCATTCACAGAAACCGAACACTACTGGTAATCCGAAGAAGAAGCAATCGCTTGTTGCTCAAAGGTCTAACTCACCAGTTTCACATGTTTCAGATCTGAGCAAGCAAAGGCCAGAAGTAAATTCTCAATGGCAACCCAAACGGAAGCTTGACAAGACTGTTAAATCGTTTAGTAGTGTTAATTGTAGTAAGACTTCGCCTAGTAAAGATGTCTTAATTGCTGATGTTGCTCTTTTGAACTCAAAACTTGCTGTTTCTCGTAAACAATATACAATGAAGCAATTATTTCAGTTATCTTTATCTGCTAGAAAGTCTTCTATTTATGATAAACATGTTTCTATCTCTTGTCAAGATTCTGGAGATTGGTTTGGCAAAATATTGTGTTTTTAGATATTGTGTTTCTCTACCAACTCTCAGATTAGATCATAATAGACGAGACAAGATCACATACAAACACACACTAAAAGGTGTAAAAGAGAGAAAACACAGAGAACACTAATAGCTTGAATCGATCAACCTTGTAACCTTTTGTTATAATCAATACAGGTTGGTAATCTTTATGTGTTTTTTATATAAAACTTGATATATGTGTGGACCGACAATTGGTATCAGAGCCTGATTAAGATCAAAATCAAGTTTTTCAGAAAACGACTCTGTGTTCTTCAAGAAAAATCGTTTTCGAGTGTTAAAGTGTTATAGGTGTTAAAATCGATCAAGTTGTGATCGATTAGGTTGCTAGATAGAGTTGTGAGTGTTTAATTTCAGTATTAAGCTTAAATCGAGTTCCATTTTGGTGATTTAGTGGTCTGAAAGTCGAGTTGAAAAAGTCACTGTGCCATCGATTTTATTTTCAAAAAGTGATTTTTATAGAGATCGAGTGGTCACATTCATTTCTAGAAGTGTTTCTAGACATATTGGTAGCATTTGGGTCTGTTAATCTTGGAAAAACAGGTTGAAAAGTCGAAATTCTTGAAGTACAGACGAACTTGCGTAAACCAGAAGACGAACATACGCAAAGTCCAACTTTGCGCGTCCAACATCATACGCAAAGTTCACTTTGCGCACCCCAAGTGATACGCAAAGCTCAACTTTGCGCATCTCAAGCCATACGCAAAGCATACTTCTCGGATTCAACAGCATACGCAAACCTCGACCTCACTTCTCGCAACAAGTAGGAAACGCAAACCTCAGTTCACGTGTTCATCTCTTCACGAAAAGCCAAGTCAAGTTTGCGCAACCCTCCTGAAACGCAAACTCAACTTTGCGCATCCCACGTGAAACGAAAACCTCACTTTGCGCGCCCCCCTTGACACGCAAACCTCTCTTTGCTCCAATCCAGACTTAGAATTTTCTTCAAAATGACATCCAGAGAAGCCCTTGCAATAGGAACTAACACCAAGCCACCCGTTCTCTTTAAAGGAGAATACGAACAGTGGAAAGATAGGTTCCTGAACTTTGTTGACAGACATGAGCTGGGTGATTTCATCAGAAAATCTATAGAAGAAGGGGTTATGAAACCAGTTAAGACGACTCGCTTGGATGGAAATGTGCCGACTGAGGTTGATCTTAAGTTTCATGAGCTAGAAGATGATAATCTCAGAAGAGCTAAAGGCGACAGATTAGCTAAGTCATACGTTTTACAAGGAATTCCAAACGAAATATATGTAAAGATTGACAGCTACAAGGCTTCCGACAAAGAAATGTGGGATCAACTTGAGAAGATGATGTTGGTTTTAAAGGTTGGGAATCAGCTTAAAATCTTCAACTGCCTGAACAATTATGAAGAATTTAGAGGCAGAGTGGGAGAAACTTTAGAAGAAACCTATGACAGGTTTGTGACTTTGCTGAATGAATTAAGCAAGAATAAGGTCTACAAATCTCAAATTGAGCTGAATGTCAAATTCCTGAGTATTCTACAACCGGAATGGAAAAGATTTGCCAGACAGATGAAGCAGATCAAGGATTTGAATGAGATTCCACTTCATGAGGTGTATGAAACCCTCAGACAAAATGAAGAAGAGGTGGATGAAATTCTAGATGAGAAGAGGCAGAAAGGAAAGACAGTTGAAGACACAATTGCTCTTGTTGTCAGGAAGAAAAAGAACAAGACAATTGTGTATGAATCAGAAGAAGATGAAGGTTATGAAAACTCTGACATGGAGGAAAATGAACAATTGAAACAAACAATGATTCTGCTGTCAAATGCTTTTCAGAAAAAGTTCTACACGAAGCCAAGTTCAAACAGACAGAGATATTCTTCTGGTCCGAACAACTACATCCACAAGGAAAGGTTGAAGGAAAGAGATATGAAGGAAAGAGATTTGAAGGAAAGAGAATAGAGGAGAGGAAACCAGAAGAGAGAAAGTTTAAAGCTGAAGGATCCAGTCAGACAGAACCACCAATGTGCTACAACTGTGGCAAAACAGGTCACTATGCCAGAGACTGCCGAAGACCAAAAGTCAGAAACTCCGATTATTACAAGAACAAGATGCTTCTTGCAAAGCAACAGGAGACTGACAAAGCACTGATGGCTGAAGATGAATACTGGCTTGATCATTCAGACGAGCAAGAAGAGGATGAAGAGAGAGATGAAGCAGTCAACATGTGCTTGATGGGAAAGATAGAATCAGATGCTGATGTTGATTCAGATAATGAAGACGAGGAGGTATGTAATTTATCAGATTCAGATTTCATAAATAAAATGCATGCCATGAGTTTAAAACAAAAAGAGTTAGAATCTAATCTTGAGCAAGAAAATGGTGTCATAACTGACAAAAACCAATTGATACAGAAACTTAGCAATGAAATTGCTGAGAAGAAAGTATTGGTTGAGGTTTTACATAAAGATAATGACACCAACGCTAAGGAAAAGACAATAATTCTAAAAGAGAATTCTGAACTCAAGTCTCAACTACTAAAAAGTGAGATTGATAAATATGAGCTTAAAGAATTGCATTCTTCATGTATCAAAGAAAACTTTTCTTTACTTGGAAAATTAAAAAGTTTGGAAGAGAAGTTATATAAAATGGGTCAAACTGAACAAACTATTCATCTGAATAAACCCAAAAAGGAAATAGAGAGATGGGGAATCGGTTATAAGAATCCTCACTGTCTACAAAAAGGGATGTCTGAAGTGCCAGGACTTTATGATCATCTTTCTATGCAATTAGCTCGCAGAATTCCTGAGTTTAAAACTTTCTGGACTAAACTATCTGAAAAGGATGAAGCCAACGAAACTGAAAAACGTTTGAAATCATCTAAAGTTCATCTTCCATTTTATTATGCGAAATTGAATAATAGTTATGATGAAAATCCAATATATGAAAAGAAGAAAACTCTTTCAAGTGATTTCTTTCAAAGTTATACTGAAAAGGAAATGGAGGCGAAGCCTATTCTAGGTAAACTATATGTCCCTCCTCTCGTTTTAGAAAGTAAAATTTCTGAACTCGAGAATTCTTTATCAGATGAAAGACTTTTGATGAATATTGAGCAAAAAGTTTTTTCAACTGTGTTTTCAAATTATGTTATTTCTAAAGCTTCAAACTCTGAGGACATGTCTAGTCTAGCTAATAAAGAGCTTGATTTTCTGAACTCTAACGATGGTTTAGATGATTGTTCTGAACAATTTGATTTTAATGCAAAACTTCCTAACCATTCATCTTTTGTTAAGAAATCTTTGAACAAAACCAGTATGCCTGTTAATAGTGCAAAATCAACGAAAGTTGATCACTCAGTCTCTGTGAAAGCTAAAACTGCTAAAGGTAAGAATATATCTCAGCATTCACAGAAACCGAACACTACTGGTAATCCGAAGAAGAAGCAATCGCTTGTTGCTCAAAGGTCTAACTCACCAGTTTCACATGTTTCAGATCTGATGTAACACCTCAAAAATCAGAGTAAATTAAAACCTGGAAATCTGACAATATAACGAATGTAAAACCATAACTTTTCATAAATGGGATCAGTCCTCCAGACTATACAATCCTATACAAGGATTTCATCAAAAGAATGGGACTTAACAATGCCCAGCAATAATACTAATCAATCCCAAAAACCTCGAGACTCAAAACTCGTCTCTCCAAAACCCCCGGCAACCCACCGCTAATGGAAACCTGATACACATACCATTTGAGAAAAAGTGTCAGACTTAAAGCCTGGTGAGAACATACAGTTTATGAAGCTCAAAAGATAAAACATTTGCATCAAGATAACATTTCCAAAGAGATTAAGTTTACAATTTAGGTCCTCGCCACAATCGGGCTTTTTCGTTATAAACATACCACAAAAGGACCGAAAACAAAATATTTTACCAAGGATCGTGGCGTAACACAAAGTTAGGCCAACAATCCGAGTTACGAGCTAAACCAATTGGAGTCCGCGGATACGAATCACAAAGTCCGTGCTTTAACGTGAGATCAAACCCCAAGCGCAAAACCAAGGTATACTCCTTCACTAGGATCACTATGAACCATGGCTAGTATCCGGCCTCACATAACCGTACCAAGTTGCCCCCGAGGAACAAGTGATCCATAGCTACAATTCTGGGGAATGTAACATCCCAACAATACAGTCTACTCCAAAACCTAGGGATCCACTAGTAATGGTAAGGACTCGTCACAACAACATATGTGACCAACCATAATTAAACATATGGTATAAATACATTTTATAAACAAAATGTTATTCCCAGTTCAACTTCTGGTAAGAATGAAAATCATTTAAAAGAAGTTCCTTTAAATATTTCTTTCGCATAAACGCACAGGTAAAACATCATTTTACTTTAAATAAGATAAGATCAAAAAGGTAACTTTTGATATGTATACAGTTTAAAATGATAGTAGGAACTCACCTCTGTTTCCTTCTTCTTAACGAGCGCTACCTATGATAACACCGAAAGAATCGGTAAGTCGAAATACAGATAAACCTCTCGTTACTTGGATAGGACTCAAAGACACAGAAGCTAACAACTTAACAGAACCTAAACCGGTCAAAGGACCACACCGGTCGAACAACCACCCCGGTCGAACGACCCCCGGTCGAACGACCCCCGGTCTGGCACAACCCCCCGGTCGAACACCCTCCGATCGAACAAGCTCCGGTCGAACACAACCATTCGGTCGAACGACCATCGCCATGTTCATCAAGAACAGTACGATGCAGAACCCAGATTCAACCCAGATCCAAATGAGAAATACTCAGATCTCAAAATGGAACGGTTCAAAACCTTCACAACGAGATTCTACACGGCTAAAAGCATTCAGATCAAAGCATTAAGCTAGATTCGTACCTCGATTTGCCCGAAACGATCGACCCAAGAAAACAAAGCTTCTTCTGCTCTTCTGCTCTTCTCCCTGGCTTCTCCAACACAACAGATCAAAATGAGATATTAAGAAATATCTCAGATTTGATCTGTATATATATAGCCCAAGTTACATTATACCCCCTTGAACTTTGGGTAAAGGTCAACTTCTCACCCAATCCCAAAATTCAGGGTGTTACATCTGAGCAAGCAAAGGCCAGAAGTAAATTCTCAATGGCAACCCAAACGGAAGCTTGACAAGACTGTTAAATTGTTTAGTAGTGTTAATTGTAGTAAGACTTCGCCTAGTAAAGATGTCTTAATTGCTGATGTTGCTCTTTTGAACTCAAAACTTGCTGTTTCTCGTAAACAATATACAATGAAGCAATTATTTCAGTTATCTTTATCTGCTAGAAAGTCTTCTATTTATGATAAACATGTTTCTATCTCTTGTCAAGATTCTGGAGATTGGTTTGGCAATTTTCATGTGCATTCATCTCATACTAATTCTTCCAATACATTTCAAAAGAAAAGAGGACCCAATTTGAAATGGGTACCAAAATCTTGCGCTAACACATCAGGACCCAAATTCCAATGGGTACCTAAGGCTAAATCTGTGTTGCAGGCACACAAAGCTTAAAGAGAATTCAACTTCTGATTATGTACAGATCAGGACTCGTTCTTCAATGTCAAAATAGGTTTTTGGATAATGCAGTTCAAAACCCGAACATCAAAGTCCAAAAAAAAAGGCTTTTGAACACAACAGTTCAAGACCCGCACTTCAAAGATCAAAAGACCTTACTCCGTGCTAAAAATGAAATTGTACTCCGATACTAAAATGAGGAAATCAACCTTCAAGGGGGAGTACATACTTTTCTGAAATTTTATGCATATCTTTTACAACTGATAATGTACTAATGCATAATTTCAGGGGGAGTAAAAAGGTGATGACTTCTGATTATTTCTGATCAGAATCGTACTTTAAAAGTTTTACTGCTTTTTGTCTTTTCAATTTAAGTGAATAAATTTTACTTTGACTTGACATAAGACTTTTGCAGAATTTTTGAGAGATGCTTACAAGTTAATATGTTTATGACTTTAAGCTTAGCTTCATGAGATATAAGATCGCACGTAAATGTACAATCCTTTATCTTAATCTCATATATGGTTGAAAGAAGGACAACTTTCAATCATTGGAAAACATTGTTTTTAATGTTCAAACCACTTCCCGATTTTTCAACAGATTTTATATTTTGGGAGTGTATTTTTAAATGTTTTCATGATCTAAATTGTGTTTTAACTGCAATAGTTAAACCAATCTGAGCATTACGTGCATCATAGGAAAACAAGAATCATTGTGCTAGGAATTAACACAACTTCTATGGAATCACATTAACCAGTGATTTCTACCCATGAAGTTAAATCCTTAGTGTTTGAGTGTGCAAAGCGAAAAGAAATGAGTGTGATTAGAGAAAGCAAAACGTTTAAAAGAAAGAGCGTGTGAGAACAGAGTTAAAAGAATATCACAACTCTGCACCAAATTTTTCTGAGTCGGGTAGCCACATTACTAGTGTTTCACAATTCTTTGGTAAACATTATTGAAACAGACAACTAACCCATGCCAACTCTTGATCAAACCTCACCATCTACTCATTTTTTTCTCAAATAGAAAGTGTTTCACATTTTCTAAGGGAATGCAGCACATTTGCTATCTGATTTTCATTTGGAAAATCTGAATATTGAAAAGAAGGAAGTATGCCCCACCTTCGCACTTCAATCATGTACATTGAGTCTGTGTTTAACTTACTGTTGTCTCAGTGGTTTACACAACTTTGAGCCTATAAGCGATCATCAAGTGCTTAATTCTTTCTATCACAAGCACAAACATACAAGGAATTTGTTTCTTTGTCATAACGTTTATAGAAATAACCTTTTTGGTGTTTCGATGATTAAATGGAAGCCCTGGGGGAGTCAACATCACACAACTCCTTTCCAATGTGTATTAGTTACACACAGTGACTTAGTGTTACTGACAAACATGTTAATTGATTCATTAGTTGATTCAGGTGTTACACAACTACTTTGTCTGGATTTGCAAAGATCTAGATAAATATCTTATGAATTGACGAATCAGATCTAGATAACTATTTCTTACAAATAGTTTTGATGAAGTCGTTACACTTATCATCAAAAAGGGGGAGAATGACTACACAAGAAATGGCAAAGATCACATGTTTCAAGAATCACGTCCAAGATTGAAATCTTCAAAAGAAAGTATCCTGAAGACATGCTGATTTCAGAGCTAGTGAAAGAGATTGCATCTTCTGAGCTGAACAAGAAGACTGAATTGCTAAAATCTTTTTAGTAATGATCTTGATCCAAAGGGGGAGATTGTTAGATCACATATCTATTGGATTCAAGATCATCCAAACTGAAGATCGCAATCTGAAGATAAAGCCGGAACGTCGACTCTCGATATTAAAGTCTAATGTTTATTTGTAATAAATGTCAAAGTAATTAATGTTTATTGTATTTCATGTTTTGTCTAAATATCTTATAAATAGATATTTAGATATTAGTTAGGTTAGTTTAGTTTAGTTAGTTATATTATTTAGTTAGAAATAATATCTAGATATTAAATCTAGATATTATGGTAGTGTGTTAGACACACTTTAGTTTTTAGATATTGTGTTTCTCTACCAACTCTCAGATCAGATCATAATAGACGAGACAAGATCACATACAAACACACACTAAAAGGTGTAAAAGAGAGAAAACACAGAGAACACTAATAGCTTGAATCGATCAACCTTGTAACCTTTTGTTATAATCAATACAGGTTGGTAATCTTTATGTGTTTTTGATATAAAACTTGATATATTGTGTGGACCGACACAAAAAGCCACATTTATTACCCAAAATGGAGAATCTGTTGGAGATGCAACCCCTTCTCTGCTCCTTTCCTGACCCTTTCTAAGCTCTTGGATCCTGCCCTGCGCCCTTAACCAAGCCACTGCCTATGAGTCGTCGGCTCATTCTTCAACAGGCACGCGGTCAGAGCCCCGGGCTATTTTCTTAAGATTTTGACTTTTAGTTCTCAATTTTGGAGAAATTTTGGAAAATCTGTTAGATATGCTCTAATTAGATAGGTGTTCAAATAAAATCACGAATAAAATAATTAAGGAAAAAAAAATTCATCGGTCCCAAAATAAATGTGTACAAAAAAGGTGCACAATATGTAATAATTTGTACCTTTTAATTAATCAAAGTACAATTTTACCCTTAATTGTATAAAGAGAAATTTTCTCCATTATATAGTTTAGGATATAATGAAAAAAATAGACATGTGTTTTTAAAAGTTGACACTTATTTTTAGATAAACTAAAGGGAAAAGTCTTAAAAATCCCAATAAACTATCTGATTTTGAATGATTAAGTTACTAAACTATTTTTTTGAATGATAAACCCCTTAAACTTTCTAAAACCGGTTAAATACATTCTTGTAACCTGTAAAAACAGGTTAATGTGATAAAAATTTGGGAACAATCTAAAAAAACCTAACAAACCATCTGATTTTGAATGTTTAAATACCTGAATTTTTTTAACAAATAAAATCTCTAAACTTTTTCCTAAGTCTTTTTACTAAATAAATTCTTGAACTTTTTTTGAACAAATAAATCACAAACTTTTTTTAAAAAACCAAATCATGAACTTAATTTTAAACAAATAAATCCAATTTTTTTTCTTTTTGCATGAACAAAAATATATATATATAATTCATTTAACCGACAATAAAGCAAAATGAAGCAAATTAAAGAGAGAAAAATTATATCATTTTTATTACTAATTTCAAAGCATTCAAAAATTATGCGTAAAACATAAGTAAATACATACAAAAATTATATACTCATCATTTCACAAAATTTACCAAAAAAAAGTCAATCCTTTCATAAAATATACCAAAAAAATGTTCATCCCTTCACAATATACCAAAAGATATGTTCAACATACTAACATGAATATACCAAACGGTATTTCCTTTGCGGGTATGTGTCTCATTCATTTAGTTGATAGGTACATAAATGTCAATCGGTTGATTAAACATCACTTGTTACCGTAAATGACATAACTTTAGGTATATTCCTCTTAGTGAGATAAACATATCTTTTGGACATTTTTTTTGGCATATTTGTGAATGGATGAGTGCTTTTTTGGTATATATTTTATGAAAGGATGGGTGTTTTTATTTTATTTTTTTTGTATATTTTGTGAAATGATTGGTGATTTTTTAGTATATTTTGTGAAAGAATAAATATAATTTTTGTGTGTATCTATTTATGTTTTAGGCATAACTTTTGAATATTTCGAAATTAATAATAAAAATGGTATATTTTTCTCTCTTTAATTGGTTCATTTTACTTATTGTCATAAGAGGATTTGTATATATATTTTTTTCATGCAAAATTTTTTTTGAATTTATTGGTTCAAAATTAAGCTCATGATTTTTTTTAAAAGTTTGAAATTTATTTGTTCAAAAAAAGTTCAAGAATTTATTTGTTAAAAAAATTTAGGAAAAAGTTTATAGATTCATATATTAAAAATCCCGGGGACTTAATCATTTAATATCAAATAGTTTGTTGGGTTTTTAAAACTTTTTCCAAAATTTTATTATATTAATTTGTTTTTATAGGTTAAAATGATGTATTTAAACTGTTTCAAAAAGTTTAAAGGTTTTATTAATCAAAAAAAATAGTTTAAATACTTAATTATTTAAAATCAAATAGTTTATTTGAGTTTCAAACTTTTAAGACGGTGGAATAAATAATGAGAGGTTGGCAGAGTAGAGAGGGGGTGGTCCTTTGTCCCTCTCATTGGCCAATTATGACTACTCCCTCACTTCTACTCCTTTCCTATATAACAACACGTATCAATAAGCAATTTCATGTATTAAATTTCAATAAATACATTTATATTTATATTTTATTTTAAAATAAACGACTATTTTATAAGAGCATCTCCAACAGCTTCTCCGTTTAGAGATAAATCATTGATTATATTATTAAAATATTATATATATTTAATAAAATATTATTTCTCTCACCTAAACAATTTATTTTAAAGTTTCTCATTGGTGGAATATAATAAAAAATAACTTATCTCTCTTGATAATCAATTTTGGGAATATCTCCATTTTGGAAAAAGTTTCGGGGAAGCTGTTGAAACCCATTTTACACTCAAAATCTCCATTTTTTCATTTTCTCTAAAATGGAGAAGCTGTTGGAGATGCTCTAAGTATTTATTTTTGATTTAAAAAAAGTGAATTGCATTTCTCGTCTTTTATTTATGATTGTTTTTTGATTTTGTCTCCTAAAATTCATATAATATATTGGTGGTCCATTTTTTTTGTATTTTACAACCTAATGTAGTCCCTTCCATTAAGTAAAGGCCGTTAGTCTAAGGTCTGTTAGGTGAGTCGTGTGTTACTCACATGAGCAGCATTTTGGTATTTTTTAGCCTCCTTCCTTCACATACCAGTAACTGGTAAGTGAGAGAGAGAGAGAGAGAGAGAGGGAGCGAGGGAGGGAGAGAGAGGAAGGAGGTTAAAAAGACCAAAATGTCCATCACTTGAGAGACATATGAGTCAAGATAAAATTCACATATCACAAACTAACGGCGTTAGTAGGAGGAGCTACATTGGTATGTGAAACATAAAAAATGGATAATCAATATATTTTATTTATTTTGAGGATCAAAACTAAAAAACAGTCATAAACAAAGAATTAAAAAAGTAATTTAGTCGTTTAAAAATTAGTATTTTAAAATAAAAATCTATTTTTATATCAAAGATTCTTTGGGTTTCCCATGAATTGAATTAATTGAGATAAGAATGCAACAATAAATTGCTATTCTTGTTTCTTGCCATGGTGTTTCGATAACCTCCTCATGACCCAATCATAGTTTCTATACTAAATATTTGTTTTTTGAATTATTCATATGAACCCTTCTAATGTTAATTACTTTTTTATTTCGGTTTTATATTCATAAGTTTTAATATTAAAATTTTTAATTCTACAATCTTTTTGCACGATTTAATAACACCTAAGAACAATATCATTTTCTTTTTGGAAAATGTTGCAAGATATTGATAAAACCTTTTACATGAACTCCCAAAAAATGGAATTTAAACTCTTCTTGTAAATCTTACATATTTAAACCGATCCCTTTTATATTTCCGAATATGATTTTATCCAGAGATTAAAATAGTAAAACTAAGGGGGCGTTTGGTTCGTAGAATGGAATTTGAATCCATCAAAGTAAATTGACTTTTAAGGAATTGGAATGGAATTTGATTGAATTTGACCACACGTTTGGTTGATATGAATTGGATGAAATTCAGGGGGCGTTTGGTTCGCTGGACTCCGCCGGAATCTGATGGAATTAGAATGGTCAATTCCATTGATCAAATTCCATTCTGCTGTTTAGTTACCAATGGAATTGAATTGAATTCCATGAATTCATTTAATCATGGATTTGATCATTCCTTCTTAAAATGGATGGAATTGAATTCCATTCCATCAGATTTTCTCAAAATGACACAAATACCCTCCTTACCTTTTCTAAAAACCCTAGCCGCTTATAAAAACCCTCTCTCTCTCTCCTCTCTCCTCTCTCTCTCCTCTCTCCCCTTTCTCCTCTCTCACTCCTCTCTCTTTCCTCTCTCTCTCTCTCCCCTCTCTCCCCTCTCTCTCTTCTCTCTCTCCGCTCTCTCTCCTCTCTCTCTCCTCTCCCCTCTCTCTACTCTATCTTCTCTCCTCTATCCTCTCTCTCTCTCTTCTCTCTCCTCTCTCTTCTCTCTCCTATCTCCTCTCTCTCCTCTCTCTCTCTCTCCTCTCTCTCGGCATTTAAAAAAATATAAATAAAAGAAAGGGTATTTTTGTCATTTTTCAGAATTCCATTCCAATTTCTTTGCGAACCAAACAGACAGATTCCAATTCATTTGACTGATTACATTCCATTCCTGCCAACCAAACACTTGGTCAAACCTGATAACATTTCATTCCAATTCCTTAGACATATTCCATTTCTTCATAAATCATTCTGCGAACCAAACGCCCCCTCAATTTTTTCATCTTAACTAAAGAATGATGAATTCCTTGATTTGTGGAATTCAATGGTATTCAAAGGATTCCATCATGATCAATATGTGAACCAAACAAAGAAATTAGAATTTGGTCAAAGGAATTATTCATTTCAATTCCTTCAAATTTCTTCAAAATCCATGAACCAAACACCTCCTAAGGGTTATGGATCGACGCATGTCCTTGTGATGCCGCAAGATGCGGTGTTTCAATTTATTTTTGCGATAAGCCAACTTTTCATTTGGATACGTTAGAAAATGTCAGAAACGTAAGGAAAAATGTATTGTGATATTGTCTTGTGATTTCTTGGCTATTTTTTGATTTTCTTTAAAGGTGGCTAAAAATTATAATAAAAAAAAAGAATTTTTAATGCAATTATTTATGATAATAACCCTAAAAGTTAGATAAATATTTGAGGTAAATACGAAATTCTTTTTTTTAGAAAAGTAGATGTAAAATATTTCCATATTTGGAAGTGGACAACCTGGCTTAGGGGCTGTTTGTTTACCTCTTAATGGTTCTTTTAAGAGGCAACCTCTGAATCGTTAAGAGGTAAATCTTGTCTGGCAAAAAAAAGGCTGCCTCTTAATGGTTCCAAAATCCTCTTAATGATTTTGTATCCTGACCCTCCCTTAACCATTAAGAGCCCTGATTTTATTATGAACAATTAGCAAACAACCATATTTCATTTTATACTATACCATAAAAACCTTTTAATCATTCAGACCACTTAATCATTCTGCACTAAACCATTCAACAACTGCCAAACAGCCCCTTATAATCAAATACATTGGGAACCGGCCATTCAGGTGTTGTGTCCAAATCTTTATACCGACATGGTGAATACAACTGTTTTTTTTAGTTATTTTACCCGATCAAATTTATTTTTTAGTTATTTTTTTTCAAATATTTAAAAAAAGACTTATGTAAGTAATCATTTCTCAACTTACGAAAGAGTCAAAAAGTTAAAAAAAAGTTTATGAACATGCTCCACAAGTACATGGACCAAATTTGTAAATTAATTTAAATATTTCCTCAAATTCCGGACTATTTACTTGGGGATATATACAAAATAATAGATTCGGTCCATCTACTTGCGGACCATGTTCAAAAACTTTTTTTTTTTAATTATTACTTTTTGATCCATTGCAAGTTGAGGAATGATTACTTGCGAAGTGATACATGCCGGAACGATAACAACAAAATGGGTGATATTATTCCTATTAACGACTCACAATCGTAAGGTTACAATAGATTTCCAGGCACTTCGAGACTGTCGGATGTCTCCAAAGGCTTTCGTAAAACACACACACTAAACCTATCGATACCCTATTACAAACCCAACCTCCCTATTTAAACTAACCGGTTCATCACCTTGCTTTACCTACTTGTACCACAATAGTTCCACTTGTACATTCCTACCATAGACTACTATATTTGACTTCCTAACCAGGACAATCTTTTCCCCCGACTTATCTAATAACACTCCCACGGTATAACACGAAGGTAGTGACTTTTTGATCGGATAAAATGACTTTTTCTGTTAATTTCTCTATTTAATATGTTATATTTTTTATTAAATTATATAGTATATATTATGAACAATTGTTGAAATGTTTTGTATATTTTATTTGGAGGTCTAAGTAACTTCGTGAATTTTACTTTGACGTGATCAAGATTTTGAGTGAAATATTTTGTTTTGTAAAGCTTGTTTTTATTTTAAAGATGGAAACTTTGTAAAGAAGAGATAGTAGAAGAGGACCAATGACACCATGGTGTTTTGTAGTCAACTTTTGTTTCCTGACGGCTTAAATTCGTTGATGAAATTTATGTTTCAGATCAATGATACATTCAGAAACAAGTAACGGTTTGACGTAGGGTAAAGTCTATGCGGTTTGACCTATAAAAAAGTTAATTATGTTGATTTGAAGAATAAAATGCATTTATTTTTCAAGTGAAATCACCTTAATCTTCAAAAGCAAGTATATATTGCTTTGAAAACAAGACAAAAAATGACTTTTAAGTTGAATTTCTAATGAAAAAGAGAAATAAATCATGAATAAAAGTTAAAACCAAATGGGTGAATAATAAATAAGAAGCTGCTTTGATGTAATGGTAATTATATCTATAATTGTGGTTGAGGTTGTGAGATCAAACCTAGTAGTTGTATTTTTATTTTTAATATTGTTAGTAATAACATTGTAGGGCCCATGGGTCGACCTTGGGAGACAAAATTTAAAAGATCAAAAATTAAATATTTGCTAGATGTAAGTATCAAACCTAGAACCTATTGTATCTCACTATTTAATAAGTATCTAAACCATCTCACCATGTTTGATATTTGTTATCAAGTTAATTTCAACATATCTGAAATCACCATTTAAAATCAAATGGGTACGCCTTTTTCTCTTAAAATAATTGAGTTAGTGGGTGCACGGGAGCCCGCTCGGCTCTAAATAGATCCCCCCCTATTTCAGATTATGAACTAAATGAATACAAAATTTAATTTGATTGAAAAAGTGTATAAAACACAATAAAATACTTGTAATGGGTATCCTAATTGTCTTGTCAAATCTCATACCTATATGTCGTTTTCCTACTTACTATGAATGCATAACTGTTGATATATAAATGTTTAAAGTAAACTGAAATATATAAATTATTAGACCCACTATCATATATGGGAAAAAAACGTTCATAATATAGTTGACAAAATATCTAATTTAATAAAGAAAGGCAAAAGATCGACATATATGCTATAGATCCGTTTGTATGCTACTAACATGCATTGGAATTAGCTGGAATGCATGTGATAGTATTCTGATATCCAATCTTTCATGATATTGATTTCTCTCTTTCTTACATCTCGAAGCCAGTCTGGATCTTTATCGGTTGAAAATCTTAGATCAACATGATGCGCTCCTGCCACGACATGATGAATAATGAACATAACAAAAAGCATATCGTTTCTTAGAATTATATCCATCATTTATATATTTATGTATTTGTTAAGCGACTTGTGATAAATTTACGATACTCTGAGATAATTTTTAATATTAGTCTTAGCACTTGGTGAGAGATGATTTTAAAGTTTCAACAATCATCATAAAAAAAATGCCAAACAATACTATGAATATTTTCCATACCTTTTCCCGCAACTATTGCAATAATGCTTTTTGATATATTATGTAGCACCCTGTTACATAAAACACTGTTAACTCTTGAATATATACACTTTATACGAATATCTAAAATAGGAAAGTGAGATACCCGCCACCACTCCAAGGGTCTCTCAAACCGTTGAAGAAGATAATATTACTACCGAATCGTTTTAACACATTCTTAATATCCTGTCTCATACAAAAAGTTATAGAAAAGTTAGATAATGTTCACCTTCTATCATAATTTTTATTTGATAATAATGATTAAAATATTAAAAATCATTACAATTATTGCAAACAAATGTCCATTCTTATGAAATTAGAGAAAAACATATTGAAGTTTTTAAAAATGAACTCTTTCGAACCAAAAAAACAACAACCAAAATTATGTATCCGTACAAAACATAGTGTTGTTTTATATATTAATTAAATATATAGGTTGAAAATAAATAATGTAAAGTCCTATTAAGTGTAGTAACATATAGAGGCTTAATTATTTGAGAACCTCATATATTGTGACAACTCTAACAATAATTATTGTAAGGTATTGTTTCACATTTTTTTTCATCTAAGGCTATAATTTAGTATATTGATTAATATATATTTGTTAATGTATTTGTTTCATATGTATTCTGTAGTCTTAGATGAAAAAAAATATATCATAAGAAATAACACATGATGCACTAATTCTGAGGGTTATCACAATCTCATGGGTTCTCAAAGAATGTTTCCATATATATATATATATATATATATATATATATATATATATATATATAGAGAGAGAGAGAGAGAGAGAGAGAGAGAGAGAGAGAGAGAGAGAGTCATGTTCAAACGAGAACAGTACCTATTTAAAAGAACACAAAAACTAACAAAATCATTAGTGATTTTACATTAACACACGAAAACAGGACTTTGGCCACGACTTTAGGTTTGCGTGGCTTTTTTGCCCGTTGATGTAAAATCACTAATGATTTTATTAGTTCTCGTGTTCTTTTAAATAATTATTGTTCTCGTTTGATACTTCCTCTCTCTCTCTGGGTTCCTCTGTTATGGCTCGCTTGAGCCCAACTGGTTCGCATGGAATTCCCACTTGGACTGGTAGTGAGAACCCGATCTCCAGAAGCTGACTCTCACTTGACAAAGAGTCAGATCGTCTATATAGACCTCAAGCTAAATCCCTTTCTTTCTCCCAACGCCGTTTAGCCGGGTCTAGTTTTCCTCTCACCCTGAAGGTGTATATATATATATATATATATATATATATATAGAGAGAGAGAGAGAGAGAGAGAGAGAGAGAGAGAGTGAGGATCAAACGAGAACATGGTCAACATAAGAAAATAGGAGAAGTCGATAAACGGTCAAATCACATGTGATTTTGCACAAAACTTGGTCAACACATACGTAATCACATGAGACTTTACACGTGATTGTAGTATAAAATCACAGGTGATTCAATCGTTCTCATATTCTTTTATTCGATCACTATTCTCGTATGATCCCGACTCTATCCATATAAAAAAAAAATAAAATAAAAATGAAATCATGTATACATACATGGCCACCAAATTCTGTGGTAATCCAAGTGGGCCTGGGCTGGACATTGTAAACTTCTTCACAGTATTGGGCATGGCCCATGTAGCTGTCTATTGAAGCCGGAAATATACTCTCCTTATTATTTCCACTTATCGGCATTACCATCTCCGTACAGGCCTGGCCCAAAATCCAATTAGCTATTTTCTTTGACTTTTTAAATTATAAAATAAAAAAAATGATATAAATACAGGATACGAGATTTTTGTACAAAGTTTATAAGTTTTCTTACAAAAATGTCTTATATTTGATAATATTATAAAGCTTTTTTTTGTTGCTTTTAAGATAATGGTAATATTTAATACCTGCCATTGCCATCCTCCAAGATCGTGAGGATCAGAATCATCGGCAAGATCAAAACACTTGACATCACCGGTGTAGTTGTAGTAGATGTTAGCTGCGTGATACAACTTTGCAAACGTGTCGTTCCCGAGGGTACGATCGTCAATTGCGTGGCACATCTATGTATATTAGTTAAAGTTAGATCAAATAATCTCGATATGGTCTAAAATATATACGTATTGGATGCATAAAATTGTTCAATCTAATGCCTTTGTGTCCCTATTCAATTATTCATGTCAGTTAATTTATTTGAAAATATATATATATAGGGGTTGTTTCATTTGCAACCCTTAAAAAGGTTGCAAACCTTGCAACCCACATCTTAACCGTCGGATTCATGATCGGCGGTTATAATAGATATGGGGCCCAATATTTTTAATTAAAAAAAACAGAAAAATAAAAATAAAATAACCGTCGATCATGAATCCAACGGTTAAGATGTGGGTTGCAAGGGTTGCAACCTTTTTCAGGGTTGCAAAATATTCTTCCACTCTCTCTATATATATATAACTGTAATGATATAAATACGTTCATGAAAACATTCATAAAATGCAAAGGTATTTTGGAATCTTTTTATAAATTAATTTATTTATCTACTAATAATCACTACAAATACCAGCGAAACTGATGGTGTTTACAAAAAAATATCAACTTCTATATTGTTAAAAAGAATGTTATATATTTAATTACTAAATATATATATATATATAGGGGCAGGTTCAAATGAGAAGCTAAACATTTTGCGAGAAGGCGAGAAGTGTTTAATCATATATGATACACAAGCTTAATCATATATGATTAAACACATGTTATATTGGCAATACATAGACGTTTAATCATATATGATTAAGCACACCCACTTGCCGTGATATCATATATGATTAAACACTTCTCGCCTTCTCGTAAAATGTTTAACTTCTCGCATGATCCTTCCTCTCTCTCTCTCTCTCTCTCTCTATATATATATATATATATAGGGAGAGATTCATTTGAGAAATGGTAAATATATGAGAAATAGAGAAGTAATCTTAGCCATTCATCTGGTCAACATTTGCGGCTTTGACCGCGAAGCACCGGATAATTCTTTGTGTGGTCTATAGAAGGTAGAGGGGTAATTTCATAAAATACACGGGATGAGTTCATATATGAATCTGTATGAATCACAAAGATTCATATATGAATCTGTTAATTAGTTCAACTGATCCATATATGAATCTTTGTGATTCATACAGATTCATATATGAATCACAAAGGTTCATATATGAATCTGTTAGTTAGTTCAACTGATTCATATATGAATCACAAAGGTTCATATATGAATCAGTTAAAAAAGTTCAGTTGTGAATTGTACTGGTTCATATATGAACATATAGTTCATATGTGAATTATACATGTTCATATATGAACACAACCCGTGTGTTTTGTAAAATTTACGAAATTGTTCTTCTATTTTTTGCGATAGCCGCAACTTTTGACCGGTCAAAGTCGCAATATTTGACTAGTCAAATCCGACCTTGATCATATGAATGACTAGGATTACTTTTCTATTTCTCATATATTTACCATTTCTCAAATGAACCAAACACTATATATATATATATATATATATATATATATATATATATAATCATATATAAATTATAATACCTTTTTAATAGGATAAGCCGGCAATGGAGTAAGAAAATTAGAGGGCGTTGGATAATCCGTCATTGATACATAGACCAATGCCGTTGAAAGCCAACTTTCAAGATAACTTCCACTAATATAATTCCTGCACCACAAAGTTATTTTTCATTTTAATAATTTAAAGATTAATTTACTTTTAATAATTTACATATCAATTAAATAATATAATGGATCGAAATCAATATCTTACTTGCATATATGAAATGATTTTCGAAGTAATTCGAGTCCTCCATGTGAACTAGCCATGTCTTCGATTTCTTTCCACGACCCTTTTATTACTTTATAGCAGTTTTCACTCTCGCTCTATGATATAATACAATCACAATTTGTCATAGTGATATGAATTGTTCGTTGGTTGCATTTATCATATCTAACATATAATTACAACATTACAATCTAGCTAAAAAAATATTTACAACTATTTTTATAAAAAGTTAGAAAAAAAAAAAAGAGAAAAGGGTAAAGTTGGGATACCCTAAAGTCTTGGGTAATGATGTTGTTGAAGGTGTATTGAGATGTAATGTTCTCAAATTGAAGGATTGGTGAAGAAGATGATAATGCTCCAATGGCTACATGTGGATATTTGAGCCTAAACCATGCTGCCAACACTACAAACAAAACAATTAATTAAATAAAATTATAATAGAAAATAATTAAAACAATTTTAAATCCATAATACAATTTAAAGAAATCATACTTACTTCCACCATAGGAACCTCCAAAGACTATAACAGGAGAATCAATAGCTGTCAAGTTGTTCTTGAGATCAATAATGAGTGTAGCATAATCAGCCAATGCTTGTGTTGAGCTCAAGAATCCAAGTCTCTTTGAATTCCTATATGCTTTCTTTTTATCACCTCCATACGGTATTGATTTTCCATAGTACCTATGCTGTAATGTACCTTCCAAATTTAGAAACCCAACGAACATTTCTGAAAACCAGTGATTTTATTTTCTGATTTTTATAAAGGGAACTGGATACCTCTATGAAAACAAGAAGGGCTTTGAATTCAGGGGCGATATCGAACATGAAACCGGTGTTTTGAGTGAACCATTCAATATTACCTTCATTCCCCATGTATACAAAGATTGGAGCTTTTATCTTGGCACCACCCCAGAAGGTGTCGTTGATCAAATACCGTTGTTGGAAGGTTAGGTAGCTTTCTGGATTGTAATTGAAGTGATCGAGAATCTGGGTGAAGTACTTTGTTTTGTAAAGCTCGTTTTTGTTGGATAAAGATAGTGTTTCAGGACGCATAATCGAAGAAGGAAAGTACGATGGTGGAAATTTTGCAAAAGATGAAGTGATAGATTGGAAAAATATTAGTGAATAGAAGAAGGGTAGCAACCATGGTGGCATTCTTGTTATCAAGTGTTCCAAAAAAAAGGAAGAAATGATAAGGTTATATGATTTTTGAAGAATTTAAGGGAGTTTTGATGGGACAAATCCAAATAAAAGTACAAATCTTAATGCATGATGTATAATAATGATAATATTCTTTTTTGGAATCATTTTAGACTTTTATTTAAATTAGTCCATTGTTCCGTTGGAAATAAAAACAAAAGAGAGTTGGAAGTGACTTTTTGATTGGTTTCATTCGTATGGATCAAGCTATAAAAGAATCTATTTATATGGCCGATATAATTTCTTGGAAATACCGTTCAAAAATAATATTCACGATGCCCATATATACATATAAAATAGGGTTCTAAACAAACTGAATGTTTTACAAAGCGTTGATGAATCGTTCAATGAGAAATGCGTTTATGTTATTTTATTTAATAACGGAACGGATATGAAAACATTTTTTGTTCGTTTAGTTAAATGAATAAATATAAATGATAACTTCGTTCATTAATTATGTTTGTTAATGTTCATTTATTTATATTTGTTTATGTGTGTATATATATATTTATATATTATTAGAGGACAAATCAAAACAAACCGTATAGATATTACACACTGTAAATGTTTTTATTGCGACTAACAACTCAATCATGTGTATTTTTAAAAGATTTATAAAATCAATATATCAAAAGTGCATTAACATCAAATAATCCACACATGACAAATTTATCAAAATCCACACACTTCATGATTAGACATGAGAATGGACCCCGACCCGTTGGGGAACCCGGTCCACCCCCCTCCCACGATCGGGGATGGGGACGCATACGAGAATGGGGACGGGGATCCCCGTTTATCTCAAACCAGGGATGGGGCAGGGCCCCGGGTATCACACTCCCCACCCCGCCCATACCTGTTATATATATATATATATATATATATATATATATATATATATTAATAAATTATATATATATATATATTATTTCAACTAAATCGGTTATTCATAATTTCCTAACTAGGTTTTGAATAAAAAAATGTTATTTTTTTGGATGTTCGTACGTAATATTTTGAATGTCATGTCAAAAATACAATTACTCGATATGTTTTGGATATTACTCGATATGGTTTTGGATATTTACTCTATATGTTTTGGTACGTGTGACATTAAGTTTTTTTTTTTGGATTAAATTGAATTTCTTTTGGTTTTAGGTTATTAATTACTATATGATGTTGTAATCTTTTTGTATTAAATTAAATTCCTTTTGTAAGTTTATTGGGGATATGTGAGATTCAAACATGTATGGTCCCCACGTATTTGATTTAAAATAACTTACATAAACAGAAAAAAAATTTCCTGTTTCCCCGTTGGATCCCTGTTTCCTGTTGGGGATGGGAATGTGATCATATTCCCCGATGGGGATGGGGACTGAGATGAAGGACCGGGACCGGGATTGGGATTGAGGTACCTTCCCCATTCCCATTCCCATTCCCATGCCTATTTATGATTTATTATCAAAAATGCATTTCTCAAGATTTTATAAAACCAAATATGCAAAAGATACAATTTCATCAAGTAACAAACAATATTTGATAATTCTTAAGGAAAACACTTTAAGGTGGTGTTTGTTTTTTAAAAAGTCTGAAGTCTTATTTCACTTCTGATTAAAAAGAGGTGGTGCTGAAGTCTAAAATCTGAATCAATAAGACTGTTTTTTTAATATCTGGAGACGTCTTGAGAGAAAGGAGAGCATATGAAATGAAGCGGTGATAAGATATTTTAAGAAGTTAGGTCACCACTTCTTATTTCAGATGTATTTAAGAGCCATTAAGAGGATCTGAAAACTAGAAAAAAACAAACAGTCTGAATGTCAAAAGGTCTGAACGATTCAGACTTAAGAGCCATTAAGAGGATTTTTGAAAAAACAAACAACCCCTAAGACTCCAAAATACACATTTTTGGTCATTTGTATCAACTTATTTAAGCACATTTACAAAAAACTGAAACCAGGCACAACCGAAGTACTTGAACCAGAACAATGAAATGATTTATAAAAATTTGTTATATATATATATATATATAGGGGTTCAAATGAAAACTCATCTTTCATTGTGCACATGAGGACAAATCTTAACCATTGATCAAAACTTAGAAAATTAATCAATGGTTAATACATAATAAGGTTAATTGAGAAGTGATTAAGGACAAAATTGTAATTTTGAATCAACGTGTAACACCCTAAAAATAGGGATAACAAAAATCTGAAAAACGGACATGAGGTATACTAGAATTGCCGTAGCAAGAGCCTCCCAAAAATGGGGAATACATAAATAACCTGTTTAATCACAATTGTAATTTAAACGGACAATAAAATAACAACCAACTAATCTAATTTCTACATCTAGAAAAGAGATTATAAAAGGGTTGGCATCTATAAACCCAACGGTTCATTCCCAAAAAAGTAAGCGTCCAAGTGCAAAATCCCCAAGCTCTCACCCAAAGCATCTAAACCTGCTTAGGACCGGCGTCGCTAGAACCTGAGATACACATCGACACCAAACAAGTGTTAGGCCAAAAAGCCTAGTGAGTTGAACAATAATAAGCATGCATGATCAGTTGCAGTTCTTATCAACAGTTAACCATAGCTCAATATATGTGGAGTCAATAGGGGAGACCCAAAGCACCAATCAAGTCCACCCAAGAGTCGATAAACCTTGATGCCCTTAACAAGGAACACCCAAAAGGCCTGGAACACCCGGAGACTACCGCTAAGGAAATTCCCCGAATGACGGAGGTCTAGGCACATACCATCACAGTGGCGCCCAAGACTACATCCTCCTAGTGTACTGACTTGGTTCGTCCACATCACGTCTATAGGAGGTCCTTTAGGTGTATTTCAACCCAACATATTTCCATACCAACTACGGGTACAATAATACCATCCTATCCTCATGAAGTCTAATCAAAAGACCCAAATGACAATCACGCTCATCATGCATATAAATATGTCACCAAAATGGTGTTCCAACTAGAATCATCATAATACCCATATATGCATACATTTAACATATCAAGGTACCCACATTATGTATTTATGAGAAAAGCCCCAAATAACGATACATATAACATAAATCATGGCATATCACCCATATTCACATTTCTAACTATTTTCATAAAGAAATCCCAAACACTTGAACATATAGAGATAAAGTAACAAATAGAAGATTATGATGTGTATATAGTTTGAACAAAGGTTTAGTAAACTCACTATCTAGGTTTTATACCAAAACCTAGAAAATGGAAAACCCTAGAACAAGATGAGACTTGAAGGTGAAGATGGAACTTGAAGAACCCCAATAATGGCTCCCTTGAGAAGAGTAAATGCAAGACCCCAAAGATTCAACCACCAAAAGAGTTTGTATTTAATGAGGTTAGGGTTTGGTGAGGGAAAGACTGATTTCTTGGGAGAGAAATCGCCAAGAGAGAGAGAGGGTTATGAAATTATGAGAGAAAAAACGGAGAAAAGAAGGTTTTGGGGACTACAGGCCGCCCCGCGACTTGTGCCGCGACTAGCACCCGCGGCATAAGTCGCCCGCTTGCTCAGGGGAGAACACTCCAGTGGGTTACGCGGCTTGTGCCACGACTCCCACCCGCGACGTAAGTCGCGTGATGCCTCATAAACATGCACCCCAGAGGCCTACGCGTCTTGTGCAGCGACTTCAACCCGCGACGTAAGTCGCGCGGTCCACTGTTTTCCAAAGATGGTTCTAAAACTTCCAAACCAGATAACCTCATAAAACCAATTAGAAATTAAGCATATAAATTCTACTTCGTTAAAACACAAAATCACAAGATTAACAAAACCTTATACTTACTTGAATTTCCGGATGTTACAATCCTCCCCACCTAAATTGGATTTCGTCCCCGAAATCACATTTATACAAATAAATGAGGATAACGCTTCTTCAAATCCTCTTCAGATTCCCAGGTGACATTAGCACCACGGTGGTGCTTTCATTGGACCTTGACCATGACTACGTCTTTATGCCGCAACTTATTTACTTTCGTTTCTAAAATTGCTTCCGGCTCTTCCACACAACGATTCCCATTGTCCACCCGAATTTCCGACAAAGGAATCACGCTCTCTTCTTCGGCTAGGCATTTCCGTAGGTAACATATGTGAAACGTAGGATGTATTCCGTCCATTTCCGGTGGTAAATCCAACCGGTAGGCTTGCAATCCAACTTTCTCCAAAATGACGAAAGGTCCAAGGAAACGAGGACTAAGCTTTCCACGCTCCCCAAACCGAATAATTCCCTTCCATGGTGATACCTTCAACATGACACGGTCGCCCACTTGAAACTCGACCGATCTTCTTTTCTTCTCCGCATAACTTTTCTGACGGTCTTGCGCCGCCTTTAGCCTTTCTCGTATCTCTTTCACCTTGTCCGCCGTCTCTTGGACTATTTCCGGCCCGACGAACTGCTTCTACCCAACAAATCGGTGTTCTGCACTTCCGTCCATACAATGCCTCGAACGGTGCCATTCCGATACTAGAATGGTAACTGTTGTTGTAAGCAAACTCTACCAAAGGTAGATGTGAATCCCAACTTCCCCCGAAGTCTATAACACACAACCTCAACATATCGTCTAGCGTCTGGATTGTCCTCTCGCTTTGACCGTTTGTTTGAGGATGATACGTCGTGCTCAGATTCAGTCTAGTGCCTAATTCCTTCTGTAGACTTGCCCAAAAATTTGATGTGAAACGACTATCCCGATCCGATACTATAGATTGCGGAACTCCGTGCCTCGACACCACCTCATCAATATAAAGCTTGGCCAATTTCTCCATTGGCAAGGTCTCCTGCATTGCAAGAAAATGCGCACTCTTGGTCAATCGGTCAACGATTACCCAAATGGTGTCATGACCGCGCAAGGTCTTCGGTAGCTTTGTCACAAAATCCATAGTGATGTTGTCCCATTTCCACACGAGAATGGACAACGGTTGCAAACTTCCATACGGTCTTTGATGTTCCACCTTGACTTGGAGATAAGTGACACACTTCTCCACATAGCTAGCCACATCTAGCTTCATCACCGGCCACCAATAAATCAAATTTAAGTCTCTATACATCTTGGTGCTACTGGGATGTATAGAATATTTTGACTTATGCGCTTCCTCGAGAAGTAAGTCACGGTTTCCTCCAATCTTCGGCACCCAAATTCGCCCTTGGAAGAGTTTGAGTCCACGACCATCTTCCATTAAGAGTTCCTTTTGCTTGGTCATAACCTCGGCCTTGAGGTTCTCTTCTTTAAGCGCTTCCACTTGGATCGTTCTTATGCTCTCCAACAAACTTGATACCACATCGATCTTTGTAAGGGACATTTTGACACCTCCACCATGACTCATTCGGCTCAATGCATCCGACACCACATTGGCCTTACCGGGATGATAAAGTAGGTCACAATCGTAATCCTTCAAAAGCTCTAGCCATCTCCATTGTCGCATGTTGAGTTCCTTTTGGTCGAAGATGTACTTGAGACTCTTGTGATCCGTGAAGATAGTACACTTGGTCCCATACAAGTAGTGTCTCCACAACTTCAACGCGAACACTACCTCTGCCAACTCCAAATCATGAGTCGGATAGTTCTTCTCATGATCCTTTAATTGTCACGACGCGTAGGCGATTACTTTCCCCTTTGCATTAGGACACACCCAAGCCCCATCTTGGAAGCGTCACTAAACACAACAAAGTCTTCCGATCCCTCGGGTAAGGACAAGATCGGAGCTTCGCACAACTTCCTCTTGAGCGTTTGAAACGCTTGCTCTTATGCATCCGTCCAAAGAAACTTGACGTTCTTCCTTGTAAGAGAAGTGAGCGGTGTAGCTGTCTTTGAGAAATATTGAATGAAACGTCGGTAGTAACCCGCTAAACCCAAGAAGCTTCGGATCTCCGTCGGACTTGTTGGAGGTTCCCAACTCATCATTGCCTCGATCTTTGCCGGATCCACTTTTACCCCGTCCTTTGATACTACATGCCCCAAGAATTGTACCTCTTGAAGCCATAATTCGCACTTCGAGAATTTCGCGAACAGTTTCTCCCTCCTTAGAACTTCTAATACTTCCCGTAAGTGTTTTCCATGCTCGGACTCATCTTTGAATATATTAAAATATCGTCGATGAAGACGATCACGAATTTATCCAAGAATGGGCGACACACACGGTTCATCAGATCCATGAATACGGCTGGAGCGTTGGTTAAGCCGAAAGGCATCACCAAAAACTCATAATGACCGTATCTCGTCCGAAAAGTCGTCTTTGGAATATCTTCGTTCTTCACTCTCACTTGATGATATCCGGACCGAAGATCAATCTTCGAGAAACATCCCGCGCCTTGAAGTTGATCAAAAAGGTCGTCGATTCGAGGTAAATGATACTTGTTCTTCACCGTGACTTTGTTTAACTCCCGATAATCTATGCACATCCGCATGGATCCATCCTTCTTTTTCATGAACAGTACCGGTGCTCCCCAAGGTGATGAACTTGGTCGAATGAATCCCTTCTCCAACAACTCTTGAAGTTGCGTCATCATCTTCTTCATCTCTGTCGGTGCCAAACGATATGGAGCACGAGCTATCGGAGCCGCTCCCGGTGTGAGGTCAATCTGAAACTCCACTTGCCGCTCCGGCGGTAACCCGGGTAAGTCTTCCGGAAAGACGTCCGGATAATCTCGCACTACTTCTAATTCTTCTACCGACTTTTTCTCTTTCTTTGCGTCCACCACATAGGCCAAATACGAAGGGTAACCCTTCGCTAGAAACTTGCGAGCCTTGAGAGATGAGATAATGGGATTATTCCTCTTTCCTTTCTCCCCATAAATGGTAACCACACCATTTTCCGGCGATGGTACTTGGATCATCTTTTTAGAGCAAAAGATGTCCGCCTTATGTCTTACTAACCAGTCCATGCCTATAACCACGTCAAACCCACCTATAGCCATAGGTAGTAAGTCCACTCCAAAAGGATTCCCATCAATTTCTAAAGTGCAATCATAAAAACGGTCTCGAATGATTACTTGATCTCCATTGGCTATTTCTACTACTAACGCATCGGGAAGGATACTAATAGGAGTGGTGAATTGCTTACAGAATGAATCCGACACAAAAGAACATGTAGCACCCGAATCAAACAAAACACGAGCTGGCAAGGAGTTTACTAGGAACGTACCCGAAACGACATCAGCTGTCTCCTTTGCCTCCTCAGTAGTCATCCGGAAAGCTCGACTCGGTACCCTTGATGGTTGTTCGACCCTAGCCGTCGAACCCATAGAATTTCCACCACCTCCTTTAACTAGCCTTGGGCACTCTCGCTTCATATGCCCCGGTTCTCCGCATTCATAACATACCGACCCATGGAGGGAACCCTCTCGAGTTGTGTGGTTTTTCTTACCACACTTGGTACACCCGGCTGGACCGGAGTGAGTCTTTGTAGCGCACGACCCCGAGTGCTTTGACCTGCACTTGTGGCACCACCGATCCTCACGACGTTGATCACCCGCTCTTACACTTGCAAAGGGTCTTGATTGACGAACGGGCCCAGACGGCCCTTCCCACTTCCGTTTCTCACCAGCCAGACTTCTTTCCTCCTTCCCCGCATTGATGTCATCCTCAATGAGCAAAGACTCTTCACTGAGCTCTTGTAAGGTTGAGCCCCTAGCATTTCTTACCGCCGTTCGCATCCTGGCCGATAAACCTTGTTGATAGGCCTTAATCTTCGACCTTTCATCGGGGACCAGATGTCCCACCAAATTCAGTTTCTCCAAAAAGAGTCTGGAGTACTCGACAATGGACAGAGTCCCCTTCTTCAGATTTCTGAACCCGCAAACTCTTTAGGGTGGCACCCCAAAAACGTCTTGTAGGTGCACCCCTTAGTCTTTGTCTTGTTCCCGTCATCAGATGGGTCTTCTACAGAAACCACATTTGGTCCACCCGGCCCCACAACAATGTTTTCCGCGATTGTTTCCGTTTGTCGATTACTGGCGTCTCGATCTTCTAAAAGTTTCATGAAGAACTCTTGTTGTTGGGCCATGGCGGAGTTCATGGCCAACATCATGCTATCCCGAATCCGGGTCTCCATGGTCACTTCCTCCATGATGGCATTATCCGCGTTGAGGTTCCGGCGTGGAATATGCTCAGGTCCGCCTCCCAAGATTCTGGGTACGGGAATTCCATCGGAGGTTGCCCCCACAGGAGGTCGTACAGCTGTAGATTCCACCTCTGGTTGACCCTCTGCATGTCCGGTAATCTACTTCGAGTGTTTACCATCACAATCTGCCATACACGTACGAGAAATAGATTGAGAAAAGACTAAACGAGTTGAACTCATTGTACGTACTAATACCTTCATCAATTATCATAATAATAGTAAACCAAACATGCTCACGTAACAATGCATTCATAATAACAGTAGCTAAGTGAAATTATGAACGAACCATACACAAGAATTCTTGTCACCATCACTACAACTTTCAATTAAAGTAATTCCGTAATCCTAACGCTCTCCCCACCTAGGATTTCTACCCCAAGTGGACAGTGAAACTATAAAGTCTAAAGCTTAAGTCTAGATATGCTAAAACAAAACCTAGTTCACTTAAACCTGACTCTGATACCAACTTGTAACACCCTAAAAATAGGGATAACAAAAATCCGAAAAACGGACATGAGGTATACTAGAATTGCCATAGCAAGAGCCTCCCAAAAATGGGGAATACATAAATAACCTGTTTAATCACAATTGTAATTTAAACGGACAATAAAATAACAACCAACTAATCTAATTTCTACATCTAGAAAAGAGATTACAAAAGGGTTGGCATCTATAAACCCAACAGTTCATTCCCAAAAGAGTAAGCGTCCAAGTGCAAAATCCACAAGCTCTCACCCAAAGCATCTAAACCTGCTTAGTTGCAGTTCTTATCAGCATGCATGATCAGTTGCAGTTCTTATCAGCAGTTAACCATAGCTCAATATATGTGGAGTCAATAGGGGAGACCCAAAGCACCAATCAAGTCCACCCAAGAGTCGATAAACCTTGATGCCCTTAACAAGGAACACCCAAAAGGCCTGGCACACCCGGAGACTACCGCTAAGGAAATTCCCCGAATGACGGAGGTCTAGGCACATACCATCACAGTGGCGCCCAAGACTACATCCTCCTAGTGTACTGACTTGGTTCGTCCACATCACGTCTATAGGAGGTCCTTTAGGTGTATTTCAACCCAACATATTTCCATACCAACTACGGGTACAATAATACCATCTTATCCTCATGAAGTCTAATCAAAAGACCCAAATGATAATCACGCTCGTCATGCATATAAATATGTCACCAAAATGGTGTTCCAACTAGAATCATCATAATACCCATATATGCATACATTTAACATATCAAGGTACCCGCATTATGTATTTATGAGAAAAGCCCCAAATAACGATACATATAACATAAATCATGGCATATCACCCATATTCACATTTCTAACTATTTTCATAAAGAAATCCCAAACACTTGAACATATAGAGATAAAGTAACAAATAGAAGATTATGATGTGTATCTAGTTTGAACAAAGGTTTAGTAAACTCACTATCTAGGTTTTATACCAAAACCTAGAAAATGGAAAACCCTAGAACAAGATGAGACTTGAAGGTGAAGATGGAACTTGACGAACCCCAATAATGGCTCCCTTGAGAAGAGTAAATGCAAGACCCCAAAGATTCAACCACCAAAAGAGTTTGTATTTAATGAGGTTAGGGTTTGGTGAGGGAAAGACTGATTTCTTGGGAGAGCAATCGCCAAGAGAGAGAGAGGGTTATGAAATTATGAGAGAAAAAAACGGAGAAAAGAGGGTTTTGGGGACTGCAAGCCACCCCGCGACTTGTGCCGCGACTAGCACCCGCGACATAAGTCGCCCGCTTGCTCAGGGGAGAACACTCCAGTGGGTTACGCGGCTTGTGCCACGACTCCCACCCACGACGTAAGTCGCGTGATGCCTCATAAACATGCACCCCAGAGGCCTACGCGGCTTGTGCCGCGACTTCAACCTGTGGCGTAAGTCGCGCGGTCCACTGTTTTCCAAAGATGGTTCTAAAACTTCCCAACCAGATAACCTCATAAAACCAATTAGAAATTAAGCATATAAATTCTACTTCGTTAAAACACAAAATCACAAGATTAACAAAACCTTATACTTACTTGAATTTCCGGATGTTACACAACGCCTACCATCTTTGACTTTTTATTTTTATTTTTAATTAAAAAAAATTACCCCCTTAAACTTTAAAATAATTTATCTTAAAAATTACTAATATTTTAATCAAACAAATTACATCAAAAAAACGAGAATTTCGTGCTCTTCGATATGACATCCATCTCGATATAGTTTTTTTTTTCGTTTTAACCGTTTTTACGTGAAATTCTATATATGTGTTATATTCATTATGAATATGCATGCACGTCCTCGGGTGTCCACATTCAGTATGAATAACAAAGGTGAACGTTCATTCACTATTCATGATGAATAATACAGTATTCAGTATGAATAATACAATATTCAGGATGAATAAGACACGAATCCATGATTCATGTATTATTTAACATGAATCGTGTATTATTCATCCTGAATGATACATTATTCATGATGAATAATATATGAATGACCCATGAAGGTGTAGACACATGGTGCACTCTCTTTTGTTTTCCAATTCACAACCGAAATTTGGTTTAATTCATTATGAATATGTATGCGTATCCCCTGATGTCTCACATTCAGTATGAATAACAAATGTGAACGTTCATTCATTATTCATGATGAATAATATAGTATTCGGGATGAATTACACAACATTCATGACGAATAATACACGAATTCATGAATTGTGAATTATTCACCCTGAATATTGTATTATTCATCCTGAATGATACATTATTCATGATGAATAACACATGAATGACATGTGAAGATGTGGAGACGAGACGTACTCTCTTTTGTTCCCCGATTCACAACAGGATTACTCGATAGGTTTTCGATTCGTCTTGATGGGTGTTGGGTTACGGTGCTGAAGAAACGTGATGCCTTACGACATTGAAGAAAGTGTTGAAGAATGTGATGTCGAGTCACATACTTACGATGTCGAGGCGTTGTACAAACTTAAACGTACATAAATATTCATAATGAATATAACACATATATAGCATTTCACGTAAAAAATGGTTAAAACGACAAAAAAACTATATCGAGATGGATGTCATATCGAAGAGCATGAAATTCTCGCTTTTTTGATATAAGTTGTTTGATTAAAATATTAGTAATTTTTAAGATAATTTATTTTAAACTTTAATTGGGTAAAAAAAATTTAATTAAAAAAGAAAATAAAAGGTCAAATATGGTAGGCGTGTGTTTAAATTTTCTTCCATTTTTACCCCTAAGCATTTTAAAATTAAAAACTCTATTTAATATGAGTTGTTGGATCAAAATAGATCGAGTGACTGAGATTTGTCCTCATGTGCAAAATGAAAAATGAGTTTTAATTTGAACTTTTCTCTCTCTCTCTCTCTCTCTCTCTATATATATATATATATATATATATATATATATATATATATATATATATATATATATATATTATGCATGGTGGTGGTTTAATTCATAACACTAAATAAACAGTTATATTTCAACACCAAATCATATAGAGGATTAAAATGGTAATTTTCTACCATTTAGACTGTCCCTTCATAACATTTACCAAACAATGCTTTTTCATTCTACACATCATACAAAGTCTCTTAATCATTCTGATAACTTAATCATTCAACATCCTCCAAACAACCCCTAACAACTTTCATACATGAAATCAAGGTGAATCTACTGCTCAATTGATTTCTAAATTAAATGTCTTCTCAATTGATTTATTTTGGAATAACTAATTAAATAATCGAAATTTCTAAATTAAAATAATATATCAATTAAATATAATTTAAATTAATATATTAACTAAAATAAAAATTAAATTAAATAATTAAATTCCTGACTATTAATTAATCTCTAATAAATTAAACAAACTATACTTGATTAAAAACTAATAATAGCCTAGCTAAATCACCCTTAATATTGGATTCCATTCAATTATGTTGGACTAAGCTTAAAAAAAACCCCAATACATCTATCCAGATAAATACCCAATAAGAAATTTAGGCTTTCATTTAAATCAAAAGTGATAAAAAAAGGAAGAGGCCCAAGACAGCAAGCCCACTATCCAATTTGGCCAAGGTCCAAACCTAGATCCAGTATCTGACCCGACCCGAATGGTTGTTGACAGCAACAACTTTTTCAGTCCGTTTGGCCTCATTTTTCGACGATTTCCTTTTGCTAAAACTATAGAAAATCATTTTCCTCAACCATGGAAAAAAAATCAACGAAAATCATCAAGTATTGAGTCTCATACGCTCATTTAAAGTTTGGTTTAAAATTCCACTCGGAAATTAGTAAAAAACGCAAAATCGGACCTTCTAAACCAAAATCTGAGACATAAGGCTACTAAGGTTCGATAAATGACTTAAAAACGAAGTTAACCATATAAAGAACTTGAAATTTGGTTAAGTATTTTACCTCCAATCGTCGATAAACGAAGCTTTTCGACATCGAAGTTCAATCTCCGATTTCTCCTTCTAAACTCGATCAAATCTCGATTTTCTTGAACCAAAATGCTTTCTAACCAGTTACCTTCGTTTATATGCATTTTTTTTTGTCTTACTGGTTGAAAATTTGAGCCAATAAGAATATATAACTCGTCCTGTCCTTTTCAAATCTGAAAATTTTTAGATATGATAAATTTACAAAACAGGTCCCTCTGATATGAGGAAGTTGATGTCTGACACTTCCTTGAACTATCAGCTAAAGACGCTCAGCCCCCTAGCTTCAAAGGTTTGGCCACATTTACACTTTTCACCCCTATCTTGACTTTTTCTTTCACTTTTAATTCAAGTGATCATAAACTAATTCCTTCACTTCTCACTTTTGTTAAGTGGCATCTTTCACGTTTTTCTTCACTTTTTTTATACAATAAAATAAAACCCATTTTATTTTATTTTCATTTTCCCTTTTCCTTTTTCCTTATCTTTTCATATTTATTTATTGACCCCAATTTAGGTTGTCACAAATATAATTTAATTTATTAGGATCTAAGAATCATTTGAATGGTAACTTTTACATGAAAAAAGAGAAAATGTAAAGGTGGGAATGTGGGATGCCATAAAGTCATGGGTAATGAATGTTATTGATGGTGTATTGAGATGGGATGCTCTCAAATCGAAAGACTAGTGAAGAAGCTGAAATTGCTCTAACGACTACATGTGGATAGAGGTGGATTCAACAAAACAAATGGCAGTATCCTTAAAAATAATAAAAAGTACATTTAGTTGGAAAAAAAAAATAGTGGTTACACAAGAGCATACTGGTATCCCCATTATGTTTGCCTACACTTGCGGACACTTGAGCCTAAACTATGCCGGCAATACTTCAAAAAAAAAACTCATTATATATGGGGTTTGATGGTCCGTGTGTAGTTGATGTAAGGCTCTAAGACATCCCCTCAAATGAAGGCTACATCGTGCCTTAGAACAGAGCAGAAAAAATGTGTCGAGTCTGGTAAACCCTGATTCTGATACCAATAATAGGATATTAAGAACTAGAAAACAACTCATTTTTTTAATAGTCAATTTCAATGTTAAATTTCATTTTCTTCCATACATAAAATGTTAACAAAAATTATACAAAGATTTAATTACGATATTTTTATTTTTTAATCAAAAAATAAATTAAGTTACATTTGTTTCACAATTTAATAACACAAATTAAATAAATTATTAAAGTTAAAAATATAAATAATATGTATAGGTAAACTATTATTTTAAAATATATAATTAATAAAATACAATTTACCATGTGAATAGTACCCTGTCACAATTAGCAGGACACAAAAGTCATTTAAAAATTTTGGACGGTTTGAAGTAAAATGACCGACATTTTGTGTTTATCATGTAGGTTGCACATGGCATTAAAATTTAGTTTCATAAAAGAAGAAAAAAAAAAAAATACTCCTTATTAAACAAACATTTAATATTTGGAATAAATCATATTTCAAAGTTTACAATAAATGCATGAGCAACTTGTAGGAAGACAAGTCTAATTAGAGGAGGACAATACTTACAGGATATGTGCATGAGCAACTTGAATGTAACCGTAATCCAACCCCACAAGTAAATCATTAAAGTATATTTGAATAAAAAAATTCTTTTTTAAAGGATTGTATTATTTGATTTCGACTTTTGCATGATCGAGAAAAAGGCTAATATTTTGTTGATGGTATTCACGATTATCATGCTTGCATACAAGCCATTACTATATGGGGGCTGAGGTTTTGTATGACATAAAATATAGAATATTAGATAAATTAGATTAGAGAAAACTGAATATGACGTAATATAAACAATTTGAGATCAAGTGAGAGTTGGGAAGTACCTTACAAGTTGGAATTACCAGAAAAATTGTTGAGACATTTACGACATGTTCCATGCATTTGATCTGAGTAAGTGTCTTGCAAACATGAAGACAAAAGTATTACTTGAAGATGTGAAGTTAAGGTAGAAAATGAGGAATGCTTGAAGAACCAAAATCAATCATTAACAATAAAGCCCAGAAGCTGATGATTAAATAGATATATTTGGTGAAAGTTCAATGAACGTCAAGAAGTTGCATGAGAATTTGAAAGGGACATGGCAGCCAAATATCCCCCTATGTTTACCTCAAGGATAAAATTTTGTTAAGTGCAAGTTTATAACAACCCTCAAATCTTGTATTTAATAACGGAGGAAATAAGTAAGAAATATTGAAGTTTTTGATAACATATGACAAGGCCGAAAGTCCAATTTGAGAGGAGTTTTGAAACTCTCTCTCGACATGTGTTCAACAATCAACCATAAATACACCAAACGGTTAACCATTACCTCCACATCAAAGCCCCAAATTGTATATCAGCAAAGTTGTATCTATTCTAATTCGTGATCAAAGCACTAGGGTTCTTCAACACTCAATCATCGATTTAACATAAGATTTATATATTTAAGATTTGATTCACTTCATATTATTGCTAATCATGCTATTGTAAGTCGATTATTGGTGATTGAGGGTATAAATGATGGCAAGACGGTGGTTAATGGAGAGTAGCGAATGTATATGGTGGTGTTAGTAGATAATAATGGGTGGAAACTACTTCGTTACGAGTTTTAGTAGTCTCAATTAAAGATAGGAACAAGATATATCAATCATAGTTGCAAAAGAAGTAGTCGAACAAAGAAATGGATTAACCTATGCTAATTTGAAACTTGAAGCTTTCACAATGGCATCATGAATACAAATATATAAATAGGTCGTTCATGTTGTTGCAATTGACAGGAGATGAAGAGGTTTATGTAGTGACAGATCTAGAAAAGAGAAATATTGGTAAAGGGGATCGATGATTAAGTAACATAATTTTTTCTTTCAATTCAGATGGATCCCAAGGAAGATCATTCAAAAACTTCCATGCACATGGAAGGAGGAAAGTTGGGTTGAGAAATATTATAAGAATTATTACCATTGGTTCGGATTGTTTTGGTGTTTTTCTTTTTAAAAAGCATTCCATTTTTCTAGTGAATTAAGAAAACAATTAACAACTAGTCATAAATTAACAATTAGAAATTAAAAAAATTATAAAAAAATTAACAATTAGGCATCAACTATCAAACTTTAACCCTAGCTATTAACAAGAAAATAACAATTTTATATTTTTATTGGGTCAAGCCAAATTTTTGGAAGGTTAAAACAAGATAAAATTTGAAAACAAAGTAAAATTTATATCATAAAACATTTTTTTCTTGAAAATTAACTCGAATCTAAAGCATAGATTCACCAATGGGTCTATGTTAAATCAATGTTATAAACTGAAACTTATCAGATTACCTGATAACATTCTTATTGTTGAAGCTCAATTGATAGATTCGATTGTGGCTTATAGGAGTTAATTTGAGCTCGGGTTGATGAAATTAAAGACCACATATTCATCTAAATGGATTTGAGTCGTGGGTGCAATATTTGGGTCGGACCTCCCGGTGGATTGCCCATTCTTAATTTTGGCCTACGTAATTTTGCCCTTTTGAAACATATATGTAAATATTTAAAAGAAAATATTTATTTTCTTTTTCTTTTTTTGCATTATTCTTAATTTTCTAAATAGTAATTACATGAACAACGTAGTTTAACAAAATGCGATTAAATCCCTGGAGTTTGAAAAGTTACGTTTTTCTGATTTAGAAATTAAAATACATCCTTGCACTTTTAAAAATATTCCTTCAATTTGTAATTAGCATTTTAATCCCTAGAAAATTATCAAGACAACTTTATAAAATGATATTTAAGTCATTGTTTTAATTTATTTGACCATAAAGACGGCCTAGGCTTTAAATTGAATCAAAGTTTATTTGACAATAAATTTTAATAGACATCTTAAAGATTTCCTTAGATGTTGTTTGGTAAAATAGCTTATTTGTTTAGTACAGGTTTGAATAAACATAATAAACTAGTTGGAGTAAGGGGTCGTTTACCAAACGCTTACCCGTGTAAGCGCTTACCAAGTCATGTTACCTTATGAATGAAGATGACAATGACCAAAAGAATTTTACCGGTAAGAGCTAAGGCAGGGACCAAGAGTCTTACCCGGTAAGTGATGACGAAGACTCTTACCACGGTTAGTGCTTACCGGGAAAATTGTTACATACGATACCGTTTTAGTGGACTAAAATCTTACCCGGTAAGTAAGTGATAGTGTTAAATTTTACGGGTAAGTGCGTATCAAGAAAATTGTTGCATACGATACCGTTTTGGTGGACTAAAATCTTACCCGCTAACTAAGTGATTGTGTTATATTTTATTGGTAAACGCTTACCCGGGTAAGTGTTTGGTAAACGACCCCTAAGTAGTTTATTAGGTGTAACACCTTAAAATATGGAAATAACAATTAACTTAAAATTTTCTAAATACATCAATGAATGATTCATATACAAACACCATTTAAGGTTTAACCTCAAACATACACAATTCAATCTCTACATATGGTCTATAACGAGGACGGGTGCTACTAAAACCCAATAATAGTCACTCTCTCCAAACTGCGGAAGACTTCACCAAATACTTACACTTGTGAAAACTAAAGCACATCTCTTCAGCACCGCTAGAACCAAACCCCCAACTGGAACCTGATGCACATGCCGACAAATAAAAGGGTTAGACTAACGCCTAGTGAGTTCAAGAGTTTACAACAGGGAATAAATACATTTGCTAAAGGGAGAGAAAGTAGTTTAAATCACAAACTTCTAGAAAGATTTACTTTAAATATCAAACGACACCATATTCCAAAAGTACACCTTTAAAACAAGGAACCCAACATGAACCTCCTTTCGTAAAACCACTTTAATCCCAAACTCACCCAAATGTGAATAGTAAGTAAAACTCCCAATTTATAAGAATATGAAATAAAACTTTACTACTCGAAATACCTCAAACATGGACGGGGCATAATACACAACCCATAAATCTTGAATAAACAATTCCCCATCAGTAAAACGTCACTGAAAACATGGATAATAAAATGACACAATTAAATACTCAAATAGCACCTTCCGGTGACGGGGAATACCCGATTCCATTGTACGTGGCGGAACACAGAGTTAAGCCACATAACTATGTTATCGAACTGCACCTCAGATCATTGACTTTAGTGCACACTAACTTAAGTGTCACCTCAAGTCCCCAACACCTTTAGTGCACACCACTTAGCGGGCGTCACCTCAAGGACACGGTACCTTTAGTGCACACCACGTAGCGGGCGTCACCTCAAGGATACCCGATCTTAGTGCCCATTCGCTTTCTAGTAGAGTTACAACCTCAAGGTTCCCATTCGACCTTTAGTGTCTACTCACTAGCATTCAAGATAGGAGTCTCAACTCCTTACTTGATAACCCAAAACATGTAACTCCCAAATGACACAAAAAGCACATCATTATACTCCAAAACCCCACAACGGTTATTACTCCAGAAAAATGTCCTCAAGACTCAAATTAGTCAAAACCGAGCCAAAAGCCCAACAATTTACATAAACCCCCAAATGAAAGCCAGTATAACTTTGAAACACGTTTGACCGACTGTTATGCAAACACAACGACCAAAAGCATGATTAAGTTAAATTTCATCATTGGTTGAGGCAAACCATTTTCCAACTGGACTCGTACCCTTATATTCCCAAAATGCCTCATAACACAAATATGCATTTTTCGAAAAGGTTTATAAGATCAAATACACCAAATGACACTTTCATCAAATAAACTCTCTTTATATATGTAAAATCATCAATGAAATATATCAACATGATTTATTTACCAAAATTCTCAAAAAATCCCAAAGTGGGTGTTCACCATGCTTATAGAACTAAACATTTCAAAATAACCGAAACTTATCAGCAGTTAACAATTTAATGTAAAACACACATGCTTTAAAATAAATATTTTGGCATGTACACCGTTTTCACAAATTAACTTGAACTCACCTCTGCTAGATTTAGGCTAAATCTAGATTTTACCCCAACTTGAGCCTCCTTGAAGAAATCTGAACTTTCAAGCCAAATCTTCCAAAACCTAGATCCACAAGGATCCAACCATAAATATCCATATTTAACCATTTAAAATCATTCCCCAAACATTTTACATAAAGATCTCAACTTATGTCAAAACCCTAATTTCCATAAATGAAGAAAATAAAAGGTTACCTTAACCATAACTCCAATCCACCAACAAGAACACTTCTAGGTCACCAAAAATGAGCCATACACTCCCAATCCTCAAGATGATAAAAAGGTTGGATGAAAACCCTAGAAAATTGATGAAGGTGATGAAGAAGATGAAGGTGGAGATGGTGAATAAATGCTCAACTTGAACCCTTTGAAGAAATACCCAACAACTAGAGATAAGAGAGGTAAATGAGGGTTAAAGGAACCCTAGGTTCGGTTCTTGGAAGGAGAGGTTGAAAGAGAGTGAATTAAAATGGAATGGTTGAGATAGAAATGAGAAATGAGGCCAAAATCATATTTTAACTCGTCCGACCCCGCTCGCAACAGTGCCTGGCGATAGTGACATTGTCACTATCGCGTGGCACAATTGCGCGGATTGTACCGCGGGTAAAATCCTCCCCGCGACAGTGCCTTGGCGATAGTGACACTGTCACTATCGCATGGCACAATCGTGCCGTCTGTACCGAAGCCCAAAATGTCCAAAAACTCGCGATTCTCACATGGGTCGATTTAAGGCTCGAAAGTACAACATAACTCACCCCAAAAGATAAATGGAAGACGGAGAAAATACCAAGGAAGGACAGAAACTTACTTTGCAAAAAAACGGGTGTTACATTAGGAGTTTTTTTTGTCAACTTTTCCAATTATAACCCTATTAATATTTAATACTATTTATTACATTAATTAAAATAAATATTAATTATTACTAATATTAATAAGTATTAATTAAAAATTATTAATTAACTTTAATTATACATTGGTATTAATATTAATTATTAAGAATTATTGTTAATCATATCAGTTATTTTATTTTTTAATTATTATTCAATATATTTAATTATCAAAAACTAAATATAACAATTCTAAATATGTTTATGTAAAACATAGAAAATTAAAATTATACTTATTTTGTTTCATAGATGATAAAACAACGTTAAATGATTTTATTAAAATATTTAATTTAATTATTAATTACATTTTTTGAAAAATCATTAATTAACTAGGATATGCTAGGTTGACTAATTTTACTTTTATTCATATTATATGTAAGTAGTTATTTAAGATTATAAATTAATGTAGCTTTTTTCTAGAATTTGTTTTAAAAAATTCAAAATTTATAGTATACATATATATGAATTTTAAATCCTTTTAATTAATATATTATATTATTTAATTTTTTTTACTATCTTGTTTGCATTAATTAACATATTATATTATTAGAAATTTGTTTTAATTATATTATGAAATATTGTAATTGACTGTTTTTTCAAGATGCATCTTTTGACAATTTTACATTCTTATCGGCTAGTTTTTTCCGAAAGAAGATTTGTTCATCAACTAGCTTAACAACTAACCGCTATCTAATCAACCATAAGCTAGTTTATCAACTAGTTTGTCAAACATAACCTTATTAAAAGAAATACAAAAGTTTTAGATCTAAACACAATTCAATATGATCACTTAAAGAAGATTAAATGCGATGAAAAATTATTCAATGTGACAAAGATAAAAGAAAAGTTTAAATTGTAGATACAAAAAGTATTAAAAAAACGAAGACGTCAAACTAATTAGTTTATAATATCGTAGCTTAACTAATTTTTATATCTACAATTAATTATATATATATATGGATGGAGACGAGTCTAACTGTTTTTAATTTGATCTTAGCCGTTTAAAATCATTCAACTTTCAATCTGGATCGTTTAAATTAAAAAGTACTACTAATAAAGCATGATGTACTAAACCCTAATTCTAACCCCCACTTCTTCTCTTGCTCTAAAATAGCGCTAATCTTTCTCCCCACGCTCCTTAATATCTGCCACGAACCCATAATTTCCCTCTCCCCCACGATTTCCTCAAGCCCTGATTTCCCTCACAACTCTCTCCTCCTTCTCGGCTCGCTTCCAAGTCTCGTCTCTCAAGCTACCAATTTCCAGATTTCTAAACCTAAATCCCAAATCGAATTCTGAAGCAGGTTTTTGTTCTGAATTTCACCGTTTCTTAAATTTGCTTTGATTTAAATCTGACCAATTCAAATATCTGTCTTATGGCATTTTTCAATACGTAGGTTTATTGTTTGATTTTTGCAGGATTCGATCATGAAAGGGGCTAAATTGAAGGGCGCTACGAGAAAAGCTGATAGAAAGTATGTTTTGGTTGTATTTTTATGGAGTTTTTATATAATAGGTTTTGTATGGTTAGAATGATTAGTTTTGCATTCACCACTTTCTTTGACTTTTCTTGAGGTACTTAATCCTGAAATTTTTTAAATCAAAGTTTTTTTTTAACTTAACATGTGTAGCTTCGTTGTGATCCCTTAGTTTGCACAATCATGATTTTTCTCTATTTGATTTTTGGGTTTTATTGGATTTAGCATTCATATTCTCTATTTGATTTTGTGAGTTTTTTTTATTTTAGGTTTTAATTTTTAATTCTAGGACTGTCAAAAATTGGAGGTGCAGAAGATCAATTTGCTGAATGTGGGATGATTCCGGGAACCAATGGAAGCTCGATTTTGTATGTGAAGTCTGGAAAAGTAAGTGGTAGTGTCAAACAAATGACTTGTAGTCGGTGGTGGTTTTGTTACAATCACAAGAGAAAGCATTAGGAGGT
The DNA here is from genome assembly GCA_954870635.1 of Arctium minus. Taxonomy (NCBI): domain Eukaryota; kingdom Viridiplantae; phylum Streptophyta; class Magnoliopsida; order Asterales; family Asteraceae; genus Arctium; species Arctium minus. The sequence continues at coordinate 11,447,411 of OX941085.1, forward strand.
TTTTTGAGCAAACACGTACTATGGATGAAGTTTATGTTAATGTATTCCCTCTTGAGTTTTTTGCACCATGTTTTCTGTATATTTGCAAGATTTTTATGCTATCTGCGGTGTTTGTGTTATAAGTATTTACAGATTTTAAAACCTACGGTGAGGCCGTCGGTCTAACCGTGTGTTGTTTGTATGGTGGTGGAGGAGCATCCATTTCTCCTCAAACTGTGTAATTGAAAAGAGGGGTGGATATTGTCGTGGGAGCTGTTGGCCGTGTTAAGGTGCTACATAACTACATTGCCCTTGAATACATTTGTTTTTAGCGGGATTAAGTCTAACTTGTATTTCTTGAAGTGAATCATCATCTAATGTGGTAACAATGTGCAAGATCACATAGAGAGGGGTAATCTTGACTTATGCTCATTGAAATTCCGTATCCTCGATGAAGCTGATGAAATGTTGAGGCAGGGTTTTGTTGAAGATGTTGAATATATTCTAGGCAAGTATTCTTTTGCTATTTTCAGATTGAATTCCGTTGAAATATTTTATTGGCTTTGTGAAATTAATTCGATCTAGCCATTTGGATTTTATTAGTTTGATGCTTGAGTTCTTGGAAAAAAGTGCCAACATTTTTTTACGGATTTTCAAAGTGTTCATCATAATATTTCCTTTCAACAAATTGCAAATGAGTCAAGGCTGAATATTTATGTGTCTTTTGTATTTATTTATTTATTGTTATTGCATCTGGATGACCCCAGTTCTTTATGTCTCTGAAGGCAAGGTGAACGATGCTAGCAATGTTCAAACTGTTCTGTTTAGTGCAACATTATCATTGTGGGTGAATCAAGTATGTGTTAAATTTTCTCTCTATTAGTAAAATTCAATTATAAATAAAGCAACAAGATTTATTTATAAATCAGTAATTTAAATCCAAAGATTCAAACTTTATTATCAAAGATATTAATTTTATTATTAAAGATTAATAATTAAATAAAACCAAACTGATTTAATTATAATAAGATGAACCTAACAACGATACTATCCTTCTCGATAGATTCGTTAGAAGAAAGGAGTAGAAACAGAGTGTCCACTCTACTGGACGAAAACAAAATACAGAACAGAAATATAAAACTAACCTGTTTAGATGATATTGACGAACCCACACTAGAACTTGAACTGCACGGTATGTAAACCTGTCCTTAAAGGTTTTGGCGGATCCCTTTAGTTGCTGTGAGATTAACACTAAGCCAAACCCCCAGGATTTGATGCAGTATACTTAACACTAACAGCTATAGTGTTAAGTGTAATGCAAGTTTGAGACAGAAACTTAGGTAGAGAATGAGATAGTAAGCACACAGATCGAGAGAGAAGAGAACAGATCGTTTATTTTTTTTTCAGTGTTTTTCATCAAAACCCCAAGGCTTCTATTTATACTGAAAAATTAAGGAATAATCTGAGAATATCCCATAATTAATCCCCAAGAAACGGATTAACAGGTTGAGTTGGAGACTAAGTCTCCAACTGATTTTCAGAATAAAAAGCCACGTTTTTAATAAGGAAACAAAAGAAGTTTATCTGAAAATTTTGAAAAAATCGAATCTTTTAGAATTATCTGCTCAAATAAAATATTTCAATATCTCGACCTCTAAAAAGAAAGCTCGTAGCTCGGGGCGAGGCTCCTCAGCTCCGATGCGAGCGTGCGAAGTGCAAAGTGCGCGACTCATCGCGAGAACCGCGCCCGCGCCCTCGGCCTCGGCCTCGGCCACGGCCACGGCCACGCGCGCGCGTGTGCGTTGCACTTCTTTGAGACCCCCACCATAAGCCCACCATTTTACTCAATGCCCATTTGAGAGGATAGGCTTATAAACATAGAATTCTTTTGTGTCTCTACCAATGTGGGATGGAAAACTTCCAACCTCACACTAAAATTCCAACAATCCCCCACCAGGTTGGAAATTTTCTGACATTCAATAAAATAATGATGTCACAGTGGTATCACTAAGATTAAACCCCGTTTAATGTGGATATGCAAGAAGAAATCAATTCAGAAGTATCCTTAGGATTTAAACTTTGAATCTTGTGATTACTTCGGCTTATTCACACACATCACCTTTTGTCTTTGCATTCTCACTGAGCGCGAATATGGCCATGCGCTAAAACCCTGTTTCATGACCTTTTAGAAGAGGAACCACAACTCTTCTTCTGAGGCGGCACCACCTCTCAGTCGTATAGGCAAAGTTCTATAACATCTTCGTTGCTAAGATGTCTCTAAACTTTGTTAAGAGAACTGACTCATCCTTGTTCTCGGCAACGACGTACTATCTCATACCTTACATGGGTCTATCATTCGATAGTACCTTCTATCAGTTAAGTAACTTGTTATTACCCTTTAAACTTGAGAGATAGGAGCTCTAAATTCAAGTTGGGTTTCCATTACTAACCAATTCTGAGTGGTTTCAGACCCATGTCTCTGGTAGTTGATCCCACTAAGTCTCTCGTTAGAGGCTTAGTCAATGGATCTGCCAAGTTTCCACGCGACTTGACATACACAATACTAATGGTACCATTTTCTATAAGTTGTCTCACATAATTATGTCGGAGACCTATATGTCGCGACTTCCCATTATACACAGCATTATATACTTTTGACAGTGTGGCCTCACTGTCACAGTACATAGGAATCGAAGGTGTTGGACGTGGCCATAAATGGATATCTGTCAACAGATCTCTAATCCATTCGGCTTCTTTGCCCGCAGCAGCTAGGGCTATGAATTCGGCTTCCATAGTCGAATGAGCAATACATGTTTGTTTCTTGCTCGCCCAAGAAATTGCTCCACCACCAAGTGTGTAAATCCACCCACTTGTGGATTTAGAATCACTTGAATGATCTATCCAACTAGCATCAGAATATCCTTCTAAGATTCCAGGATGCGTTGTGTATGTCAACTCTAGATCACTAGTTCTTTTCAAGTATCCCAGCACTCTACTTATTGCCTTCCAGTGATCTGGTCCCGGATTGCTTGTATATTGACTTAGCCTACTCACAGCAAACGCAATATCCGGTCTAGTGCAATGCATTGCATACATCATGCATCCTATTGCACTAGCATACTCTAGTTGAGCCACTGCTCTTCCAGGGTTCTTGTCAAGTTTCACACATGAATCAAAAGGAGTATTGAACTCCTTTATATTCAAATGTTGAAACTTGGTCAGGATCTTCTCTATATAGTGAGATTGACTAAGAGATATTTGAGATCCTGACCTTTTAATTTTAATTCCAAGAATTGTGTCTACTTCTCCAAGATCTTTCATCTTAAAGTTCGAGGATAAGTAGTTTTTCGTCTCACGGATGCCTTCTAGATTGGTTCCGATGATTAGCATATCATCGACGTAAAGACAGATAATTACAGTGGTCTTTTTAGTACATTTCGAGTAAATACACCGATCAGCTCCATTGTGTCGGAACCCGAAAGATGTGACAGTAGTGTCAAATCTTTCATGCCACTGTTTTGGGGCTTGCTTTAAACCGTACAGAGACTTAATAAGCCTACACACTTTGTTTTCTTGTCCCTGTACTACAAACCCTTCAGGTTGCTCCATATAAACCTCCTCATTTAAGTATCCATTCAAAAAGGCTGTTTTTACATCCATTTGATGAATATACAGTCCTTTTATGGCTGAGATTGCTATGAGAGTTCGGATTGAACTAATTCTAGCAACTGGAGCATAGGTGTCGAAATAATCGATACCTTCCTTCTGTCTATATCCTTTAGCTACCAATCTAGCTTTAAAAGCTGAGATTGAACCATCTGGGTGTAGCTTTCTTTTGAATACCCACTTGGAACCTATGGGTTTTGCTCCCTTGGGTAAGTCAGTTAATTCCCAAGTTCCATTTCCCATAATAGAGTCCATTTCATCGTTTATTGCTTCTTTCCATAGTGGAGCATCTCTTGAAGACATGGCCTCTTTATAAGTCTTAGGATCATCTTCGATGTTAATCGAAAGAATGACTTCTCTAGTCACTTTCTTATGAGTTCCTTCCACTAGGTAGGAGAAGAAATCATCTCCTAGACTTTTCTCTTTTCTTACTCTAGTACTTCTACGTGATTCTTCAAACTTGTTTGAGGTTTTCGAACTGTCACGAGATGTGCTAGGAAGATTTGGAGCCAATATTCTTTCCGAGTTTTCAGTATCTTTTGAAAACTTGTCTTCAAAAAATTCCACATCTCTGGATTCCACTATCACTCCTGTTTCTTTATCCAATAATCTATAAGCCTTGCTATTTCTAGCATATCCTACGAATATGCTTTTAATGGCACGGGCTCCCAATTTAGATCGTTTTGGATCAGGCGTACGATAGTAAGCGATACAACCCCAAACTCTAAAATAGTCCAAGTTTGGCTTTCTACCTTTCCATAGCTCATATGGGCTGGTTGGAATCACACGACTAGTGATTCGATTGTGAATGTGGCAAGCAGTTAGTAATGCTTCTCCCCAAAGATTGTTTGGTAAACCCGCTTGGTTCAACATACAGTTAACCATTTCAACAAGGGTTCGGTTCTTACGTTCCGCCAAACCATTCTGTTGGGGAGTAAACGGTGAGGTGCGTTCATGTTTGATGCCATTCTCTTCGCAGAATGTATCAAACTCTCGATTGAAGTATTCACCTCCTCTGTCTGAGCGTAGTATTTTTATTTGTTTTTCGAGTTGATTTTCTACTTCAGCTTTATAAAGTTTAAAAGCATCAAAAGCTTCGTCTTTTGAATGTAATAAATAAACGTATAAAAACCGACTGAAGTCATCACAGAATGTAATGAAATACCGTTTACCACCACGGGTAAGTATTCCATTCAATTCACAGATATCAGAGTGAATCAACTCTAAAATAGTTGTATCCCTTTTGACCGATGGAAAAGGTTTTTTAGTAAACTTTGATTTTACACAAGTTTCACATTTTCCGAAATCTTTGTTATCAATTTTTATTAATCCTTTATTTTGCATTTTTTCAATATTTTTAACATTTGTGTGTGCTAAACGATTATGCCATAATGATATTGAACAAGCGAAATACTCAAAAGAATTAATTTCATTAAAATCGGAAGCAATTACATCAATCATGGAAACAGAATGACCTATACTATTCTCAGACAAATTCGAAACATTACTACCAACTGATTCACTAGTACTAGCATCAGAACTGTCATCACCCTCCCCAAACAAACTAAGGCGATACATACCAAGTTGACGGTATGCCTTGCCAAAGAAACGTTGTCGCTTGTGAAACACTATCTTCCCAGCCTCCATAGCAATTCCAATCCCATTTTCATCAAGCTTGCTTAGGGATACCAGACACTTGCATACAGTAGGCACGTGTAACACGTTTTTCAAAGTTAAGGTTTTTCCCGAAGAAAACCTTAGATGAACAGTCCCAATACCTGCGATAACTGCTCTACCGCGGTTTGCAGTCACAATATGCCTTTCGTCATCAATCGGATTGTACTCAGAAAATTTGGATCTGGAGTCACATACATGAATCGTGGCTCCAGAATCCAAGTACCAACCACCTCTTCCAGCCATCACCCCGGTTGAATCTTCAGCTATCATGTCGATCTCATCCATGCTCAGATTGGCCACTAGATGTTCTAAGTCTACGACCGCATTAGCTGCGGCCGGTGGGCCAGACTTTCGCTGCTTACATTCCCTTGCATAATGTCCCGTCTCTCCGCAGACGTGACACTTCCCAGTTCTCTTTGGTCCCTGACTTGTTGACTGACCAGGCCTTTTGAAGTTCTTCTTTTGTGGACCCAAATTCCACTTTTTAGTGGATCCAGAAGACTTCCCCTTTCCTTTGCCACCAGCCTGCACGCTGTTGGCACTCATGATGGCCTTGCCCTTTTTGTCCCGATTTCTCACCTCTTCCTCAATCCTAATGTGTTTTATCAAATCGTCCAAAGAATAGTCTTCGGACTTGTGCATCATACGTTTTTGAAAATCCTTCCATGATGGGGGCAATTTGTCAACAACAGCCCCTACAAGGAAGATCTCAGGAAGAGGAATATTGAGAACTCTCATTTTATTTTCCAATACTTGAAGTTCATGTATTTGCTTAAGTATTGGCTTATCATCTACCATTTGAAATCTTAAGTATCGAGACACAAGATATTTATTGGTTCCTTCTTCTTGTGCCTTGTACTTAAATTCCAAAGCTGTCCAGAGTTCTCTAGGACATGTTATCGGGGCATAAAGGTCATACAGTCTATCAGATAAGGCACTTTTTATGTACCCACATGCCAGTGTTTCAGACTCCTTACGGAGTAGCCGCTGTTTATCCAGATCGGCTATTCTGCTTATCCAGATCGGCTATTCTGGCGAAATCAGGTTCTCTCCCGGTTTCAGGAACAGGGTTATCGGGAATGGGTGGTAGAGTCGGGTCCAAGACAAAAAACAACTTTAAAACCATAAGCATGAATTTGACTTTTTCAGCCCAACGGGTATAGTTTGATCGTTTATTTTTTTTTCAGTGTTTTTCATCAAAACCCCAAGGCTTCTATTTATACTGAAAAATTAAGGAATAATCTGAGAATATCCCATAATTAATCCCCAAGAAACGGATTAACAGGTTGAGTTGGAGACTAAGTCTCCAACTGATTTTCAGAATCAAAAGCCACGTTTTTAATAAGGAAACAAAAGAAGTTTATCTGAAAATTTTGAAAAAATCGAATCTTTTAGAATTATCTGCTCAAATAAAATATTTCAATATCTCGACCTCTAAAAAGAAAGCTCGTAGCTCGGGGCGAGGCTCCTCAGCTCCGATGCGAGCGTGCAAAGTGCGCGACTCATCGCGAGGCCCGCGGCCTCGGCCTCGGCCTCGGCCTCGGCCACGCGCGCGCGTGTGCGTTGCACTTCTTTGAGACCCCCACCATAAGCCCACCATTTTACTCAATACCCATTTGAGAGGATAGGCTTATAAACATAGAATTCTTTTGTGTCTCTACCAATGTGGGATGGAAAACTTCCAACCTCACACTAAAATTCCAACAGTATGTCTCGTCTCTTATTCTCACATGGTTGTGTTATGTTTTCACGATTAATGTGTATGATCTTTCTACAACATGTGGCTCATTTGATTGATTCATTTACGAATATCACTGTTTTTTGCTTAAGATTGCGATTAATGTTTCTTTTCATTGTCTCATCAGATTGCGTAAGTTTTTGAAACCAAACAAGAAGATTGCGGATCTTATCGGTTTTGAGGTAATGAAGGCTAGTGAAAACGTTAGACACATCATCATGCCTTGCTCTAGCGCCGCGAGGTCCCAGGTCATTCCTGACATCATTCGTCATCATAGCAGGTTAGTTCTTCACAATTTGTAGGTGGTCAAATCTTAGCAATCTGCAGATATTTTTAAATTTTGTACAATTTTTTCATTAAATGTATTGTTGTATGTCTTCTCAGTGGAGGACACACGATTATTTTCACTGAGACGAAGGATTATTGTTCTGAACTTTCTGGACTACTGGTTGATGCTTGTCCTCTTCATGGGGACATTCAGCAGTCTGTGCGTGAGGTAGGCGTCTAATCGATTCTACACATTGTCTTGCACTTTGTTGATGTTTTCTTTTTCCCGTTTTATTTTGAATGTGTTTTTATTAATAGTAGTGATATTTTAAATAGGCAACACTTGCGGGATTCCGATCGGGTAAGTTCTTGACACTGGTTGCTACGAATGTGGCGGCACGAGGACTGGATATTAATGATATTAAGTTGATTATCCAGGTATGATCAAATCAAAATCAAATCTTAAATCGTACTTTGAGATCAACATCTTCTTTCTTGTACTAAGTTTTCTTTTTCATCCTCCAGTGTGAACCACCACGTGATGTTGAAGATTATATCACTGATCTGGGAGGACCGACAGAGCAGGTAATTTCGTTTTCTTTTTCTATATTTCTCATAATAAAATCCAAATCTTTTGGTGCTTTTAATTTATAAGTTGTGAATTGCTTATCTTCAGGGAATTCTGGTGTTGCCATTACACTTTACGAGCCAAGGAGGTTGAATATTTCCAAGCTAGAGAGAGAAGCGGTGTTAAATTCGAGCACATATCTTCTCCTCAACCGGCCGATATTGCTAAAGCTGCTGGTGCTGATGCGGCAGAAGCAATAATTCAAGTTGCTGACAGGTACCATAGTTTTTGGAATTTTGATGGTAGCTTAATGGCTATGCAATTTTAAATTAAATGAATGCAGGCATAAAATGCAAATAACAGTTGCAATAATGGCTTATTGACTTGCATATTTCTTTGAAAATGGTAGCGTGATCCCTGTCTTCAAGTCGACTGCAGAGGAGTTGTTAAATTTTTTCGCTTAAAATCATAACCATCAATAAATATATTTTGTCTTTTTACTGATTAACTACTATTTTCATTTCGTTATAGTTATGTATATATATATATATGTATGTATCTCGGAAAATATCAGTGATTTTGTTAATGTGTTTATAGATAACATGAATGACGATAGGACAAGGTTTCACGAGAAGAAGATGAAATGGGGTTTTAACAAGTTGATATTACTGGACTCATTTAAGAATCGTGAAAATGGGTATCTGGCGAATGATTCATGTGTGTTTGGAGCTGAACTTTTTGCAATTACACAGTATGCATAAAAAGATCGATGCATGTTTATCACAAAGCCTCCGCCAATTATTAAAACTCACACTTGGACCATCGATAGTTTTTCAGATGTAACCGAGATAGTTTTGCGTTCGGAAATCTTTAAAGTTGGCAAAGTCAAGTGGTAAATTAGCTTCTACTCCTTGATCAATTTCAGTTGGTTTTAGCTACTTTTACTTTTTTAGAACATTGATATCACATGTTATAGTGATCACATGCATTATCAATCTTCTTTTTCAATTCAGGATATTATTAATTTATCCCGAAGGAAATGGAGAAGGAGCAGGAAAATGGTTGTCAAGTTTTTTAGAGATACATGATGTTGCTTTACTTCTTAATGGTTAGAGTTTATGCAAATTGCAAGGTTCATGTTAAGAACCAATGTGATAATGTCGATATAGAGTGAGGTAAAAGCCATATTCCATTACCTTTTCTCTTATCTGCATTGATGTCAAATACTTTTGTTTTTTTGAAGTAGTTTACATCATTTGCTTAAGTTTTGCTTCATTGTTATTATATGTATCTTATGATCATGGTTTGTGATCCCATTCTACTTTACAGAACTTGATGCCTGGTTGTGGGACTCAGGTGTTTGTTGGGGCAATGAATTCATGCTACTGAGTGGACTCAATGACCTGACAATGGGTTTTTTATTGAATGGACGTCTTATAGTTGAAGCTGAGTTTTCATTGGTTGGAATACTTAAAAATTTCATCTGAAAATTGGTGTCTTTATTATTAATCTGAAAGGACTTTATATTTCAGGAAACACAAATTTGTTACTGTATTGGTTTATGATGTTTAGCAGTGATTCATGGGATTGAAAAATTGGTATTGTGTAATGAAGAACAACATCTATGTTATAGAAACTTACATTTGACGGTGCCACATAAATTTGATTTAATGTCTCTTTGATTAGTGATGTTTAGCTTTAAATTATTCAAAAAGTTGGAAAAGTTAACATAAAACATTGGGTAAAAATTATATTTACATTGAAACATTTAGAAACTGTTTAGACACCATTATATATTATATTGACCAATGTGAGTCAACCGCTTTTAGAGTTAATCTGGACCGTTTAAATTAATTTCTAAATAGGAAATGGGAAATCACCATGTGAGCGAAGATGAGATTGTGAGAGGAAGGATTAAAGTGAGTGATTTGGGCGAAGATCTTCTTCAAGGAGAAGAGTTTTAAATGATTGTTTTAAGATGATGAAGAATCCCAAGAATTTCATCTCTTCTTCGCTTCAATATATGGTGGTTTCTGTTTGATTGTTGCTGGTGGAACAATTGGTGCAAGTGTGTATGAAAATTGAAAAGAGTGTTGGATTTTTATTTGGACGGAATTACCCTTCATATTTTCATCATATTTATGAAAGACCCATACCTATCTTTATTTGGTCCCATTTTGGTTTCCCATGAATTTGATAGGAAAGTTCTAGCTAGAATACATTTTTGTGCTCTTTAACAACCGAAACCGAAGTTCCAAATCCAGACAAGAACTCCATTGGGGTGCTTCGTTTGTGTTTTTTGTGCTTCATTCTCACATTCTCGGCTCTTCAACAACTGAAGTTCCAAAAGATTCTCAACCCCGATTTCTCTCCCCCGATTTCAGCAAAGTTCTTTCATGCACATTCGATATCGGATTTTAACTCAAACGAACTCGATGATCAAGCTGCATTTTCACCCGGTTCGCTTGAAAAACTTGAGTTTGAAATCATGAAAATCTTGAAATCGAGAAGGGGTAATCCGATTTTGATCGCTTCTTTGCCTATGATATATTATGAAAGATACAGAAGGACTCTTCAAGCCGAAAGGTACCTAATCGAGAGTCAAAGGCACAGGAAAGTCGGTTATAGTTTCACTAAACTTCTTGCTCGATTGAAAAACATCATTCGGCAATGATGAAAATAGTGACCAATCAAATAATTGAATCTAAATTAAAGTCATCTTGTATACCCGACCAACGGACGGGTATAACGTTAGTTAATTTACAATTAAATAAAAATTTGAGGTATTTTATAAAAAAAATTATCCACTTCAATTTTTTTTATATATTTTATTTGTTTTTAATATAAGTTGTTTAAAAAAACCCAAGGACCGGTTAAAGAACAGTTAGGACCGTCCGTCCGTATTTGGTTCTAAATTTTTGTGCAAGGACTGGTTAAGGCCCGACCGAAACCTTTTGGGATCAATTAAGGAACGGTTAAGGCCTGGTCCTTGTGCACCTCAACTTACGGGTAACATTATCGTCCATCAAAATAGATTGTTAGTTGGTAAAAGCTAAAAACCTTAAGACCAGGGGCAAAACCTCTACAGTACATATGGTGGCATGGGACACCGCTTCGTCCCCACGTCATAGGTAAAAAACATTAGAGTCGTGAAATGTGCCAACTTATTATATATACTCCTTGAAACTACAATAAATAACATACGATTCTCTTAGTGAAATTGGTTTACATGGTCTTTTATCCACTACTGGATAATTGCTTATTTCCGACCAAGATTACCGACGGAAATGAAAACTTTGCGACGAATACACTATCCGTCGGTAATCCGTCGGTAACTGTCTACATTTACCGACGGATATTAAATTATTTTATTTTATTTTATTTTTATTTTTAAATCCGTCGGTAATTTATATAATTTAATAAATATTTATTTTTTTCTGACGTCCGTCGGTAATTACCGACGGCATTTAAGAATCCGTCAGTAATCCGTCGGTATATTTAATAATTTAATAAATATTTATTTTTTCTTTGATCATGTATGTGTGTATATATGTATGTGATCATGTATAGTATGTATGTACATGTACATATGTGTTCATGTATGTATATACACATGTATGTATGTGATCATGTATGTATATACACATGTACGTATGTGATCATGAATGTATGTACATGCACCATGTATAGTATGTATGTACATCATGTACATGTATAGTACATATGTGATCATGTATGTATATACAAGTACGTATGTGATCATGTATAGTATGTATGTGATCATGAATGTATGTACATGTACATATGTGTTCATGTATGTATATACACATGTATGTATGTGATCATGTATGTACATACACATGTATGTATGTGATCATGAATGTATGTACACCATGTATAGTATGTATGTACATCATGTACATATATAGTACATATGTGATCATGTATGTATGTACATGTACATATGTGTTCATGTATGTATATACACATGTATGTATATGATCATGAATGTATGTACACCATGTATAGTATGTATGTACATCATATACATGTATAGTACATATGTGATCATGTATGTATGTACATGTACATATGTGTTCATGTATGTATATACACATGTATGTATGTGATCATGAATGTATGTACACCATGTATAGTATGTATGTGATCATGTATGTATTATGTATGTATGTACATATGTGATCAACCGGATTTGTTTAAAGCCTAACTAAATCCATTAAAGCCCAACCGGGTTCGTTTAAAGCCCAACTGGGTACGTTAAAGCCTAACTGAATCCATTAAAAGCAACTGGGTATATTAAAGCCCAACTGGATTCATTAAAGCCCAACTGTGTATGTTAAAGCCCAATTGGATACGTTAAAGCCCAACTGGGAACGTTAAAGCCCCACTGAATCCATTAAAGCCCAACTGGTAACGTTAAAACCCAACTAAATCCATTAAAGCCCAACCAGATCCATTAAAGCCCAACCGGGTACGTTAAAGCCTAACTGGATCTATTAAAAGCAACTGGTATATTAAAGCCCAACTGGATTCATTAAAGCCTAACTGTGTACGTTAAAGCCCAATTGGATACGTTAAAGCCCAACTGGGAACGCTAAAGCCCCACTGAATCCATTAAAGCCCAACTGGCAACGTTAAAGCCCAACTAAATCCATTAAAGCCCAACCAGATCCATTAAAGCCCAACCAGGTACGTTAAAGCCTAACTGGATCCATTAAAAGCAACTGGTATATTAAAGCCCAACTGGATTCATTAAAGCCCAACTGTGTACGTTAAAGCCCAATTGGATACGTTAAAGCCCAACTGGGAACGTTAAAGCCCCACTGAATCCATTAAAGCCCAACTGGTAACGTTAAAGCCCAACTAAATCCATTAAAGCCCAACCAGATCTATTAAAGCCCAACCGGGTACGTTAAAGCCTATCTGGATCCATTAAAAGCAACTGGTATATTAAAGCCCAACTGGATTTATTAAAGCCCAACTGTGTACGTTAAAGCCCAATTGGATAAGTTAAAGCCCAATTGGGAACGTTAAAGCCCCACTGAATCCATTAAAGCCCAACTGGTAACGTTAAAGCCCAACTAAATCCATTAAAGCCCAACTAAATCCATTAAAGCCCAACCAGATCCATTAAAGCCCAACCGGATTCGTTTAAAGCCCAACTAGGTACGTTAAAGTCTAACTGGGTACGTTAAAGCCTAACTGATCACATTTGGTCCCTGATCTAACCGGATTCGTTTAAAGCCCAATTACTTCAGGGGTATTTTAGTCAATTTAAATACAATTTGATAAATTAATTAATAATTTTAAATATAATTTGATAAATTAATTAATTAATAATTTATTTATTAATTTTAATATTAAATAATATATTAATTAATAATTTATTTAATAATTATAGTTTTAAATATAATTTTAATTTAAAAGTAATTTATTTAATAAAAAACAATTATCCGTCGGAAATTCGTCGGTAATCACCGACGGATATAATCCGTTGGTAAATACCGACGGAATTTCCGTCGGTGAATGTCCAAAAATTCTAAAAAAAATAGTGGGCTTTAAAGCCCTAATCTGTCGATTTCTCCCTCTCTCGACCTCCATCTCACTGTCGCTCTCACTCTCGTCTCTCGTCTCCCTCGTCTCCCCCTCTCAGTCTCTCGTCTCTTCCTCTCGTCTCTCGATATCAATCTCTCCCTCTCTCTCTCGACGACCTCTCACTCGAACGCCAACGACCTCCATCCCCTCCGGCGACGGCCCCTGTCTTCGGCGACCTCCATCCCCTTCGGCGACGACCTCTGTCGATGGCGACCTCCTGATTTGGGTATGAATCTGTGTGTGTATGTTTGTTTGTGTATGAATCTATGTGTTTCAACAACTTATATATCAATTTCTATTTAAACCCATATCTTTATATCTTTATTTATGTGTGTGTGTATGTATGAATCTGTGTGTGTGTGTGTGTGTGTTTGTTTGTGTATGAATTTATGTGTTTCAACAACTTATATATCAATTTCTATTTAAACCCATATCTTTATATCTTTATTTTTGTGTGTGTGTATGTATGAATCTGTGTGTGTGTATGTATGAATCTGTGTGTGTGTGTTTGTATGAATCTCTCTGTGTGTGTATGTAATGAATATGTTGTGTTTTTTGTTAATGAATCTGTGTTTTTGTGTGTGTAGATTGAAATTGAGTGAAATTTGGTGCCGCTTCAGAGACATACACATACACACGATCGACTCCCGACTTCTTGACGTGATTTAAGGTACCAAAATAATTTTAGACGTTATTCCTTAATTAATTTATGTTGTCATTTAATAGGAAAATTTGAGTATAGTAGTAATGGAATTATTTGATATTTGTTATGTTTGTAAACCCAAATCTTTTCGTTATGTTTGTTTTTCGTTATGTTTGTTTTTGGGATATATGACAACTATGGATAATTATAATTATGACAGTTTATTGTAGATTGAAATTGATATGAGTAGATCGTAGATTGAAATTGATATGGGTATATATTGTAGATTGAAATTGATATGAGTTCTTTTAGCTTATGAAAACCATTGTTATGAGCACGGATATATCAAATGTTTTGGTATGATTTGGTTTGATAAACTTGTGATATTAATTAGTTGGGTTGTCATTTATTGGACAAACATTAGGTTGATAAATGGAGACATTTGGTATGATTTAGGATTTGATTATACTTGATTTTATTTATTTATTTTAGTTGTGTTGCCAATTGTTGGGCAAACATTAGGTTGATATATGGAAATATTCATTTTATAGCCCTTATGCCGCCAAAATTTTAAAAAACATATGTTTGACTTTCCAATAGTCAAACCATTACACTTAGAGTTTTAGAGTCATCCAAAACTCCTCTAAACCTATGGTTTGACTTTCAAGAAGGCAAACCATTACATGTAGTGTTTAATAGACTTCTAACTTCGTTGACACCTATGGTTTGACTTTTAAATAGTCAAACCATTACACGTAGGGTTTTTAAACTTTCCAAAACACCTTTATTTGATTGTAACCTACGGTTTGACTTTCCAATAGTCAAACCATTACACTTAGAGTTTTAGAGTCATCCAAAACTCCTCTAAACCTATGGTTTGACTTTTAAGAAGGCAAACCATTACATGTAGTGTTCAATAGACTTCTAACTTCGTTGAGACCTACGGTTTGACTTTTAAATAGTCAAACCATTACACGTAGGGTTTTTAAACTTTCCAAAACACCTTTCTTTGATTGTAACCTACGTTTTGACTTTCCAATAGTCAAACCATTACACTTAGAGTTTTAGAGTCATCCAAAACTCCTCTAAACCAATGGTTTGACTTTCAAGAAGGCAAACCATTACATGTAGTGTTCAATAGACTTCTAACTTCATTGACACCTACGGTTTGACTTTTAAATAGTCAAACCATTACACGTAGGGTTTTAAAGTCATCCAAAGCTCATCTAAACCTACGGTGTGACTTTTCAATAGTCAAACCATTACACCACCTCTATCTTGATTATGTCGATTAACTACTTCTTTCTTTGTTGTAGTGGTTGAATATGTCGACAGATAGAGGATGGATGTATAGAAAGAACGACAGTCGGGGGTTTCTTAGCATCGACTATATTGTTGCAATGGACAGTTTTTTGGACTATGCATATGCCGATGAAAGGACTGTTGAAAGGAAACCTACACGTGATAGGATAGTGCTTCGTATTAGATGTCATTGTAAGAAGTGTCAAAACTTACGCTATAAAGAAAGGACTGACGTGAGGCTGCATATGGATGATGATGAAGATAACGAAGACGAACTTATGTTATCTGATCACTCGTCTGATAACTAGTGGGTCTTTCTTATGTAGACATTTCGTGTTAAACATTCTCTATTTTGCCGTTCTTATGTAGACATTTTTCGTGTTAAACATTCTCTATTTTGCTGTTCTTATGTAGACATTTTTGGGTCTTATGATTTATTTACACTTATATCATAACCATTCTCTATGATCTAGATGTCGGGACACCCTTCTAGGGGTAGTAGAGGTAGTAGGGGTAATAGGGGTAGGGGCAGTAGCAGCTACGCCGGGCGTGGTGACCCCCACGCCGATGAGTTCACCGATGACGGACTAGATCAGATCCAGTCCGATGACAGAGCAGCGGACTCGAGGGTTAGAGGCCCAAATGTGGCATCACAGACGCCCCGGCCGAGTCAGCGACCGCCACTTTTGTTGTCTGAAGCGGGCGGGTAAGTAGATGTGATATATTATTTATTCTAGTACATAATAAACCGATCCTAATGTTTTTTATGTTGTATACTTTACAATTGTGAAGGTTTAAGGACAAGTCGGCAGTCCGGAGGGCCATTGCCGTCTTTAAGTCCATGTTTGATGGTCCTTGGGCTCATTTTAGGGATGTCCCTAATGAGCACTATGCACGGTTGCTGGATCGATTTCAGGTAGGTATTTTACTTTATTTAACTTATTGAGTGGATTTATTTTTACTTAATTCAAACAATGTGTTTGCAGTTGTATTATAGTTGGCCTCCTGAGATGGACGCCGATGTATTAGCTGCATATCGGCGTCACCTAAATAATAGGTACGCCGACATGATGAGAGATGCATGTGTCTTCGCCGAGGAAAGGGCTTTAGCCATTGATGGTGTCCAGTTCGACGGACGTGACTACAGGATTCTTGCGCCACACCCTCCAGAGTGGATCCGGAGTGAGTTTTGGGTCCAGATGATTGAGCAGGTTTGTTTTGTTTTGAATACTTGTATCTGGTTGTACTAGGATTTATATTGATTTATGTCTTCTTTTTAACAGGTATGGAACACCGACGCGTTCCGGCGTGTAGTTTCGGCCAATACGGCCAATCGGGCCACCGAGTATGAGGGGATGACATCCAGACACTGTGCTGGATCTATTAGTATCCCTATACATCGGGACCACTTGGTAATTTATCATACACTAGACTAAATGTATATAATTGATGAATATATGTACTATATACATGATTTTATTACCTACTAACAATTTAATTTGTGTATTGTAGAGAGATGCATAGGGCCGTGAGCCTACCAGCGACGAGGTTTGGGAGGCTACACACTGCACCAACAGGAAGCTTGTTCCGGGTGCGACTGGTCCGACCACGGATCCTCCGATCTACGTTTATCCAAAGGCGGCTCATATGATTGTAAGTTCAATTATGCATGACTAGATATTTGTTTGTTTTATAAGATAGATAGAAATTATAGCAAACTTAGTTTGGGCTGCCAATTGTTGGGCAGACGATAGGATTGTTTTGATAAAAGCAGGTCATGAATATATATGTTCAAATCACAGTTGAAATGCTGCCGAATTTTCTATAGGTTAGTTGACTTGACAATGTCTAATTTGGTAAACTGTAGGATGCCTACCAACGGAATAGGGAGGAGGAGTACCTGGACTTACCTCCCGGCACTTTACCTCCCAATGACGCCGAGTTGTGGGAGCGTAGTGTCGGAGGACGGCGTAAGGGCCGTCTTTTTGGATGGGGGACCAGTCAGGATCCCTATTATGCTATGACCGGTGATTCAGGTGCCAGTTCAAGCGGGAGCACGCGCGACCGTCGCGATGAGGAGGTATGCTTGTCAAATGCTGTTTAACATTGTTAATCATATGTTTGTTAAATGTTGTCTGACATTGTTCTATATATATTTGTCAAATGTTGAATTTCAGTTGGAGGAGCTGAGGCAGAGGTTAGAGAGAGAGGAAGCAGAGAGAATCCAGTTGCAGGAGCGACTACAGAGAGAAGAAGTAGAGAGGATCCGGATTCAGGAGCGAATGGATAGAGATGAAGTAGAGAAGAGACAGATGCGGGAACGAATGGCTCAGTTTGACGCGTTCATGATCAAGTTTAACAGTCAGCACCCCTTTCCCCCCTTTCCCCCTTCGTAGGATTACGTTTATGTATTTGTAGATATTTTGCACACTTTTAGAATTAGTAATGTTTAAAAATTGGCAGGTTTTGTATGGGATAAAAAACTGGAAAATTTTAATTTTTAATTATTTTTTTTTAATTACCGACGGATTATCCATCGGTAATCTGTCGGAAAGTTATTTTTAATTTAATTTTTATTTAATAAATAGCCGTCGGAAATCCGTCGCTAAATCCGTCGGAAAGAATCCATCGGTAATCCGTCGCTAAAAGAAGACTGTCGGTGATTCGGCGGAAATAACCTCGTCGTCGGTAACCGTCGGAGATCCGTCGGAAAATATAACCGTCGGTGATCCATCGGTAATATCCGTCGGTGATTTGAACGCCGACCATCTTTTTACCGACGGCCATTTACCGACGGATCACCGACGAATTTCCATTTTACCGACGGATCACCGACGGATTCATCCGTCGGTGATAAGCCTCTGTTTTGTAGTGATCTCCTTCCATATGAGTTCGAATCTCATTTAATTTGTATCATTTTCTTGGTTTTTAGCTTTTAATTCATATTGATTCGAGCACAAATGATCTCTCATACAAAAAACAAAAAACAAAAAACAAACTAACATGACTTTGTAAAAAATATTCATACCTTTGTTTTTTATAACTAAATGGTACCATCACTATGAGAAAGGAATTAAACCACTCTTAAACTTTGGTGTTCGCACTAATTAAGATAAACTTATATAGCTATTAAGTGTAATTGAGTTAAGTGATTATGTGGTGTGATTAGAGTTGGTGGTCTAATGTATTGTGACTTTTTGGTGTATAACATCGGCATGCCCACCACCTTTAGGACACAATGGTGAACATTAAATCTTCAGCGATTTCTACCTCCTTTCGTGGGCTTAACCTCATTTATGTCTCAAATAATTTCTAACATAAGACAAAAAGAAAAAAAAAACATTTAGTTAGTTGTGTATTTATGTTTTTATAATTATATTGACTATATATTACTATCGTTCTAATAAATTAATTATTTTTTTAACATTAGACAGACAATAAAAGAATAGTTTGACGAAGACAACGTCATTATGTTATTATTATTGATGATTTTATATTAAATAGATGAACAATTTGTAATTAATGATTACAAGATTAATATGTATTTTAGAAGGACAAAAAAGATTTTTTTTAAGATTCTTTTAATCGAAGAAATTGATTGGAAATATAAAGTACATCAAAAATGATTTTGGTCACTCTTATATCAAGTTATTTACCTTTAACTATACGAATTTACTCCGCCCTACATATTTTTACATTGCCCGTTTATTATAACATTTGGTTTTGCAACATTGATAGAATGTGGATAAGGAATAAACCAACATAACTCCTTTGATAACATAATACTCATAACCTATATTATAGAACTACAAAAAAAAAAGCTAAATTTTAAATATAATTTCAACTTGGAGTTATAAATACAATTTTCAGATCATTTGTTAAAGCTGGTAAACATTACAACAACAAATCATGTCTAGCTCAGTTGGTTTCTCCAAGGGCGATAACATCCTCTGGGGGGGGGGGGGGGGGGGTTGTGGATGGTATCCCAATCTACCCGGGTTCGATTCCAAGGGGAGTCAATTTGAGGGCATGAGGAGTACCCAGTCCTTGGGCCGGTCCAGTCGTTGACTGGGCTGCCCCCCAACCCATTCTTAGAATGTGGTTGGGCTCTAGGTTCAGCGTAAGCTGGGCTGGGACAACGGCGGATTAGTAGGCTGCCCGTGGATGTCCGATACCGCCGGGGAGGTGTGCGTACGTGTGTGCATGAGTTCGTGGTAGTCGTTCGTTGGTTCGATGCCGCTATGCCTTCCAAAAAAAAAAATATATAATCTTAAATTGGTTTTTGCTAAAAATTACATAACCTTTAGGTCACAACGATTCTACATTAAATGATGGGGAATTGATAGAAACAATTCCAAAGACGTAGTAAATAGCAAAACTTGTCCTTTTGTAGGATCTAAAATGCTTAAAACAACAATTTAAAACAATAAGTAAATACTGTCCAAAAAAATAATATTCAATATCATATAGACTTTAGAAATGATAAAATAGAACACAAAATGATTACAAAAACAAAGAATAAATACCCATAATAAAATAATGTTAAATAATATCAAACTAAAAATGGTTAATTAATGACATTTTCATATAGATTATCTAACAAACCAATTTAACCGTTTCATATATTTTACTTGAGAGTATGGTTTGCTAAAGATAAAACATACATAAATCTTATTTTACTCCAGAAATACTATGAAATAAATTATTTAAAACATAATTAATTAAATAATAAGACTTGTTATAAATTGTAAATACTAGGTTCAATTCAACAATCAATCAACTTGTTTATGTGCTTCCTTTTTTTTTGCATCACATGTTAAAATTTATTATTTTCAATGTAGATAAGATATGTGATCACGGATTTCTTATGTTTCTCTAAAATAGATTACATGTAATTAGAGATTTAATATAATTAACTTTAAATTATGTTGTTATGAAATACTATCAAGTTAAACATTTAATAATTAATTTCTAATTAAATTATATGATTAGATATTCTATTTTATTTTACAAGAACAAGAGTAATAATTTGATGATTATAACTTTAGTATCCCTAACAAAATCTCCAAATTTTAAAACTTCAGTTTTTTATTTTTGTTCGTTTAATAAAATCTAAACATTTTCATTCCAAAAAAAAGCTAGGAGAGCTAGAGAAGAAAATTTGCTCATATACAAAGGAGAAAGAATAAATCTACAAAAGTTTAATTATATTAGAGGACAAAGAAGATGTATTAATTATTATTTTTATTTGTTTAGAGAAGAGAAGAGAAAAAAACATGAAGTTGTTACTTTATAAAATGAGTTTTCAAATTTTATTTAGGTTATTTAATAAATACGTTTGAATATTTTAATAATATAATTAATATTATAATTGGAAATGCAAGATATTAATCTAGTTTTATAATTACATTTTGACTTTTACTTTTCTAAATTGTGAAGAAAATATTATAGATTAAATGAAATACCAAATTTGTAATAAAAATTAATAATATTTGTTTGCGCAATTTGAATCTTGTAGGCCTATAAATAACCTTCCACCATTCTTGTAGTTCACAAACGTACAATGAATGATTTATTTGCCAATGGTTGTGCCGATTCATCTCTCGCTACGATACGAAGGTCATTAATTTTTCTGTTCTTAGTTTCATCTTTTATTACATATAAATTAATTTGAATGTTAACATTATAGTTGTTGTATGTGTGTATACATACATATGATACAGATTAGAAGGCAAAGTAGCCATAGTCACCGGTGGTGCTAGCGGCTTTGGCGAAAGCACGGTGAGGCTGTTCGCTAAACACGGCGCCAAAGTCTTGATCGCCGACGTTCAAGATGACCGAGGAATTTCTCTTTGTAACGATCTAGTGTCTGAATTCGGCTACGATGTTATATTCGTACATTGTGATATTACTCAAGATTCCCATGTGAAGAATGTTGTCGACACCGCAGTTTCCAAGTTTGGGAAGCTAGATATCATGTTCAACAACGCCGGCATCCCGGGGAACTTGGAATTCACGATCTTAGACACCGATAACGATAACTTCAAAAGGGTTTTTGATGTCAATGTATTTGGATCATTCTTGGGAGCCAAACATGCTGCTAGGGTTATGATACCGGCGAAGAGTGGCGTGATTTTGTTTACTTCGAGTTCAGCGTCGGTGGTTTCCGGCGAGTCGCCACATTCGTATACGGTGTCGAAACATGCGGTGGTGGGTTTGATGAAGAACTTGTGTGTGGAATTGGGACAATATGGGATTCGGGTGAACTGCATTTCACCTGGGTCCGTCTCGACGCCGCTGCTGACGAATGCAATGGGACTGGAGAAGGCGGCGGTGGATGAGATTCTGTGTGCCGCATCCGTCTTGAAAGGGGTGGTGCCGGCGGCGGAGGATGTGGCGGAGGCAGCATTGTATTTGACGACTGATTCGTCGAAATATGTAAGTGGGATTAATTTGGTGTTGGATGGAGGTTACAGCACCACCAACCCCACTTACACAAATATAGTCAAAGAAACGTTTAGAGCCTTGGCCAAAGACACATGTTGACGACAAGGATCACCATATTTTGGGAAGTATTGCGATTTAACTATTATATTTCTTATAATATAAATTAAACTATGTTTATTTCAAAGGTCTTGGATAATTTTAAATAATATTTATGATAAAAATAAAAAGGTAATAGACTCTTCATATATTCTTCAGGCCAAAATGTAAGATCATTGATCGTTAAGACCAACTTCTGTTCTTGTTTGATAAATGATCTTTTAGTGAAACCCGCTTTTGTTTTTGCTATTGAGAAACAATCATTCATGAGTCGAAAGATAATCTTTACGTGCCTTCTTTGCCATTTGAAGGGCTTGTACGATTTATGAAAATTGTCAATTTAAGAACGTCCAATTATATAAAAATGTATATTTGGGTGATAGTTTAAATCTTTTCGAAAATAAAAAGCATAACATATATCTATATATATGTTTTTTTTTTTGAACGGCAGGTTACTCACACACACGTTCCCGCGGTATCCGGGCTTCCACTTAAGGAGGCCACCCGACTAATCCGCAACGACCCGGCCCAACCCTATGGACTGGACCCGTCCAAGATTCGACTAAGCCCGACCTTCTGACCGAACCCGCAACCCATAGACTGGTTGCCCGAATACCTGGACCCGAGTCGACCCAAAGTCTGGGATGCTCCTCATGTGCCAAAGCTTTCCCCTAGATTCGAACCTGGGTAGACTGGGATACCATCCACAGTCCCCCAGGGTGTTACCGAATTTCGGGTTGCCACTCCAACCAACCAATGTTTCTTAAAAATCAATATATAAATGAGTTTTAACAATGAAGACTAATGGAGTATAATATAAGTAACACATGTTTCAAAAATAATTATCTAATATCTATATAATATGTAATAGAAATATTGAATTTCTATATGAGGAAATAAGTTTTGGGGTGGGGATATTTATTAAAAATTGCAATAGAGCATGAGGAGTGGGTTCATTTTGATTTATTAATTGCGAATGGTCCCATCCTTATCTTATATTTATTATATAATTATATTTCACATCAAATGGTTGTCATTTTTATTTTTCTTGGATCACCACAAATATTTTAGAAGCGCATGCTTTTAATGTTTACCCAACCAAGCAACCAACCATATTTGAACATATAGTTTATATGTGAATCATACAGGTTCATATATGAACTTGTCCCGTGTATTTGTAAAAATTACGAAACTATCCTTCTGTTTTTGGAATAGCCGCAACTTTTGACTAGTCAAAGCCGTAATTGTAACAAATCAAAGACGCAATATTTGTACTCGGTCAAAACTGATATTGACCGAATGAAATGTTAGGATTAATTCTCTATTTCTCATATATTTAGCATTTATCAAATAAACCTCTCTCTCTATATATATAATTATATATATATATATATATATGTATATACTTACACGTTTTGGACACCCCTGTTTTGCACAAATACGAGAAGTTTTGGACCTCCAACTTACTTAACCCATAATTAAATTTAGAATTAACAAAAAGAAATCATTGAGAGTAGTAATGCAATTATCTATTTTTCACAATTTTGATGTTTTAATTGATGGTAATTATACCATTTGTAACAACCCATACATCTTTAATTACATCAAAATAACATTTCCTGTTCAAAAACGGCCCCAAGCCTACAATTCAAAAGAATAAGGTTTGCAACTACAACCTATTACACAACTGAGTAAAAAAGAAAACTATTACAAGGAGTCTTCTAGCTCCTGGATTTATCTCACATCTTCTCCTTACTCTTATCGGTACTTGATATCTTGCGATAACCTGAAACAGAATTATAATTTTGAAAGAGCGAGGGTTAGACCGATGGTCTAGTGAGTTCCCTCCAAGCACTACTGCAACAGTTCAAATATTATTTAAAACATTTAAACAAAGCCTTACGCCTCACGAGCGTAACTCACTCTACTGATCAAACATTTATCATAACTTTACGCTTCGCAAGCGTAACTCACACTACTGACCAACACTGCCGTCAAAGACGGTATGTCTGTCTCGTACTGCCTTATTTTGGGGACACACCCCAATGGCATAAACGGGTCACACTCCCCGGTACGAGCAGGCGGGCCACACTTCCCGACTTAGGTCAAATCTCACGAATTAAATGTATGCATACATCTAATCATCAACAATATATAAAACGAGTTTATATAAACATAGCATAAACATGCCAACATAATTAAATCAACCTTTTCAATAAACCTTCACAACTTTTGATACTAAAAGTGTGCAGTTCAGAAAACACACAAGTATCAAACAACTTTCGAAATCGTAACAGATTTAGTTTGAAAGACTCACCTCAGATTCTTCTTGCTTAAAATCTGCCTTCTAACGATTAACACCACCTACGATGGTATCGAAATAAAAAGAGGTAAGCTAACTCGCAGATAACACTCTTTCCTTCTCTAAATATTTCAAAGACAACACTGTGCTACCACCCTGGTCGTTCGAGACCACCCCGGTCAAGACCGGTCGACAATACACCACACCGATCGGTCGACACCGGTCACATCACACCGGTCGGTCGACACCGGTCACACCACACCGGTCGACCTCGGGTCCGGTCCATATTCAACCAAACACTTGAACATTTGCAGGCGATACAGAACTTCGTACAAATTACCCAGATTCTTAAATCGATAATTTTTACGGTTACAAACTCAACAACAAGATCATTTACCGACTAAAAACTCTTAGATAGAAGTATTAAGCTAGAATCATACCTGATATGCGGCAACTTAATTGACGCATTACACCTTTTTTACTTTCTTTTTAGTTTCTTTAATTTGTCAAAAGTCGTTAGATTGAGTCTTTTTTATGTATATTTTCGATTTTCACATTTATGGAGTTTAGGTAAACCAATGACCAAATTTACTTGTCTTTTGATGCTAATTTGTGGCTAATCTTATAGTTTAGAGTGTTGAATTGGAAGTGTGTTTTGTGATGCTATAGGATGGAAATGAAGGAAGACTTGTGCTTTTGGAATGAAGACAAAACTTCAAAGATTTGGTGATTTACTTGGAATCTTTAAAGATATGATGATTTATTGGAAACTTCAAATATTTAGTGATTTACTTGGAAGCTTAAAGGATTTGGTGATTTTTTTGAGATCTTCCAAGTGATTTTGTTTCTAAGGAAAGGAGCATATGGACCTTTGGTTAAAGATATTTGAAGATTTTGTCTCCTTAGAAGCTCTATAAATAGGAGGGTGTTTTGCTTGTAAATTCATCCTACAATCTTAGTTTCATTTCACACTTTCTCTCCATCCATTTTACCATTTGAAACCTCTCTATCATGTATTCACCTCTTGCTACATCATCTTTGTAAAAGGTGAAGTTTCTTCCAATAACTTTCATCTCTTTTTATATTAATGTAATCTTTTAGTATTTTTCTTCTTGTCATCTAAATTCTATTCAGTTTAGTTTAAGCTTTTATGTTATTATAAATCTTTATTTTTAGTCGCATCTTTATTAACTTCGTCTAGCGTAAGGGTGTTATCGTAAAATTTCGTTCATGTTTTAAATTTTAGTCATCTTGATTTATTCTACTTTGTCGTATTTCTCTTTCGTAACTTAGATCTTTCACATTTTTATTGACTTTCGTTTCGTAAAACAAGTTTAGTTCTCGTAAACTTTTATCTCATCGTTATTTAAATATTTAACGCATGTCTTTTGTTTTTCTAAAAAATAGAAAAATGCAAGGAAACCGAGCAATGATAGGCTGACAACCTTAGCTCAGGTGTGGGGTGAAATTAAGATAAAAGTCTATTTTGATGGTAGAAATTTATTGACTAATAATAAATCGTTTCAACCATTCGTTCAAGGTTATATTGTTGAAATGTTAGAGTTTGATGATCTCAGAAATGAGTCGTCTTGAACACATCAACTTGAACGATACGGAGGTAGGCTCGAGAGAGTTACTTAGAACCAAGGAAACTTGTTTCATTCCGTACAACTTACAAAAGGGTTAGATTGTGCCATTGCCATGACTTTACTTTATTTTGGAAACATTAAAGTTAATCCATGGATGCGTGCCTTTCTCAACCTCGAAAGAGTACCTTATACAAGTTGATGGTTAAAAATGATGAGTTGTTTGTCATAAAGTTCTATCCGATAAATTTGCTTTGAAATCTTAACGAATCCCTACACTCTTGCTTCCTTTTTAATTAATTGTTTTCGCAATAGTTTGTAATCAACCCAACCAACAATATTTCTTCAAAATCGCCATCTGAAATCGTTTCTTTTTCTGGACTTTAATTTAAATCTTTTACTCCTTTTTCCCTGTGGATCGATACTCGGTATTTTACCGTTTTATTACTTGTAAAAGACGACAATGAATTGAGAAATGTATACTTGCGTTACTCTCCATTTGTGCAAGGTCTGAGAGGTTTATTCTATATAAATCTTGCAACAATACCTCTATTTGCAAAGAAACTGATCGATCCTTTGAAACCTAGTTTTCCTTTCTCCCTGCTTTCGCCCTGCTTTCGCTCTCCTTAGTCGGTCAAAGAAAATTATCAGGAATGAATCCTGATAAAATCTTAGGGTTAATATATATATATATATATATATATATATATATATATATATATATATATATATATATATATATAAAACCCAAGTTTCAAATAATCCCTCTGAACTTTGGGTCTCGCTTAACTTTTCACCCAACTAACAAAATTAATGAATTTTTCGGACCCAGATATTACACCATTATATTCGAACAGTAAAAGGATCAAACTACATGTCTAAACCCATAAATAGGGGTGGACCTAGTAAGGGACGAGGGGGTCCCGTGCACACGCTCAGTTGATTACAGTAAAGGAAAAAAATGTAGATGTCTTGGAAGTGCACCCACTTAATCTTTAGGGTGCCCTCAAATATTTCAAAACTAAATTTATGACATGAAGAAGTAATTGGCGTGAAGGTTTTGCGGCCAAAATAAAGCTCTTCATAGCGGATTTTGTTTTTTAAACCCTCCTAAAATCTGGACTTCAAGAAGTGTGAGACCAATAATTTAGATAAAAAAACATGAAATAGATATTAAAATAAATATGAGGTTCCAATTTATTTAATTAAAATAAATAGAAGCTCAAGCCTCCGACGGTATTGAGTTTTTAGATTAGTCTTTACTAAAAAAAACCGAAAAAATCTTTCAAAATCAACCAAAAAGCTCTCTCGAAATCAACCAAAAAAATCAAAAAAGTCATTCGAAATCAACCAAAAAACTTTAAAAAAACCACAAAGGGGACAATTCGGCTTAAAACACCCCGAGCGGCTTTGCTGGCATTTGATCGATCCAATTTAAAGTGCACCCACTCAACCAAAATCGTGGATCCGCCACTGCCCATAAAAACTTAGATCCAAGGCAACATAAAGTTAACTCATATGATATGTGGCTCAGGCCAACGCTATCAGTTCGAGCATATGACCCATGGCACGAGTAATGTTAAATCATATACCATGCAACTCAAGCCAATGCTATCATCCACCATTTGGAACATATGATTTTCTGAGCCATGGCAAGCATAAACAATGGAAATGTGATAAACAATAATACTTGTGATAAATCAACGGTGTGATAAATAATGTGATACCATCGGTGATAACACTAAATATTTGTAACACCCGTAATTTTAGCGTTTCCAATTATGATAAATCGATCTCTTGATTGACAAAGAAAAAAAAATACGAAGAAAGAAAGCTAGAAAACCTACATGTCTATTTTCAATCAAACTGCTTCCCCATAGACGTTCTAATTTTTTTAGAGACCCTGTTACACATGTATCAAAATTATGGTTTGACTCAATAAGTAATAAATAAAACAAACTATAAAAGATCATATAATATATGTTGTATTAAATGTCTTACAAATTAAACTAAAAAAGTGTTTTAAAATGATAAAGTAACACATGATATTCATTTAAATAAAATCGTTGTTCTTAGATTCTACGAAAGTCGGAATCGAAAACCGTTAAATCGGCTACAAGAGTAAAAACTTTAAAACGTTATAATTGGACTATATATATATATATCTATATTATATTATAAAGCACGGATAAAAAACTCTTAAATACAAATTATTAGGCATAAGGTATTATCATTTTATGCAAGATTTTAAAAATCTCTTAATCTATAAGTATCAAAGCACAAGATACATATTACTACTGCACGCTTATAACATCCACCAATTTGGTATGTGCAGAATGTTCCTTTTATGCAGACTTTTCCATGTATCACTATTAATTAATATATTATATTACTATAATTTTTTTAATTATATTATTAAATATGTAATTGGTTATTTTTTCTAGATGTCATTAAAATATATAAGATAATCATTGAATTCTAACAAAATACTTAATTTTTTTATATAAAAAACATTATATTATTAAGCCTAACTTAAACAAATTTATAAGAAAAACATTATCACTTTCTCAAAACCATCAAAAACCGTACTGCAAATCGACAAAAAAATAAAATGAAACATTAAAATCGTGATGTATCTCGCTGCATTGCGCGAGTACGCTTCTAGTATATATATATATATATATATATATATATATATATATATATATATATATATATATATATATATATATATATATATATATATATATATATATAGGGGCTTAATCAGATGATAACTGTGTAATTTATGGTAACCGTAAGATTCAATATGAACCACACATTTAAGATAATTAACATAAATTTAAAAGAGCATTTTAGTAAATTTGGTATTTACCTCTAATTAAGTTAATCAATCCTAGAATATCTCCTAAAATCTCTTATACATATCCTCTCTCTCTCTCTCTCTCTCTCTCTCTCTCTCTCTCTCTCTCTCTCTCTCTCTCTCTCTCTCTCTCTCTAATTCCTAAAACCTCCCATTCTTTCTCTAGATAAAACCGCCACCTTTCTATCGACCATGTTCTTAATACGTATCAAGGCTATGATTGACAAACTAGCCAATAAGCTAACTGTTAGATGATAAACTAGTTGTTGGCTGAAAATATAGCTGTTAGATGACAAATTAATTGTTAGCTAAAAAACTAGCTTATAAGGTATATGACAAATGTAAAATAACTTAAAAATGCATATTAAAAATTTACGTAATTCCAATATTACATAATATAATCAAAACAAATCACTAATGCATTTCATCATAATTATTTATATTTAATATACAATTTTTATATTTTATATTATATTTTCAGTATTATTACAATTTGTTAGCATCATATCACATTAGCATAAATCACTTATCCCAAATAATGTTGTGAATCCAAGTTAGACCATCTATTCAAGCCTCTTCTATTTTATATAAAACCGTGTTTAACTAGGTTACGTAAGTTATGCTATCTAATTAAAGACTACGTTACATTAAAACTACATTTCAATAAGTAGAATTGTTGATACTTATGGTAGAGATGTGTTTAGTTGGTCATTTCTGAATGAGTTTATAATTAAAATTTAATAAGATATAGTAATTCGAATTGAAAGAACCGTCACATAAAAGGCAAAAACTTATGAAACAAAATCAAAGATATTAATTTAAATAACTAGTTTTATACCTATGCAATATAGCGGAATGTAAGATTTTATTGTAAACCGAAATGGAAAATAAATACAATTTCTTAATATAAAAAGAAAATCTGATGACTATTCTTATTATGTATTTGAAGATGTTTATTAATTTGTTTTTGTGTAATTCATAAATGGAGTTTTAAGAAGTCACATGCATGCAGTAATAAATTGTGAACTTGGATCCTAATACATTGTAAGCAAATGAGATAAATGAGGAGAGAAGTAACTAAAAATTGAAAAGGAATTGATCTTTTTTTCCTTAGAGACAACCCAAATGGAGTCTTGCAGTTGTTGATGAGACAAAGGGATACAAGAAAGTGAGTTTCAGTGACGTGCTTTTAATGACGACATGTCTCTATAAACTATTTTTGACGATAAATGGACTTTAGCGACAACAAAAGTTGTTGCTAAAACCCCTGTTCTTGTTGAAAATGAATTTTTGATGTTTACTTGATAAAACCAATCTTGATTTTTTGACTACTTGGCTGGAGTTTGTTGTTGTACGTCATATATTAGTCACAACCAGGGTTACAATCTATGATGATGTTCAGTGGCGGAGCGAGGAATTTATAGGAGATGGAGCACCATATAAAATAGAGAACTATGTAGTTTGTGGTAATCGTGAGATCCAATGTGAACCACACATTTAAGATAATTAACATAAATTTTAAATAAATTAAAAGGGTATTTTAGTAAATTTGGTATTTACTTCTAATTAAGTTAATCAATCCTAGAGTATCTCCTAAAATCTCTTATACATATCCACTCTCTCTCTACCAATAACCTAATTCCTAAAACCTCCCATTCTTTCTCTAGATAAAACCGCCACCTTCCTCTGCTTCCTTTGCGTTTTCCGACTACTCCCCAACCCCCTCATGGTCCGGCTACTCCTCTACTTTCTCCTGGTGCCCATTCTCTTTACCATAGAAAGCTCTGTCGTTTACGTGGAGCCTAAACAACGCCATTGACGTTGGCCTGGTGCCTTTGTAGATCCACCACCGGGAGTGTCTAACGCCACCGACCCCCCACACAATGTCATAACCTCCTTATCGTGAGTAATAAGCTGTGTGTCTACTGTCTCCCTCTTGATGTCCCAAATGGTACTTGTACAGGTGGTATCAACACGACCACCAAGCCAAAACCCACACCATCACCATAACCACCATCAAATTCCCCAACCACTTCATCCCATCTCCAAAATCCACCATGCATCTCCGTCAACCCTTCGTCGATCTCCTCTCATCCCTCTTGTCGATGGCCAGATGCGTCATCATCATTGTAACACCCTCAAATTTAGAAATATCAACTAATTAAAATTTTTAAAATTTCATAAAGTAAAAGATAAATCTCCAAAATAAAATTCTCTATTTAACCTCAACAAATATAAACTCTAGTCTTATACAAGGACTAGACCAAAGTCGGGTGTTACTTAATCCCAACTACAAGTTGATCTTCCAGAAACAAATGCGGAAGACTTCACAAAGATATCCACTTCTCGAGCACACAACTAGCACTCCTCTCTGCACAGTGTCACTAGAACTATTTCCAACTGGAACTTGTTGCACATGCCGACAAATATAAAGGTTAAGCTAACGCTTAGTGAGTTCAAGAGTTTTCAACATGAGTAATTATGTCGCAAAAGGAAATAATGCAACATAAATCATAATCTCTCAAGGCATTTTACTTTAAAACTCAATACCCAAAACAACACCTTTCGGTGAGGGGGGAAACCCGAATTCCATCGAATGTGGTGGGCACACAAAGTTAAACCACTTATCAATATTCTCGAGCTTCACATAGAGTCATGGATCCCCGTATACGGCTCCCTACCGAGCAACCACCGCAAGATACCCAAATGACCCTAGTGTCTACTCGACCTCTAGATGATTGTCACCACAAAAGCCACAAGTCTCTGTATCCGGCTGTAACACCCGATTTTTCGTAAGTAAGTTTCCATGCTTCGTTGGCAATCTCTCCGCCCTCCGCCTATCTTTTGGGTGGAAAATATTGTGCTTTCGAACCTTGAGTCGACCCATGCGAAAATCGCGAGTTTTCGGCTAGTTTAGGCTTCGGTACAGTTGGCGCGATAATGACTCGCGATAGTGACAAGTGTCACTATCGCGTGGCACAATCGCCGGAGTACCACGAAACTCGCGGTACAATCCGCGCGATAGTGACTCGCGATAGTGACCTTGTCACTATCGCGTGGCAAGGTCGCGCGCGACGTCTGGTCTTCTAAATGTCCGAAATTTTCACCATTCTCCTCATTTCTCACTTCTATCTTCTCCCTTTTTCTCTCCCAAACCTCAAAGACGAACCCTAAACCATTTTGAGAGTTTTTCCCTCTTGAACCACATGATCTTCATCATCTAGCTAATGGGATCTTGAACCACAAAACTTCCATCTTCATCTTCCTCATCAAGTTCAACGTGTGAGAGCTCGGGGTGAAGAGTTGGATTGGGTGTCCTCGGAAAGTCTCATAATCTAAAATGGTAAGCTTCCTTGATTTAATGTTATAAATGCTCCATTGATGTTTCCCTAGTGTTTGGTTTATCAAATCTCGGATTTGATAGTTTTGGAGAAACTAGGGTTTTGATCTCGTTGGGGATTTTAGTAAATAATGTTTGGGGAATGTTTCTAAATGGTTAAATATGGGTATTTATGGTTTGGAATGTATGGATCTAGGTTTTGAAAGTTTTCGGCTTGAGGATTCAAGTGCCCTTCAAAGGAGCTCAAATTGGGTGAAATCTAGATTTAGCCTAAATCTAGCGAGGTGAGTTCAAGTGATTTGTGAAAACGTTGTACATGCCAAAATGTCCATTTTAAAGTGTTTATGTGGTTTACATGAAATTATCAAATGTCGGTTTAGTTGGTAATCTTTGATTATTTGAAGTATTTAACTTTATAAACTTTGCAAAACACCCACACTTGGGATTTTTGAGCATTTCGATAAAGGTGTCACAAATGAATGCGTTTTGATGATTTATTGCATAAATAGATCTTTGGTCAAAGAAATACACTTTTAGGTGTTTGTCAGGTTTTATGCATCATTCATGAAATGGGATGTTTTATAAAGTTTTACTTGTATATTTATGAGAAGTACTTGACAGAATGTATATGGTCTCATTTTATTGTTTTCATTCTTATCAGCAGTTAAACATGGAAATGCATATTTGAAAATAAATGAGTCTTTAGGACTTCGGTCCGGTTTAATAGCCCGTTGTGAAATACAGAGTATGATGGCGGTTAATATGCATCATTTGAGAATTACATGTTTTGAGTGCGTTGGTCATTCAATTGGAGTTATGTACTGTTTAGACTGTAATGCAGTAGATCCATAGACATATGAGTCGTTTTAATTATTTTAAAAAGAAAAGGGGGCTATTATTTATATATTGGCCAGAATTAGTCTTGGGATTTCTAGGACTTGTCGGTGAGGACTCTTGGAGTCCAATAACCGGACCTGCATCCGCAATTTAATTTCTGAGCCTGTTTTTATGGGATAGTCACTTCCCATTTGTAGCTAGTGGAGACATTGGACCTTAGAGGGAAACTTGGTACGGTTATGTGGGACCGGTTACTAGCCGCGGGTCGTAAATGTAAATCCTAGTGAATGAGTATGACTAGGATCATCGGGTGCCATCCCCCACATCTTTGTTTGAGCCGGCGTGTTCACGGCCTTGATCCTAGTATGGTGAGCTCAAGAACTTGGAATGTGGCTTACTTTGTGTTCCGCCATTATCCTTGGAATTCGGGTTTCCCCCGTCATCGAAAGATGTTGTTTTGGGTATTTAATTTTATCCTTGTTCTCAGTGACGCTTTGAGTTTGGGTTATCTCCCTTGTACTATAATTTTGGAGATTTGAGTTTACTTATATCTTGGTAGTTTGTTTTATAAAGTTTTCTCAAATTTCATTATTTGAGCATTGCCATTATTCTTGTTTTGAGTAAGTGTTGGATTACATTATTTCATGAAAGAATGTTCTGGCGTTGAGGCGTCCATCTATAAAATGCATATCATTGGAAAATGGTTCGTTCCCATATTTTTTAAAGTAAATCATTTTAAAGGATCATGATTATAAGTTGCAATATTTCCATTTTACATTTTCTTTTATAATCGTGGTATAAAACTCTTGAACTCACTAGGCGTTAGCCTAACCTTTTTATTTGTCGGCATGTGCATCAGGTTCCGTTTCGGGATTAGTTCTAGCGACACTGAGAAGTGACGAGTGCCAGTTGTGTGCTCGAAGAGGTGATTAGCTTGATGAAGTCTTCCGCACTTATATTGGAGATAGCGATTGTTATTGGGTTATAGTAACACTCGACTTTAGCTAGTCTTTATGTAAGACTTTATTTATTGGTTGATGGTTCAACCTAGATATGTATTTCAATTATGGACTAGTAGTAAGAGATTTTACTATCTTTTAAGGTATTGTTGAAAGTTTTTATATAGTCGCTCTTTCCAAATTTGAGGGTGTTACACCGGCTCCCCATGGGCACCATCGCAAGACTTAGCTACGTATACGACTCTGCAGAGCACCACCACAAGTTTACATAAAAACATGACTTGGGGACCACTCACTAGACTTCAAATACGGACACTAAAATTCCACGATGAATAAACAGACTGGATTACACGGGCATGGAGTTCAACCACCCACGATCTATACCTCAAGCCCTTCGCTAAAGGTTACACGGTCATCGAGTTTAACCACCCACGATCTATACCTTGAGTCCCCGCTAACCATAAATATTTCCAATTCCAAATAGGGATAAAATTCCCAACTAAACCAACAGACTGACTCATATGCCTATGGATCCAAGATCATGCTCGTCACTCAAGCCCTTGGCAACCCACCGCTAAGGGAACCTGTTATATACATCATTTGAGAAAAAGTGTTAGGCTTAAAGCCTAGTGAGAACATACAATTTATAATTTACAGAAATATTGACAATGTAACTAAAGAAAATCTTTTCAAGACAATAAAGTTTACAATTGAAATATTTGCCACGAAAGGGCCTTTCGATCCAAAACTCATCTTACGATGACAAGGGATATCCGATTTACCAAGGATTGTAGCGGAACACAAAGTAGGCCACAATCCGAGTTATGAGTTAAACACTTGGAATCCATGGCCATGAACAACACCGGTCCGTACTAAGATGTGAGGGAGGGTCCCCGACAGGGGCGGACTTACCTTATAGATAGGGGGGGATGGGCCCCCAATATTTTTTTTTTTACTAAGGTAAAAAATTGATATTTTTAAAGTTTTATTATCTATCCCTCCAGTAAAAAATTCCTGGGCCCCCACAATTCACAAACCTGAAACCCTAGCTGCATCGACACCCCACAGTCAATAGGCCATCGCCGACCGACCAGCAACCACGACTCCACGCCGGCAGGACTGCAGGAGCAAGCACCGAAGCACGCTGCAATCTGCATACAGGTTTGACACTTCGATTTTCTTGATTTCTTCCCTTGTTTGGTTGTTTCTTCTTTTGAGATTCTGATTCTATCTTGTTTGCAAAACAGAGCTGGAGATTTGGAGACCGAAAAACAGCACATAAGCACATCCATAATCCATTCCAGGAGCTTCGATCTTTTCTTTTGAGGTTTGTTGTTTACTTGTTTATTTGATTTCCAACTTCCAAGGATGAGGTTTTAAGTTTTGGTTCCCAATGTCTTTGACTTTGTTTGCTATATATGTACTTGTTTTTTTACAGCACATAAGCACATCCATATGTACTTGTTTAGTTGTTTTTGCTATATTTATATTTCCAACTTCGATCTTTACTAGTTTTTTTTTCAATTTCAACTTCTCAACAGTAAGTGGACTAATGGAGTGTCAGTGGGTTCTTTTTATAATATATTGAATGGATGGTGATGTTTGATAGATAATAAATTAATAATGATTGGTTTATAATATAAAGTTTTGTTATTTATTTTATAGAAAATGGAGAAATTTCTTAAAAGAAAAACCTCAAGTGGAAACAACTCTACTCCAACGACACAGAGGAAAGTTGATTTAGATGATCTTCCTTCGGACCCATCCGATAGGAAAATAATTTCACAATTTCACCCAAATCAAATAGATGAAGTAAGACGAAAATATTTGCTTAAAGGGCCGTGCCAACCACGTGGTCATGAATTTCCAAGAAGAATGATAGGAAACAAGGGAAGACGTTTTAATCCGGATTGGTTTGATCAATACGGTAATTGGTTGGAGTATAGTGTAAAAGCGGATAAAGCATTTTGCCTATGTTGTTACTTATTTAGAGATCATTGTAGTGGACAAGGTGGGAATGATGCTTTTGTGACGGATGGGTTTAGTAGTTGGAATAAAACCGAGAGACTTGCTATTCATGTGGGTGACATTAATAGTTGTCACAATAGAGCACTTAAGAAATGTGAGGATCTAATGAGACAGAATCAATCTATTGTCGTTGCCTTTCATAAGCAAAACGACATTGTGAAAAATGAGTATCGTATTCGATTAAATGCTTCAATTGATGCCGCTAGATTTTTGTTAAATAGTGCATTACCTTTTCGTGGGCATGATGAGTCGGAAGAGTCTCTTCATAGAGGGAATTTCTTGGAATTAGTAAAATTAATCGGAAATCAAAATGAGGTTGTGGGGAAGGTTACATTAGGGAATGCTCCAGGGAATAATCAAATGGTGGCACCAAGTATTCAAAAAGATATCGTTCACTGCTTTGCACAAGAGGTACTCAAATATATTTTTGAAGAAATTGGTGATGATGTGTTCTCTTTGTTAGTTGATGAGTATAGTGACATATCTAAAAAGGAACAAATGGTCGTTGTTTTGCGATATGTTAAATGTGGGATTGTTAAAGAAAGATTTGTCGGTATTGTACATGTGATGGATACAAGTGCCGTATCTCTTAAATCAGCGATTGAATCCTTATTTGTTGAACACGGATTGAGTATGAAAAAAGTTAGAGGCCAAGGTTATGACGGGGCAAGCAATATGCGTGGTCAATTCAATGGTTTGAAAGCTTTAATAATGAGAGAAAATAGTTCAGCGTAATATGTTCATTGTTTTGCTCACCAACTTCAGTTAGTTGTTGTGGCAGTTGCACATAAACATATTGAAGTTGGGAAATTTTTTGACATGATAGCGACTTTGATGAATGTGGTTTGTGCTTCTTGCAAACGAGCAGATATGGTTCGAGAAAGTCAAAAGGAGAAAGTGCAAGAAGCCATCGGTAATGGTGAAATTGAAACTGGCATTGGGTTAAGTCAAAAGCTTTCTCTTGGAAGACCTGGAGATACACGATGGGGTTCTCACTACAAAACTCTTAAGCGTTTGGTTGATTTTTTTCCATCTGTTATTGAGGTGCTTGACTATGTTGAAAATGCGTGCGATAAACCTTCCAGTCAACGTCAAGCAAATGGTCTTCAAATATTTTTTCAATCGTTTGATTCGGTGTTTTATTTGCACTTGATGTTGCATATTTTAGGACTAACTGATTCATTGTCACAAGCTCTTCAAAGAAAGGATCAAGATATCTTAAATGCTA
Source organism: Arctium minus (assembly GCA_954870635.1). Lineage (NCBI taxonomy): Eukaryota > Viridiplantae > Streptophyta > Magnoliopsida > Asterales > Asteraceae > Arctium > Arctium minus. Next base: position 11,484,553 of record OX941085.1, read on the forward strand.
TTTCATTGGTGAAATCAACGAAGCGAGAACTGCAACAATTTAGAGTTGATGGGTTTTGTCGACTTCTTGAGAAGATCTCTTCTTTTTGCAAAAAATATGATATTGAAATGGTGAATATGGAGGATGTCTATGTTAATCAAAAAAATCGAAGACAAAGGACAAATATCACATACCGACATTACTATGAGTTTGAATGCTTCAACACGGTTGTGGATATGCAAATTCAAGAGTTTGGTGACAGATTCGATGAGGTAAGTTCTGAGTTGCTTACTTGTATGGCATCTTTGAATCCACTTTACTCATTTTGTGACTTTGACCCATCAAAGTTAGTAAGGTTGGCGGAGTTCTATCCGGATGATTTTAGTGATGAGGAAAGAAGGACTCTTGAGCATCAACTTCGGCTCTACATTGACAATGTCAAACAAGATGAAATATTTGGCAACTTGAAAGGTATATCCGACCTTGGTAGAGTGATGGTCGAAACAAGGAAACATCTTGCGTTTCCTCTCGTTTATCGATTATTGAAGCTTGCATTGGTTTTGCCCGTCGCAACCGCAACAGTCGAGAGATGCTTTTCTGCAATGAAAATTGTGAAGACATCTTTACGCAGTCGAATTTGTGATGCTTTTTTGAATGGATGTGTGATATGTGCCGTAGAGAAAGAAGGACTTGCTCATGTTACAAATGAAGATGTCATGACTCGTTTTCAAGTGATGAAAACGCGTAGCGAGCGGTTGTAAAATGTAACTACTTTTGTATTTTCGATGACATGGTAATTATTATGTGCCCCCATTACATTAATTTCCTGGATCCGCCACTGGTCCCCGAGGAATCCGAGTCATACTCGTTCACTAGAATTACACTATGATCCATTGCTAGTAACCGGTCTCACATAACCGTACCAAAATGGCCCCCGATGATCAAATGTCTCAATTAGCTACAAGGGGAATAACATCCCAAAAGTAAGCCGACTTAATACCTATGGATCCACTAGTAATAGTCTAGACTTGTCACAATTTCATTTGTGACTAACATTAATAACACATAAAGTTCTCAATAACCTTTATTTCCAAATATACATTTCCAAGCTCAATTGCTGATAAGAATGAAAATCATACAATGAGATTATGTACTTTCTTTCAAGTACCTCACCCTAAAGAGTGCAAGTAGTACTTTATTTCACCACATATGATAATAGAACTCTTTCCTTTAACAAAATAGTAAGAACCCTAAAATCTCCAAAAATCCCATTTTTAGGTCAAAATGTAATAAACACCAATCCAAAGCCAAGGAGCTATGTAGGAGTTTAAAATGCAAGTTTTGACATGTATAAGGTTTGGAAAGAGGTTATATGAACTCACCAAGTGGGTTTTTGAAAAAAACCCAAAACCCTAGAAATGGGGAAAGAGACTTGCACAAAAGAGATGAAGATCCTTCACCAAGAACCCTTAAGATAACCTAAACAAGATCAATAAATGCAAGAGTGTTGTGTAGGTGAAGGAGTTAATGAAGAGGGAGGAATGGGAGAGAGGGAACTTACAAAAATCATAGAGGAAAATCGCCCAACAGTAGCTCAAATCAGATAAAAATGAGCTAATTATCGGATCTGTCCAATAAAAGGGGCTGGCCCCGCTCGCAATAGTGCCCGTCGATAGTGACATTGTCACTATCGCGTGGCACAATCGCACGGATTGTACCGCGGGTAAGATCCTCCCCGTGATAGTGCCTTGGCGATAGTGACACTGTCACTATCGCGTGGCACAATCGCGCCGCATGTACCGAAGCCCAAAATGCCCAAAAACTCGCGACTCTCGCATGTGTCAATTTAAGGCTCGAAAGTACAACATAACTCACCCAAAAAGATAAACGGAAGACGGAGAAATGACCAACGAAGGACGGAACTTACATTGCGAAAATATCGGGTGTTACATAATGAAGATTGCATGTCAACAGTGTATTTATGGGTATCACAACTGGTATCACAATCGGTATCACAATCGGTGTCACAGTGGTATCACAGTTGGTATCCCACTGGTATGCTAGTGGGTATAACAATTGGTATCATAATCGGTATCACGTGAGTATGTATCATAATCGGTATCACAATAAGTATCACAGTTGGAATCACTCTAGGTATCACAATGGTGTAATAATGGGTATCACTGTGGTGTCATAGTGGGTATCATAGTGGGTGTTGGGTGTTGTTTGTATTTTGGGTATCACACTAGGTCTTGTATGTATTTTATGTATGACATTGCATTTTGTATCACAGTAGGTATTACAATGTATTTTGTATGACATTGTATTTTGTATCACATTGGGTATCATGGTCTATTTTGTATCGAAAAGGGTATCACAGTGTATTTCGTCATAATTAGTTTCACCAGATGCCGGAGATAGGATATTTTTAAAAATATCTAAAATGTCCTTTAATTATAATTTTAAATCAAAATTACCAAATTTATTTATTTCCTAAATTATCCTTTGATTTGTGGTTGAGATTGGATCTCACGGTTATCACAACATAATCAGTTCTCCCATGAAGGGCCCCCTATATGTATATATATATATATATATATATATATATATATATATATATATATTAAAAGTATACTCGCACAATGCTACGGGTTTTTAAAATCTAGAACTACAACCCTCAATCATGATTCATACTTTGTTTTGTTATTTGTCTCTTTCACTTTTGTTTTATAATCTAGAGAGAACTAGAGATCTATTGGTTATTATTTTATCTTTATATATATATATATATATATATATATATATATATATATATATATATATATATATGGAGAGAGAGAGAGAGAGAGAGAGGTGAGTTCAATTGAAAACCATATTAGATTGGAACTTTTGGAAACTGTCAAATTCTTAAGTTAAATTAATGAAATTGGTTCATAAAGTTGTTTAATATGATCAAGTTGTTGCATATA